>CM052443.1:49394188-49436484 GCA_028533085.1 Varecia variegata
CAACTAAAATATATATAGAAAAAAAAATTAGCCGGGCATGGTGGCGCATGCCTGTAGTCCCAGCTACCCGGGAGGCTGAGGCAGTAGGATCGCTTAAAGCCCAGGAGTTTGAGGTTGCTGTGAGCTAGGCTGACGCCATGGCACTCACTCTAGCCCGGGCAACAAAGCGAGACTCTGTCTCAAAAAAAAAAAAAAAAAAATCGAGTCCTGGTATACCGCTGCAAGGCAGACTTACCAAAGTATATGTACCTAGCAGTGGATTTGCTAAATCATAGTCTATGTGCCTGTTCTAGGTTGTACTAAAACATTTTTCAAATACTTGAACCAAGTTGTACTCCCACCAGTGGTATGTGAAAGTTCTCATTACCACACACCTTTCTAAAATCTAAAGTTATCACTCTAAATTTTCACATTTTGTTCCTCAGGTGGATGTGGAAATGATATCTCATTGAGGCTTTCATCTGCCTTTCCTTGGTCACTATTGAGATTGGGCGTCTGTGCTTATGTTTACAGACCATTTGCGTTTCCTTTTCTTAAGTGCTTGTTCAAGTCTTTTTGCCAGTTTTTCTAGTGGCCTTAGTGTTTCAGAGACATTGTTTTTGCAGGTCTAGGTTCTAATTCTTTGTGGGTCATGTGTTGTAAACATCTTCTCCCAGTAGGTAGCATGTTTTTTTAGCTTTCTTTATGTTGTCTTTTGATGACTGGAAGCACTTATTCTGCCTTTTGGTTTTTATGCTTCTCTTTTCTTCTTGTTCTCCTGTTTTTAATTATTTTTAAAATTTATTTCCTCAACCTTTACATAATTTCCAAACTGAATATTTTCTGGGTATCATTTGTCTTTGAATAAAGGAAGTTCTGTCTGACCTTTTATTTGTCTATTGTTTAGAAAACAAATGATTCTCCTTTGCTCTTTAACTTATTTACTGGGTATCACTTTAAATGTTCCCAGCGAACTTGAGTTGGATAGCTGGTTGTGACCATGGTGAGGTGGGGCAAGAGGCAGCCTCTAATTCATGTGTTGCCTGCTGATATTTTCATACTCAATTGGATAGGTCCTCTCTTTGGGGTTACCTAGTAGTTTGTGTTTTGGATGTGAAACCTGCTTGACTTGCCACTTTTTCTTTCTTTTTATGTAGTAGGTCAGGTTGGAGGGAAGGGGCCTGGTTAATTCATGCCTCTGGCCTCACAGTAAAGCCTGTGCTCACGGGCTTTGGGTTTTTGGTTCAGTGTTGATCTCTGCTCTGTTGACTTTGATCAGCAGTCATAAGGCTGATTCTCAGATTGTAGTTCCTATCTTCTACCCCTAATTTCGTCTGGGATAGGAAAGAGGATCTGAGGAAGTAAAGTCTGAGTGGCTACAAGGTTCTTCCCTCAGTCCCTCTCAGGCAGTTCAGCCGATTCCCCCTTGCCTGTCTCTGCCACCAGCTCTCATCTTTAAGGAATGGGTACTTAGGAAAGGGCAGAGCCCTTTAAAACTCTCTTACTCCTGTGAGAAAATTACAGCCTGTTGAAAGTTTAAGGGAAAAAAGCTTTTATATTGTGTCATCCTCCCTTAAGAGTTTAAGTTTCAAGTATGTTCTGGTACTTTATGTTCCAGATGAGTATGTTCCCAAAGTGTAGTTTTTACACATTATCTTACTTCTGATCTGATTATTTTTATCCGCACTTTGTATATGTGAAAGCTCAGACTCAGAGAGACAACTAGATAAGATGGTGTTAAGAGCCAGGGTTTGAATTCAGATTTGTCTGATGCCAGCTCAACAGTCTTTTCACTGTGTCACACTGTGATGTTTTATGGAGATTAACTTGGTGTAGAACTCTACACAGCCTTGCAAGAGGGAAGAAACTGCTGGTAGGAATACCAGGTACAGTATGGCAGGGCTCTCTGATCTGCCTCTTCCAATCCCAGCTCTTCTGTATATTTTCCCTTAGTGCCATCTGCATTATTTAGCCTAGTCCACTGGTCAGGGATTTCAACATCCATCTCTCCTGAATGGGCTCACTCTTTTCTCTGCTTACCCAGTGGATCTGCCATCCCCCATTACCTGTGGACCAGTTCAGTGTTCATTCCCTTCTTTCCAATTTCTCTATTTGTAGGGACATCTTTGAAAGCTCTCAAATGTGCCCAGTAGTTATTCTAGTTTCATTCTCTTATTCCCACCTTATATAGTTTTCAGTTTCCCAGCACAGAAACCAATGTGCACTGAATTTTTTATTTTTTTCAGACACGACTTGAAACCAGAGAGTCAACTCCAAAGCCCAGCATTACTGAAGATTTATTCCATGGGGTAATAATGGAAAGGGAAGGTCTCTGGCATTCTACTTTAGGGGAAACCTGGGAGCCTGATAATTGGTTAGAGGGGCAACAAAAAAAACAAGATAGACATCTGGGCCAAGTGGCAATTACCCATAAGGAAACCCTCAATGAGAGGAGGGTATGTGGAGGTAATGAATTTGAAAGATTCTCCAGTCAGGCTTCAATCCTGGATACACAACAAAGCATTCGTATGGCAAAAAGGCCCCATAATTGGAATTCATGTGGAAAAGATGCCAAACAAAATTATGAGTTAACTAAAACTCAAAGAATGTTTGTAGGAAAGAAAATATATGAATGTAATGAGTGCAGGAAAACCTTCAGCCAGAGCTCATCCCTTCTTAAGCACCACAGGATTCATACTGGGGAGAAACCCTATAAGTGTAACGTATGTGGGAAGCACTTCATTGAACGCTCCTCGCTTACTATACATCAAAGAATTCATACTGGAGAGAAACCCTACAAATGTAATGAATGTGGAAAAGCCTTCAGTCAGAGCATGAATCTTACTGTTCATCAAAGAACACATACTGGAGAGAAACCCTATCAGTGTAAAGAGTGTGGAAAAGCCTTCCGTAAAAATTCATCTCTTATTCAACATGAAAGGATTCATACTGGAGAAAAACCCTACAAATGTAATGAATGTGGGAAAGCTTTTACCCAAAGCATGAATTTGACAGTACACCGGAGAACACATACAGGAGAAAAACCCTATGAATGTAATGAGTGTGGAAAAGCCTTCAGTCAAAGCATGCATCTTATTGTACATCAGAGAAGCCATACTGGAGAAAAACCCTATGAATGTAATGAATGTGGAAAAGCCTTTAGTAAGAGCTCAACTCTTACCCTACATCAGCGAAATCACACTGGAGAAAAACCCTACAAGTGTAACAAATGTGGGAAATCCTTTAGCCAAAGTACATACCTTATAGAACATCAGAGACTTCATTCTGGAGTAAAACCTTTTGAATGTAATCAGTGTGGAAAAGCTTTCAGTAAGAATTCATCTCTTACTCAGCATCGGAGAATTCATACTGGAGAAAAACCTTACGAGTGCGTAGTATGTGGAAAACATTTCACTGGACGATCATCCCTTACCGTACATCAGGTTATTCACACTGGAGAGAAACCTTACGAATGCAATGAATGTGGAAAGGCATTCAGCCAGAGTGCATACCTTATTGAGCATCAAAGAATTCATACTGGTGAGAAACCGTATGAATGTGATCAGTGTGGAAAAGCCTTCATTAAGAATTCATCCCTTACGGTACATCAGAGAACTCATACAGGAGAGAAACCCTATCAATGTAATGAATGTGGAAAAGCCTTCAGCCGGAGTACAAACCTTACACGACATCAAAGAACTCATACATAAGGGAAGTTCTCATTGGCTCCTTCAGCATGATTAACTTTTAATAATAATCAGATAAGTCATGCAATGTAGAAACCTAATAATGTAATGATTGTGAGAATCTTTCAGTTGAAGTACAATATACCATATCAGATATATACCATACAGACCACTGCAGAGAAATCATAAAAGTAGATACATCTTAATTTAGAAGGTAAAATTTACGTTATATCAGAATGTTGAAGTAGCTAATGTTATAAACAATGAAGATTCATGCTGAAGATAAGTTCTATTATATTATACTGAGGATTCTGCTTTGGATATCAGAGACTTGACACTGGAAAGAAAATGTGAGAGTGTTTAATTGGACAGCCCCAAAAGACCTGGTATGTAGTTCTGATCTGTCACTAACTGGATAAATCACCTACTTTCACCAGGTTACAATTTTCTTATCTGGTAAATAAGTGATTTTGGATTTAGAAGATTTGCAGGATCCCTATTAGCTCTAAGTGCTGCAAACATGTAAATATAATTAATGCTAGGAAATTCTTGAACTTTTACTGTTATATAGGTTGTCTAGATGTTCCTATTCCACAGTCTGGTTTCCTTGGATGTTTTAAGTCCAAATTCTCTACCTCTACCAATTCCTATTACCCTTCCATGTCTCCCCTTCTCCCATTGTTATTTTCTCCACTGAAACATAGGCTGGTTTCTACAAGGTGATGGAATAATTGTACAGATATTAATGCACTAGCATGCTGTTTTGAGTTCTCAATCATTAAACTGTTGTTAAATAAGCTGATTATTTAGAAAACAATATAACTTAAATATAGACTGTAAGTACATAGGAATCAAATAAATACATATCTTTGTATCATATTCTGGCTATCAAGTGAGAAGGAGAAGAGAGGAGCTGAACACTAGTGGACATGGAAAAAATTTAACATTAACAAAACACTGCAACTCAAAACATTCAGAACAATCATCAGGAGATTTTATACATCTATGGTTATTAAACAGTAGTTAAGATGGTTTCATTTATTTCACACACATTTACCAAGTCCTAAATATGTGCTGGACATGATTAGAAAATCAAAATGAATAAAATATTCTTGTTTTCTAAGGGCTAAACTAATAAAGTGGCAGTGTGGTGGGAGAGAAAAGGAAGAATTCAAGCATTAATGAGGCAGAATCTAGAAAACTAGGTAACTGGTGAAATAAGGCCACTTGAAGAAGAGTTGAGGATGACTTGAATTTCTTATTTGGGTGAACAGGGGTGGCATAATTAAAAATACATAAAGTTGACTAGTTTGTGAGACAAGAGTTCAGTTTGGGGGTATTCTGATGATTCTTTGGGACATCCAAGTGAAGAGAAGAAAAAGTAGGTCAGTGATAAAGGATATGCCTAGAGTGCTGTCACTGAGTGGGTAAGTAGAGGTGACAGGAATCAGTAGAAGCTGAGAAGAATAAATAGCCAAAAGAAAAACCAGGAGAAGGTGGTGTTGCTTCAGAAGTAAAAAGGGAATTTTAACACAGGGATAAAAATAGTTAATATTGTCAGATGCTATGGAGAGTAAAGTAATACAGAAATATGTCATTTGGTTTTGGGTACTGATTTGAGACAGATGATTTAAACCAGGTGTGGTGGCATGCACCTGTAGTCCCAGCTACTTTGGTGGCTGAGACAGCAGGATCGCTTGAGGCCAGGAGTTTGAGGCCAGCTTGGACAACATAGCAAGACCCTGTCTTAAACAAAAAGATCATTTAAAACCTCTAAATTTTATTGGGTTGAAGAGTGAGTTTAATGTTGAAAAGGATTTAGCAGCTTTGCTAAGGTAGGAGAAGTTTAGAAACATAAGTAGAAGGAGACTGGGGTTGAGAGAGGGCATATCTATCAGAAGAGCTTTGTCCGACCAAAAGTGGAAATCCCAGTCAACAGCGGTGTAAACAAATAGGGACTTATTTTTCTCACAAAATAAATCTGGAGGTGCTTGGCACTGGTTCACAGACAAAATAATTTAATGTATTGAGTTTCCATCATGGTCATATGATGGCAGCCATAGATTTGGGTAAAATATCTGCATTAAAGGCAGGAAGAAGGGGGTGGGTAGCACCAGCAACATCAGTGCCTTTTAATCAGGAACATTTTCCCAGAAGCCCCTCAATAGACTCCTGCTTACACCTCACTGATGACAACTGTGTTCCATGGCAGCAAGGGAGGCTAAGCAAAGAACTAGTTAGCCCGTCTAGCCTTGATAGTGGAAGTAGGCACAGAAAAGGGGTGTTCAGAATGGTGTTGATTGAGCCAGCCAACAATCTGCAAGGGTGTGTTTGTATGATTTAAGGTAGGATTGAGTAAGTTCATAACTGAAAAGAAGAGGTATGGGAGAGTCAGAGGTGCAGGAAGGAGGGGATGTGCAGCTAAAAGTGGGAAAATAATATTTGGAGCACAGGTGGAGCCTGTAGGAATCTCTTTCAACAGGAGGAAGGAATCAGGAAACAATGGGTACAGAAGATGTTTGTGGTGGCAGTGGAGGAAATTCCCATGAATTCTTTGGCCCTTCAGCAACCCAGTCTCTGGGCTGTATGACTTCTCAGGGTTACTATTCTACTAATTTTGAGTCATTGCATCCATCCTAGGTTTCAATGCCTTCATTTCTCCCTCTTCTCCTTGCCATGTGCTTTCCTTTAGGTCCTTTATTTTGCTGCTGTCTTTATCATTTTCATCTATTTTCTACCTTTGCCTCTTTTCTGCCTCTTTTGTTCTCTATCTATATCTCTTGAGATCAGGTGGGGCATAAGAAAAAAATGTGAAGGGAGACTAAGTGAAGAGAGAGAGAGATGATTAAACATCGGTGTTTGTGAGGATATCAGTTCAGTGTTTCGTTCTCCTTCTTTGCCTCTTCTAACTCCAACAGTTTATATTTCTGTATGTCAGGGAGACCCAGGATCTGCATGCTGAGTCAAGAAGACAGAGTGTGTGTGTGAAGAGTAGAGAACCTCAGTGTCAAAGATTTACCCTGTTCTTCTCAAGCCTCCCATCTTGGAATAAGGGAAAGGATGCTGTTTATTTGGGAAACAACTGGAAAGAGCATTCAGAGTATAAGGGTCTGGGAGAGAAGACTCTTGTTAAATCCTCTTGTTAAGCCCATCCCTTCACTTCAGTGTCCATTCTCAGGTAGAACTGAAGTTCTGGTAGTATTTGAGAAAAAAAGGTTTTTTTTGTAATATGAAATATGGTATAACCAGACCTCATGGCAACTGGGAGCCACCAGCAGCCAAGGATATATGTGTGCCCTCTCTCCCTCTCTTCATCCTCACCCCTCACCACTGCTACCACCACCACATGGGCTCTTGCTGCTCTTTCCATTGGCTCACTGGTGGTTGGTTTCCTTTGCTTACCATTAAAGTTGCACATGACCCAAAATGTCAGCATCAGCTCTCACATTTGAGAAAGGTCATATCTAGTGAACTTTCATCTCCCTTCTGACCACCTAGTCTCTCTGTCCTAATTCTAGAATTCCATGAAAGAAACTCAGTTGGTCCAGATCATCTTTTTAAGACAGGCCTCACAAGTCACTCTTTCTGGCCAAGTACCCATCCCCTTTTCAGTCTGCTGGTAGGAAGAAGGGCTACCATGTAGTCATTGCCCATGCAGTCAGTCCTGGGTGCAGCAAACTGATGGGTATGACCAATGTGCCATGCGATATTTCCTGAGCACCTACTCAGTAGTTGCTGGAGATTTAGAGCTCTAAAGGAGCTCATGATAGGGGAGTCATAAATAAACCAGGAATTAGGATGCAGTAGGATGACTTTGAAGGTGGCAAGAAACACAGTGCCCTCTGGAACTACAGAGAAGGGGGTGATGAAGGTACTATTTTCTCTATGGGTGGGTCATCACTCAGAAGACTCAAATAGGGTGATTTCCTCCACTTGAGCTCTGTGAAATGGGCATCTGGGCATTTTAAGATGTTACCAATCAGGGTTCTCTGATTGGTGGAGAATAGAGGTGGAGCTGAAAAATAAGGTGTTCCCTCCTAGATTGTGGTGGAGAATAGAGGTGGAGCTGCAGAATAAGGTATCCTAGATTGCGCATAGCCCCCCAATGCCTGCATGTTCATGGGGACTGCCTCTGGCTCCTAAAAAGAGTCACAAAAGGTCTGGAGGGGAAGGGACTGAAAAATTGATGAATGCTTCAGAATAGAATCAAGGTAGGTTACTTCCTGTACACATATTGGCACAATTCAGTTCCTGCCTGCAGTCAACAGACTTAAGAGTGCTTTGCCTGTGCTGCATGTTGGAGTGACAAGGATGAGAAAGATATTGTTCCTACTCCTAGCGTAATTCATTCATGCACCTAATATTTATTGAGCTCCTAGCATAGCTCAGCTTCTATGAATTGACCTCTGGTCCTGCTGTCAAGGAGCTCCTAGCCATGTTGCCATGGGAGTGAACCAGCTGGGTGCAGAGCAGACAGGAGAAGAAATGGCAAGATGGAGGGGAGAGCAGGCATAATGGCAAGAAGGCACAGTGTACATTTAGGAAATTCTCATGGTCTATGAATCGAGCATGGAGTGGAAGTCAAGAAGCAACAGGAAAGGAAGCTAAACGAAGATCTTATTACATCATCCTGCAAGGGTCCCAGCGAGGCCCAACAAAGGAACACCAGGAACTACTAGCAAGTAGCTGCCACTATCCTGAGGAAGAGTATTTAAGCAGATGGGGGATGCAGATCTTGGTCATATAAGTGTTTGTTTGCATATCCATGATTAATAGTGAGAACAGACAGGGCAAGGTGTCCTACAGACCATATGTCAACCTCCTTTCTGAGGAGACTGGATCCTTATGAGAATCCTTGGTGTGTGTCTCGGAGGGCTGGTGGGGGCGGGGGATCTGGTAAGTGCTGAAAACAATTAAGTAAGTCAGTGTGTGAGTCCTGGCTAGACAAAAAGTGTACTAGGCTTCAGATCAGAGGTTTCACTGTTTCTCTTCAGTTTGAATTCTTGTGGGGTTTTTTTGTTTATTTGTTTAATTGCCTGTGGAGGGGTACCTGCTAGGTACTCCTAACAGACTATAGTATCACCAGGACAAATGGAGGTTTCACTATTTTCAGTTTTGGAAGACGTGGGGCCTTGTATTTCAGTTCTCAGCCATCCTGGGCAACAGTAATGAGGACACCTTTGCTCCTTTCCTCTATCAGCAGGAGCAGGACTCCTCATTCCACTTACTAGATGTGGGACCTCAGGCAAGGCATTTAAGATATTAGTGCCTCAGTTTTCTCATCTGTTAATAGTGCAAACCTCATAGCTTCGGGTTGCATTAGATAATAATATAAAGTACTTTAAAAGTGCCCAACATGTAGTTAGTATGTTTACCTGAAGACATCATAATATACAAACTCCTTAGCATGGCATCGAGAACCCTTAATTATCTTACAATCACTAGGCTCTCAAAACAAATGCCTTGTTATATAACTGTGGGAGGTTATCCCTCACCTGATCTGCTGTAACTGCCTCCTTACTGGTTTCCTTGTTCCTCTCTAGCCCCACCATAGTCTGTTCTCCCAGACGCTGACCAGTGATTTTATCAAAATGTGCTCAGCCATGTGACTCTGGCTCAGAGCCCTCCAATGGTTTCCCATCACACAGAATATATCCAAAATTTCTATGATGGCTTTCAAGGCTTCTAGTTACCTCTGCAACCTCATCGCGCACTCTCCCTTGTTCACTATGCCCTCGCCAAGAATGCTGGCCTTGCCAAGCCTGAAACTCACCAAGCACACTTCTCTTTCCGGACAGGATTTCTGTCCCCTCTCCTTAGAAGGCTCTCCCTCAGATATTCACATAGTTTCCTCCTTCACTGTATTCAAATCTCTGCTCAGATGTTACCTACTCAAAAAGAATTTCCCCCAACGCTACTTAAAATAATCCCCCACCCCTGTCACACCTTAACCCCTAGCACCGCTTTACTGTGTAAACACTACCTGATAACCACCATGAGGGCAGGGTTGTCACAGCTACTTCTCCAGCCCCTAGAACAGTGCCTGACACGTAAGTGTTTATAGAATGAAATCAGTAAAACCACAAACAGAATGCTGTAGTGTCACATAAATAAAGCCATTGACACTGCTCCCTAAAAGGTGGCCAATAATCCCCTAAGTCATAAACCTCAGGTCACGTTCTTTTTTTTCACCACCAACAAAGTTAAAACCTTATCTTCCTAATCTCCGTGAAAATCACGTATTCAGAGGCAACTAAATATTATCATCTCATCCTTGCCCATCCCCGCAAAATATAGTCAACAAAAATAAATACCACCTTCTCTAAATGTCACCCAGCTGTCCAAGACAGAGACTGCTTGGCATCTAGGCTCCTTCCCTCCCTCACCCCTACATCTGATAAGTCACCAAGAACGAAGTCTTCGTGCCCCACTCGGTTCCCTTGGCCGCCACTCTGGTTCCAGCCACCATCAGTTCTATCCTGAGTCGCCGCGGCAGGATGTCCGGGTCCAACATTCTTGTCCTCCCGAAATTACTATCACGTCTTCACCGAACCACGCACTGGCCCCACAGCCGGGCCAAGGGCGCAATTCTGCCGCCTTTCCAAGTCTTTTCGGCGCCGTTCTCCGTCGGGAACGCGCCTGGTCAGCTTATCGCCTCATACCCTTTCCTCGCGGACCTTCCCGAATCCGCTCGTCAGGCGCCGCTCTCCTGGACTACGCTCCTTTGTCCCACCGTCAACTTTTTGCTGGTCTGTATCTTCTTAGGCATTATTTCACGGCAGACGCCGAGTCAGAATGTGAACAGAGCGGAACCGAAGCCGCCCCACCTGTGAGCGCAGAGGATTAGCAGTGTGAGAGACTGAGAGTCCCCTGGAAAATGTAGTTCCGGCGTCCGGAGCCGCTCGGCCCCAGGCTGCGGGCGGGGCCCTGTGCGCAGGCGCACAGCACCGCTATCGCCGCAGATGCTGCCTCTGGGAAGTGGAGTCCGGCAGCGCAAGTGCCGCAGCTCTGAGGCTTGTGGGAGTTTGGCTCAGCGGTTCCCAGGGCAACGCGCAAGCGCAGTTTTGATCCCGGCTGCAGGCTTTAGCTCATTGTGTTCTGACTGCGTTGTGGCCGTGGCGCTCTCTCGCCGCCGGCAGAGGCTCCTGGAAGGGCAACCCAGGGGTGACAAGGCACGGTGGCCAAGTCTGAGGGAGAGCGGGCGGGGTCGTGGGAGTCGGGCCTGGGGAGAGAGGCGGAGGGTAAGCCTAGGAGGTCCGGGTGGTGGTCCATTCTGGAGGACGCTGATTTAATGCCCCAGACTTCCCAGAATGTATGTCTGAGATTTGAGTCCAAGCAGAAAAGGGGAGGACAGCCCGCTATGGGCATCTTGGGTTTGGGGTCTGGATCTGTGAGTGCATGTGGAGAAGGATGGGGTCAGGGCCTCTGGCGTTTGTGTTGGAGCAGACTCCGGGAAGCCCCTTTATCTGAATTGATAGATATGCCCGTGGTGTGGTTCTCAGTCCTGTATGAGGAACTCCCGAAGGGCAGAGGCACCCGCTGTGCAGGCCCTGCAGCAGCTCCCCGGGGGACCTGGCAAAGTGGCAGGGTGTGGGAGGGTGTGTTGTGTGAATACGATTTCTAATCTTCCCCACCCCCAACACACACAAATGCTCTACTTCTGGCTGGCCTTTGCCTCCAGGTCAACCATACTGGGCCCCAGAGAATGAGAAGCCTGAGGCCAGAGAAGGGGCTTGGCCTGAAAGACTTGGACAGTGAAGATCCAGCCTCCTTTTTGAGGAGAAAGAAGACGACCCTCCAACGCATCTTCCTCCACTCCCCTCCCAGGATTAGGCAGCTGTTCCAGGAGGAGACATGATTCTCTTGAAACCTCAGTGAGGTCGGAGGGTGGGTAGAAAGCGTGAGAACTGGCACTGGAGCAAGCTTTGTGCAAGGAGAAGTCACGTATTTAAGATACAGAAGGGAAGACATAGAGGATCTGACTAGCGGGGAAAGTAGTAGCATGGTGAGTCCTTCACTTTCCAGTGGAGGCAAGTGGAAATACCTTGAGCAACAGGAGAGAGAATTGGGAGCAAATAGGGACCAAAGAATTGCTTGCTTGGGGAGACTGGAGACTTACAGTATGTGAATGTTCACGGCCTCGCTCAGGACTGCTAATGTGAGATCTTTTGACCCAGTCCTCTCCGCGTAACAGGTGCGTAGACGCTTCTAGCCTGAGGAGTCCTGCAGTTGCAAAGCTCCGCACCTGCCTCCTCAGCACTTTGCCTGTCCCTAAGAAGGCTCATCAAAGAAAGAATGGCAGTCAGCCACCTGCCAACTATGGTCCAGGTGAGTGGGGGTCAATGTGGGGGTTTCCTCCCCCCTAAATTGCCTTCTGGATTTGAAGAGTGTGGGCATGTTTCCTCCCCTACCAGGAGCTTTTCTCCCAATCCAGCCTCACCCAGACACCTCACCTCAGCGGCCATCCCTCGCCCCCAACTTTCTCCATACCAGGCTCATCCTGGTGGGTGTTGGAGCTCACCAGCTTGCTAAAGTAACTTGCTAAAGGTCACATAAGTGATACAACTGGAACTGGAGTCCAGGTCTGTGTGAAATGAAAACCTGCATACTTGCCACTAGCAAGTACGATTAGCGTCTAAAGTGGTAAGGGTGGTACCACACACAGGAACTCAGAGAAGGTCAGAAAAAGCACTTGCTTGGGAAGGTGAGCTTTACTGGCCTTTTTTTTTTTTTTTTTTTAAATGACATTTGGCTTTTACTTCGGAGGAATGTTGGATACCAGTGAAATAATTCAAAAGACTGTGCTTCCAAGGAGTTCAATAAATTCCTAAAAGGCTTTGAGCAGTCCCAGCCTCTTTAGCCTAAGTATGGACTCTACTTTGAAGGGGCAGCATTTGAGTGTATAAATTCTAATGCATTTGGTAAAAGTGTTCTAATTCCTTCACATTTAAACCTTCCCAGGACAGGAATGTGTGGCAGGAATCATTGGAAGGGCTGAGTAGCCCGGTGAAGGTGCTGTGTCAGTACAGCCCTACCTCACCGCCTGCTCACACTCTTCCTCCAGGTTTCTGACTTGTCCTCTAGGACCCATCTCAGGCGCCCCTATTCTGTGAAGCATGTCTCCACCTGTGGTGCCAGTCTACTCTGATATTTCCCTTCCATAACCTTTTTCTCAAAGTCATTGTCAGTGTCACACAATTTATCTCATGTTTTCAGGCTGCCTTAATTTGGTTGCCATTCAGCAGACATATATTAGGGCTGTTAAATGGCCAGGTGTTATGATCTATGCTAGCAATACAAAGGTGAGCAAACTGATTCACAGCTTCCATCCAGTAAGTGTTTCTTGACTGCCTGCCATGTACCAAGGCTTTGGGTGCAGGTAAGGGAAACCTGATTCAGACTATCTTAGCCAAGAGCAGGCATTTATTGAAAATATGCTGAGGTATTTCCCTGAATACAAAGGCAAAAATACAACTGGACTTTGGCTGTGGAAGTGGGGTCTAGAATAATCTGAAAGTCCTTTCTCTTGACCCTTGGGTTTCTCCTCTGGGCTTCTGCTTCCCTCTTCTTTCTCAGTGTACACCAGCTCCCTTGGTTTCTCAGCCAGCTAGGAAGACCAGAGCTGTTATAGCTACTGAGTTTTCCATGTTAGATTTCAAGTACCCTCAGGGAGACTGTTTTCTCTCTGTCCTTTTCCCAGAGTTTCCAAGGAAGGGACTAGTTATAGTCAGTGGGGACAAGATCCCATTGTATGGAATGAGCATTTCCATGGGGTGCATGTGCATGCACATGTATGTATGTTGGGGGTGGTCAGGCGAGCAGTTGAAGAAAAGCAGGAATTGCTGAGCAACAGACAGTAGATCTGAGTACATGGGCCACATTCTAGATGTGGGGAAGACAGGGGATGTAGAAATGGTCCATACCTTCTTGGAGTTAACAGTCCGCTGAGGGAGATTGTAAGTAAACCAAAAACCACAAATAAAATGGTACAGTGCTTTGATCGGCCCATATAGATGACTCCAGGAGTGGTCAGGGAAGGCTGTGCTGAGGGAGTAATGTCTAAGCTGAGACTCGAGTAGGATTTGGTACTGTGGGGTGAGGGTGGAGGCAGGGCTGGGCAGTTTGAGGGAAATGGGAGAGAACATTCTGAGCAAAATGAACAGCAGGTGTGAAGTCCCAGTGCTGAGGAAGCAGATCTTCACTACAGTATGTGTTTTTTTCGAAGTGGGGAACAAAGTCTAGTACAAAGCTAGGCCCTCAGGAGACCCTGAGGTAATGCTCAACTTGGCACAGAACGCCAGCACCCTGTGTGCTAACAGTCCTGTAAATCTCCACGAGCTCCTGGGGGCTGCCAGACTCAGCCTGTCCCAGAGAACCACATGAAGGGCAGGCCCTGCTCAGTGAGAATGATTGCTGTTGCAGGGATCGGTGACCTTCAAAGATGTGGCCGTGCTCTTCACCCAGGAAGAGTGGGGGCACCTGAGCCCTGCCCAGAGGGCCCTGTACAGGGATGTGATGCTGGAGAACTACAGCCACCTGGTCTCGCTGGGTAAGGTGGGAGCCTTGGAAGCCTCCTCTTCCTTTTGGGGGATCTCTTGGGGACCCTTAAACTGATACCATATAGAAGATTGAGTTGGAAATGGGCCAGTTGAAGATGTTGTCTTCAAGGCTGTGACTTCCCTATCCTTGGTGTCCTGGGCCCAGCCCTCTAGGAGTCCAAGTACAGATGCCTCAAAAGAGACTAGGGGCCAGATCCTTCCTTTCTGGCAGGGAGAGGGACATGAGAGCAGATTGTGTCAGGCCTGAGCCATCTTTTCCTCCTGCTGGGAACACATCTCCACCCTGGGCCTTCCTATCAAGCCACCTTTTCTAGGAAGTTCTGAGGACCAGGCCTTATCCTTGCAGTGATTTTTATCTCTGATATGAACAGAAGTGGTTCATTTTTTTTTTCCCCCCTCAAAAACAGGACTCTTAGGACCCAAACCAGATATGTTTTCCCAGCTGGGAAAAGGGGAAGAATGGATGCCAGAGGATGCCTCGGGAGGCTTCTTCTTTGGTAAGAATCAGGCGTATGGGACGTGTCAGGAGGAGCCCAGCTGGGTAGGGTAGACACAGAGGCTCAGCAAATGTGCCAGGCCTGTGGATTGAAAAATGAGCCTCTTTTCACTTTTGTTCACCTCAACACCTTGTGGCCACATTTGTCCCAGGGTGCACTGCCAAAATGTAGCGCTCCTTTCTTGTGGTGGTTTGTGCCTTCCCTGACCCTCCCCTCCATTATTTTTCTCCCCTTACTGTTTGATATCCATTAATAGTCTTCGGTTCAGAAAAAACCTTAACTGTCATCTGGGCAGTTCTCTTCCTCTCTCATGCGTGAGTGTCCTGTTCAGCATCTAGCAGTGGGGCCTCTGCTTGCACTTCTCTCGTGAGGAGGAAGCACACTGGGTGACACACAGCAGGGCGAGTTATCTTTTTTTTTTTTTTTTGCAAGTTATCTTAAGAGCCAGTTATCATGTGCCTACTGAGGCACCTCTTCTAGCTAAACTTCGCGCTTTTCTCCAACTACCTCCATGTTTGTTGATCCATGTGATCATTTAACTGTCCTCTGCCTTTTGCCAGCCACCATGCTAGACTACAAGCGCCATGAGGACCAGGTTTATTGCATATTTTGCTGTAATGTTCACATCTAGCACGATACTTGGCACCTAGTAAATGGCATAAACTTGTTGCCTGGGAATACAGAGAACATGACAGTTTAGTCGCTGTTACTTATTTTGAGGAGCCCATTGCGTCTGGTAGCTTAAGGGCATGGGTGTGTCTTTTCCCTTTAACCCCAGTATTCTAGAGAGCTGAGTGCCTTATCTAAGACACTACAATATTTCACTTTCAGCAGGCATTTTTCAGGCTGCAAAATATTTTTAAAAACCTTTTGTTATTGATTTTTGACAGTACCCAGTGAAGTAGGCAGGAATTTATATCTTACAGTAAATTATATATACACCTAGAATGGCTAAGACCCAATCGGTTATGGAATTTAAATATCCTAGGAGCTAGGTGTAAGCCCAGCTACTCAGGAGGCTGAGGCAGGGAGATCACTTAAGGTCAGGAGTTCAAGACTGGCCTTGGCGACATAGTGAGACACCATCTCTAAAAAAATTATTTTAATTAACCAGGCCCAGTGATGTATGCCTGTAGTCCCAACCACTTGAGCAGCTGAAGTGGGAGGATCACTTGAGCCCAGTAGTTCAAGACCAACTTGGGCAATACAGCAAGACCCCATCTTAAAAAAAAAATCTTAACCCCAAAACTCAGTTATCAAAAAAAAATAAATCTTTTAACTTATTCTAGTAGCATTCTGAATATTCTTTGAATTTGTATGTTGTATTACAACCAAACTAAGGCACTTTTAATATTCTGTATTATACAGGTAGTGTTATAACAAACAAAAAGGGGAGAAATTAAAAGAAATTCATCCGTAATCCTACCACTCTGGCATAAAAACTCTTTATATTTAAATCATTCAATCATCCATTCATTTACCATTAACTCTAATTCCCCATTGCACTCGTGTAGGAGGAATATGAGGATGAAGAAGGACTTTTATGCCTATAGGGATTTTATAGTCAGGTGTGGGTGATGACATGAAAAAGCAGCCATCTGTAGTTCAGTGCCTCCCAGGTCCCTTTCCAACCCTCTGTTCTAGCTCATCTTATTATTCCTGTGTTGCTTGGAGATGCCGTCACTTGAGCTGGTTCATGAAGGATGATTAGCAGTTAGCCAGTCAGACACAGGAAGTCCTATTTTATATCACCCAATAAAGTTTTATACTTTGCCCATATTTCCCACTAAAGGTATATTTTTTAAATAGAACTATCTCTTGTTGTTTTTTAACTGGAAGCTGCTGCTATAAAGAAATGCTAGTCATTTCCAAATATTTATTCTCTTCTTGTCACTTCCTAATTCATATTCATTCTTAAGATGCTTATTGGATTCATTTTTAATTTTTGTTTTTTCTGATTTCTGTTTCATTTCTTAATGACTGGCAAAGATTTCAAAGACTGTATAGAGCAACAATAATAGATTTTATTTCTGATTTTCAAGGTATTGGATCTAGAACTTTTCTACTGTTGTACTAATTACTCTAGGTTTAGAATAAACACTATTTTAAAACATAGTAAGAAAAATACTCTCCAGAATATTGGAGGTTCGGAAGGAGAATATTCAAAGAATGAATTTCTAATAATATTTACTTATTCCTTTTTTTCTGTGTAAGTCTTGTCAGAGGTTTGTCTTTTTTATTAGACTTTTAAATGAATAAAATATTTGACTTTGCTGATCCTTTCTATTTTTTCTTTATTTCATTAATTTTTGTTCTTCACTGTTTCTTTCCTTAAGCTTTTTTGGAGTTTATTCTGTTTTTGTCTTTTCAGTATTTACTTTTTATCAAAGTAACGTATACATTCAGTTTAATGAAACTGCAAGGTTTATTATGAACAACAGTGGCTTCTTCCCCGCTTTCCAGAAGTAACCACTTTCTCTTCTTTTAGCTGATTACTTGGTATATTTGCTTCCGTGTCTTTAAGTAGCATGTTTGTTGCTATCGCTCGACTTTTCAGTTTTAGACATTATTCATTGAATTCTTTCTATAAAAAGTGAGGATTAAACCTAACCCCCACCACCCAACTACTCTTGCTTATTACTTTTTCCATTCCTTGTCTGCTCAGTACAGTTGTAGTGTGATTTTGATTAGATCTATAATCAGTATTTACATTCTTAAATGCTAGTCATAACTGAGCCGTGTAGTAATAAACCACAACAACTTTTGCTTTCCTAAGCAATCTGTTCCAGAGTTCACTGGTTCTTAGTTTATATTGATCACTAATTTGATCTTAGCTCTTCTCTAGTTGCCTTCGTCTCTTCTGGAGCCTTCTGACCTGGCTCCACTGTAGAAGGGCCAGGCTT
Organism: Varecia variegata; assembly: GCA_028533085.1. NCBI lineage: Eukaryota > Metazoa > Chordata > Mammalia > Primates > Lemuridae > Varecia > Varecia variegata. Next base: position 49,411,813 of record CM052443.1, read on the forward strand.
CTGCATCTGGTGCCCAGCTGGCATCCTGCAAATCCCCTTCTGTCCTGGACTGGATCTTTCCAAAGTTGTTAGCTGTGTCCTGTGTCATCCTTCTTGGTTTGCTCTCTTCTTTTGGTGGCACACATCTTCCAATAGTTCTCTAAGAAAGGATTCGGGGGATAAATGGTTTGTAACCAAGCATGTTGGTAAATATCTTTTTTCTTCCTGACACTTTATGAATCATTTGACTGAACAGAATTCAGCATTGGAAATCATTTTCTTTCAGAATTTTGATATTACTCCATTGTTTTCTGGACCTCAGGCTGCTGTTGAGAAATCCAGAATCATTCTAATTCTTAATCATTTGTGACCTGTTTTTCCTCCCTGAAAACTTGCGGGCTCTTCTCATTTACTGTGGTGATCTTAAGTTTCTCAGTGACGTACCTTAGTGTGGTTCCATTTTTATCCACTGAGCATTGGTGAGACTTTGAACATTTAATGAGCCTAAATTTACATCCAAATCCCTGCCCTTTGACTCAGAACATTTTCTTCTATTATTGTTTGATTTCCACCTTCAGTTTTCTCTTTTTCTCTTTGTAGAATAGTTGATAATAATCTTGGACATCCTTGACTGTTCTTCTAATTTTCTTTTTATTAAAATTCCTACCTTTTATCCTTTTATTTGGTTCTACTTTTTGACAGACTCCCTCAGTTTTATCTTCCAAGCTTCTATTGAAGTTTTTAAAGTAATTTTTAATCAGCTTCATTAGAGTATAATTTACACACAATAAAATTCACCAATTTTAAGTGTAAAATTTGATCAGTTTTGACAAATTTTTACAATTGTATACCCATCACCAAATCAAGAAAAATAAATTTTTGCTATCCCAAAAAGTCTTCTCTTACCCCTTTACAGTTAATTTCCCTTCCAGTCCCAGCCACTACTGATCTGCATTCTGTCACCATGAGTCCACCCTTTCCAGGATTTCATGTGAATGGAATTATACAATAGCTGTTCTTTTGTATCTGACTTCTTTCATGTAGCATATTTTTGAGATTCATCCTTGTTGCATCAGTAGTTCTTTACTATTGCTGATTAGCATCCAATTGTGTGGATATACCACAATTTCTTCATCCATTCATTATTAATGAACATTTGAGTTATTTCAGTTTTGGGCTAACACCACCATGAACATTCTGGTACAAGTTTTTATATGGATGTATTTTCAGTTCATATTTTTTTTGTGGATATGTGTTTTCATTAGGAGTAGAATTGCTGGTTGTATGCTAAGTGTGTGTTTATTACAAACTGAGAGATTATTTTCAAAGTGACCATTCCATTTTGTATTCCCACAGCAATGTACACGGGGTCCAGTTGTTTCTTACTGCACTGGTTAGAACATCCAGCACAGTGTTGCGTAGCAGTTGTGAGGGGCATCCTTGCCTTGTTCCCTATCTTGGAGGGAAAGCGTTCAGTCGTTTGCCTGTGAGTATGTTAGCTAAAGATGCCCTTCATCGGGTTGAGGAAGTTTATATCCATTCCTGGTTTGAGGAGAGTTTTCTCATAAATGTATACTAAATTTTGTCAAATGTTTTTCTGAATCCTAAAGATGATACTGTGATTGGTGATTGATAATAGTGAATTACATTGACTGGGGTTTTTTGGATTTTTTTTTTTTTTTTTTTGAGACAGGATCTCTCTGTGTTACCCAGGCTGGTCTTGAACTCCTGGGCTCAAATGATCCTCCCACCTCAGCCTCCTGAGTAGCTGGGACTTATAGGCATGCACTACCATGCCCAGCTTGTTGGTTTTCAAATATCAAATCAAATTTGTATTTCTGCGGTAAATCCAACTTAGTCTTGATTCATTATCCTTTTTAAATATTGCTGGATTTAATTTGCTAATATTTTCTTAAGGATTTTTGCATTGATTTTCATGAGGGATATTAGTCTGCAGTTTCCTTTCCTTTCCTTGTAATATCTTTGATTCCGGTATCACAGTAACATTAGCCTCAAAAAATGAATTGGGAAGTTTCCCCTTCTATTTTCTGGGAAAATTTGAGTAGTAATGGTGTTATTTCTTCATTTAGGTTGGAAAACTAATGAAATCTTCTGAGCCAAAAGCAGAAGACTGTGGAACAGTTTGTTTTGTTTTGTTATTTCCTGAGCCCATTCTTCTACAGAAAGTGGGACAGTTTTAAACTGCAGGTTCAGTTTCTGTGGCTCTCTTATCTTTCGTGGCTGGTAGATTGTAGCTACCTCAGCCTTCCCAAATGCTGATCTCTGTCCCCTTGATTCATTGGGACCCCTAGGCTCTGTTTTGGTCCTGTGACCTAGAAGCTGGCTCCAGGGATTAAACTGGGCATCCGTTGGTCTTTTCGTGTCTGTTTCTTTTCTGTCAGGGATCACCATCCTTCATTGCCATTTGTCCATTGCCTGAAAACAGTTGTTTCATATTTTTTCTGATTTTCTAATTGTTTATGGCAGGAATTCTCTATTGGGTTTTTAAATTCTGCAATCATTTTTAATTTCCATGCTTTTTTTTATAAGCCTTTATTCTTATTTTATAGGTAAAATATCTTACCTCTAAAGATACTGACTTTCAAAAACATTTTCTTCTTCCATCATAGGCTCTGTTTTCTCTAATTTTCTATTTGATGATTTTGTTCTTTCTTCTTATTAGAGGTTTTCCTCAGTTATCTATTATAGTAATCCCTGATCGCCTGCCCAGTTAACCAGCGGGAGGACTAACGTCCCTTTTGGAAGCTCTGCATGGGTGAGTTGTAGCTTCAGGCTTCAACACAGTTCTCCTGCCGCCAGCTGCCCTGGTGCCTTCAGTCTAGAGCAGCTTTGTTTTACTCTCCCCAGGAGAAAAAGCCTCCAGTCTTTTTCCAGGTTGAAAGAGAGAAATCCCCCACCTCCTCTTGAGTTGGGAAGAAGATCTGGGGACATAAAGGCAGGTCCTTAAAACAGTCTTCTTTATGTTACCTACCCCCACTCCCCACTTCCAGATGTGCTTGATGTGACCAATCCTCAAAACTTACGGTGATTTGGGGATGAATTGGGTTAGTGTTTGGTCCCTCTCTGGGTGTGACCTCTTGACTACATTGTGTGGTGGGGGGGCTTGGTGCATACTAGCCACATGCCTTGCTTAATCATATTTTAAAAAACATATGGACGAATGCAACTAGGGATATGGCTTCTTAATTCAGCCCACCCTGCAGAGACTTGGGCCCCAGTGAGTGCTGACCTGAGTGCTCACACAGAGCCTGCTCTATCATACTGGCGTCTAGATCAGTTTCAGTACATCCAGTCTTCCCATACCTCAGTTAATTTTCAGTGTGGTGAAACCAGGATGCATTCGACTCCCTTCCTGGTAAACTCGTCTTGATAGGTGAGTGTTACTGTGTAATATAAAACGTAAAAAGCCAAATATTCTCTTATATATAGATTATGTGTTTTTATTATCACAGTCAAGAAAAGGCTTTTAATAGATGTAAGTATCCAATAGCAAATAGAAAAGAAAGCTAGAAATTGCTGTTTTTTTTATTTATTTTTGAAAACCATCGCCCCAATTTTTTTTTTTATTTCAGCTTACTATGGGAGTACAGCAGTTCTGGTTAAATATATTGCCCATGCCCCTCTTTTTTTTAAGTAATACAGAATTCAGAAAAGTATACAAATCATAAGCGTACAACTCAATGAATTCTCATCTGTATCTATATTAAGAAATAGAACATAACCAGCACCCCGGTAACCCTCCAATCCTCACTGTTTCTTTTGTCCCAAAGGTAACAACCACCCTGACCTGATTTGTTTTGCCTGTTTTTAAGCTTTATATAAATAGAATCATATAGAATATACTCTTCTGTGTCTGGCTTCTGTTTCAACAGTACATTTGAGATTCATCCACGATGTCATGTGAAGTTGGTTCATTCTCATTGCTGTGTAATATTTTGCCATGTAAATCTATTAATATTTGTACATTCTACTGTTAGACATTTGGTTTATTTCTAGCTTAGAACTATTATGAATAGTACTGCTGTGAACTTTTCTAGTACAACTTTTAGAGAAAATAGATCTATACATTTTTCTTGAGTAAATAGTTAGGAGTACTACGTTTATGCATATGCAAGCTTTAGTAGGCATAGCCAGATAGTTTTCCAAAGTGTTATACAAATCTATACTCCAACCAGTGGGCTATAGGGTTCCATATCCTCTTATACATTTAGTATTGTCATTTTTAAAATTTTTTTCACCATTCTGGAAGATGTATGGTTGTGACTGGTAAAGTTGCTCATCTTTTTATTTTTATTAATCATTTCAATATCCTCTTTTATAAAGTATCTATAAATCTTTCTCTCATTTTCTGTTTAGTTGTCAGATCTTTTCTTATTGATTTATAGGGTTGTATATTTGGGATTTGAGTCTTCTGTCATATATATATGTACTGAAAATATTGTTTCCCACTCTGGACAATGGTATTACCTGATAAACATAGTTTAAGATAATTCAATTCATCAGAATTTTTTCCCTCCCATAGTGAATGCTTATTGTGTCCTACTTAAGACATCTCAAGGCCATGAAGATCTTCTGTGTTTTCCTCTAGTGACTCAATTATTTTGTCTTTCATATTTAGGTCTACAATCCACATAGAAGATTTATTACTCATTATTTTCCATGTAGGTATTCACTTGACCCAGGCTCATTTACTGAAAAGACCATCTTTTCTCCATTGTGCCACACTGTTACTTTTGTCATACATAAGATGACTGCATGTACATGGATCTGATTCTGGGTTCTATCATCTGTTCTGTTGGCCTATTTGTGTACGAGTCTGTTTCTGGACTCTCTATTCTATTTCTTTTTGTCTAATCTTGTGCTAATACAACATTGTTTTAATTACTCTAGCATTATAATGAGGCTTACACTAGCTGATGTAAGTCCTCCAGCTTTGTTCTTTTCTTTGCTTTTAGACTTTTAGAATTGGCTATTCAATTTCCATAAAATTCCTGCCAGGATTTTGATTAGAGTTGGCATGAATCTGTAGATTAATTGGGGAAAATTGAGAGTATTCTATTTATTTCTCTTTTTTTAATTTCTAGATATTATGGGGGTACAAACATTTTGGTTACATGTTATAACTGTGCCTCACCCAAGCCAGGATTGGAGGCATGCCCTTTCCCCCATGCAATGCTCACCGTGTCCATTAGTTGTGGGTTTACCCACCCCCATGCCCCCAATCCCCAATGAATATTACTACCATGTGAGCACCTTAGTGTTGATCAGTTAGTGCCAATTTGATGGTGAGTACATGTGGTGCCTATTCTTCCATTCTTGTGATACCTGACTTTGGAGGATGGGCTCAAGCTCTGTCCAGGAAAATATAAGAGGTGCTAGTTCACCATTGTTTTTTGTAATTGAGTAGTATTCCATTGTATACACATACCATATTTTATTAATCCACTCATGGATTGATGGGCACTTGGGTTGTTTCCACATCCTTGCAATAAGTGAATTGTGCTGCCATAAACATTCAAGTGCAGATGTCTTTATTATAAAATGTCTTTTGTTCCTTTGGGTAGGTGCCTAATAGTGCTATTGCTGGATCAAATGGTATTTCTATTTTTAGTTCTTTGAAGCATCTCCAAATTCTTTTCCACATAGGTTGTACTAATTTGCAGTCCCACCAGCAGTGTAAGAGTGTTACTATCTCTCCACATCCTTGCCAGCATTGGTTGTTTTGGGATTTTTTGATAAAGGCCATTCTCACTGGGGTTAGGTGATACCTCATTGTGGTTTTGATTTGCATTTCCCTAATGATTAGAGATTTGGAGCATTTTTTTTTATATGTTTGCTGGCCATTCTGTCTTCTTTTGAAAAGTTTCTGTTCATGTCCTTTGCCCATTTATTGATGGGGTTGTTTGATTTTTTGTCTTGTTGATTTATTGTTTTTTGAGTTCTACATAGATTCTTGTTATCAGCCCTTTATCGGATGTGTAGAAAGCAAATATTTTCTCCCATTCTGTAGGCTGTCTATTCTCTCTAATGATAGTTTCCTTGGCTGTGCAGAAGCTTTTTAATTTGATCAGGTCCAATTTATTTATTTTTGTTGCTGCTGTGATTGCTTTGGGGGTCTTATTTATAAATTCTTGCCTAGGCCGATGTCTGAAAGAGTCTTCCCTACATTTTCTTCTAGGGTTCTTAAGGTTTCATGCCTTAGGTTTAAGTCTGTTATCCATCGTGAATTGATTTTTGTAAGAGGTGAGAGGTGGTGATCCAGTTTCAATCTTCTGCATGTAGCTATCAGTTTTCCCAGTATTCCATTTCTTGAATGTAGTATCTGCCTACATTTTTTAGATTTTCTCTAATTTCTCTGAAATTTTTTATAGTTTGGGTATACAGTTCTTTCACATCTTTCATTATATTTATTTCTCAGTATTATTTTTGATGCAATTATTAATTTTTTGAAGATTTCATCTTTCAATTATTTCTTGCTGGTATATACAGATATACTATTGGTTTTTATATATTTATCATATTAATATATTCATCAACTTTACTGAATTCCCTTGCTCTGAATTGTTCACAGAGCATTTTGACCTTTTATATGAACACAATTATGTCATATGAGTATAATGACATGTCTATTTCTTTCTTTCCAACTTTTCTTTACTTTGTACTGGTTAAGACTTCTATCACAATGTTGAATAGATAATAATGATAGCAGACATGCTTATTTTATCCCAGTTTGAAGGGAATGTTTTTAATATTTTATGATTAGCTATGGTGTTTGGTATTGTTTTTTGTTGATACTTTTCTTTTCTTTTGAGACAGGGTCTTGCTCTGTTGCCCAAGCTGCAGTGCAGTGGCATCATTATAGTTCACTGCAACCTCAAACTCCTGGGCTCAAGAGATCCTCCTGCTTCAGCCTCCCAAGTAGCAGCCTATAGGCGTGCGCCACCATACCCAGCTGATTTTCTTTTTTTAATTTTTTGTAGAGACAGGGTCTTGCTATGTTTCTCAAACTGGTCTTGAACTCCTGGCCTCAAGCGATCCTCTGGTCTTGGCCTCCCAAAGCTCTAGGAGTACAGGCATGGCTCACCACACCCAGCTAATACTTTCTTGGATTAAGAAATTTCTGTTCTACTTCTACTTTACTATGAGTTTTTATCATGACTGGATGTTGAAGTCTGATGTCTTTTCAGCATCTGTTGAAATTATAATGTGATTTTTTTTCTCCCTAATTTTGTTAATATGAATGACATTGAGCAATTGACATGTGAGAACAACTTTGAATTTCAACTTAATTTGTGATGTATTATTCTTTTTTATGTCACTGTATTCCTTTTGCTAATATTTTGTTTGGGGATTTTGCATCTGTTCATGAGAGAAAATGGCCTACAGTTTTAACATTTTTAATGTCCTCATCAGATTCTGATAGGATATGCTCGCTTTATAAAACCAGTTGGAAATGTTTCTTATTTCTAGTTCTCTGGAAGAGATTGTATAAGACTGGTGTTTTAGATTCTTCCTTAAATGTTTGGAAGAATTCACAGTGAGGCAATAGCTACCTGGAAACTTCTTTGTGAGAAAGTTTTAAATTAAAGATTCCATGTATATATTAGATACAGGATCATTTAGATTTTCTGTTTCTTTTTCTGTCAGTTTTGATACATTGTACCTTTCTAGAAATTTGAGTCTTTCATCTAAATTGTCAAATTTATTGGTATAAAGTTTCTTCATTATGTTTTTAATATCTTATAAATCTCTGTGGAGTCTGTCCTGATGTCACCTTTAATATTCTTGATGTTGATAATATGTGCTTCTGTCTTAACCTTGATTTGTCTTGCTAGAGGACCATCCATTTTTTTTTATTAAATTCTATTTTCTTTATTATTTCTTTCTGTCTCCATTTGGTTTAATTTGGTATTTTTCTAATTTCTTGAGATTGATAATTGATGCATATATGTATGTTTCCTTATAAATGTGGTTTAGCTGCATCCTATAAGTTCTAATTCATATTTGTATTAATTATTTCAAAATATTTTCTAATGCCCCATATATGGTCAGCTTTGGTGAATGGTCTTTGCACTTAAAAATAATGTATATTCTGTCCTTGTTGAGTATAAAGTTCTAAGTATATAAGTTAGGTCAAATTTGTTTATTGGGTTGTTGAGATTGTCCCTTTTCTTTTTTTTTTTTTTTTTTTTTTTTGAGACAGAGTCTCACTCTGTTGCCCGGGCTAGAGTGAGTGCCGTGGCGTCAGCCTAGCTCACAGCAACCTCAAACTCCTGGGCTCAAGCTATCCTTCTGCCTCAGCCTCCCAAGTAGCTGGGACTACAGGCATGCGCCACCATGCCCGGCTAATTTTTTTTCTATATGTATTTTTAGTTGTCCCGCTAATTTCTTTCTATTTTTAGTAGAGACGGGGTCTCGCTCTTGCTCAGGCTGGTCTCGAACTCCTGACCTTGAGCGATCCACCCGCCTCGGCCTCCCAGAGTGCTAGGATTACAGGCGTGAGCCACCGCGCCCGGCCAATATTTTGTTTTTTGAGTCCTTGAGAGTAACACGTTGATTTGCCTATTTTTCCTTTTCATTCTCTCACTTTTTACTTCTATACATTTTGTAGTTATGTGCATACAAGTGGAAATTTATTATATGTTTCTGGAGAACTGACCCTTTTGTCTATATGAAATACCTTAAAGTCTATTTTCTCTGATATTGTATGATTTGTTTGATGTTAGTGTGGGTATACCAGCTTTCTTTTATATGATATGTTATTTTTCATTCATTTTGAATATTTCAGTGTCTGTATTTTTGGTATTTCTTTTCTAGGTGGCATTTAGTCACGTTTTTTTTTTTTTCCAGTCTCAAAAACTTAGTTTTTTAATTTGATTTAGGTCAGTTACTGATATGTGTGGGATCTGATGTCTGTCTTGTTATTTATTTTCTATTTTACGCATCTATTTTAAATCTTTTTGTCTTTTTTCTTGCCTTCTCTTGGATTATTTTTATTGTGCCATTTTCACCCTTGTAATTTACCTTCTTAGGTCTTTCAGTGGTAAGTCTAATAAGTAAAACAAGTATATAAATTTATAATATAATAAGTATATATAAAATAAGAATTGCTGTCCAAAATAAATTTCTACTTTTAATTATTCCCAGATAATATTAGTACCTAAAAACATTAACAACATTTTCTTCCTTTCATCTTTTGTTTTCTTTTTGCTGTGTATTTTTGTGATGTATTTTAATCCTACTTATATGTTCAGTCCCTCAAGACATTAAAATTATTGTTTTGTACAATGAAGAATATTTTTATTTATCCACATATGTACTTTTTCCATTGCTTTTCATTCCTTCTAACATTGCTATATTTCCACCTGGAATTATTTTTATTCTGCCTAGAACACTCCTGTTTTTTTTTTTTTAAATTGGTCTGCTGGGTGATACAATCTCTGTTTTTATTTGTATGGAAATAACTATTTCATATTTACCTTTTTAGAGATATTTTCTCTTTCTGTTGAATTCTAGTTTAGCAATTAGGTTATTTCAGCACCTTAGAAATTATTTCATCATCTTCTGGATTCTACTGTTTTCATTGAAAAGACACCATTAGTTTTATTTTTGCTATTTTAAAGGTAAAGTATTTTTTTCAAGCAACTTTCAAGGCATTCTTTGGTTTCAGTAGTTATACTATGATGTGCCTAGGTGATTTTTCTTTGTATTTATCCTACTTGGAGTTTATAATGCTTCTCAAATTTCATTTTTCAGCCTTTCTCTTTTCAAATAATGTTTTTGCCATATTCTTTTCCTCCTCCCATTCTATAACTCCAGTCACACATATATTTTACTTTTTCACCACGTCCCATATGTCTCTTTTTGATTTTTTTCTCCATGTTTTACTATGGATATTTTCTGATTATATATTTTTCTAGTTCACTGTTTCTCTCTTCCACTATGTTTAGTGTACTGTTAAAAATCTATTTAGTTCATAAGTTCAATTATTTTGTTTTTTAGTTCTAGAATTTTTATTTCATTCTTTTATTCTAATTATCTGTAGTAATTCTTATTCTTTTCTGTTTTCTCAAACATTAATCACAGTTATTTTGAAGTCCACATATGCTATTAATAACTCTGGTATCTGGGTTCTATGGTTCTTTTCCTATTGTCTGGTTTTCCTCTTCATATAATTTCTTAGCATTCCTCGTATATTTTGATTGAATCACTGACATTATTTGGGAGGAGTGCAGAGACTGTAGATGTTATTTTCCTCCAGAGCAGATTTGCTTTTTCCTCTGGTAGGTAGCTAGAGAGTATGAGCAAACCATCTTAATCCAACTAGGTACTATAATAGCTTGAGGTTGGGTCACAGTGTTTATAAAGCTTTGTCAACCTCTTGTTTTCCCTTACTACTAGGTTGTGGCCCTGTGGGGGTCCCGATGGATAGCTTCACATGTTTACCGTGACCCATCCTCCTTGGAAGGTCCTGAACTTCAATTTTTAGCTCCATAGTAACAAGAAACTAAAGAAAATTTGTATTTCCACTTAACTTTGCTCCCAAATGTCAGACTATCAAGTCTGTCTCAGGTAACATCTCATGTCTTCAGACAGATATCTTTTTTCAATTCAGATTTTCTAGTTGTTCTGTAGAACTGGCTACTCTATTTTGGCCAGAAGTGAAAGTTAGTCCTTAATATTTTGAGATTTGACAATACAGATGTTTAACTTTGCCCTTTGTTTAGAGCAAGGATATAGTATTCTGAGCTCAACAAGATTTTAGCTGTAAAATGTACTTGTTTACCTTTCCAGATAAGTAAAAAGGTTTTTGGCTGTTTTTTTTGTTTGTTTGTTTTTATTTTTGTTTTTGTAGCTCTTTGTAGAAGATTTTCTGGAGTGAGTGGGAAAGGAAACTGATGAGGAAGGCTTGTTCTTGATAGGATTTCTGAGGAACTTTTCTATCATCTTTGTTTAGAATCTAGTCTGTAGTATTATATTTCTTAGTACAAAGTCTTAAATAAACTTTAATGATTTTAGTTAAAAGGAAGATATTCACAAGTGTGTATGGAAAACTAACATGCAATCCAGAATTCTGCTTGGTAATATCAAGGCACCCATGAAATCAAGTGAGAAAGTTGTTGAGTAAGTGTGGGATTTTTGTTTGGGGAGAGGAATCATTTTATCAGATAATTCATGGGACCGTGGCTCCTGTCCTAGCAGCAGAGTCCCTCCCCTTTCTTGAGACCAGTATACTCCTTTCCCCAGATTTACAACCTCTCCTTGCTAGACATGCTGGATATATCCTGGAAGATAAGCTGCTTTTTTCCTAGTTTTCTATTCCCGTTTATATGTCCTCATGATACATTTTCCTCATATGGCTGTCACATTATTCATAAGGGTTTGGAGACATTGCTTCCTCATAGCAATAGGAGGTCCTTATTTTATTAGTAGATATGAGCATATCACACAGCTTGTGCAGCAGCCTAGCTTTTTATTGTCCATCTGAATGTTCACATTTGTCTGTGAAACATAAAAATTCTGGTTTTAATAGTTACTTTTGAGTTAAGAGTTTTTTCCCTACCAAGTGTTGATCTCTAGTTTCAGTGGTTTCTTAAGGCCACATCTGGGTTGTCTTAAAGACCATATCACTAGAATAGACAGGGTACGTGTTTTTTCTTATCAGTTATCATAGTGTGTGATGTGTATCAAGTTTTTTTTTTTTTTTTCTTTGAGGCTTAGAAAGGCAAGTAACTTCTCTATGATCACAAAGAAAATAAGTGTTATACTCAGGATTCTAACTCAGGCCTGTGACTTCTGAGATCATCCTTCCAAGTGCTCCTGCTTCATGCATTGTACATTAGATCAACCACTGCTACAGTCCTTTGTTCACTTCTCTTCCCCTTTCCTTTCTTGTCTTCACTTCAAGAAATCTTCAAACCTGCCACTTCTTTGTTAGTGTTATTAATAGGCTTATCGTCAAATCCTATCTAATATTTTATTAGGATAAAACAGACATTTTTATTTTCGATGTCTTTCAGATTGGATGACTGTACCTACAAGTAAGAAATCTACTCTCAAGGCAGGTATCCCTGAAGAAGAATTGGATCAGTGGACAATAAAGGAAAGAGTCAGTAGAGATAGTGACTGGACATGTGCTGGCTTGTTGGAATGGCAGTGTAGAGACCAGGAGACCAGTTTGCAGCAAATGGTACTCACTCACCAGAACACCCCGTCTGGGGTTAGTGAACAGGAACGTGAGGGATCTGGGAAGGGCTGCACCATGAGCTCCTCTCTTGTTCAAAGTCAGGGATTTCAACCTAGCAGAAAAGCCTTTGAGTGCAGTGAGTGTGGAAAAGTCTTCTCTAAGAGCTCAACTCTTAATAAACATCAGAAAATTCATACTGAACAAAACACAAATCAGAAAACTCATATTAAAGAGAAACGATACCAATGTCGAGAATGTGGAAAAGCCTTTCACCAGAGTACACACCTCATCCATCACCAAAGAATTCACACTGGTGAGAAGCCCTATGAATGCAAGGAATGCGGCAAGGCCTTCTCCGTGAGCTCCTCACTTACTTATCATCAGAAAATTCATACTGGAGAGAAGCCTTTTGAGTGCAACTTATGTGGAAAAGCTTTTATCCGAAACATACACCTTGCCCATCATCATAGAATACATACTGGAGAAAAACCTTTTAAATGTAACATTTGTGAAAAAGCCTTTGTTTGCAGGGCACATCTTACCAAACACCAGAATATTCATAGTGGAGAGAAACCCTATAAATGTAATGAATGCGGGAAAGCCTTTAATCAGAGTACAAGTTTTCTTCAGCATCAGAGAATTCACACTGGAGAGAAACCCTTTGAATGTAATGAATGTGGAAAGGCCTTCAGGGTAAACTCTTCCCTTACTGAACATCAGAGAATTCATACTGGAGAGAAACCTTATAAATGTAATGAATGTGGGAAAGCTTTCAGGGATAATTCATCCTTTGCACGACATCGGAAAATTCACACTGGAGAGAAACCTTACAGATGTGGTTTGTGTGAGAAAGCCTTCAGGGACCAATCAGCCCTAGCCCAACACCAGAGAATTCATACTGGGGAAAAACCTTATACATGTAATGTATGTGAAAAAGCGTTCAGTGACCATTCAGCTCTTACCCAACACAAGAGAATTCATACTAGAGAAAAACCTTACAAATGTAAAATCTGTGGGAAGGCCTTTATCCGAAGCACACACCTCACTCAACATCAGAGGATTCACACAGGAGAGAAACCCTATAAATGTAATAAATGTGGGAAAGCTTTTAACCAGACCGCAAACCTCATTCAGCATCAAAGGCATCATATTGGAGAAAAGTGATACAAATGCAGTTTATATGGAAGAGCTTTGAGACTGAATAAATTACTTATTGAATATAAGATGACCCATTGTAGAGAATAACTATGAAAGCCTACATCAAGATAGTCATTTTATTTACTGACAGTCAAGTTTCACAGTCTTGTGGGTTTTGAGAATTTAAGCATGTCAAATACTTCTCATTCTTTAGTACTGCCTCAAATGAATAGCAGTACTGTTTGATTAGTCTGAATTACCAAGTATAAGAACCAAAATGGAGCTTCATTAACAACATAAAAATTGGCATATCAAATTACATTTTGACTATTAAGAGAAACTATAAAATTGTAAAAATTAAGGTTGAAAGGAAAGGAACAAAAAAGTCAAGTGGCCTACAAACATTTCACTCTAATGGATTCTCTTGTATAAGAGAGTTGCCATCTGTAATGGAACCCTTATTTCTCTCCTCACCCACACTCCTGACACCCAGTGTAAAGAAAGTACAGTCACTATGCAACAGCCCAGGAGTTACCTAAATTATTCTTCTCACCTTTTGCTTCAAACAGTCTTTTGTCAGATCTCTCTGATCTGTCTGTCCACTAGCATACTACCTGTGTTGTCCTTCTGGGACAGTTTGGTTGACTGGTGTGATGCTCTTCTGACTTAGCAACTCTTACCTGTTAGCACTGGGTCACTTGTTATGCCCCATTTGTCCTTGGGGAGTGTGGTGATCTGATCTCAGACATCATCCACGATTCTCGATAGTGCACCCAAATCTAGCTTTCAGAACTTGGGATCTCTATCTGGGAGGCAAAATTTGATCAAAATTCTGGGTTACCTAGCTCCTCTGGGCTCTGCTTGGCTCTGACCCTGGGATGACCCCTAAAGTAGGGGCTTGGCCTATGTGGCCATTACCCTCCATAGTTCTGCACTGTAGTTACTCTACACACCCCAGTCAGGGCTTGCTCTGCTGTGTGATCCTCCCACCTGCCTCATGGCATTCCAGGCCACCTCCCCTTCTTTGACTTGCCATTTCCCTATGTGAGGTTGACATGAGATGAGAGCCCCAAGGCCAGTTCTCAAAATGCTCCGACCCACTCTCTTTCTCTTGTCTGGACAGTGCTCTCTGTCCACTACATTAGAGTATATTTAGTATATTTGCTACTCCCAGATCACTGAACTGCAGAACCCTGGCCCTTGCTCTGCTTTTCTCTAGGGTTCTGAAGGAATTGATTCTGTATTCATAGGAAAGCAGAGAGTTTTGAATTTCTGCTTTGCATTTGAAAGTGGTCATTTCCTCTCTTTCATTGGGCATTCCACTACTTAAAGACATCCTGACAGTGGTAAGCAACATGTTGAGTAATCCCATGGGTCAAAAAGTGGTCAGTAGCACCATTGACATTACCTGGCACAGACTGTGTCCATGCCCAAAAGTTTGGGTGATACACTAGTCCTGCAGGTACAGTTTAGTTACATCTTCAGTCCTTCAGTGCTTTCAGTTGAAATCACAGAGATGAAATAACTTCTGTGCGCCTTCACACACACAGCCTGTGGAGGCACTCTCCCCTTTCCCACAAGGGATGGAAGAGTCTGCGCTACTGCAAGCTGGAACATGCCACACAATGAAGGTGGGAGAATAAGTAAATGATCATTCTTGAAAACAAAGTAGCAGGTCCCTGGCTTGTGGGAGTGCTGTACATCAAGTTGGGCAACCTGCTGGCCCTTCAAGGTGCTGTACCTGAGCTCCAGGTAACAGAAGAGGATATTCTATATCATGGTGGAACTCAGTGGACTCTTCGGTTGTAACGCAGACTTGGAAGTTACTCGGGATTGTCCGTGCCCTGTGTCCACATGCAGCCTCACATGGCTGGCAACCCCAAATTCCACAATAAACCTGAAAAACCATGCTCGCTCCTGTAGCTGTCTGCCTTCACTACTATCCATATAACCTGGAAGTCCTAATAACTATCCCCTTACCATGAATACCGGAGAAACCCATTTCTCAGCTGAGTTGGTTGTTTTGTTTATTTTTAATGAACGCAGTTGAACCAAGGCCAAGACCTGCAGCCAGTTTAAGAGTCTCATTCATCTCGGTGACAGCTCCAGGAGATGTTCCTCCAGCAGAATGACTGCTGTTTGAAGGCCTTCCATCTGAGATTACAGCCCACTCTCCTTGAGCTCATTTCCTGTCAGGTTGGGTCTTTGTGAAATTAGTCCTCTGGGATGCCTATTCACTCATCCCTGTCTGGGAAGGCAAAAAGTAAGTCACTGGCCTAATATATATGACTAGGCCAACTCAGATATATTTATGGTAACAGTGTTTGGCCAGACAGTGGCTTTATTATATCCTACTATATGATTAACAGCTTCTTATATGGCCTTCTCTACTAGGGAAGTCCACATTGCCTGGATGCTGTTCGTCCTCTTCTCATCTGAAGTAGTGTGGCTCTCTGCCTGGGCATTCTAACTTGCCCCAGCATCACCTTTGGCTCAACCCCTAAAAGAGAATTTTTGAGAACACTGAAATCTTTTCTGCCAGCTGACCCACACAGCATTAGACATTTCAGTTATTGAGAGGGGTTTTTCACCACCCCACCCTCAGTTGTGATAATTCCAAAACATCCATTAATTCCTAGGACAAGCAGTTCATTCCATACCTTGCTTTTCTGTCCTGTTAGTTGGCCACATAGACACTCTGAGTGTGACAGAAGGTGAAGGACCACTGTTTGGAACCCTTTGGGGTTGCAGACTGCCAGCTGGCAATACGCTGTCTTCAGCAGCCTCCTGCTCACACGTCCAGCCCATCCCTGTTCCATGTTGTGCACAAAGACTGCTCCCAGCACATGGCAACCTTGCAGAGAAGTGCTGAACTTACACGTGACACCAGTGTCCCCTCACCTCACCAGGACTATAGAAAAAGGTGAGAGCCAGAGAAGCTGATCCAGGACTCACCTCCCGCATTGGGGCTTTCCTCGCATACTTCAGAACTACCCAGTGGGCACACCCATTGGAAGTGCCATTCCCAGAGGAAAGGTTTGAGTAGGGGGTTAGCATCTAGACTTTGATATTAACATATTCTTCATGTCTATGGGCTCCCGTGAACAGCCACTGAAACTGCCCACTCTGTAGAGAAAAAAATTGCTTCAAATTTCCCCTTTCAGAGTCTTCTGATCCTCTTATGTCAAGGGTTCCTCATCTCCAGCTGACTGATTGTTGCATCTGGGTTCTTTCTCCCTGTCCACCCACATATACCTAGCTTTGACAGCAGCTTCTCTCTCAATGCTGCCTTCCTCCATAGCCAGTGACTGCTTCGAAGCAGCACCTTGACCCTGCAGCAGACTCGGGCTTTCAGGTTACTGTGGCTGAGCCTCAGAGTCTTGGAACAAAATAGCCCTCAACTGAATGCCTTTGTTAGAGAAAACAATTTACCCCAAACGTTAATCTGAGAACACTGTGGCCTCCATCTTTCTGATTCCTCTGCTTTCCTTGTTCCCTTGTACTTTTCCCTGCCCTCGCATATACTTCTGGGTGAGTTGGCAGAATACTGTGGAGACAGGAAGCTTTCCCACCTGCTCTATCTTGCAGTTGGTGGACTTGCTGGCCCTCCTCAACTCCTGCTATATGTATTTTTGGTAATATTTTTGCTTTTAATATTTCATACCAGTTTGTGAAGGGGAAAAAATACAAGGCTTGATTGTTTTTTATCACTCAAGGATTTCTCAGCTGTGCTAATGATCATTCTCTGCAAGTGCCACGATTTGGTAGTAGTGATATATTCCCTCCATGTTCCATCTGTCACCCTATATATCACACATCACTATCCTGAAAAAAATTGTCACCACAGGAATTCATCTATGTGTCTTTCTGAAATTAAAATGGGAAAAGTACCCAGTGTTCTAAGATGTACAAGTTGCATTTTTGTTGCCCGGTTATCTAGTAGACATCACTAAGACATGGCCAGAAGCCATACTTCTAAACGTCTCTTTATAGTTGTCTGATCCTAGCTCCCCATAATGACCATCTAAAGCCTACCTGGTCCCAGAAACCAATGTTCAGGCTTGTGGCATAGAAGGATATAAAGAGCTGTATCTGCCATCATTGGAGATAACAGAGTTAACATTTGAGGCCATACCTTGTGCCAAATACTGTTATAAGTTCTTCACATATATTAATTTATTTAATCCTCACAATTACATGAGAATGTTAATAACATACCATTTTGTATTCTGAGATGGTCAACCAGATGCAGCCACAAGAGGTGACAGAGGAGAGGCTCAGGAAAACAAAATTTAGTACACTCAGGTCCTAGAGATGGGGGCAGGACACACCAAGCAGGGCCATGTGGGAAAGACCCCAGGGTGGTCCCAAGGCAGAAGACAAGAGTGAGGGGGAAGCATCAGACCAGGGCCTTCATTGGAGTTTCCTAGGGAAAGGCAAGGCAGGCAGGGTGAAAGGTTTGGGAGTGGTGAGTCCGAATAATTTCAGTGGGTTCTGGGGTGCAGAGGCTGTCTCTAGGTGCCTGGTACGTGGCCCTGGGATGATTAAGGCAGAGGAATGTTGCCTCCTTAGGTGTAAGGTCCAGATAGAGGAAGTCTGGCTCTAGATTGGTTAGTCTGTATATCAAAGGCATGCTCTGGCTAAGCCTTTGTTATGTCCAAGAATTGGCTAGCCTCAGGAAGGGCAGCCTCTCCCCAGCTGGAAAGATTTTTTTAAGATGTCAAGACATCGTAATATACAGAAATTTTTTAAATATATATATGATACAGCATAATAAAAGATCTATTATACAACTGCATTGTAAAGACAAATATATAACCTTTGATCCTAAAAGATCATTTTTTCTTTCAATTTTAAGAGAACCTAAAACATTTCCATGATCCCCTAAGAGTATTGTGGGCCCCGGGCCTTGAACTTAAGGAGGTGAGTTCACCCCACACCACGTGGGCCAAGGGACAGAGCAAGGGGCCCACAGAGAAAAAGCAAGGGTCTTTCACAGCTGAGGACACAGCCCTCTGTGGCTGGTGCCCCTCCTCGTTTCCACACTTCCTGGGCCAGGCCTGAATCTGAGCCTGGGTGGGGGGAGGGAACTGGAAGCTTCGGGGCACAATACAGGGGAAAGGCAGATGGAGCTCTGACCTCAGGGCTGAGATCACTTGTTTGAGAGGAAAACCCAGAGGCCCTTTCTGAAACCGTTGGTTGGACAGCAGACCTGGGGCTGACTCCATTCATTCATTCATTCATTCATTCTTTTAGTCAGTCAACCGAAGAGGTAGGACCACACAGGCCTAATCAGCCCGGCAATGTGCTTTGGGGGCACTCTAAACACAGAGGAAGATATTATCTGGTTTGGGGTTTTATATTTCAAACTTCCAAGCTGCAGATAATTTCTATGATAATATGAATTTTACCAGAACATAAAAAAATGGAAAATTTTCCAATTTCATTTCTTTCCCAATTATTTTTCTTTGTTTTTTTTCCTTTCTTTTTTGATTAGTTTAGTTTTGGTTTTTTGGTTTTTTTTTTTTTGTCTTTGTTGTGTGTTTTTATTTAAAACATTAACTGCCATGTGAGTTAAATTTAACTCACACTAGTTTTGAACCCAGGGCCTCAATCAGCATGTCTCCCTGACCTCTTGTTTCCCTGCGTTACATATGACTTATGCACAGAAAATAATAAAAATAAATTTTTCATTACATTAGAAAGTTTTGTTTTCAAAGTTTTTATTCTATTTTCATAATAAAATGCCATGGCTCCAAGAAAAAAAATTGTTTTCTAGTGTGGCAGTTAACGTGATGTGATAAAAAAAAATTTAGGTGGTACAAGTGTTTTTTGTTACATGGATGAATTGTATCATACTGATGTCAGGGCTTTCAGTGTGCCCATCACCAGAATAGTGTACATTATACCCCAGAGGTAGACTTTTATCTTTCCCCTTCCCCACCTCCCCGCTTCTTAATTTTTAATGTCAATTTACACCATTTTATGACCATATATATCCCTTATTTAGCTCCAACTTATAAATAAGAACATGTGGTATTTGTTTTTCCCTTCCTGAGATACTTTGCTTAGGATAATGGTCTCCAGTTCCATCCAACTTGCTGCAAAAGACATTATTTCATTCCTTATGATAGCTGAGTATATATATTCTATGGTATATATACACCAAGGAATATGGAATGTGTATATATATATATATATATATATATATATACACATTCTGAATATATACTGAGTGTATATATTCCATGGTATATATACACCACATTTTGTTTATCCACTCATCAGTTGATGGGCACTTAGGTTGGTTTCATATCTTCGCAATTGTAAATTGTGCTGGAATAAACATATGAGTGTATGGGTCTTTTTTATATAATGACTTGTTTTCTTTTGGGCAGATACCCAGTGGTGGGATTGCTGGATCAAATGGTAGGTCTACTTTTAGTTCTATGAGAAATCTCCATACTGCCTTCCATAGCAGTTGTACTAGTTTACCTTACCACCAAGAATGTATACATGTTCCCTTTTCATCACATCCACACCAACATTCATTGTTTTTTGACTTTTTAGTAACACTGATTCTGACAGGGGTAAGGTGGTATCTTGTTGTGGTTTTAATTTGCATTTCCCTGATGATTAGAGATGTTGAGCATTTTTTAATGTTTGTTTGTCATTTGTGTATCTTCTTGTGAGAAAAGTATCTTTTGCCCACTTACTGATAGGGTTATTTTTTTTTCTTGATGATTTGTTTGAGTTCTTTGTAGATTCTGGATATTAGCCCTTTGTTGAGTGTACAGTGTGCAAATATTTTCTCCCATTCTGTAGGTTGTGTGTTTACTCTGTTGATTATTTCCTTTGCTGTGCAGAAACTTTTTAGTCTAATTAAGTCTCATTTATTTATTTTTGTTGTTGCTGTATTTGCTTTTGGGATCTTACTCCTAAATTCTTTGGCTACTTGTCCAATGTCTAGAAGAGTTTTTCCTATGTTTTCTTGTAGCATTTTTATGGTTTTAGGTTTTATATTTAAATCTTTAATATATCTTCAGTTAATTTTTGTATGTGATGAGAGATAAGGGTCCAGGTTCATTCTTCTGCATGTGACTATCCAGTTTTCCCCAGCACCATTTATTGAATGGGGCTTTCTTTCCCCAGTGTATTTTTTTGTCTGCTTTGTTGAAAATCAGTTGGTCATAGCTATCTGATTTTATTTCTGGAGTCTCTATTCTATTCCATTGGTCTATGTGTCTACCTTTATACCAATACCATGCTGTTTGGGTTACTATAGCCTTGCAGTATAATTTGAAGTCAGGTAATGTGATGCCTCCAGATTTGTCCTTTTTTTGTTTTTGGAGACAGGGTCTTGCTCTATTGCCCAGGCATGAGGGAAGTGGCATCATCACAGCTCACTGCAACCTCAAATTCCTGGGCTCACATGATCCTCTTGCCTCAACTTCCTAAGTAGCTGGGGATACAGGCACACATCACCACGCCCAGCTAGTTTTTCTATTTTGTGTAGAGACAGGGTCTCACTAAATTGCTCAGGCTGATCTTGAACCAAGCAATCCTCCCACTTTGGCCTCCCAAAGTGCTGGGATTACAGGTGTGAGCCACCACACCCAGCCCAGATTTGCTCTTTTTGCTTAGGAGTGCTTTGGCTATTTGAGGTCTTTTTTGGTTCCATATAAAATTTAGGATTATTTTTTTCTAGGTCTATGAAAAATGATGTTGGTATTTTGATGGGAATTTCTTTGAATATGTAAATCACTTTGGGCAGTACGAACATTTTAACAATGTTGATTCCTCCAATCCATGAGCATGGGACGTTTTTCCATTTGTTTATGTCATCAACAATTTCTTTCATCAGTGTTTTGTAGTTCTCCTTATAGAGATCTTTCACCTCCTTGGTTAAGTATCTTCCTAGGTATTTTATTTTCTTTGCAGCTATTATAAATGGTTTTGAATTCTTGCTGTGACTCTCAGTTTGGCTATTATTATTATATACGAATGCTACTGATTTGTGTACGTTAATTTTGTAACCTGAGACTTTACTGAATTTATTTATCAATTCTAGCAGTCTTTTGGTGGAGGCTTTAGTGTTTTCTAGATATAAGATCATATCATTGGCAAATACGGATAGTTTGACCTCCTGTTTTCCAATTTGGATGCCCTTTATTTATTTCTCTTGCCCGATTGCTCTGGCTAGGACTTCCAGTAGTATGCTGAGTAGAAATAGTGACAGTGGGCACCCTTATCTTGTTCCAGTTCTTAGTGGGAATGCTTTCAACTTTTCTTCATTCAGTATGATGTTGACTGTGGGTTTTCCAAATATGGCTTTTATTATTTTAAAGTATGTTCCTTCTCTGCCTAGTTTATTGAGGTTTTTATCATGAAGGCGTGCTAGATTTTATTGAATGATTTTTCTGCATCTATTGAGATGATCATATGGTCTTTGTTTTTAATTATGTTTCTGTGATTAATCACATTTATCGATTTGCATATATTGATCTATCCTTGCATCCCTGGCATGAAACCCACTTGATCATGGTGAATTATCTTTTTGAGATGTTGTTGAATTCAGTTTGCTAGTATTTTGTTGAGGATTTTTGCATTTATGTTTATGAGGGATAATGTTCTATAGTTTCTTTTTTTGTTGTGTCCTTTCCTGGCTTTGGTATCATGGTGATACTGGCTTTGTAGTATGAGTTAGGGAGTACTTACTCCCTCCTTGGTGTTATGGAACATTTTCATAGAATAGGTACCAGTTCTTCTTTGTAGGCCTGGTAGAACTCAGCTGGTCCTGGGCTTTTTTTGTTGGGAGATTTTTCTATTACTGTTTCACTCTCACTACTCATTGTTTGTCTATTTGAGATTTCTATTTCTTCCTGATTCATGCTTGGGAAGTTGTATGTTTCTAAAAATTGATCCATTTCCTCTAGATTTTCCAGTTTGTGTGCATAAAGGTTTTCATAGTAGTCCCAGGGGATATTTTTTATTTCTGTGGTATCAGTTGTAATGTGTCCTTTTTCATTTCTGATTTTGTTTATCTGCATCTTTTTTCTTCTATTCCTGTTTACTCTAGCTAGTGTTCTATAAATTTTGTTTACCTTTTCAAATAACCAAGTTTTCATTTCCTTGATTCTTTGTATTGTTTTTTTGGTTTCCGTTTCATTTAGTTCTTCTCTGAGCTTTGTTATTTCTTTTCTTCTGCTAGCTTTTGGTTTTGTTTGTTCTTTTTCATTACTTGAGGTGTGACATTAGGTTGTTAATTTGTGATCTTTCTGTCTCTTTGATGTAAGCATTTAAAGGTCCGAATTTCCCCCTTAGCACTGCTTTTTCTGGAAGCTTGTGTTATCTTTGTCATTCAGTTTCAAAAATCTTGATTTCTATCTTAATTTCATCATTGACCCAAGGATCAATGACCCAGCAGGTTGTTTAATTTCTATGACTTTATATGTATTTGAGAGTTCCTCTTGGAATTGATTTCTAGTTTTATTCCACTGTGGTCTGAGAAGATAAATAGTATGATTTCAATTTTTCTGAATTTTCTGAGACTTGTTTTGTGGCCTAACATATGATTTGTCAATCTTGCAAAATATCCCATGTACTGATGAGAAGACTGTATATTCTGCAGTTTTGGGGTAGAACATTCTGTAAATGTATGTTAGGTCCATTTGTTCTGGTGTCCTGCTTAAGTCTAGTATATCTTTTTTGACTTTCTGCCTTGATGATCTGTCTAGTTCTGTCAGTGGAGTGTTGAAGTCCCTGGCAATTACAATGCTGCTATTTATTTCTTTGCTTAGATCTAGTAGAATTGTTCTATGAATCTGGGAGCTACTTTCTTAGGTGCATATATATTTAGGAATGTTGTATCTTCTTGCTGAATTGCCCCCTTTATCATTATATAATGACCATCTTTGTCTTTTTTACCATTGTTGATTTAAAGTATATTTTATCTGATATTCCCATGATATGTGAGATACTGTTCTATTCATCATTTTGACTGATATCTAGTTGCCTTGTTTTCTCCCTTGTGTTACTGTTTTATAGGAGCTGTGATCTTTAACTTTTGGGTGTTTTTACAGTAGTGGTTATCAATTGTTCTATTCTATGTATCAAGCACTTTTAAGCATTTCCTGTAGGGCCAATATATAAGTGACAAATCTCTTAGTATTTCCTTGTCTGGGAAAAATTTTATTTTTCTTTCATTTATGAAACTTAGTTTTGCAGGATACAAAATTCTTGGCTGGTAGGTATTCTAGTTAAGAAGATGAAAAATGAGACCCAATGCCTTCTGGCTTGTAAGTTCTCTACTGAGAGGTCTGCTGTTAGTCTGATGGGTTTTCTTTTGTAAGTTACTTGTTGCTGTCATCTCTCAGCTTGTAGGATTCTCTCCTTCATTTTGACTGTGGCCAGACTGATGACTATGTGCCTTGGTGATGTCCTATTTGCAGTGAAGCTTCCAAGTGTTTGGTGACCATCTTATATCTGGATATCTAAATCTCTAGTGATACCAGGGAAGTTTTCCTCAATTATTCTCTCAAATTCATTTTCCATGCTTTTTACATTTTCTTCTCCCTCAGGGATACCTATGATTCTTATATTAGCTCTCTTTGCATATTCCCATATTTCTCAAAGTGATTGTTCATTCTTCTTTATTTTTTTTCTACATTTTTGACTGGGTTAATTCAAAAGCCTTTTCTTCAAGCTCTGAAATTCTTTCTTCTGCTTGGTCTAGTCTGTTGTTACAATTTTCTGCTATATTTTGAAATTCCCTAAATGACTTTCATTTCTTTACATTCTGCCATATCTTTTCTTGTGCTATTTTTTCTCTTTAGTGAATTGTTCATTCATGCCCTGAATTATTTTGTTTGTTTGTTTCTTTGTGTTGGTTTTCAACTTTCACATCTGTCCCATTTATCTTACTTGCCATCCATATTCTGAATTCCACATCTGACAGTTTTACAATCTCCTTTTGGTTGCAATTTGTTGCTGGAAAACTATTGTGATCCTTTGGGGATGTCAAAATCGCTTTTTTTCATGTTGCTGGAGTTGTTATGCTGGTTTCTTCTCAGCTGAAACCTCTTCTGTAGGTTTCAGGTAGGTTTGCGGTGCACCTCTTCTCCTCTTCTGGGAACTCTCCTACTCACTAAGAGAAGGAGAGGTCTGGCACACTTGTATCCCTACTCTGGAAGACTGACCCAGCAGGAGAGAGACGGATGCACTGATATCGTTTAACACTGCTGCTCTCTTGCATCTCACATCTCACCCTTCCCCTGTGGTTGTCATGGGTGATCTGCATGCTGCAGAGTGAGTGATTGCCCCTCCCAGTTTTGTCAGTGGTGGCACTT
>CM052443.1:49436584-49453537 GCA_028533085.1 Varecia variegata
ACTGGCTTGAGCGCTGCCCCATCTATGTCCACGGGTGGCAGCGATTGTCGGCCCACACTGGCTTGAGCTCTACCCCATCTATGTCCACGGGTGGCAGCGAGTGTCGGCCCACACTGGCTTGAGCGCTGCCCCATCTATGTCCACGGGTGGCAGCGATTGTCGGCCCACACTGGCTTGAGCGCTACCCCATCTATGTCCATGGGTGGCAGCGATTGTCGGCCCACACTGGCTTGAGCCCTGCCCCATCTATGTCCACGGGTGGCAGCGATTGTCGGCCCACACTGGCTTGAGCTCTACCCCATCTATGTCCACGGGTGGCAGCGACTGTCGGCCCACACTGGCTTGAGCGCTGCCCCATCTATGTCCACGGGTGGCAGCGATTGTCGGCCCACACTGGCTTGAGCGCTGCCCCATCTATGTCCATGGGTGGCAGCGATTGTCGGCCCACACTGGCTTGAGCGCTGCCCCATCTATGTCCATGGGTGGCAGCGATTGTCGGCCCACACTGGCTTGAGCACTGCCCCATCTATGCCCACGGGTGGCAGCGATTGTTGGCCCACACTGGCTTGAGCACTGCCCCACTCATATCCCTGAGCAGCAGTGTTTGGCCCACAGTAGCTTGAGCAATGCCCTGCCTAAGTCTGTGGGTGGTAGCATTTGTCAACTCATAGCAGCCAGAGTATATTATGTAATATACTCTGAAAAGACAAATTTATAAAAGATGTTTCTAAAATATTTTCAACACAGTAGCCAGAGTAGTCCTTTTAATTTGTCAGGCCATCTCATTCCTCTTAAAACCCTCCAATTTAACCCTCCAATGTCTCCTCATCTCACCTAGAATAAAATAAAGTCCATAATTATAATGGCCTACAGGGCCCCACATGATATATAAAGTCCATTACCTCATGTAATGGTTAGTTTTATGTGTCAACTGGCTAGCCTCTAGTACTCAGTTATTTAATCAAACACTAATCTAGATGTGAAAGTGTTTTGTAGATGTGATTAATCTCTATAATCAGTTGACTTTAAGTAAAGGACATTAACCCCAATAATATGGGTAGGCCTTGTCCAATAAGTTGAAGGCCTTAGGAGAAAAAAATCTGTGTGTGTGTGTGTGTGTGTGTGTGTGTGTGTGTGTGTGTGTATTTCCCTCTGGGTTCTGTTTCTCTGCAGAGCCCTCTCTACCTTCCACATGTTGCCTCCTTCCTTCACCCTGCTCCACCACACCAACCTCCTTGCTGGGTCCTCAAACATACCAGGCAGGCCCCTGCCCTAGGGCCTTGCACTCACCACTCTTCCTGCTGGACTCCCTTCCCCAGAGACCCCGTGCCTAACTCCCCATCTCGTTCAGATGCAGCCCACACTGGACTACTCTTCAGAATTCCAGCTCCCCCGTTCTCCTCACCCTGCTCTACTATTTTCTTTTGTCCACAGCACTTGTCACCTTCTAACATGGTGTCATTTATTGGCTTGTCTTGTACATTGTTTATTGTTTGTCTCTAGGATGTAAATGCCATGAAGGAAGCGGTCCTTGTCTATCTTGTCCACCAATGCATCCCAGAGTCAGCGCCCAAGGATACCTGTGGGACCGATCATGCATGAGCAGTCTGGGGCCAGTGAGTAGGTGCCCAGGGGTGGGAGATGGGTCCTGGGATTTGTCAGCTGTGGGGTTGGGTTAATGGGTGGTGCCTGCATGGGCACTGATTGGCAGGACTGGAGGTCAGTGGTGGGTACATGAGGAGAGTGATTTGGGCATCTCTGTAGGGGTCATTAAGGAGGCTCTGGCTCCAGTGGCTGCAGGAGAAATTCATTATCTTGCCCAGGGTCACCCAAGTAGTGAGTGGCAGAGCCGCAGTTGGTCTCGAGAAGTCTTAACCACGACACAGTGTGACTTCAAGACATGAAAGCTGACTTAAGGAAGTAGCAGCAAGACAAGGTCTGTGGGCCCTGGAAAATTTACTGGTCTGGCAAGTAAGAACGGGAAAGACAATGCAGAAGCTGACACTTCAGTGTTCGAATGGTCCGGCAGAATAACCTGCTGGTACTTCGTCTGACAGATTATAGCAATGCACAGAGCCTGTGGCCATGATCCTCCAGACTGTTACCCTTCCTGCTGTTTCTGTTACCAGGTAAATATGAGACTGAATCACACCCAGAGGGAGTTGCTGGGAGAGACCTGGGACCACAGCAATGGGGTCACAGCAATGTGGTGCCATGGAATGATGATTTTTATATTGATGTGTAGGATGGACAAGAGGGAAAAGATGTAAGAAACAGATAGACTAGTTAGTATTTCGCAGTAATAATTGCTATAGACTAGTTAGTATTCTGCAGTAGTAATTGCTATAGACTGAATCTTTGTGTCACCCCAAAATTCACACGTTGAAATCCTAATCCCTACCGTGGTGGTATTTGGAGGTGGGGCCTTTGGGAGGTGATCAGGTCATGAGGGTGGAGTCTTCATGAGTTGGATTAGTGCCCTTGTCAACGAGACCCCAGAGAGCACCCTTGGCCCTTCTGCCATGTTAGGACACAGACAGAAGGTGCCATCTATGAACCAGGAAGCAGCCCTCACCAGACACCAAATCTGCCAACGCCTTGATCTTGGCCTTTCCAGCCACTAGAATTGTGAGAAATAAATGTCTGTTGTTGATCAGCCCCCCAGACTACGGTATTCTGTTCCCACAGCCCACCCAGAAGGAGGCAGTGATCCACAAGTGGAGTGATGAGGCCTAATGTTCCCAGTGCAGCCCTTTCACTAGTCTGCCCCTCCGCACCCAGGGCTGCCTGTTCCCTCCCATTCCGCCCCCCCAACCCCGGTCTCCCCATCAGAGCCTTGTTCCTTCTTGGTTCCTGCCCCTTACGTTTCTTTACCCTTCTCTCATAGGATCAAAGGTCATCTTCAAAACTCCCAAAACTGCTTACAATAACTCAGCATTCTCCTCTCTGTCCACACGACAGCAGTTTCCCCTCAAACCCCAAGAGATGGAAAGTATTTACACTTTGGAATTTTTCATATTTAGAAGCAAAGGTATACATATGACAAAGAGTACTTCTGAAGCAGTTTAATTCTATAAAATGATAGAAGGATTCACTTGGAATTGTGCATTTTATTCCATTTTTGAAGGAGTCTTACAAACCACTAGCTGTATAAAGAAGCAACGGAAGACCCACATCAAACTTTAGAGAGAAGTTGCATTTGCGTAACAAGAAGTAACTAACTAAAGTGAGAGGCAATAATTGTAATAAATTAGGGAGAAATTTCCAAAGGCAAAAAATATAATAAACATGATAAAGCTGTAATAAATGTGTCAGAAAGTTCACACTGGTGAGAAAGCATAAAAATATAATTAATATACAAATCCCTCCTACACAAATCTCAACACATCAGACCACCTGTGAAACCACCTTAGGAACAGGTGGGGACAGCTTATATACAAATGTAATCTTACTATTTTTTTAGAGAACTAAAACTGGAGAGAAAAACTGTAATTGTAATAAATGTGAAATAAGCCTCCAACCTAGAACTCCATTTTCACTGGAACATATAATTCATACTAAAGAGAAATAATTCAAGGGCAATGAATGTGAGACAGCTTTAGGTATAGTTCAGCTCTTATTCAACCATGCTGGCAAAATGTCTTATAAATTCCACAAATTTGAAAAGAAACAAAAATTTTATTTAAGGGTTGAAACAAATTGACCATCAAAGAATTCAAAACTATGCATGCAAAAAAATGGGAAAACCTTTAGGGAGATGTCAGTCTCCCCTGAACACCAAGGAAATGATCAAAGGGAGAAATCACATGTAGACACTGAATGTGGAAAATCCCTTTTGTAGAAGTCAGAACTTTGTACTCATTAGAGAATTCAGAAAGGGGAGAACCCTCATGAATGTACTAAATATGATGATAACACCTTTAGTAACAGAGGATGCCCCACCATGCACAAGATGGTTCATGTTGTGGAGAAAACTTGCAAGTGAACTGAATGTGAGAACTCCCATAAGAGGAATCTGGAACTCACTGTGCATCAGTTAATTCCCATCAGACAGACAGGAATGAATGTGGGAAGTGTGTGGAAGTCTTCCATGGGGTCAGAAACGTCATGCTTGGGAGAAATCCTCTAAATGCAGTCAATGTGGAAATGCCTTTACTAAGAAACCATTCTAACTCTAAGTCAGAGTTCAGAGCAGGGAAAATCACACAATGTTTAAAAAAATGTGGAAAAGTTTTCAACTAGAAGTCAAAACTCATTGCACATCAGAGAATTCATACTGGGAGAAACACTAAGAAAACAGTAAATGCAGAGAAACCTTCATTTTGGAGGTCAGAGTTCACTGACTCTCAAACAGTTCTACAGGAGAAGAACCCCATAAAAGCACTAATGTGGAAAGCCTTCAGCAAGAAAACACACCTCACTGCACATCAAAGAACCCACAGAGGAGAGAAGCCCTATGAAATAGTGAAGTTTAGAATGCATTCAGCAATAAATGAAACTTCATAATTCACACTGTGGAGAAACCCTAGGAATGCAACAAATGTGCGAAGGAGAATCTGTAGTACACCAAAAATGCTTTCCTGAGAAGCCCTATTAATTTAAAAAATGTGGAAACACCTAGTGCCAAGGTCAAAACTTACTGTGCACCAAAGAACCTATCTAGCCAAGAGTCTCTGTGTTGTATAAAGCGAAGTGCACCCTCAGAATTACTTCCAGACATGATATAACAGGGAATTTATACTGATTTTAAAAAACAATCAATTTAACAAATTTAAATTCTACCCTAGGGAAACAAAATTCCAAAAGTCAAACCACACTTTTTGTAAAAAATATTAGTGACAAAGAATGTCCGTGCATCTGTAGTCCAAATGTCTTCCTCCTCTGCCTCACGCTCTCCTTTCAAAGGGGACTTCTCAGTAAATATGGGGAACAAAAAGTTCTTATAGTCACCCCAAGTTATCTGCTTGGAACTAATCTGCACCATGGATACCACTCTCTCTGTCACTGCTCCCAATGTAGGGCTCCTGAACACAACCTCCCACAGGCATCACAGGGTGGTAAATGCCACCGTGTGCCTTTACTCTCACAGCACTGACACCACACAAGTGCATCTGAGTTTCTAAAGGTTTGAGAGTAACTTTAGGGAGGGCAAGCAGCTGTACTCTAAAAAGGTCAACGGTCCCCAATCCCAGGGGAGAAGACCATAGTGTGAGGACCTCATGGGGGCACAGCCCAGCTCTGGGCTCACTCTCCGGTCGCTGCTGGCCCTCTCTGCTCAGAGGGATCTCGCCCAGGTCTGTCCCTCTGTGCTAGCACAACCCCCCGCCCGCCCGCCCCCCAGCCACGTTAGTCCGGAATGTAAACCCACAGGTCTCTCGCTGAGACAAAGAGGAGTCTCCTCCTCGACTCCAACCCTGTGTTTCATTCTGGGGTCTCCCGGTTCCTGCACGCTGCCCGCTCCCCAGGTGACAGTGGTCGATCAAGGGACGGAACTCTCACTCACACCGGGCTGAGCCGGGGCTTCATCACGATTGTTAAACTTCAGACCAGAGGCAAGCAGCCGTGCCTCTCCAGGGGTGGCAGAGCCCTCTCGGTGCCTGTTTCCCACCATGGGCAGCAAGTCTGGTCTGCAGGGGGTGTGTGATCCGATATGTAGGCAAGGGAGAGCGATGTGCGGCTGGCCAGTGCCCTGGGAAGGCCAGCCCTGTCCACGCGTGGTCTTCATGGACTCCCTGCCCTGACAGCTGCCAGTGGACCTGGACTCCTCACAGCTTCCACCGTGAAGTGAGGGGAGGGAAGAACCAAGGAGAGGGGCAGCCAGTCCCGTTCCTGCCCCTCCTGCTACTTGGGGTCCTCCGCGCCCTCGCCCTTCACAGGGGCCACCACCGTGGAGGTTGTCTTGAGGCTCCGCTTCCGCTTTTGCACGTTCTGCTCCGGATGGAACAGGATGACGTAGGTTTTGGGTACATAGAGCATGCCAAGGGACACCGATGCACTCAGGCTCAAGGACACAGTCAGTGTGGTTGTTTGGATGTAGATCTAAGCCGTGGAGAGGGGACGGGGGTGGGGGGGACTCAGCCCTGTTCTCTCCCTCTCCCACCCCCACTCGTCCCTTGCCACACAGATTGGAGGCGAATGGGAACAAGCGCTCAGAAAAGGACACCAGCCTGAGCAAAGCCCTGGAGGCACAAGGAGCTGGCAGGCGCCGCATGGCTCTGGTGTGGGCAGAAAGGAAAGTGAGTGACAAGTAATCAAGGAAAAAGGGGGCTAATCCTCACCCTGGATACAACTGGGGAAGTGGTCCCTGTGTCTGAAAGGGGCGACAGCATGTTAATGAGTGAATGAGCATGTTTTCAAACATGCACATGATCAATGAACAGAGATTGAATGAAGGAGCGAATGGACGAACGAGTGAAGGCACAGGCGACTGAACAAGTGTCCTACTGTGTGCACGAACACACAACCCCACAGGGGACCGACAGATCCATGGGTTAGCAGGTATAAAGTACGTGAGGAAGTCAAATTTAAAAAAGCAAGCAGAGTGGACGTTAGGAAGAGTGGTTGGAAGAGCGGATGAACAGAGAATGACTGGATGAACAAAAGTGTGAACAAGTGTTTAAGTACACAAATGAACCAACCAACCAAGCAACCATTCAAATAATCAAGCATGCAAATGGGTGGCCCTGGCTCTTGGAACAATCGAGCCTTTCAATGGAGATGCAGGAAACAACCCAGGTAGCAAGACCTACTGGAGACCCCAGTTACCTTTTCAGCTGACTGGGCAGTGCCGAAGAAGATGGGCACAAAAGCCAGCCAGACGATGCAGGTGGTGTACATGGTGAAGCCAATGGGCTTGGCCTCATTGAAGGTCTCGGGCACGCCGCGGGCCTTGATGGCATACACGGTGCATGTGACCATAAGCAGGAGGCTGTAACCCAGGCAGCCGATCAGGGACAGATCCGACATGTCACACTTGAGCACCCCTCTGGCCTGCTCCGGGTCCACTGTGCGCTGCTCTTCATAGTCAATGACACTGTGCGGGGGCTTGGCCCCCAGCCACGCTATCACTCCCACCACCTGCAGGAGCCAACGCGGCATCAGAGACATGGCCCTTTCCAGGGATGAGCCCATCCTGGGCCCCCACCAAGATCTCTGGCAGGTTAGGGTCCCCTGGGGCCTCTCAACCTGCTGAGTGGGATGCTCCGGCCTGAGAGACACTGTGAAGAGAGGAGGGCAGGGCAGGAGGGGCCACGTGGGCAAAGGCCTGTAATCCGGCAGGTGGGGAGAGTGGCTGCCGCGGGGGTGGGGGGCTGTTGGCAGCATCAGGGCGGGCTGGGTCAGGGGCAACTCTATGTCCTCTTCCTGTATTTTAACCATCACCAACCCCATTTACTGAGCTCTTTCAAGGTATGGCGGCTGCAGGTGGAGCTCTGGAACCATGGCCCTAAACGCATCATCCCTCTGGCCTCTGTTTCTCCATCTACAGAATGGAAACCTTCATACTCTGTGGCAAGGACACAGTGCTGTCTTGGGAGAGTAGCTGCTACAGGTGCCACTAAACAGGGCCAGGCCAAGAGAGATGTGTGCTCCTCACAACGCCCAGGTAGGCACTATCATCTCCCTCCTGTAGGTGTGAAAACACCAGTTTGATCACGTCTAGCAACACAGCAAACCCAGTTTCTGAGGACCCCCTTCCTTCTCCAAATCCAGAGAATTGTTGAACTAAATAAAATGAAGTATGTGTGAATATATCACAGATGACAGGCAAGAGAAACAAGGAGGCACTCAGTGGAGAGCAGGAAGAATGTGAGCTGATGCTGGGTGGCCCAAGCACTACCAGAGTCAAAACAGGCCTCGACAGGGAGGAGATGGAGTTTCAGTTCCCTCACAGTGACGGAGACCAGACCTTGAGCCAAGGGAAGCCGGGGAGCAGGAACTAAGAC
Organism: Varecia variegata; assembly: GCA_028533085.1. Classification (NCBI taxonomy): domain Eukaryota; kingdom Metazoa; phylum Chordata; class Mammalia; order Primates; family Lemuridae; genus Varecia; species Varecia variegata. The sequence goes on from CM052443.1 coordinate 49,444,528, forward strand.
ACTTGCACAAAGGTAGACCCTGGAAGGGCTGCCCCATACATGCTTGCAGGTTGTTCACTGTTTAAGAGCACCTGATCAGAGGAGCAGATGGGGCCGAATCTGGCCAGCATGCCAGTGCCCTGCTGTGCGCGGGGAGCAGGGCTGTGTGGTCCTGCAGGAAGGGAGGCTTTGTAATAATCTGTCCACCCAGAAGGAGCACCTTTGTGATTCTGCCACAGGCAGCAGATCCGTGAACTAGGGACTAACAAAATAAAACCCCACCTACTGTCCAGGAAGGCAGTATGGAAACTCCTGTTGGAACAAGGCTCTAGCTGGGGAGAGAGAGTCACTGATGAGGACGAGAGCCCAGGCCTGTGATGCGCAGCAGCAGCACCGACACGTGCCCCCAGCAGGGCTGCAACTCACGTGGCTGACAAGGACCGCACGTGCCGTACACGTGACGGACTCCAACCACGTAACAGAGAATGAGCAAAGGACGGGCAAGTGGATCCAGGACAGGCAATCCCCGGGGCCAGGTGCACAGGGATTGACTGCAGGCAAATTACAGCAACAGTGAGACGCCATTTCACATCATCATGATGTGGTCATCACAGAAAAATACCCGGGGAGGTTGGAGGTTTGCCTTTTCGTAAGCTCCCTCGCGTCTGGAAAGGAGGGTGTGTGTAGCTGTGTAGCCCTGGAGTGCTCGGGGTGGCGCTGGGGAGGGGAGCCTGGTCTGAGGACCTCCCCCAGTGTGTGGCGAGTGCTTTAGGGAGGGGAGTGGCGGCACCTTCTTAGGACACACCATGTACACGAGATTTTGGGCCCGACCAGGGATGCTCAGGCCCTGTGGTCTGGAGGAGGACGGCAGAGCCTTTCCATCCTGAGGGCCGCGCGAGCCCAGGCTGTGGGAGGGCCTGGGCGCGGTGTGTGCAGGGCCAGGTGGGCGGAGCGCTCTCCTGGAGTGGGAGTGTGCCACCCTCCGTCTGGCCCGAGAATCCGGCTGGTCTGCAATGTCACACTAAGTCACCCTCCCCGTGCCATCTGTCTCTCGGCGCCCTTTGCACAGAAAACCTCCAGGCTCCCCGCTCTCTGGGAGTCTCCAAGGCAGTAATACTGCTGGCTGAGGGAAACCCCAAGCAGCTCCATTTCTGATGCATGCCACGCCACGCCACGCCAGGCCACACTGGCGTGTAGTGGAAGTAGATGCTCTGCACCACAGGAAAATACTGGGCCCTGTGCCTCTCACCCCCGTCACCCAGTCCTTGCGGAAACAGAGGAAAACAGGCAGAGCTCTCTGTCCGCCCCACGTGGGGGCCGGCTGTGGACAGGCGTGTCTGGTTTATGAGAATAACTTCCTTGTGGGACAGGAAGACAGCGGGGTGCTCACGCCCCCACCTCACTGTCCCGTCGTCCTTCGCGGTTCAAAGGGGGAACTGCTGCTCCTAAACGAGTTCTTCTCGTCACCGGACAGAGCCGGGTTCTATCGCCTGTGGCTGTTTTTTTATTTTACCACAGGAGCCAAAGTGGAAAAAAGCAACTCTAGAAATAGCACTTTTCTGATTTAAAGTGGAGAACAGTACCCCTGGCTGCCCCCGCCCCATGTGGCCACCCTGGCCCCTCGGAACCTACGGACTCACCTGCAGGGAGGTGAGGCTGAAGGTGATGACCAGCTGCGACGTAGGGCTGATGAAGGGCGGGGGCGTGACGGAGCGCTTGCCCTGCTCGAAGATGCGGTAGATTCGGTTGGTCTTGGTCAGTAGGGCCGAGTAGCTGAGGGTGGTGCCCAGGCCCAGGAAGAGCCTGCGGGCAGCGCAGACCGCGTCCCCGGGCTCCGCCACCATGAGGAAGGTGATGGCGTAGATGAGAAAGATGCCCGTGAGGAGCACGTAGCTGAGCTCACGGCCAGAGGCCCGGACGATGGGTGTGTTGTTGTGCCGCACGAAGGTGGCCACCACCGTGGTGGTGGCCATGATGCCCAGGACGGCCAGGAGGAGCGGTGGGGCCGCCCAGGGGGAGGACCAGGTCAGGCGGACCACGGGCGTGGGGCGGCAGCCGGTGTGGTTGGGCGTGGGCCTCATGTCCCCAGGACAGGCCTCACAGGTGAACTCGTCCACCTGGAAGCGGTACCCGTCGCAGGCCTCGCAGTGCCAACAACAGGGGACGCCCTTCACCATCTTCTTCCGCTCACCCGGCCCACAGGGGAGGCTGCACTGAGACGAGGGTACCTCATGGGAGTCGCCTGACCACTGCAGGGCTTCCACCTGGGACACATGAAACGCAGGCTGGTGACCTCTGCCTCCAGGGATCGCGGCCCGCCCCCCACACCTGGGGCCCAGTCTGTGCACTCACGTCCAGTCTGAGGGCCTCTGCCCACTGGCCCACCGCCTGGTACCCGCCACTGCTGGCACTGCCGTTGGTGGCCTGGTACTGGAAGATGTCATACCGCCCAGGTGCATCACCGTTCTCATTGAACATCACGGGGGTCCCCGCGCTGCCTGGAGGGAGAGCCTGTCATCCCCAGCTCGTTCTCTGGCCCATCAGAGCCAGCCTCCTGGGGAGGCCCCACGGACCAGCCAGGAGACAGGGAAAGCCTAACAGGCTGGGAGGAGACGCCGCGCGTCAGGGAGGTGCAAGCCCAAGCCATGGTGAGTCACCGCTGCACAGGCACCGGGACGGCTCCTACCAAAGCCAAGTAACAAGTGCTGGCAGCGCGTGGAGAGACTGGAGCCCTCGTGTACTGCCGGTGGGAATGCAGAACGGTGCAGCTGCTATGGAACAGCGTGGCAGTTCCTCAGAAAATCAAGCACTGGGTCACCATGTGGTTCAGCAACCCCCTCCTGGGTACACACCCGGAAGAACTGGAAGCACGGTCTCAAGGAGACATTTGCACAGGGCAGCCCTGTGCACGTTGGCCACAGATGAGAGCAGCCCCAGTGCCCACCGGCGGGTGAACAGAGAAACACAGTGTGGCACATGCGTGTGGTGGAGCATCATTCACCCTTAAAAGAAGGAAATCCTATCACGCGCTACAACATGGATGAATCTGAGGACATCACGCTAAGTGAAATAAACCAGTCACAAAAGAACAAACACTGTCTGATCCCATGCATAGGAGGTACCTAGAGTGGTCACACTCAGGGACAGAAAGTAGATGGTGGGTGCAGTGCCGGGGGAGGGGTGGTGGTCAGCGGGTGTGGAGTTGTGGTTTTGCAAGATGAAAAGACCCCGGAGATGGACGGTGGTGATGGTCGCACATTATCAATGTACTGAATCCCACTGAACTGTACATTCCAAGTGGTTATGATGGTAAATTTTATGCTCATGTGTGTTTTATCACAATTAAAAAAGAAAAAAGAAAGTTTCACCATCCAGGCCAGGGGATGGGTTCGGACTTGGACCGAGGCCTGCGTGACGGCATGAAATGGGCACCAGTCTGAACAGTCAGCTTTATTTCTCTTAGCAGCTGGTTCTGCCAGCTTATGGAGCTGGTCTGGAGTAGTATCCAGTTGAATTAATTAGCAGGGAGCATGGCAGAGAGAAAATGGTCAATAAATATTTGGTGGAAGAACAGAGATTTTAATTTTATGAAGGATATTAGTTGAACAAAAGCATATCTCTCCCACAAACCATGGGCATAGCTTGAGTCTCTTTGGGTCTCTTCAGAGGACATGATTTTGAGCAAGGCCCTGCACTAGTACCTGGGGACACGTCAGACTCATGCCTTGTGCCTAGTGCATGACAGAGTGGGCAGTGCGTCCCCAGGCAGGCCCCCGGTGCAGTCTTAACTGTGCCCCACCCCCACGCAGAGTCCCGATGCCCCTCAGCGCTGTGCAGGGGAAAGGAGAGTTGTGTGGGACCCACGCACAGTTCCAGGCAGAAGGGATTACAGAGAGGTTCCCCAACATCCGAAATCTGCAAATCGGGGCAGGATGCTGAAGCCCAGGGAGGGAGGAGTGTTAAAAAGTGAGGACCAGAAGTTGGCTCAAGTCTCCAGCAGTCGGCCTCAGATGCCCCTGCTAGACCATTCTGCCTCTCCCACCCCTTCCACCCTGAGTCATCCCAGACCCCACAGAGAAACCCACCCCACCGACTTCCCCTCGCTGCTGTAGGTGCACAGACACCCACTCACCATTGAAGCGCACGGCTCGAATATACTGCAGCAGCGTCCGCCCATCAGTGGGCTCCATCGCTGGGCACAGGCCCGTGTGGCCGGGGCAGAGGGCCTGGTGCATGCTGTGGAGGGCGTGGGCAATGGCGTACACAGCATCGATCACAAACTGCACCTTGCCCTCCTGCTCGTAGGCAGAGTCCCGGCCGATGCGTTCCTCGCCTGCCCTAGGGATGCCCAGAGGAAGTGTGCCTGGCTCCTATGCGCCCAGCCTGGGCTCCCGCCTTCTCCCTCACCACCCTGGGCAGCTCTCACCTGTGCACTTGCGGGTGGAATCGTCTGACGGGGCACCTGAACCGGTCAGCTTGCAGTTAAAATTCTCTTCCCAGAACTCGGCAAACCAAATGTTCCTGCGGTTGTTCTCCAGGGAACGAGTCATGAAGTACTGGTCAAATCCTAAGAGGGAGGGAAGGAGAGAGGGTGGTGACCATCTGAGCCAGCCATGGTTCTCCTGTGCCCCTTTGGCACTTGCCCACTTTGCAGCTAGGAGTGGCCATGTGACCAAGTTCTGGCTGGTGAATTCAAAGCCAGCTGGGGGCTCCAGGGTAGAATTTGCATCCTGGTGCAAACTCAGAGCCTCACCACTTGAAAGACTTTTATCCCTGCTTCTTCTTTGCTGGTTAGGATGTTGCTGTGAAGATGTAACATGTGGAGCTTCAGCAGCCATCTTGTGAATAAGAGGCCACAGCACAGAGACATGAAGCAACCACAGAGAACGCGGAACAGAAAAATGGACAGAGCCCAGGGCTTTCAGAACATCCCTGACTGACTGTCTCACACCTGAAGTCACCTCCTTTCAGACCTCTTGTGATGAAATGCCAGTATTGCTAAAACCACTCTCAGTCCAGTTTGTCACTTGCAACTAAATGCATTCTAATTGAAAGAAAGGGTGTGACAGTATATACCCCCCAAAGCCTGGAAATCCCTGGGAATTACAAGGGTCTGGGCTTCATTAAATAACCCTGAAACATGTCACCAAGGAATCTTCAGCTCAGCCTTAGGGGAAATGAGCAATGCTACTGTAGAGTGAAGTGTCCCCGAGGGAGTCATCCAGACCTTCATGGACAGGATTGGGAGGGGGAGATTCATTACTGATCGGCAGGACAGTGTGTTCCACATCCTTGCTTTCTCTTCCTCCCACCCTCACCCTCACCCTCACATTAGAGTGCCTTTGGTAGGACCAGAAATGCCAGCATTAAATTTAAAACCAAAAACTAAGAATCCTTCATCCTGTACAGTGAGTGTCCCTTTCCTCATCGACCCCGTCATTCAAATACCATCTGGAAGGCTGTATCCACAGATCTAGAAACCCTAGAAGGAGCCTGGATCACGGTACCAAGTACACAGATGCGGAAAATGAGCACTCACCATCGATGGAGGCCCTCTTGGGCAGGATGGTGATGGCCCCCACGGCCACGTCCTCCAGGCTCAGGATGGGCGAGGTCTTGGCTCCCCAGCTGTCTGAGCCGACCCACAGGAAGTGCCCTGTCAGGTTGGCCTGGCGTGCTGCCTCCAGGACACGCCTGGCAGGGGCGGGGCTGGGGTGAGTGGAGGCCTGGGGCCTTCCTCCAGCTCAGCCCTGGGGCCTTCCTCCAGCTCAGCCCTGGGGCCTTCCTCCAGCTCAGCCCTTGGGTCTTCCTCCAGCTCAGCCCTGGGAGCCCGGTTTGTTACCTGCCCGCCCTGCTCCGGGTCACTCGCCTGATCCTCCTTCCTCAGTGACAAGGACAGCAGGGTTTTAAGGCGTTCTCCCAGGGTTTCCCTCCGCCCCAGGCCTGCCCACTGCTCCACCCACAGTAACCCGCTCCACACTGGCCCTCACAAGGGGCTCCTTAGGGCAAAACCCAGGCTGTCAGAAGGCCGCCCCGCCCCCCCGCTCCTCCCCCAGCGCCACACCTGACCCGCAGGGTGGAGGGAGAGCACCCCCAGCTCCCGGCCATCAGGTCTCAGGCCCCTCAGTGGCCTCTATACTGCCCCTGGGGCGTCTTCCCCCCCCATTTACACACTCAGATCCGCCCACAGGTCTCTCCCCCACTGTGAACTGCAAATGCAAAGACCGAAGTTCCCAGGGCTAGGCTTCCAGCATCCCTACCCAGACCAGGCCTGTTCACCCTGGGGCACCAGACCCGGGGTGGCAGGAAAGTCGTGGGGAGGAGGTAAGCGGAAAGGGAGGGTGTGCCTGGCCGGGGCAGGGCCCTTAGGGAGAGCCTCCAAAGAACATGTGATTGAATGTGCCACCGTCCCACCTGATGTCATCCTCGTTGGCAAAGATGATGATGCCCCGGGCGTTGGGTGTCTCCATGAGTCTCCTGATGACCTTGTTGAATTCTCCTGGCTTCGGCTCCCTGGGAATCTTGATGGACTGGGCAATACACACCCCCCCTGGGTGTCGGGGATGCCAAGGTCAGCTCTTGTCCCACCTGCCCACACACCCACCTGGCCACCACTGCACACAGCTGTGTAGCACAGCTGAGGGGTCCGGAGGGGTGAAATCTAACCTGGGTCCCCCTGCCAGGCCACAAGGCAGGCGCTGAATCCTCCAAAGGAGAGGGGCATCCGCCCACGCAGAACACCATCCAGGCCCACCACGGCCCTGAGGCCCACCATGGACCCACGCCCCCGTCTCTTGGCTTCTGCCCCATTGACAGCCTCTGGCTCCCACCTCTGTAGGTTCCTTGATGTCTTAGAGCCCCTAGCCCCCAGCTCACCAGCCTCGCGGGAGATTTGCACAAAGGCCTCAACCCCACTCTCGCCATAGTTGCCCTCTGAGGCCAGCGTGGACACGTAGTTCCATCCCAGTGCCCGCACGATGTCCACCATGGCCTGGGCCTGGTAGGAGTCTGGCGGCACCACCCGAGAGAAGAAGTCGTAGCGTGTGGAGTCGCTTAGCTCTGGGGCTGTGGAGGCGTAGCTGATCTGGGGTATCTGCAGACAGGAAGGACACCTGGGTTGTGGATGGAGGGTCAGCTACTCCGAGGAGAGAGGGCAATGGGGACCCAGGACATGGATGGGACACAAAAGGTTTGGGGTAGGGAGCTGGGGGCCAGACCTGGGACGAAGATGGGGCATGAAAGGTTCGGGGTGGGGACCTGGGCACCAGCTGGGGCACCCAACAGGGAGAGGCCAGAAAAGGTCTGCATGTGTGAGTGGGTCTGGGAATTTTGTGAGTATGAGAGGGGAGAGGGCAGGACCACCATTGATAGTTGTGCAAGCTGTGTCCTGAGCAAGGGCTCCCCAGCAAAGGGCTTGTAGCCAATCCAGGTGCATCTGGCTGGGGAAAAGGGCGTCCTTGTCAGCTCAGAGGAAAGCACATTTTCCTAATGCACACCAGGGGGTGGCTGGCGGAGGGGAAGCAGCCCTGGGAGGATGAGAGCAGATGGGGAGCTGGAGTGGGTGTTTGATTTAAGGCTCTGTCTGGCCTAACAGAAGGGCTTGTTGGAAACTGGGTTTTCTGTGTGTGTATTAGGAGTGATTACAGCAGAGATTATGTCACTGGCCAGGGACAGGGGCAAGTGGGAAGGAGCAGAGCTGCGGCAGAGGGCTGAGAACACTGGAGGAGGTGGTGTGGGCACCAGCGGGAGCAGGTGTGAAGGCCGGAGGGGCTGGGTTCGATGATGTTCGGGTGGAGGGGCCGGCCGAGGCTAGGGCTGTGAGAAGCAGGACAGAAAGGAAGTGTGGAGTGTGCAGGCAGTATGGAAAAGATGACGGTGAGAATGACAGGGCGAGAGAAAGACAGAGGGAAGGAGGGAGAAGGGAAGAGAGTGAGAAATGAGAATAAAGACCAAGAAAGACGGGAATGGAGAAGAGAGCAGAGAAAGGCCCGGGGCCCAGTTCACCACACGAACGCTGTGGGTCCCTGAGCCCTCCTCACACTCCAGCTCCTCTTCAGAGTGACCTTCCCCCGCAGGCTGAACCTCCTTAGGGAAGTTAGTTTAAAATGCCTGAGATCACAGGGCTGTGCCTGGGAAATGAACTCCCAGTTTCCTTAGACCAGGAATTATAAAATGGCCCCCAGAGAGCCACAGCAGCCCGAGGTTGTGTCTTGTGTGTAGTGTTTTAATTTTTTTTTTTATCTTTGAACTCGTAGCCAGTGTCTGAAAATAGAGAGTTGCAGCACAGCCTCAGTCTTGGGCGCTGGACTCCAGGGGTCCTGCTTCCCTCAGCCCAGTCCCCACCCGCCCCTGAGGGCCCCGGGGTTTGAAATCTCTGCACTCAACCTAGAGGAGAGAGAAACTAGAGCTCCAGGCAGGGAGGGGACAGACACAGGCAGGGAAAGGCCACAAGGCAGCACACAGCCTTTCTGGTTGCCAAACTGAAGGTGTGTCTGTGTGCGCCACACCAACACTGCCATCCAGAGGAAACGGTGTGGGGACTTGAGGGTATGCAGGTGACAGAGGGGTCTGAAGCTGCTCTGGGGAGAACAGGAGAGATCCGGGAAAAGGAAAGCCCTACTCCAGGCGGATGGAAGCAAAGGCTTCTTCCCTTCACAGAGACTCCCTGTTCCACAGAACCCCAGCAAAACTGTCCCACATCCCCCAGTGAACGACCACTACAGAGAACCCCAAACCGTGACACCCAAGGCCCTCATCCCTGATTCCCCAGTCACTGCCCCTGGACTGCAGGGAACACACTGCCCCTCACCGAGGACAGCGCCCTAGAGAAGCGCACAGCGCAGAGCTAAGGGAGGGCACCGGAGACGCACTCAAGAAAGCAAAGCCCACTGTGCCCTTTCAGAGGCCCCTCAACGGAGGTTTCAGGCAGACATTTTAAAAACGAATTTAAATGTTCAACAAGGAGGAGAGAAGTACTAGAACTTTCAGACCTATCCACCTTCCTCCCCCAGAGCAGCTCGGGGCAGTCCCC
>CM052443.1:49454037-49510697 GCA_028533085.1 Varecia variegata
CCCCCCCCCCCCCCCCCCCGCCCCGGCCGCGTTCAAGCCCAGGGGCCAGGAGCACCCCCAGGGTTGTACAGGGCGTGCCCAGAACAAGGACTCCTGAGCAGGCGGGCAAATGGGAGCCGCAGTCCAGGCTGCCGACTGCCGCCTCTAGCCAGCCTGGCCCCGAGGCGCCCTTGTCAGCTCCTGATTCGCACCCAGGGGCTGGCCCTGCGAGCGGGAGGGCAGATGGGGGGCCAGGGAGGCGGCAGGGGACGATCTAATCCAGGCCACCGTCTGGGCCGGCTTTGTGTGAATTAAAGTATGAAAGCAGGGACTCTTCCAGAAAGGGGCAAAAGAAGAAGACATCGGCCACCCCAAGGGCGAGGGCGGGAGGGACACGCCGGAAAGCGAAGCAGCAACGCGGCCCTCACCGCAAACAGGCGCAGCACGTTGGCGACCATGATGGAGACGGAGCTGGCCGAGGCGCCCACGACGGCCACGACGCGCTCGGGGGGCGCGGCGCGCAGAGGGGGGACGCCCCCGGGGCAGCGAACGCCCACTTCGTCGCCGTCGCCGCGGCCGCGGATCAGCGCCTGCACGAAGCTCAGCGCCTGCTCCAGCGCGTACGTGTCCCGCGAGCAGGTGTCCAGCAGCCGCGCGCCCAGGCGCACGCCGGGCAGCAGTGCGGGGTCGGCGTTGACGCGGTCCAGCGCGTACAGCATGGCCTCGAGCCGGTGCACGCCCTGCTCCTTCTTCAGCGGCCCGCACGCCCTGCCCGCCGCGCCGCGCGCATGCACCGGGAACAGGCCGCCCAACGTGAGGCCGCCCGCCAGGCGCACCGAGCCCGCGGCGCGCGCCAGCCCCGCCTGCGCCAGCCACGCCAGCGGCGGCAGCAGTGCCAGCAGCAGCGGCTCGTGGGCACGCCGGGACCGCGCCATGGCTCGCGGGCTGCGGGAGGGCGACAGACGGCGGCGAGCGCTCGCTGGCACGCTCCGAGCGCGGGAATGAGGCGCGGGGGCCCCGTCTCCACCCCGACCCTGCCCCGACAGCCCCGGGCCCTCTTCCTCCGGTGCCGCTCCGGCGCACACCCAGGCGCCCTCCGGAGCCGCAGTCACCTGTGCAGCCGACGAGTCTGTGACAGATGCCGACGGCCCAGAGCCAGAGGGGATTTAAGGATTCTGGGCAGGGATGAGAGGCCGCCCCGAGGGCGGACCCCTCCTGAGCACGAGGGCGGCGGCGCTGTTCTGCTCACCTCCTTCCCCTCCCTCTCTTCCTGATGTCCTGTCTGTAGCTTGCATCGCACCCAGACCCTCTCTGATCGATCTCTGTCTTACTCTGTCTCTAGGTCTCTTGCCTGTTTCTCTCTCTATCCTGTCCCTCCTCTTCTCTTAGCCTTCTTGTCTTCCTACCTCTGTCTCTCCCTCTCTCCCTCTCTCTGCCCCTTACCCTTCTTCTGTCTGGCCCTCTCTTTCCTGGCCACCAGCCCTCTTGACTCCAGCGGCCCAAGGTACTCCCGGACCTTCTCCTTGCAAAACCCCCAGGTAGACGCGTGGGTGGAGGGAACGGGAGCAGAGGCTGTGAACACGGTGGACCTAAGTGCGAGGCGGGAGGGCGAGCTGGGCAGGAAGGAACCAGGGTAGCAGGAGCCAGCAGACCTTTAAACATTAGGTGTACAACCACCCCGCAGACGGGGAAATGGAGCTTCAAGGAGTGAGACGACATACAGGGACACAGAGTTGGCATGTGTCAGCACCAGGATTTGCACCCAGAATGATGTGAAACCACCAGCCCACACTGCCTTGATGGAGGGGGGGACAGGGCCCGGTCCCCTGCAGTTCCCACCCCCACCTCTTGCAGGGGAGGCTGGAACTCTAAGGAGTTGTCCTGGCGGTGTCCACAGCCTCCCCTGGCTCTGGAGCTGTGCCTCACTTTCTCCATCTCATCCTTGGGGGCCAAGGTGAGGGCCTTCACCCCGCTCTGAGGCCCCAGATTTGGCTCTGGCTGAGAGAGCAGAGGGCGAGCTGGAGACAGGTGGCCTGCTCCCAGCCACAGGGATTAGCAGGCTTTTGGTACAGGGGCCTGAGCCGGCTTGGGCTCCATTAGACAGGGTGGATTATGGTGGCCGTGGGGATTTGGGCAAGACTGGCAGAGGGAACAAGCCAGAAACATGCCACCTTTCTCTCCGCCCCCACCACAGCCAAGAGCGTGGTCTCCTTTCCCAGAACCACCTCTGCCTGGGGGAGGCCAGTCCAGCTGTTTCCACCCATTTTACAAGTGGGAAGGGTGGGCCCTTAGCAGGCACAAGGCCCGAGCCTGCCGCTGCAAAGGTGCACGTACTGGGCTTCGGAGGTGAATGGGCCGTGCGGGTGGGCCCACACAGCACGGCCAGCCCTTCCCTGCTCCAGAGGGGCCGGGCAGCTGCCGTGGCTCCCAATTTAAATGAGCAGAGCAGCCTCTGGCTCCTGAAGGTAGCAGGGACCCTCAGGGAGCAGGAGCAGCAGCAGGGAGACCAGGACGAGGCCCCCCACCACTGCCCCCCGGGGTGCCGGAGAGAGGCCAGGCCACCTGTGCTACTCCTCGTTTCCGTAACTGGTCACGTCGTGGTGGCTGGTGTTTATAAGTACCTTCACCACCCATTCCATATCCCTTTGGCCCTCAGCAAACACCTCAGCTTGCGGAGGCTCCTTACCTGGTGGGATCACCCAAACCTCCACGCCTGCAGGGGCCTGGCCTTTCCCGCCCCTGCCTGGGTGGTGCTTGTGGCTATAGTTGCGGGGCTTTCGCAATGCTGGGCAACCACCGCCAACGCAGGGTTCTGTTCAAACTAAAATCTGGCCTGAGAAAGCCTCCGTCCTAACATGCTTGTGTCCTGAAGTGCGAACTGTAACCTGACTTAGAAGGTAGGCAAACTGGAAGCCTGATTGAGAGGTGTGCTTCGGTAATCGCTGCTGAATCTCACTCCGCCGGTCCCAGAGGGCAGAACGCCAGAACGTAACTGCTCCCCGGCCGGCTGGGCAAACCGGGGTCAAGTGCGGCAGATGCCCAGCTGCACCCAGTGGCTATTTCTGACCATCACTTCCGTTTTCTGTGTGTCACTTTCCTTTTTCTGTTCATAAATTTCCTCCGAACATGCAGCAGTGCTCACCCTGAGAATCCTGTTCTTTCCTTCCCTAATTAAACTTTGTTAAATTTCTAAAATTTTTCTTTTAAAAGTTCCAAAACATTTTCTCACCCCAAAAGGAAACTCTTACTCTCAAGTCCATCCCCCACCTAGCCCCTGGCAAGCGCAGATCTGCTTTTGTCGCTCTGGATTTACCTACTTTGAATATTTCATGTAAATGAAATCTTACAGTACCTCGCCTTTTCCATCTGGTTTCTTTCACTTACCATGTTTTGAGGTTTATCCACATTATAGCATGTATCAGTACTTCATTCCTAATTTTATAATAAAATTCCATTGTGTGTCTATAGCACAATTTGTTTATCCGGTGTCCATTGATGGACACTGGGCTGTTTCCAACTTTTGTCTATTTGTGTATGAGTATTTGTTTGAGTACCTGTTTTAAATTGTCTTGTGTACATACCTAGTTTTGGGGGTCAGGACACACCACCCCATAATATGACCATAGGAGACCAGAAGATGCCATCACAAAATATACTTCTTTAGCATATTTTGATCTGGTTAATCTGGGAAACTATAGACACAGGAGTAGCTCTGAAAAACTGCCCTTTTGTAAAAGAAATTTACATCCATAAAGGAAATCTACCTTAGTAAAAGTATCCTGTATCAGGAAGAGGGCTGCTCCAAAAAACTTTTATTATCCGAGAGACTTTTTATTTCTATAACAAGACAACCTTTATTCCCCATGCATTTCTTCCTCCCACCCTCCCATAAATTATCTCCAAGACAGCCCAAGCCCCTGTTCCTTTCTGTAGCTCAGGATGCTATACAGGCTTCAGTCATCTGCCCTTCCTCCAGCCTCATACTCTGTGGGACTCCTGTGCATATGTATGTAATTAAATATGGCTTTTGTTGTCAATTTAAATCATAGTCCCACTGAAGACCCTAGGAGGGTGGAGGGAAGCCATCGTCCCCTCCCATACACTAGAGGTGGAATTGCTGGATCATATGGTAATTCCCTGTTTAACTTTTTAAAGAACAAACTGTTTTCCACAGCAGCCAAACCGTTGCACATTGCCACCAGCAGCGCACGAGGGCTATGATGTCTCCACATCCTTGCCGCTGCGCATTCCCCAGCTTGTCTGAGTCTGGTGAGACAGGACACCCACACTCACAAGTCACATGAAGCAAATTTATCACTCACGGAGGGTGGCAAGGAACGACAGAAGCCCAGGGTTCATGACAAGCTAGTCCTCTAAGGCTCAGAAAAGCTGCCCAGGGTGGCTGAAGTTTCCTTTGCATGTGCCCCACTGGTACCATGGCTGAGGACCCCAGGAGGGGCCTGCCCTGGGTTATGTATACTGTGGGGGTGGGGGCACATGATTTGCAGGGCCAAAGCACTGAAGGAAGTCGCGCTTCTAGGGGGTACAGGAACAAAGCCCAGGCTGTTCTGGCAGGTCCCTCCTTAAGAGAGTGTTTTAGTCCCAGCACATTCTATAGTTATTCTTGAGAACTACAAATGAGAAAGTGGGGAAAACTGTGTCAGTCCAAGGCCATTCTGAAAATCCTGTAACTAACACTTATTTTCTACTTTTGTGATTATCACTTTTTTAGTGAATATGAAGTTACATCTCATTGTGGTTTTCATTTGCATTTCCCTATGACTGACAATGTTGAACATCCTTTCACATGCTTTTGGCCATTTGGGTATCTTCTTTGAAGAAATGAGTATTCAAGTACTTAGAGCCTTTTTAAATTGGGTTGTCTTCTTGTTGAATTTTAAGACTCATGTATATATACTGGATACTGTATCCTTATTAGATATATGATTTGCAAATATTTTATCCCATTCAGTGAGCTGTCATTTCACTTTCTTGAGAATGTCTTTTGATGGACAAAAGTTTTAAGTTTGATGAAGTCCAAATCATATATTTGTCTTTCATTGCTTGCACTTTTGGTATCATATCTAATAATCTATTGCGAAACCCAGGGCCACGAAGATTTACATCTATATTTTACTCCAAGATTTCTATAGTTTTAGCTCTCACATTTAGGTCTTTGATCCATATTGAGTTAATTTTTGTGTATGATGTGAGGGAGGGATCCAACCTCATCCTTTTGCATGTGGATATCCAGTTGGATACATGGAAGTCCTCTATGGTAGGTAATATTTGGTCAGAGACTGAATGAAGAGTGTTAAAAAGCAATGTTGATGTCTGTTAGGAAGAGTGGACAGCCCTTGGAGATCCCAGGTACAGAAAAATGCCACGAAATAGCCTGAAAATGCTTGCGTTGCATAAAACTGCAGATAAAAAGTAACCATAGGTATTGGAATAATAGGATTGGAACAGACCACTCAAATCATAAGAAGGTTTGGAACCAGAACACTAATGAAAACCACAATTCTAACAAAAATAATAGCAAAGTTAAGGGGGCATGATAAAATGTTAAATACATAAATGTTAAATGTTAAATAAATATGTGTGTATCTAAACATATGTACTAGAGTAAATTGAGAACTTCACCTTTTAAGAGAGATGAAAGCACCTTGGAGAAAGAGGGTATGATGAAGGAGGGACTGATGCCACTGAGTTATGAGGACCATGCAGAGAGCAGATGGCCACCTGAGCCGAGAGATTGTGGGAGCGGGAGTCGGCCAGGTACAGGCCCATTTGCTCAAGTCGAGCTGCTCTCAGCTGTGTTGGTTTCCCTGTGTCCAGACCCTCTGAGTGCAAAGTATCAATGTGCTGGAGGAAAATCCCATATAAACCATGAAACCCTCCACATACCACCAAACTAATCACAATACGGAAACATGTTGCAACGAAATATATTTCTTCACAAAAAAATTCAGAATAGAAAAAAAGAAAACATGCAATAGGCCAAACTAAGGAGCATAGGTACAAAAATCCAAGTCCAATATTTCCAAGCTGAAATACACAAAAATGTCATAACCAAGTCTGGTTTATCCCAGAAATGCACTTTAGCAGATTAATGACTTAGAAAATCTATTAATGTAATTCACTGCATTAACAGATTAAAGGGAAAAAACATGATTATCTAAATGGATGCAGAAAAGGCATTTGATAACATCTAATATTAAATTCATGATTTTAAGTTTTGCAATCTAAGGATCTTCTTAAAACTGATAAAGTTATCTACTAAAAGCCTACAGAAAATATTGCACTTAGTGATGAGTTATTTGAAGTATTTATTTCCCTTAAAATCAGAACAAGACAATAATTCCAATTATTAATCCCTCTATCGGGCACTAGTCAGCGCAAGAAAAAAAAAAAGAACATAATGGTTGATTTGGAAAATACACAGCTGTCATCGTTTGGAGACAATATGATTGTCTACTTTATTAGTCAGGGTTCTCCAGAGACACAGAGGAAAAAATATATATAAAGAGATTTATTATAAGGAATTTGCTCATGTATTTATGGAGGATGAAAGGTCCCAAGATCCGCAGTCTGTAAGCTGGAGACCAGGAGAGCCATAGTGTAGTTCCAATCTGAGTCTAAGACCTGAGAATCCAGAAAGCCCCCACTGTTGGTTCCAATTTAGCCAGCAGCCTCCAGACCCAAGCAGAGCTGGTGTTTCAGTTTGAGTCCAAAGCCAGGAAAAAATTGATAGCCCAGCTCAAGGCAGGCAAGGCAAGAGGCAGTCTCTCTTAGTCAGGAGAGGGTCACCCGTTTTGTTTTATTCAGAGCTTCAGCGGAATGGATGAGACCTACTCACACTGAATTAAAGCAATTTGCTTTACACTCAGTCTACTGAGTCAAATGTGAATCTCATCCAGAAACACCTTCAGATACACCCAGAATAATGTTTCACTAAATGTCTGGGCATCCCGTGGGCCAGTCAGGTTGACACATAAAATTAACCATGACACCTACATAGAAAATAATATATAAATATAAGAGAAATCCTAAAATTATTTGCCTTTTTATACACCAGGCACAAAAAATTAGAAAATGTAACTTTAAAAAAGATTCCATTTATAACTACAAAAATGTATAGGATAACTAGGAATTGTCTGACCAGGGGTTGGCAAAATCTTTAAGGAGACTATTAAGACAATTTGTTCAAAGACATAAAGAAGAACTAAAGGAACTGGGTGATAGAAAATGTTCATGGCTAGGAGGACTCAATAAATGTAAAGATTCTAGTGCTTCTCAAATTGAGCTATAGATTCAATGTAATCCCAAACTATATCCCAAAGGGATTTACATAGAATTAAACACATTGATTCTAAAATGTATGTAGAAAGTCAAAGGGCAAAGGATAATTGGTTCCTCTTCAAGAATAAAACAAGATGATATATCAAGATGTATTACAAAGCTACATTAATTTGTGAGTGGTAATGGTGCAGACATAGATATACAGATGAACTTTATAGAATAGAGTCCTTAAAATAAGTTACACATATATATGGAAAATCTGTATAGGGAAATCCATTTTATATATATATGGAAAATTGATTTTGCAAATCATAGGGAAAAAGACAAATTATCAATAAATGATTTTGAGTAAATTGGGTAACCATAATGAAAAAGATTGAAATTGGATCCCTACTTCATACCATGCACAAAATTACTTCTAGATGGATAAAGACAAATATTAGAATAAAAATTTAAAAGACCTTTTAATGTATGAGTACATGTTCTCTGAACCAAGTCTGGTGAAGGGCTTGTTAAATATGATTAAAATGCTAAAAGCTCTAGCACAAAAGGAAAAGAATTATTAAATTGTCTATAAAACTACAAGCCTCTGTTCACCAAAATACACCATATAAGGAGTGAAAATTGTTGCCATAAACTGTGGCAATAGAGATATTTACCATGTAGGTAATTGATAAAGAATCAATGTACACAATAGGTACAGATATGAATCAGTAAGAAAGAGACAACACAATAGAAACATTGGCAGAAGACTTGAAGAGCATTTCACAAAAGAAGAAACTAAAATGGGCGGGCGAGGTGGGTCACACCTGTAATCCTAGCACTCTGGGAGGCCGAAGCCGGAGGATTGCTCGAGGCCAGGAGTTCAAGACCAGCCTGAGCAAGAGCAAGACCCCATCTCTACTGAGAATATACAGAAATTAGCTGGACAACTAAAAATATATAGAAAAAATTAGCCAGGCGTGGTGGCGCATGCCTGTAGTCCCAACTACTCAAGAGGCTGAGGCAGGAGGATTGCTTGAGCCCAGGAGTTTGAGGTTGCTGTGAGCCAGGCTGATGCCATGGCACTCTAGCCCGGGCAACAGAGCGAGACTCTGTGTCAAAAAATGGACAGTAAACATATCAGATGTTTAACTCCCTTAATAATCAATAAAATGAAAATTAAAACATCAGTGAGTTAAGACTTAATTTTATTATCCCACTTGATTGGCAAAAATTTAAATCTCTAATCAAATTGTGAGGAATACTCATAAAACATTGTTACTATAAATTGGTTTAATCACTTCACAGTTTGGCATTATATTGTAAGGCTGAAGATGCACATACCCTAAGCCTGCAATGCCACTTCTGCATAGATCCCCTGAAAAGTTTCTCATCATGCACACACTAATGACACCATGTGAAAACAACACACAGTGACCAGTGACAGAATGACAGATAAATAAATTGTGACATAGTCGCCCATGTACTAAAGAACAATAAAAATAGAGTTTCGACCACATATATCAAGATAGATGAGTTTTACAGACATGATGCCAAGTGAAACAGTGAGCTGCAAGAGATCAGGCAGATGTCTTATGGATACGTACTTGATAATTTTATTTTTTAAAAAAGCAATGGAAAAATTAAAACAAATCCAAGAGGATGGTTGCCACCGGTGATGGTAGGGAATGGGGACAAAACAAGTAATAATTAAAATAATAATATACTGATAATGTCTAATACTTATATAGTGTTAACTATTTGCCACTGTCCATACTTTATTCATATTTAGTTTTTGCACTATTCATTTCTTTAGTTTTTGACTGTAAAACGAAAACAAAAGTCTCAGCCTCCCCCCCAACTCCTTATGTATTAATAAAAGGGAAGGTAGAGGCCTCAGGCACCTGTGAAGAGCTGGTCCCACAGACCATTCATTAAGGGAACCCCTGCATGACTTCCCACGAGCAAGGACCTGCACATTGTAACTTTAGCTCCCCAAGCTATGTCTAGCTCCTAAAACTGAGGTCTGTTTGATTCCATTCTCATAATGAATTACAAGTTAATTTTCACAGGCAAGAGAACAGCGACAAGACAGGCTCAGACATCTGCACCTACCTGGGAACATCTGCATAACTGATGCTTCCTCCACTCACTTTTTCTCTTCTAACATTTGCCTCACCTTATGTAAAACGTAGATTTCTTGGGTCTCACAAGAACGTAACCATTTTTTCTCATACCACAACCTCCCTGTCTTTTTTGCCTTCTTTATTCCTTTTTATTTTTTTAGTCATTTATTTATTTATTTATTCACTGAGACAGAGTCTTCCTCTGTTGCCCAGGCTAGAGTGCAGTGGCATCATCATAGCTCACTGTAACCTCAAACTCCTGGGCTGGAGCAATCCTCCTGCTTCAGCCTCCCGAGTAGCTGGGACTACAGGTATGCACCACTGCACCCAGCTAATTTTTCTATTTTTGGTAGAGACGGGTTCTCGCTCTTGCTCTGGCTTGTTTCAAACTCCTGAGCTCAAGTGATCCTCCCGTCTCGGCCTCCCAGAGTGCTGGGATTACAGGCATGAGCCACTGCGCCCAGCCCCACATGCCTTTATATGCTGAAAACTTCCAAATCCCCTTTCAGAAAAAGAGTCACAGTTTATCTGTGATTCATGTTTTCCCCAGGTGTATCGTCAACTTTGGCTTAATAAACCTCCGTTGATTGAGATTTTTGCTTCAGTTCATAGCCTGATGTCCTTTTTCTGTTGTAGTATCCCACACAGGACACGATGTCACATTTAGTCACCATGTCTCCTTAGGAGCCTGTTGGCTGTGACAGTTTCCCAGACTTTCCTTGTTTTTAAGGACCTTGACAGTTTTGAGGAGTACTGGTTACTTTGTAGAATGTCTCTCTGCTGTGATTTCTCTGATGTTTTTCTCATTATTAGGCTGGGCTTATGAATTTTTGGAAGAAAGACCACGGAGGTAAAGTGTCATTGTCTTCACATGATATCAAGGGGTGCATACTATCACTATGACTTAGAGCTGTAATTGCTGGACAGTGTTTGTCATGTTTCTCCACTGCAAAGTCACTCTTTTTTCTACTTTTCCAGATTGTGCTGGTTAGAAGGAAGTCACGGTGCACAGCCCACCTCAAGGTCCACTTCTTTGGGGGTAGAGTATTTACATTAATTATTTTTAATTCTTTTGCATGAGAGATTTGTCTACTCTCCCATGCATTTATTAAGCCATTTATTTATGTCAGCATAGACTCAGATATTTATTTTGCACTTTGTGTTATTGTTGTAAACCAGCGGACCAAGGGGACTCGGACACCAAAATCCAATTAGCCAAATTTTATTAATTGCTGAGCAGGGGCTGTCACCACTGCATGCAACGAGGGAGAGCAGCCCCGAAGTTTCTGAGCAGGGGGGTTTTATACCCCTTGAGCTGGCTCCTGCACAGCAAAGCAAGCAAGCAGTTTCACAAAAGCCAGAGGTTTGCGGTTAGCTATCCTTTCACAGAAGGCCCCTTCTGCAAGCTAGCAGTTACCTATTTTCCCCCAGCAAGTTTTAGTTCCCTTGTAGCAATTTTCCCACCCTGCCACCCATCCCGCTCCCCTCCCAGACTGTCTGACAATTTTCCTTTTCTTCATTATAATCCGATGCTACTTTATTTTATTGCTCAAATCATTCTACCTTTGGTCATTAGGAGCTCTTTCAAATGGCTTTTAACATGTCCCCATCACTGGTTTCTGTTGTTATTTTGAGAACTTCTTTACTTTCCAGCATTGTAACCAGCTCCAGCAACAAAAGGGCCTTTTTGCAGTAACTTTGTAACTTTCTCTTTTACTGATCCATTTCCTTGATGAGTTGTTTTCAGAAATGGCAGAACCTCCTTGCAGCCACAAGATAACTACAAGGCCTCAACCACCTGATTGTTTAGAGAAGTCAGGATAAGCCGTAAGGGGCATCTCACCACAAATCTTGCCCACAGGATGACCAGTATTGCCCCCAGCTCATTAAACTATTAAAATCCACCCTGGGAGGGGCTTATCTGCCATTTTTTGATCACGCGATGTATTGTATGTGCCAGTGTGATTTCTCACTACGCTTGCATCCCCTGTGCTCCATCCCGAACATGTAATGATGCTCACTCACTTCATGCATTATTCATTTCACCTCTCGAAAAACTCCTGACCCTGTCAGTTGGGGAGGTAGATTTGAGGCAGTCCTCCCACCTCCTGGTTTATGTCCTCCACAATAAACTTACTTTCTTCCTTGACAATCCTCGTGTCTCAGCAATTGGCTTTCTGTGCAGCACACAACTGAGCCTAGGGGGAAAAGAATCCCTTTGCATGTCTGTTAACAGCATTACCAGTGCTCCAGCTCACCTTGTATATATTCCCTGCTTCAGTTTCAGAACCTATTTCTCCAAGGAGCTGTGGTTTCTTTTATTGGAAAATAGTGTTCAAAAACAAGATATGAGCTCTAGGTTTGCGCATTGCTACTGGATCTTCTTTGCTTTTAGAACTTCTCAGCTGACAGAGCAAAAAAATATATGTGTACATCAACTTGAGTAGATACACATATCTATAAATATTTCTGTCATGATTAAAGCCCACACTAAGCCAAACAGTTTATGCTGATGTCTCCAACTCTAACCCATCACCACACCACTCCCATTTCAAGATCCCTAACTTTACCACCTCTGCAAAGTCTCTTTTGCCACATAAGGTAATAGTCACGGGTTCTGGGGATTAAGATGTGAACATACACGGCAGGGGCGGGGGGGAGAAGGGCACGAACCAGCCCACTACAGTGTGTAGTGGTATCTAACTGTAGTTTGAATTTACAAATCCCTAATGACTAAAGATGTTATGCAAACTTTTATGAGCTCATTTGCCATTATTACATCTTTGGCAAAGTGCCTGATCAAATCTTTTGCCCATTTTTAAAATTAGATTTTTTGTTGTTGTTATAGTTTTGAGAGTTCTTTTTTTTTTTTTTTTTTTGAGACAGAGTCTCACTCTGTTGCCCGGGCTAGAGTGAGTGCCGTGGCGTCAGCCTAGCTCACAGCAACCTCAAACTCCTGGGCTTAAGCAATCCTCCTGCCTCAGCCTCCCGAGTAGCTGGGACTACAGGCATGCACCACCATGCCCGGCTAATTTTTTCTACATATATATTTTTAGCTGTCCATATAATTTCTTTCTATTTTTAGTAGAGACGGGGTCTCGCTCTTGCTCAGGCTGGTCTCGAACTCCTGAGCTCAAATGATCCGCCCGCCTCGGCCTCCCAGTAGTGTTAGGATTACAAGCGTGAGCCACCACACCCAGCCAGTTTTGAGAGTTCTTTATATATTCTGGATACAAGTCCTTTCTCAGATCTATGCCTTCCAAACATTTCTCCCAATCTGTGGCTTATCTTTTCATTTTCCTAAAAGTGTCATTTGATGAAGTTTTAATTTTGATGAAATCCACGTCAACATTTTTTCTTTTATGGATCATGCTTTTGGTGTTGCATTTAAGAAAACTTAGCCTAACACAAGGTGACAAAGATTTTCTCTTATTTTTTTCTAGAAGCTTTAATGTTTTAGGTTTTACATTTAGTTCTATGATTAATTTTGAGGGTTTTTTTAATGGTGTGAGCTATGAATCAAACTTCACTTCCTTGCATGCGGTTGGCCAGGTGCTCTAGCACCATATGTTAAAAAGTTATCGCTGAATTGCCATTGCCATCTTTGTGTAAAATAAGTGGTCCATGCATGTGTGGGTCTATGGATGGATTCTGTATTCTGTTCCATTATCTATTTGTTGTCACCCAACCAGGTTCTTTTTGCCTGTTGCACAGGAAAAGCCAATGCACGGAGACAGCAGGGACACAGCAGAGAGATTATTAGTTAGCAGACAGCTGACACGGAAACGGGCAGAATTTCTTTAATCCGTCTCCCTGACTAGCTCCAGGCTGGGAATTTGGCAGGCAGGGGACTTAGGGAATTGGCGTTGCTGTTAGGTTGGGTCGGGGATAAAATCACAGGAAAGGAGAAACTGCATTACTGCACAGAGTCAGCGCCTTGGCAGGATGGCTCTCTGGTCTGGGCAGCATCGGTGGGCCCACAGGAATGCAGGGTCTGGAAAGCATCTTAAAAGGCAGTCTTAGATTTCACAATAGAGGTGTTACTATAGAAGAGACTAAGAGAAGTTATAGATTTTGTGCCCATACTCCTCAACAGTAAGCAATTCTAGGGAAGCAGGCTAGGGGCAGTGAATTCTGAGCTGTAGCAACACCTTACAAAGGGTAGACCTCTAGCAAAGTTTTAACCCCTTGGTTTCAGTTGATTTTATAGAGATGATTTCAAATTTCTCTTTCTTGATCACATCCCTCATTCACTGTCTGGATTGCTATAGATTTATAATAAGTCTTGGAATCATCTAATGTCAGTTCTCCAAGTTTGTCCTCTTTTTTTCAAAGTCATTCTGGGTATTCTAGGTCCTTTGAATTTCCATACAAATTTTGGAATCACCTTGTCAAATCACCAAGCCTGCTATGATTCATGAGGAGTGTGCTGAAACTGCAGATCAATTGGGGGAGAATTAACAACTTATTGATTTTTAAGAACATTTACCCATAAACAAGGTATATATATTTCTACTTATTTAGGACTTTTAAAATTTCTCTCAATAATGTTTTGTAGTTTATAGTAAATAGGACTTGCCTGTGGTTGTCAGATCTATCCTTAAGTAGTTCATATTTTTATGCTATTGTAAATAAGTTTGCTTTTTATTTTATTTTATTTTATTTTTTTGAGACAGAGTCTCGCTTTGTTCCCCGGGCTAGAGTGAGTGCCATGGCGTCAGCCTAGCTCACAGCAACCTCAAACTCCTGAGCTTAAGTTTGCTTTTTAAACTTCAATTTATGATTGCTCATTGCTAGTAAGAAGTATAATTGATTTTGAATATTGACATTGTATCTTGCAACCTTGCTAAACTCACTTTCTGGTTCAAGGAGCCTCTTTGGAGATTCCATCAGATTTTTCTACACAGACAATTATATAAGTTGTGAATAAAGGTAGTTTTACTTTATGCTTTCTAATTCAGATGCTGCTTCTTGCCTTACCCTAACTGCTAGCGCTTCCATGAGAATGAAGAATAGGAGTGGTGAGAGCTGACATTCCTGCCTTGTTAACTGATCTTGGGGAAACAGTAATTCTTTAGCCATTAAGAATGGTGTTAGCTGTAGGTTTTTACAGACAAGTTCTTTTCTAGTTCTTGTTTGGTGAGAGATGTTTATCAAGAATGGATGTTGGGACTTTGCAAATGCCTTTTCTGGGCCTTGCCCTGGAAGACTGTCAAAGCAGTAAGCTGGGACACTCACAGGGCTCACCTCCTTTGTTTTTTGTCTCTCAGGAACCAATGTCCTTTGCTGCCTGATGCTTCCTGTTAAATATTTTGTCTGTTGGTGGTGTTGGTGGTATTCATTTAAGGTAGGAGGGTAATTCCAGGCCCTTTTACTCTATCTTTGCTGGAAGTAGAAGTAAATAGATTTTTATGGCATTTGATAACTTTCAATCCATTGCAGCTATTATTCTTTTTTATGATCAATTCTTCATATCTTTGTCCAACAGAACCCCTTCAAGCTGGTTTCTGTGTCCTTTTGACATGAGACTTTGATAGCTTTCTTGCTCTCAGGAACCATACCTGTTTCGTGCACCTCTGCCTCAGAGTTACAATAAACCATTTCTTGAAAGAGCCCTTTTATGTTAAGCGCTGTTTAGAGACCATAATTTGGTAGCTAATTGCCATTGGATTGTCATTCCTTCTAGGCCTTTACAGTGAATAGAGACAGAGAAAAAAATTTTTTTTAGAAAGAACCAAAAATTGACTGTTGACATTTTCAATTCAAACATCAAACAATAGGCTTTTCCCAACTTGCAAGAAATTTAATTTCTATTTCTTTTGGCTTATTCAGAAAAGCTTGCCTGCTGATGACATTAACTTAAAATTGTTTATTTGCTTTGTCCTGCAATACGTATATAAATTTGAATTTATCAATATCATATTTTTACTGTTAGTAAGAATATTGAATGTAGCTTAAGATTATTTTGTGGTTGATTACAAAGTCATAGATCATATTTCTATTTTCCCAGTGGTTTCTTATAAATATTTAACATACATATTTAAACATAAAAAATGTACCTCTAAAGTCAGCTGGTATCCACGTTATCCCCCTGAATAAGACAAGAATCTTAGCATGCTATCATATCTTCTATTTCCTCATTGTCACTCTCTTTTGTAATCATCTGGGTTTTTAATCCTGTTATTAAATTATTTTCACAATATGCCTCAAGAATCATTTTGACTCCAATATATTTTACTTGTTAATCTATTTGGTACTGTTTCTTGTAATCCATGTAAATTTTACTTTCTTGAATTCTTTTTTTTATAAATTACATTCATTACTAATTCTATCAGGGATATTAGAGGGATTAGAGTCTATGTAAATACTTTTCTCCTCTAAATGCCTTTGCTTCACTCACAATTCACTGCAAGATTGGAGGGTTACAGAATTCAAAATTCAAAATCATTTTACTTTAGAAATCTCGAACTCTTGAGCTCAAGCTATCCTCCTGCCTCAGCCTCCCAGAGTTCTATGATATCAGGTGTGAGCCACTGTGCCCAGCCCCTCATTTTACTTTAGAAATCTGAGGACATTGCTCCATACAATCTTGTAGAACCCAGTGTTGCTGAAAAGTCTGATGTCAGCTGCACCTTCTTTGGTTTTCTTGGAGTAGCGAATATTCTTGGTTACCCAATATCCTCTCCCCTTCCTATTTTCCAAAAGAACCTTGATTTTATTTACATATCCACATTACACCCAGGTCCTGGAGTGTGGAGTGAAGGAAGTGTGGAGTGCAGTGAAGGAAGAAACCTATTTTTTGATGACATCACAGAACCACTGATGGTGCTATAGCTGGAGTTGGCCCCAGTGATTTCTTGCTATGTCTTTATCATTTCTGTTAGGCTTGCTCCGGGTGGGAAAGTATGGAACAGAGTGTGGTTAATGGAAAACTTAGATAATGATCATACGGCTTGTGAAACAGTAGCCACAGGGTCTGGAGAGTCCAAGGGTTGTAAATTTAACTCTGACCACAGGCAACACAAGCAGGAACTGGTTTCTGTTCAGAAAAATTCACCCTCCCTTCCAAACCTCCTATAAAACTCACCACTGTCCTCCTCCTAAGGGTGGATGCTTTTTTCAGCCTCCACCCATCTGCACCCAGATGCCCAAAGTGAATAGCATTTTGCTACACCTGAGGCTTTGTGTGTCTCCCTCTCGGCTCCAGACTTAACAATTTCAGCCAACTTGAGCAGTTCTATCTTCTATTACTTGAAGCAAAAAATACACTGCCAGTCTTTTATTTCCTCCTTCTTTTCTGGTTGCTTTCAGGGGTTTCTCTTTATCTTCAGAGTTCTGATAGTTCATCCAGGATGTATTTTTTTATAGACTGCTCCTACCCCACCCTATCCATTATGCTCAACACCTTATGTTCTGTTTAATCTGAAGACTCACAGCTTCCTCATCTTGAATATGTTTTCTGCTATATCTCTATCAATATCTCCATAGGTAATCTATTTTTTATTAATTCCTCCCCTCCATTTTCTTTGCTTTCTTCTTCCGAATCTTTTATTAGATGTATTTTGGATTTCAAAGCACATATCTGCTGCGTGTCTTCCAAGATTTTCTCTCAATTTCTGGTGTTCTGATGGCATTTTTCTAGAGCTGTATGAGATTTACTCCTTTGAAAATTACATATGTCTTTTTTTATTCTTTTAAGAAGTATTAAGTGAAAAGGGGAGGTAATCGTGGGTACTCAGTCTGCCACCTAATTGCTGTGTTGTTTTGCCAACAATGGTTCATAACTGTTACATTTTTATATTTTATTATTTTAAAATAATAATTAAATATAGAATTAACATATGGTCCAAAAGTGGAATTGCTAAACCATAGTTAATTCTATATTTAATTTTTTTTGAGGAACTGCCATACAGTTTTTCAGGGCAGCTGCACCATTTTACATTCCCACCGTCAATGCACAAGGTTTTCAATTTCTCCACATCCTCACCAATACTTCTTGTTTTCTGTTGTTGTTTTCTCAGTTTTATAATAGCCATCCTAATGAGTGTGAAGTGATAACTCAATGTAGTTTTGATCTGCGTTTCCATAATGATTAGTAATGTGCATTGTTATCTTTTATCAATATAAAACAGCCCCTTTTGGCCAACTTAAATTTTTATTTTGAAATGATCTTTGTGTCATTGTAACAGTGATCTCGGATTTCTTTTTCATATTATTTTACCTGGCATCTCTTAGTCTATCCCTTTATTTGCTACCTTCAAGCACCCTTTGGTTTTAAGTTTTGGCTTTAGGTCTGTCTTTGTAAACTCTGATGTTTGGTATTTTAAAAATAACCTCTTATTGAGCACATTTTATTCTGCGTGTACAATGCTAGTCACTAAGGATGCAGTTGTGATAACAGTCAATGCTGGAGGAAAGGCTTTATGTTACGATTTAAAGGAGACATTTCAAAAGAAGAAATGAGTGTCAAGAAAAGGGAGATACTAGCTTTATGCTTTCTTTTTTACCCAATGTGAGTACCAGTTAATACATATTTTTGTAGGCTACAAAATTTAGACATAATTTTTTAAATTAAAAAAATGGTAAAATAGACTGTAACAGTTCTCTCACCACACGCGAACAGTCAGCAGTCTTCACAGTTTAAAATTCATACTCACTTTTCCCTCTTACTGTTATTGTCATTATAATTACAAATAAAATGGGTGCACGAAAGGAAGAGAAATAGGCTTCAGCCTTCTCGTTCTCCAGCCTGACCGCTTTCCCTAGTCTCGGTGCCTATGTTCCTTCTCGGACACCGTAGAGGGCTGTGCTGCGGGGACGCCTGGGAGATGTAGTCCGAAGGGACAGGCGCTGCGGTTCAGGCAGGGAACCCGTGGGCTCTCCCGTGCGCAGGCGCAGGGGCGCCCCGAGGCTTGGTGGCGACGAGAATGTCTCTGAACTAGGCGTTCCGCTCCCCTCCAGTACGGTGCACCGCCCCGAGTACCCGCCGCGGCGGGCCCAGGCGTAGGCCGCCGGTGAGGGCCGGCCCGGGGCGTGCGGCCGCTGCGGCGGGGCCGGGACGGAGGGCTGGCTGCCGCGCCAGTCTCCGCCGAGCCCGGGTTCCGGGCGTGCGAGCCGTCGCGGCCTCGGCAGGTGGACTCGGCCGCGGAGGGGGCGTTGCCTGGAAAGGCCCCCCGCGGAGGCCGGAAGCCCGAGTCGCCGCCAGCGACACCTGGGCCCTAGTCTCCCGCCAGGCTGCGGGAGAAACGGCCCCAGAAAAGAGACTGCGGAAAACTGCCTTGATTCAGTGTCCGTGAGCCCTTGGGGCGATTTTCGGCTTTTAGCGTCTGTTGGTTTAACCCTCTCCCCTACTCCATTCCCCAGAGTTTAAAGTTTTTATTTTATATTTACTCATTTTTGTCAATTCTGCTTGTCTAGCGTTGTTTTTCTACAGGTAATCCTAGAGTGATTTAAGTATTTCCTTTTTTTGTTTAGTGTAATTTTGTCCACTTGCTAAGTTACTTCCCTTTTCTCTAAATGTTGAATTCATTTCTAGCCAGCGATGCTATTCCTCTTGAGCCCTTGTTTTTGCGCGGGGAGGAGGACGGGAGGGAGAATGGGTAACACTTCCTTTAAAGCAACTTTTTGTTGAAGTAAAACTTCCATGAGTAAGAAAAGAGAGGAATAATTTTTGGTTGGCTATTCCAGAAAAAGACATCCATTCTTCAAATGCTATTTTCCACCTTGAGCAATATTCAAGTCCAGATGTGTGGAATTTTATGTCATTTGTCATTAAGCTAACATCTTTGTGGGCCTCACTTGATTGTGCCCTTTGCCTGTTAATGCACATCAGTGGTTTTAATCCCTTGGTTTGTTTCATCTTTATTTATAAACCAGTGGCTGAAAGGTAGCAGGTTTTGGTGGCCATGCTCAGGATCCCTCTCTGCAGGTGCTCAGCATATGGAGGTTTCTAACTGGTCTGGCCTGATGAGAGGAGAGCAGGAGTGCAGGTAGGATGAAAAGACCTCACAGTGTCCTTCTGCATTCCAGGTGCTTTCTCTGAGAGGGGCAGCAGGGAGGGAGAAATGGCCAGAAGGTTGCTGCCAGCCCAGGCACAGGTGAGTGAAAGCTGCTGCTTTCTTGAACTGCCTTCAGGGTTCAGAGATGGTAAACCTGTTTCATCCATTGTTGAGCTTCTCTAGGCCTTGAAGCCCAAGGAAGGACCTGAGGACCTGCTAGGTAGGAAACTCTAGAAGAAAGATGTTTCCTTGCCTCAGAGCCAGTCTAATTGTGAATTTGCCACTTAAAATTAAGTACTTGTTGACTAGGAATTGAATGGAACCCCAACCCCTTCCTTCTGCCACACCTAGAGCTTTGTGAAGGATCCTGGTATGTTTTTGCCCTGTGGAGGACAAAAACACCAAGGAGCCAAATAATTCCTTCATAACACTGGGATTTCGAAGGGCAGATGCACTGTCTTTGCCCTCAGGGGACTGAGGACCAATCAACATATGGGAGTAGTCAGTCTAGGGAGGGACCTCATGTAGGAAGGTGGTCCCATAGGATTATAATACAGCTGAAAATTTTCTATCACCTTGTGATGTCATAGCTGTCATAGCATAATTACTTTAAAAAAAATAAATTTAGTGTAGTCTAAGTGTATGGTGTTTATAGAACCTACAGAAGTGTACAGTAATGTCCTAGGCCTTCACATTCACTCACTCACCACTCACTGGCCCAGAGGAACTTCCAGTCCTGTAGTCTTCATTCATGGTAAATACCCTAAGTACCCTATATGGGTGGACGTTTTTTTTTTTTTTTTTTCATCTTTTATGTTGTGTCTTTACTTGTACCTTTTCTATGTTTAGATATACATGCCTACAATATTTAGTACAGTAACATGCTGTACAGGTTTATAGCCTAGGAGCAATAGGCTCACTATACCATATAGCCTGAATGTAGGTTTGTGTAAGTGTATGATGTTTACACAACAATGAAATTGCCTAACAGTGCATTTTAAAGAACATATCTCCATCATTAATGATGCATAGCTGTATTTCAGGGTAAGGGTCCAGGTGATTTTCTAGAAAGATTGAAGAAAGAAACCTTGTGAGCAGGTGTAGTCAGGGAAACTCTCTAGCAGTGTGAGATTTTGGATTCACATAGAAGGACCAGGCTGTATAGATGGTGAATGGAAGGCATCCAGAAGAAATTGAAGCTTGGGCAATGGTTTGGGGGCAGATGTGGGTAAAAGAGCCTTCCCTGAGATGGAAAGCATCCTGGTCCAAGTGATTTGTTCCCTTCTTCAGCCTTTCATGGCATTTAACTCTGTATCATTAATAAATTGTTGGGAAAATATAATTAAAAACATAATCCTCCAATCCAGAAAACCTCTATACAAAGGTAGAAGAGAAAGAAAATAATTTTATTATTGAGTAAAGATTAAACCAGATTGTGATGCACATCACAGGGAATCCACTAAAGAGATTGTAAAGACAGAAAGCTCACTCTTTTGTATAGCTAAGTGGCTACTACCCAATATGTTTAGGTAGGTTTTGCAATTTGGAGTGACATGTTAGGCCCATCTGCTCCCAGGAAACTGGGCAATTGGCTTTTATCTTTGTTAAAAAATAAACTTTGACACTTAAAATTTTAGAGTTTATTTGAGCAGGCATTGGGCAGCTCTAAACAAGAAGTTGTTCGGGGTTCTGCCTAAATGAGTGAGGGGAAAGTTTTATAGGGTGAGTGCAGAAGCAGAGCAAAGAAATTATTTGATCGGTTAAAGTTTGATTGGTTGCCTTATTTGGACTGTCTCTGTGCAAAGTTCCTGATAATATAACTAATGTTTGGGTGGTGCTTGTGATTGGCTGAGCTTAAGTTTCATTTTGTTGGGAACCCAGGGCATTAGAGCGATCTCAGCCTAATAACATCCTATCAAGTTATTTGAACATCTTCCTTGATGCAGTTGTCTATATAATACAGTTTTATTTTGTTTAAATATGGAACCTGAAAAGACATATAGCAAAAAGTTAAAACTTTTTCTGGTGTTAGAAAGTTAGATTAGCATTTCTTGTTCTCTTCTTGCATATTCATCTTTTCTAATTTTCTTTTTTAAGAAAACAATTCTTAGTAAGGAAAGAAAGGGGCCACTGGTTCAGAGTGGTGACTTGTGGTCCAGTGAAGCAGGAGAGAGGTAAAAGAACAAAGGCTTCTGGGGTGGAGAGGGAGAATCCTGACCGCAGTCTTCTCCTCTAGCTCTTATTGAAAGGTTATGCAGCCCACCACCTGGGCCCTCTCCTGGCAAAGCTGCGCCTGGGACATTCTCAGAGCCTTCCCAGCTGTGAATGTCAGTGTCCTCTCCCCTAGGACACAGAGATGGCCCATGGTGATGACAGAACTAGGACCCAGTGACCTCCTTTCCAGGCAAGCCAGGTGGTCTCCCACCTATTCCTCCCTAAGTGAGTGTGCCGGCACCTTCTTCTAAAACCTAACTCTTATGTGTCATCTGTAAGATGAGAGTTTGGTCTAGGTGATTGTACATTTCCAAGTCTAAAGTTCTGTGTTTCTCTCATTTTGTTTCATAATTTCAAGTGCTTATCTTGTTTGGCTGCTGTGTTTAAGCTTTCTGAGGGGGCACCATGCTTTGCTCACAGTAGATGCATGATAAATATGTGTTCAGTACCTGAGAGGTTGTCCAGAAACACTTGACTTGAAATACTTAGAACCCTGAGTTGTGACAGGGTTGCTCTGCAGTCATCCCATTGTGAGGATGATCCTGGGTGAGCAGGAATGGGTTTGCCATTCCAGGAGTCTGTGACATTCAGGGATGTGGCCGTGCTCTTCAGCCAGGATGAGTGGTCGCACCTGGACTCTGCCCAGAGAACCTTGTACCAGGAGGTGATGCTGGAGAACTACAACAACCTGGTCTCACTGGGTAAGGAGCTTTCCTTGTGATACAGAATCTGCCATGAAAGCATTTTAGTATTCTCCAGGGAGGACATTGGAAGGGCTTGAGCAGGTTTGGCTTGCAGATGGTCTCAGAGAGTGGCTGTTGCTAGTCCCTTTGGCTGTGTGGAAAGCTCACAGCTTGGTAGAGTTGACAAAAGGTGTCTTTTCTGTGCTTTTCCTGTCTTCTGCTCCCCCAAGCTCTGTCACCCTGGGTCCCATAGGGCATTCCAGCTGAGAGGAGTGCACAGACAGAGCCCTAACTTTCTTCCTGAGACCACCTCCTGGCCATCCTCTACGAGCCCAGTTTTAAGCCCTTCTCAGAACAAACCCCTGTTCTCCGTGGCACTGTCCCTCTGCCCTGGGAGCTCTGGAGTTGGGTCTGTGTGCCAGAACAGCCACTCATGTCTTTCTCTTGTTCATGAACAGGGATTGTGTTTTCCAAGCCAAAGGTCATCTCCCAGTTGGAGCAAGGGGTAGACCCCTGGATGATGGAAAATGGGATTCCTCAAGGCCCGCTTCTGGGTGAGTGCCAGAGTGTTTGGGAAATGGGCATAGCGTTTTCTGACTGCCTGGACACAGGGAGGAGACTGCACTCTGGGAGACACTACCAGGGGCCTCCTTGTTGTGCCAGGCCAGGTGGGGATGCTGGGGAGGGCCATATCCTTTCTCTCCACTTTTTTGATTACTTGATCCATCAGGTTCAGAAGGAGGGTTGAATTCTCCCAATATGGGTTACATGTTTGTCAAATGTCTCTTGTAATTTGCAGAATATGTAATGCAATATATAATGTATAAAGGTTTATAATTCTTGTTATCTCCCACCTTTTTCCTTTTACTGGATTGACTCTTTTCCTAAATTACATTCTCTTAGTGGTTTGAACATACCTTTTATCACTATAATACATCCCTCATGGTTCCATCTTGGAACAATCTTTTGCTTTGACTTTTTGTCTACAACTTTTTAAACATGATTCAGCAGAAACAGTAACAACAAAAACCCAGATGTATATGTAGGTATATGCACACATGAAACAGGGAAACTGGGTATAGCAAAGTGGTTAACAATTACAGAATCTAACCAGAAGGTTTGTGGATTTTCGTCATGCCATTCTTCTAACTCTTTTATGTGGAAATTTTTAAAATAATATGTTCCAGATCCTGGCTCCTAGGACTTATCACTTAAGTCTCTAAAACCCTTGTGGGATGCTGCATCCTAAGCTCCCAAGTTCTGTTCTACTTGGGATTTTGTCTTTGTTTCTGGCACCAGAGGAGGGCTCTCTTGAGCTTTGCCACTTACCTGGCATTTATTTTTCTCTCTAGCAGGACATAGGCTTTCTGTGTGAGTTCAGTTTAGTGTTTCTGTTCATGAACTCTGTCTTCAGATTTTCACCTTTGGTATGACTAGAATATTTTCTTGAGTAAATTTTTTCAGCAGTATTCCTGTGTGCAGTATTTGTATGTGTCTAAAATCAGTTATTTTTTCTCTCTTCTGGGAGTTGTCCTTTGGGTCTAGATTTCTGGTATCAGTTTTTTTTCCACCTTAGGATTGTCCAAACTTTGCTCCCCTGTCTTTGAACACTGACTGTTTTGATAACAAACAAGTCCTCCGTTAATCTGATTCTATTTCCTGCATAGGCAACCTTTTTTTTCTTTTCTGTCTTCTATCTGGAATCTTATAGGATTTTCCTATCTTTGGAATTTAGACAATTCATTATGTTGTATCAAGGAGTGAGTTTGTTTTTGCTTTAATGTTATTTGGCATTCACTGGGCCCCCTGCTTTGAAGACTCAATCCTTTTTTTTCATTTGAGGGATCTTTTGTTTCTGCTACATACTTAACATATATTCTGCCACTTTCCACCAACAATTTGAGACAACTAACTAGAATAAAGATGTAATAAAATAGAAATTCAATCAGAAACCTAGAAAATAAATATATCTGTTGGAGGACCAGAATGGTAGCTATAAATGAGTTTCAAATTTGGCTCTGAGCTTTCTGTTTGGCAAAGAAACCATTAAGTATCAAATTGTTCTTTTGCAAGCACTTAAAAAAATCAGTTATTTTTAATTCGTACAAGTTATACATGCTATTGTAAGAATAAAGTGGAGGATGAGCAACAAAAGGAGAGTCACCTGAAATTTTACCAAGTGTGATCAACTCCTGCTGTGAATTTACTGTTTATCTGTTCAGACTATGTAAATATTTGTTTGAGTGTATTTGTGAATTAGAGACGGTACACAGAAAGAGACAGAAAGATTGATTGTACATATTGTTCCAGAGTTTGTTTTTAATTGTAAATGTCCTTCAGTTATTTAGCTCTCAGCAAACAGAGGCCTACTTCATTGAAAGGACTTTATTGTTAAGCCATGTTTTATTATTAAACAATCTTCCTTTTAGAAATTTTAGTTTCTAGTTTTTCCCTATTATTAGTAGTGCTAACATGGTTATAGGAATACAAAGGTATAACAGAAAGAGTAAAAGGTCTGAAGAGTAAATCATTGCAATATAAAAGCATAAATATTGTAACTGAAAAGGCAAGGTATGTGAATTCAAAATCCACAAAGGATTTTTTGAAATACTTGGGTTTTATTAATATCAATGAAATTCAAACTAAAGCAGTGAGATACCATTTTCCCTTATTAAATTACCAAGGATGAAGAAATATATATCCACTGTTTTGCTACTGCTTTGAGTGATAAGCAGTATCTTTAGTGAGATTTTGATTGGTACAGTCTTTCTGGAGGATGGTCTGTCTTTATTAAAAGTTTAGAAATTTCTCAAGAAAATAATTTCATAATTTTGCAAAGTTACAAAGATATTGTGACACAGGGTACTACTGGTGTAAAAGGAGGCTAAATGACTCTCAGAGGGGACTTTATTAAATGACGATATGTTCATGCATTGGACATGTTGTGTAACCATTAAAATCATGATGTCAGCCTACTTTATTGACATGGAGAGAAACCTACGATTTTTAAGTGATGTGGGAGTGAGGAAAGCTTATTATAGTTTTAGCCCATTTTTATTTTTTAAGTAAAAGCGATTTGTTATATACAAAAAACTCTAGTGAGCTAAATCCCACATATAGTAGTGATTATATTTGCATGATGTGTTTATGGGGGGACTATGTTTTCACTTTTATCATTTTCTGTATTTTCTGAATTTTTCTTATAATTATATATTTCCTTTTTAGTTAAGAAAACAAAAGCTCTTTCATAAAATATATTCATTTCTTTTGAATCAGTGATTCCATTTCTTGCATGGTATCCTAAGTAATCGAAAAGGTGGAAAAAAATTATTCTCAAGAATGTACTCTTCTCCCCGTATTCCCCAGTATTATGATATTGTGTCAATCTCCATTGAGCTGCCCAAGCCAAAAGCTGGCAGTCATCCTTGAGCCCTCCCTGTCACTTCCTCTGTATGCTCCAGTCATAAGTGGAGATCCCTGCCAGCTTTACTGCCACAGCATTGCAGTCCATTTGTCACACAACAACCAGAGTGATCCTATTTAAATGAAAACCCTATCATCTCTCTTCTAATCCCCAGCAGTGCTTAGAAGAAATTCCAGACGTCTTCCTGTGGCCTACAAGACTCTATGTGATGTGTCCCAGCTCACCTCTTTTCCCTATCTCCCCTTGTTCACTCTGCTTAAGCCACACTGGACTTCTTTGTGTTCTGGAACAGAAAGCTTTGGGCCTTTGTGTTAGCTGTTCTTTCTAACTAGAATCATCTTTATACCTACATTTTTGCCCGACCAACTGTTGTTATTTAGCTTTCATCTTTAATTTCATTTTCTCATCACCCTGTTTAAAATACCAGCTTATTCATTCTTATTGCATGTCACCTTGTTTTTGTTTTCTTACAGTCCTAATCACTCCCTGATACTTGCCTGATGATTATTTGGTCATTGTCAATATCCCACTGCTAGAATGTAAGCCTTGAGAGAGTAGGCCCTTTTCTGGCTGGTTCCCTTTAAGTCCCAGAATCTTGACCTTTGCGTAGTACACAGTGGGCACTGAGTAAATACTGCTTGAGTGAGTGAGCAGATGTCCGTGACAGCATTATTTATAGCACTCTGATGAGTCCCAGAGCAGTACTACTCGAGACCCTGTGTTTTATAGAGCTCTTCAGGGGCGATGGCTCTTTCATGTCTTATTTTTAGCTTCTCTGCAGTTTTCCCTTGGTGCTCTGGTGGCTGACATAGCAGATGAGGCTAAGTATAATACAGCCTGTGCTCAGCATTGCCTCCTATACCAATGGTCTGTGCCTTGTTACTAGATCAGGCCTGGCTTCTGCTACTGGAAGAACTTTCCTCTGAGCTCCTCAGCCCACCTGTATATAGGTTTCTTGGGACTCTCCTACCCAGGCATGTCTACCATCCTGCTTCCTTCTCTTTCTCTTCTTTTTCCCATCCTTTCCTAAGATGTTATGGCTATATTTATTAGCCATCTTTGTATATTTTGATGTCACTTTTCTTTATTTCTAGTGCAAGAGAGACTTATATGTTTTGTTTATTTTAGGATGGGAGAGCTGGTTTGAAACCATAGTTTCTGAAGACGAAAATCAGGAAGTCATGAAAAAAGTCATAGTTGATAGTCCTTTTGACTTCAAGTTGGGAAAAACCTACACAAATGAGGACAAGATAGAGAAGCAACAAGGCCGAAAGAAACTCATCAGGAAAGTGTTAGTTACTATCAAAAAAATCTACATGGAGAGGAACTTTAAAGGTATTGAACTTGGGAAAAATCTTGATCTAAAATCATCACTTATTAGAAAACCCAGAATTGTTTCTAGAGGAAGGAAACCTCATTCACAGCAGTATTCAATTCTATTTAGACAATTAGGAGTCAACACTGTGCGTAAATGTTACAAATGTAATATCTGTGGGAAAATCTTCCTCCATGGTTCTTCCCTGAGTAAACATCAGAGAATCCATACTGGAGAAAAGCTGTATAAATGTAAGGAATGTAGGAAAGCGTTCAGCCAAAGCTCCTCCCTAACTCAGCACCTGAGAGTTCATACTGGAGAGAAACCTTATATATGTAGTGAATGTGGAAAAGCTTTCAGTTTTACCACATCTCTTATTGGACACCAGAGAATGCATACTGGAGAGAGACCCTATAAATGTAAAGACTGTGGAAAAACATTTAAAGGTAGTTCATCCCTTAATAATCATCAGCGAATTCATACTGGAGAGAAGCCCTATAAGTGTAATGAATGTGGGAGAGCCTTTAGTCAGTGCTCATCTCTCGTTCAACACCATAGAATTCATACTGGAGAGAAACCGTATGAATGTAGTCAGTGTGGGAAAGCCTTTACTTCAATATCGCGGCTAAGTAGACACCATCGAATTCATACTGGAGAGAAACCCTTTCATTGTAATGAATGTGGAAAAGTATTCAGTTACCATTCAGCCCTTATTATACATCAGAGAATTCACACTGGTGAGAAACCGTATGCATGTAAAGAATGTGGTAAAGCCTTCAGCCAAAGCTCAGCTCTTATACAGCATCAAAGAATTCACACTGGAGAAAAACCCTATAAATGTAATGAATGTGGGAAAGCCTTCTCCTGGATTTCACGGCTTAATATCCATCACAGAATTCACACTGGAGAGAAACCATATAACTGTAAGGAATGTGGAAAAGCCTTCAGTTCCCACTCAGGAGTTAATACTCATCGAAAAATTCATACTGGAGAGAAACCTTATAAATGTAATGACTGTGAAAAAGCCTTCAACCAAAGCTCAGCTCTAATTCAGCACCAGAGAATTCACACTGGAGAGAAACCGTATAACTGTAAAGTATGTGGAAAAGCCTTCCGACAAAGTTCATCCCTTATGACACATATGAGAATTCATACAGGAGAAAAGCCTTATAAGTGTAAAGAATGTGGGAAAGCTTTCAGTCAGAGCTCATCTCTTACTAATCATCAGAGGACTCATAATTGAGAAATACTATATAAATAAAATGCATGTGGGAAATCTTCCAACTGAAGTTTATTGCATAGTGAATATCAAAGAATCCATCCTGGGAAGAAAATGATGAAGAGTAGTTAATTGTGGATGAAACTTCAGAAGTTAGACCTCATGAAACATCAGAGACTTCATGATGCAGGGTAACCTTGGGAATATTAGGAAAGCTTCTGTAAAATGTTTATTCATATGTTCTTAAGTTATTACTATAAAGTTGAAAATTTGTTAGGTTTCAGGGTTAATATTCTTTTA
Source organism: Varecia variegata (assembly GCA_028533085.1). Classification (NCBI taxonomy): domain Eukaryota; kingdom Metazoa; phylum Chordata; class Mammalia; order Primates; family Lemuridae; genus Varecia; species Varecia variegata. Next base: position 49,482,580 of record CM052443.1, read on the forward strand.
TTTTCTTTCTAGTGATATATGATAACGGCCACCAGCTTCTATAAGCATCACTGGAAAGCCTGCTGATTTATGTAAAAATGCAACCATAAAATCCAGACTTCAGATAATCTAGGAATCTATTTTTCTGAAACTACATTTAAGTGTTATGCAAGCCGGTTGTACTAGGAAGAATGTTTTAGAAAAGAAATGTATACAGATGACCCGTAGCTACCTCACTGTCACTAAAATTTGAGTTTTTTATAATCTTAAAGCAAATTCTATGGTGGTTAAAACTTTTGGGTTGCTTCTCTGCTTTCTAAGCCATTCACCTGAGAAGGAAATCACTGTAAACTATGCAGTTACGCTGTCCTTTCAGTTTTCTTCCTACTTGTTCTAAACTCTGAATTAGATCTAAAGTCACTTTAAGTCATAAAATTAATGGTGTTTCACTTGTTTTTCTCATAAAGTGATTTCCTTTGCTGTGTCGAATTGAGAAGTAAAGGTTATTTAGACAGTTGCTGCTTTTGTAGTTTAATTTACTGATAAATGTTGTTCAGAATTATCTCACAATGTAGCTGTGGAAGCACAGCTCTTGGCTCCCAGGCTGTGCCTCCTTCTTTGAACTTTCTGTTTACCAGCCACCAGGAAGGCCAGGAACAATATGGAACTCAGGTTGTCATCTTTGAAGGTAAAGTGAACCAAGTGACTTTCACCCTTAACATTCTACTTTTTCACCTTCATCAGATCATACTCTGAAAGCCACTGGGCAAATATGCAGGCTCTGAGTTTGGATGCCTTTTCCTCCAGAAGGTGAACTTATATTCTTCAACAAGTCATTTAGCCTATGTCAGCATTTCTAAAATGTGAATCATGATACCAGCAAGCTAAAAATGGTTATCTCACAAATAAAACTGGAATTACTGAGCTTTATAGAGGGTAACATCATCTAGTTTAGCCAAGTTTATCAGGAGGAGGCAAGCACTTAGGGCTGAAATCCCATTCATAAAGTGCTAGTTTCTTTCTTTGCCAAGGAACTTAAAAAAATAAAAAACCACAAAAAGGTGCTATTGAGAGTGGAGACTAAGCAAAACAAAAATCATTGCATTCAGCTTTTGCCTCCTGGCACTAATCAGTCTCATTGTTTCAGAATTGTGGAGGGCAGACTTTCCTGGGTCATTAAAGGCTCCATCTGTAATGCCCCCTTCCCACAACTATTCTTTGCAATTCTTCTATCTAGCTAAGGTGAGTCAATACCTAGGAAAACATAACTTCCCCAAGTGTTAATAGTCTTAAAATCGTCAAAAAAGTTAAATCTGAATTAAAATTCCACAGAGAAAACATTAGGCCCAGTTATTTTTAAGGCAAGATCTATCAAACTTTCAAGTAACAAACAGATCAAGTCTTATGCAAAGATAATATATAAGATAATATATAAACACAATAATGCTAATATAACCCAGTACCAAAATCAGATAAGGAAAGTACAAGAAAGGAAAATTGCAGGCACTATTACCATGAGCAAGAAATGTAAAAATTCTAAACAGAGCATTAGCAAATGTAATCCAAAAGTACCTAACCATAATTAATAGCATTATGATAAACGTAAGTTTATTTACTGAAAACCTGGGGAAAACTGGTAAAATATTAAAAGAATTATAGAAATAGTTGACAGAGAAAAAAATGGATCCCTAGACTCACTGTAATGATTATATGAATGGCAAAACTGTATAACTTTTGGAAGAATAAGGAATAATTTATGTCCTTAAGATGGAGAAGGATTTCTTAAACAGGATACAAATGAGCTATATAAAATTTTTTATTTCCTCACATTAAAGAATTATACCAAAATGTACCAAAAAGTGAAAAGAGACAAAATAGACTTTTCTAAAATATACCCAAGAAGTAATTGTAATCAGAAAATTTTAATTTTTATAAATCAATAAAACTAATAGGAAAATGGGCTAAATACATGACTAATTTTACAGAAGAGGAAATACAAATTTCCAGAAACATGGAAAGATTATTAACTTCATCAGTAGTTTAAAAATGTGAATTACAGGCCAGGCACTACGGCTCATGCCTGTAATCCTAGCACTTTGAGAGGCTGAAGTGAGAGGATTGAGGCCTGGAGTTCAAGACTAACCTGGGCAACATAGTGAGACCCTGTCTGTACAAAAATTTTTTAATACAAATTAGGCCTATAATCATACATGATTTTACAACTACAGATGAACAAAAATTATTAATAGAATATGTGATAATATTGAACTTTGGAATGTGTGTGGAATAACCAGAATTCATTACTACTTGGGAGTATAAGTCAATAGAGATCATTGACATCTTGTAAAGTTGACCATGTGCATATGTACATGTTGTATAACAGGTTCCACACCTACATATATACTGTTAATAAATATTTGCATATGAGCATCAAGAGACATGTATAAAGATATTCTTGATACTGATCATAATAGCAAGTAATTTTTAGTAATCTCAATGTCCATTAATAGGAGAATGGATAAATTTTGGAATAGTAACACAGTAGAACAGCAGTGAATGTGAATGAGCCAAAGCTATATACAAAGCATGGATGAAGCCTGGTGTGGTAGCTCACTCCCATCTGTAGTCCCAGCTACTCAGGAGACAGAGGAAGGAGGATCACTTGAGCCCAGGAGTTTGAGGCCAGCCCGGGCAACATAATGAGACCTTGTTTCTGAAAAACAAACCAAAAAAGATGAATTTAAAAATACATTCTTGGCTGGGCGTGGTGGCTCACGCCTGTAATCCTAGCACTCTGGGAGGCCGAGGCGGGTGGATCGCTCGAGGTCAGCAGTTCGAGACCAGCCTGAGCAAGAGCGAGACCCCGTCTCTACTAAAAATAGAAAGAAATTATCTGGCAAACTAAAAATATATATAGAAAAAATTAGCTGGGCATGGTGGCGCGTGGCCTCAGCTCAGGAGGCTGAGGCAGTAGGATCGCTTAAGCCCAGGAGTCTGAGATTATTGTGAGCTAGGCTGCCACCACGGCACTCACTGTAGCCCGGGCAACAAAGCCAGACTCTGTCTCAAAAAAATAAAAATAAAAATACATTCTTGAGTCTTAATATGTCATTGGAAACTACATAGGATATAAAACCAGTTTTTACAAAATTAAATTTAATACAATATATATTAAGTAATATGTACATGTGGTAAAGATATTAAACAAAAACAAGTGATTGAAAAGGTATTTTGGTTACCCATTGCTGTGTAACAAATCACCCCAAAATTCAGTGGCTTAAAAAATTATTATCTGTCATGAGTCCATTTTGGGGCTTAGCTGGGCAGTTCTTACTTGCTGTCTGAGGGATGTGCAGTCTTATGGCAGCTGGGGCTGAAGGCGCCACAGGGCTGGATGTCCAAGATGGCTGGCAGTTGATGACTGCTGGCTGAGAGCTGGCATGGGTTGCTCCACGTGACTTGGGCTGCTCAGAGAAGGGGTCTGGGTTTTGAGAGGGAGCATCCCAAGAGCAAGCATTCTAAGAGACCTAGGGAGAAGTTGCAAATCTTATAAACCAGCTTTGGAAATCACACAGCATTAATTCTGCTGTATTGTCTTGGCCACAAATGAGTCACAGATTTGGCCCAGATTCAAAAGAAGATTATAGAAGGGTGTAAATACCAGGGGGCATGGTTCACTGGGGGACCATCTTTCAAGACTTGCTACAAAATTTGGGACAGTGGTCTACCTCTGGGTGTGAGTCAAGGAAATGACTTGGGGAGAAGTGCAGAGTCTTCCTTCACTTTTTTGGTGCCTGAAAGAGGCTCCCTCTTCAGGAAGTGGCCAACTAAGGCCAGAGTGTGTGTCAGTAAAGTAATTAAATAGGATTTTTATGTCCATCTCTACCCTGGGTGAGTTGAAGAAGAATAAAAGAGAGATCCTAATGCCTGATCCCCCTGAATGATGTGAACATGAAATTTAGGATGGAATTAGTTCAGAGGTTGTACCTAACAGCCCTCTCCAGGTCATAGCATTTTTCAGGCCACTGTTGAATATGAATTTGTCTCATTAGCAAAGTTGTTAACACCTCTCTCCCTTTTCTACACCTTCTCTTCTCACTCATCCCCCTAGATTACCAGAGGAAGAGAACATTGGTTCCTATACCAAGTAAGGAAATGCACAATAAATTAAAATTTGTACCTTAAAAGAAATAGGCAAAGAATTAACAGTCATCTTTAAGTTGTCAGCAGATTTTCTTTGCTTAAATTCTCTTTTTTTTAAAAAGACTTGTTCATACATCTCTAGGCTTAATGTGAAAAAAAGAGACATGTTCAGAATCTAGACAAAAGAGAAAAATGTCCATTTTCATGGCTTCCTAATAGGTCATTTTCAAAGCAACCTGAAAAAGCAGAATATGCTGTAACTTTTATAATATGGTTCAAATATCTGATATACTTACAGTATTCAAAGTAATGAAATTATTTTAAATGTTCATCTTTTCAGGTGGTTAGGGACTATTTCTCATCTCATTGGCTGTCATGTTATAAAACAGATGTTTTCTTATGAAGATACCTGTGAAAAATGAACAGACCAGTTGTTTTCTAGACTGGCCCTCCATGGAATTTGTCTGACGTCATGAATATATTTATGCTATGTTTTTTTTTTTTAAATAATAAATCCACAGAAGTAATATTGTATTCTTCACAGTTCATCATTGTATCATATTAGGAGGCTTGCAATGTTGACTTATAGCAATCACTGGTAAACTTTAACTTTGTTCTCCTGGTTAAGATGGTGTCTGCCAGATTTTGCACTGTGAAGTTACAATTTTTCCTTTTGTAATCATTAGAATTGTGAGAAGAAATCCTATGAGTGTATGTATATATATATTTTTACTTGTCAAACCTGACCAACTAGTTTTAGCATCCATCAATTGCACTTGCTTTAATCAATTATTATAATGGATTTCAAATGGAGATTTTAAAATTCCATCATTTCTTCTACACTTATTAATTGGCTTTCTACTTTAAAGAAGGGCTTTATAATCTCCGTATTTATTTATGTCTGTGACTCTGGAAGTATGGTTTTGTATTTTATTTAATGGCCTGTGATCTGTTAACATCAGTTATTTATTTTGATGCTGAAATTGTCCCAAACTTGGCCTTTGGGAGCCTCTTCAAGCTGGCTTCTGTGTACTTTCTGTCACAAGTTTAGGATTATACACAAGCTTTATAATTTAAGTACACCTACTTCTGTCAGTGTAAGCGAAGTATGATTTCTTGACTAGATAACTTGGGAGTTGGGGGGAGGGGAACAGGAAAGGAAAACATTTTGAGAAGTATTGTTTTGTTCCTGCCGGGTCATGTGTGTCTTCCTCTTGGGATTTTCCCCTGGATGCATGGACTCCACACCTCTGCCTTTCTGTTAACACTCCCCCTGAAGCATTGCGTCCCCATGGCTCTCTCCTTGCATTCTGCACATACTTTAAAAAAAAGTGGTAAAATATACATAACTTAACATTTACCACTTTATCCACTTTAAAATGTACAATTTAGTGGCATTAACTACATTCACAGTGTTGTGTAACCATTTCCACAATCTATTTCCAGAACTTTTTCATCATCTCAAATGAAAACTCTGTACCCATTGAAAGGTAAAACCCCACTTTCCCCTTCCCAGCTCCTAGTAACCTCTACGCTGCTTTCTGTCTTTATACATTTGCCTATTCTAGGTACTACTTATATGTGGAATTATACAATATTTGTCTTTTATATCTGGCTTATTTCACTTAGCGTGTATCTTCAAGGTTCATTCATGTTGTAGCAGATATCAGAATTTTCTTCCTTTTAAGGCTGAATAATATTTCATTTTATATATACACCACATTTTGTTTATCCATTTATCAGTTGATAGACATTTGGGTTGTTTGTACCTTTCGGCAATTATGAATAGTCCTTCTATGACCGTTGGTGTACAAGTATCTGTTTCACCCTCTACTTTCAATTTACCTATAGTTTTGCCTTTCACAAAATGCCATATAAATTCATACAGTACCTTTTTTTTAGTCTGCTTCTTTATTCTATCATAGTGCATTTGAGATTCAGCCATGTTGTTGTATGTATCAGTAATTTGTTCCTTTTTACTGAGTGGCATTCTGTTGTATGGATGTACTACAGTTTGTTTATTCTCTGTTTGAGGGACATTTGGGTTATTTCCAGTTTTTGCTGATTATGAATAAAGCTGCTACATACCTTTGCATATAGGTTTGTGTGTAAATATAAGCTTTCCTTTTTCTTGGGTAAATACCTAAGAGTAGGTTGCAGAGTCGTATGAGAAGTGGATGTTTATAAGACATTGCCAAACTGTTTTCCAAAGTGGCTGTACCATTTTACATTCCCACCAGCGATGCATGAGTGTTCCAATTCCTCCACATCCTCGCCAACACCTGCTATTTTCCTTTTTTTTTCTTTTTTAATAATAACCATCCTAGTGGATGTAAAGTGGTATCTCATTGTGGCTATGATTTGCATTTCCCTAATGACTAATGATGTTGACCATCTTTTTATGTGCTTATTAACCATTTGTATATCTTATTTGGAGAAAGGTCTATTCAAATCCTTTGCCCATTTTTAATTGGGTTGTTTTGTTATTGAGTTGTAGGAGTCATTTATATATACTACATGTACTTCTAAGCACTTATATTTAGTTCTCTTATATACCAGTACACTTTTGCATATTTTCATAGAAAGCACACTTTCTCCACCTGGTGGTGGTTTTATATCAATTTTAGGAACACCACTGTCCCTCCTCTTTTCTCTTCCACATCTTTTATTGCTTTTTTAAAAGAGATGATGAGAACTTTAGATTTATACTACCTTCACTGCCTCACCTACCAAGAATTACCTGAAGAAACATTTTTGCTATCTACTGGAACAACACTACATTTCTAAGATAATCTACCACATTTTTATTCCTCTTTATTCCATTAATATTCTTTAAGTTCTTTAAGTGTCTACTATGTACCACATCCAGGAAAATTGTTGTGCCTAAAATTATTGTGCCTAAAACAGAAGAGACCCTTGTCATGCCTGTGGCAAGAGCTCTCAAAGCTGCCAGCTCTCCGACATTTGCTTTGTGCTGTTTCAGTGCACAAAGACAGGCAAGAAAAAACAAGCTAGTATAACTGCAATGTCTTTTAAACAAATAAGTTTAAAGACACAATTAAAAATTGTAGGTTTCACGACTTACCCCATAATTTGTAGGGTTGTGCTGGAAAGACCCGGGTAGAACCTCCCCTTGGGCTTCTTTGTTACAGCACCAGCCTGTCTGCACATCTTTGCCTGGAGGTCAGTTGGGTTCTTTTTCCTAAACAAATGTGTGCAATCACATTGATTGTGTCTGTACAGTTCTAATATCCTTTAAACTTCTCAGTTCATACAGGCAGGAAGATGTAAATAGCTTATGGCATGTTTCTGTCATTCAGGTGGAAGTGGTGTCTGGATGACATTTGAACAGTATACCTCTTTGCTCCCCAAATCCAGCTAGTCAATAAGCCCTGATGCACATTTACACAGGGGTGGACATCATAAAGTGATCACCTAAATAAGAGAATAATATTGAAGGGGAACTATAATTTCATTTTAAACACATGCATATACTAAGCACAAGAGGCCTGTGGAACAAAGAGCTCAAAGTAGACTGTGACAATGACAATGTGAAAGGGAACAGAAATGCCAAGACCAAGAGAAAAAAGTAGGGAAATGGCAATATAGAAAAACTCATGGCCCATAAAGACATAAGTTAAATATAAATTTAATTACAAATAAATGTAAATTATAAAACTCAAGGAAATTGCCAAAATTCATAGTTGAGAGAGAAAATGGAATATGGAAGTATGAAAATTGGATAGAAATGGCCACAGCCTATTAGTTCCTATGTTGAAAATCCTAAATGGGACAGAAAATAAAGTAAGTTTGCATTTGGTTTAATGTATAAAGGAAATCAGAGATTTAAGTTAATTATTGATTTTTATAATCAGAAAAACAGAGCAGAAAGAATATTTTTAAATAATGTCAATTAATTATCAGGACTATTTAAAAAGAATAGATATACTTCATAGTTGAAAAACATTATATTCTAAATGTTCTTAACATCTTGTCTTTTCCATGTTTGAATTTTGAGCTTTTCACAGTTTGTTTTTATTTTGAGGGGACTTTGTTGTTGTTCTTCTAGCTAATGGTCAACCCTTCAATGTACTGTGAGTTTGTGTATGCATTTCTGTTTATGTATTCATGGGATTATGACAAAAAAGAAATCCATCAAAAAGTTAGCAGTGCTTATTAGGTGGTGATATTATTACCCAATAACAACAAACATGGTACTTATCTTTTTTATAACTTTGTGGATTTATCTATTGTTCTGCAATGAGAAGTTCTATGCAAACCTACTCCCAAAGGCCTAGGAAGCTGAGAGGCCAAAGAAAGAGGCTAACAAATCCAGTTTTTCAGAAGGAAAGATTTAATAGGGACTTATGAAAAGAAGCCATGACTGGGCTGCAAACGAGACCAGATGGTGGCTCCCTGCACCATTACTCCTGAGCCAGAACTTACATACCACAGGGAAGGAATGAGTAGGACAATTTGAAGTTGGCCCCTAGGGGTAGGGTTGATGGTCAAGGTTGTTTTGACCTAAAGGCAGGATTTACAGTGACACTAGATAAAGTAGAAATCTTGGAGGCATTCCCAGAACTGGGGGTTAATCAGAAGTCAACATGGTAGATTAGCATCTGAGATGGAGTTGCTCTATCCTCCACATCCATTAATTATAATAAGCCTATATTATTTTAATTATATAAACATAGCATTCAAATTGATGGCCAAAATGGAATGATAACATAGAAAAAGAAAATAAAATTGACTTTTCAAATATTTTATGAATACAATTATACTTACTTGTTTCATTTATAAGCATAAATTGAAACCTTTTATGTGGATTCTTTTGGATAATTTGTTAGGTCCGGAGCCCAGAGAGGGACACATGAAGCCTCATGTGTAGCAAAATGCTGTTTATTTTGAGCATCTGGATGCAGATGGGTGGAGGCGAAAAAGCATCCACGAGAGAAAAGGGGAGAGCCTTGGGTTTTATAGAGGGGTTTTTCACGGGGGGCGGGGGGGAGGGGAGGAAGTAAGTAGGCCAGAACTGCCATTTGTAATTAATTCTTTTCCAAACAACCAACTCTAGGACCCCTGCCCCAGTCACGTCCATCCTTCAGCTCTGGCGTCGTCCTTATCAGGAGGGCTAGGGAGGGATAAACTTTGTCTCTATCAAGGAAGGAATGCTGGCTGCAGCTGTCAGTTAGATTTGTAAAGTCCAGGGACTCTCCAGACTCCTGCGACTATTGTTTTACAAGCCTAAATTTTGCATTAACCACCTTCTGTCCTATACATACTTTTTGGGTTCCCACCTGGAACAAACCTAACATAATTCATTGTTTTATTTATTTATTTATTTATTTATTTATTTTTTGTAGAGACAGAGTCTCACTATGTTGCCCAGACTGGTCTCAAACTCCTGGCCTCAAGCGATCCTCCTGCCCTGGCCTCCCACAGCACTAGGATTACAGGCATGAGCCACTGCACCCAGCCAGGATATTTCATTGTTTTAAGAAAAATAATATAGTTGATAAATTTTTATCTTTCCCTCTCTTCATACATCTCATATTTCTCCCTTTGGACAATTAACCTCCCAAACAAAAATCTTGAATAAAACACACTTTTCTTTTTAGCCTGGAGACTAAATTTTCTTTATTCTTATTTTCTGATATACTGCACCTGCTGTGTGTGTCTCATTCAAACAAATTTAGATATTACTTATGGAAGATTTTGTAAGTTAAACTTTCCTTGTTTTTGCACTGATTAGTTGCCCTGATGCTTCACACTGGCCAAGAAGCAGGAGAAGCTCTTCTATGCAAAGGAGCCCCTTGGACAAGGCTTAACCCTGCCTCCCAGTGAGACACTGTTGATATTTTTCTTAAAGAGTTTAGACATGCCAAACGAGGATTGGAACAGACATATTTCTGGCTCTGGGTACTGTTCTCACTAATCCTTTTGGGCTGTTCTTTCCCCAGGATGGGGTAGTTTCTTCACACATGTTCATCAGTGCTCAACTGAACTCTCCAGGAGTGATCTCCGCAAGGCCCTGGGTTCCGTCTGCTGCGCTCTCCTCTCTGGCACATTGCCCTGTGAACTCAGGTTGTCTTGAATTTCCTGGACTTCCAGCTTCATTGCATCAACTCAGAACACCACTGGGCTCTGTGTGGACCCTGCTCCAGACAGCAATCCAGGGTGACCATGGCACACAACTCATGGTGTCCTGCTTCTCAGGGATCATTGTCCAACATCTTGAATATTGCTGGTGAATGTCCAATATCTTGAGTGTCATTATTTCATATATTTTGCCAGATTTTTGTAGTTGCTTCAGGTGTGAAGGTAAATCTGGACCTTATTTCTCCATCTTGACCAAAAGTGGTAGTTCCAGGATCATATTTCATAATTTTGTTGATGAGATTCTCACCTTTAAATAGAAGTAAACATTCCAAATACATGTTGGGGTGAAAAACTCCTTATGTGTTCTATTGGTTGGAATTCAATGAGTTGAAATATAACATTATTAATGCAAGAATAAATTGCTGCAGAATTTTTTTAAAAATTTAAAATTAGGCCAGATGTAGTGGCTCACAACTGTAATCCTAGCACTTTGGCAGGTCAAAGTGAGAGGATCACTTGAGCCCAGGAGTTTGAGGCTGCAGTGAGCTTTGGTGACACCACTGTACTCTAGCCCAAGTGACAGAGCGAGAACTTGTCTCATAAAAAAATCAAAATTAATTTCCTATGCTTTAAAGACATAAATGGGAAAGGTACAATTTTAGAAGAAAATAAAACTGGGAATATACTTTTTATGAAGTCAGTGCAGGGAAGGCTTGGAAATTTAAAATCAAAATTAAATGATTGTTAAATTTAAACAATAAAATTTAGATCTTCTTTTCTACAAACAATATATAAAGAGATATAAAATAAAAGGTTACAAACTGTAAGGAGATATTTGCAACCCACATAATGGAAAAGAATTAGTATTTCTTTATGAGGAATGTCATAAAGAAATACAATAAACAACCAGATTTAAAATTGGGAGAAGAAACACAAATGGCGGCTAATTCTGGAAAAAAAAAAAGATCACATCCATTAATAGTCAGGGAAATGCAAATTAAAACACAATAAAATATAATTACAAAACCACCAGATTGTCAAAAATCAAAAAGTCTAACAATACCAAGCATCATCAAGGGCATCTCATACCTGATAAAGTTGAAAATGTGCATCCCACTCCTACTTATATATTTGAGTGATTCTTTCATTTGATGTGCATACAAATCACCTGAGAATCTCGTTAAAAATGCAGATTTTGATTTAGTAGAACTAGGCTGGGACCTGAGATTGAACATTTCTAGCCTGCTCCCAGGTGCTGCTGCTGCTGCTGCAGGACCACGGATGACACTTGACATAGCAAAGTCCTGCACCCGGAACTCCAGCCCAAATTAAATCAGAGTAACTGTGGCATAAGATCACCACGTATCAGTATTTTTGAAAGCTTTCCAGTCCTTTCCAATGTGCATCCAAAGTTGAAAACTTCTATTTAACACCTCATCCTGATCATTACTCTCTTTGATGACTCTAATAGCTTTCGTGGTAGGAAAAAAGAAGCCAGCAGAAGAGAACTTACACAAGCCCCCATCACAGTCACCCACCTAACTAGATCTGTGCCCAGCCAGCTATAAATCACAGGTTCCCATGACTCCCTCCTCAGGTGAACTCAGGGAAACACTTGGCTTGTGTGTACTGGTTTATTATACAGGCTACAACTCAAGAACAGCCAGATAGAACAGAGGAACTGGGCAGTATCTGGGGGGAGGGTATCTGGGCTCCCATGCCCTCTCTGGGCACGCCACCCTCCCAGCATCTCAATGAATTCACCAACTCCAGAGCTCATCAAATCTCTTTGTTCAAGAGTTTTTATAGCACTTAATTTCCAATGCCCCTTGCACCCAGAGGTTAGTTGGTGGGGCTGAAAGTTCCCACCCTCTAAACACTTAGTCTTTATGGTGACCAGCCCCATTCTGAGGCTATCTAGAGACCCCCCAAGTCAACTCATCAGCATAAACTCTGGTATGATCAAAAGGGCTTATTATGAAAAACAAAGATGTTCCTGTCACCTCTGTAAGTCAGGAAATTCTAAGAGCTTTAAAAAGCTTTGTACTATAAATTAAAGATAAAATCCTAAGCGCCCATAAACTGAACATACCCACTCTTGGCCAAGGGGATCCCAGATAAAAATTAAAACTGAGTTCCTAGCCATGCTGGGAAGGAAGGTCAGACATGTCTCCTTCTACCCACTCCCTTCTAGAGTTTAAGTACAACAAGAGAACAGGATTAATGTTAAAATTGAGACCATAAGACTGACAAAATAGACTCTGGGTGGTGATGAGATACTGAATTATAAACAGGACCTAAGGCAAGGCATGCAAGGCAAAGGTTAAGTCACGCCTGCAGGCCATCGATTTGCTGAACAGATCTCTTGTTAAAGAAAAAATTATTCTTACATTGAGGTAAGAAAGACTTCATTCAAGGCCAGCATTGCAATAGGGGAGAGAGATTTGGCTCAACTGCAAATACAAGGACAAGTGGGGATTGATAGCCAAAGAACAGGCTGAGGGGTCAGTGGATGGGAAATTACTAAGAGGAGACATCAGTAGCAAGGGAATTCTTGCTCAACTGGCCCTGCAGCATTCTTGCTAATACATCAATGATTGGGGATGATGAACTCTATCAGATATTAAGGATGACCAGATATCAAGGGGGGAGGATTCTTGCTAAACTAACTTATCAGGATTCTTTGTAAAGACTGGGCTGGCAGGCCAGTGATAAGATGGGGGATAAGGTTCAAAAAGAGGGCTCAAAGGAGCCTTACTGAAGTGTAGTCAAGGAGAGAGTCTTTGTCATTCCCCACTGCTGAGAGCATTCTCAGTTCATTCAGAGTAAAATCCAGTGACATAAAATCCAATAAGAGCCTACACATTTGGGCCCCCTTGCCTCTGGTCTCCTGCTACTCTCTCCTTTTTATTTCTGCTTCAGCAACAGTATCTGAAAGTGCCTTTTAAAAAATTAATAAAAGCCTGTAAGGTGGGAACAGTGGTGGGGGCCCAAACTCTGCAAAGTTATACCATAATTATATATATATATGCACATACACACATACATGCATGCACATATAAACACCAACCATTGTCCCCTAGCTTGCTTTCCCATAATTGTTTACTACTCAGGAGTCACATAGATGATGGTCATAAAGATTTGTAGCTTTCTTCATTGCTCCCACAGATAACATCACCCTCGTGAAACCTAAGGCAGGTCTTTGAGATACTTTCCAGACCCTGCACTCCAGTGGACCAACTGACACAACAAGACCAGTGGCCCAAGGAACCAACTCAACTGGTCTTGAGACCCGGGAACTGAGTTAACCCAAGAAGACAATTTCTACTTCCCGATCCTATGAGTTTATCCCCAGCCAATCAGCAAACCCAATTCCCCAGCCCTTTGACCACCAAAGTACCTTTAAAAACGCTTTCTCCCAAATTCTCAGAGAGATGGATTTGAGCTATTCCTCCATCTCCTCACATGGTGCCTTTCTCCACTGTAAACCCCACTGTCTCTGTGCACTGGCTTCCTTTTGAGCAGCAGGCAAGGTACCTGGTTGGGCTCTGACATATCCTTATTGATCTTTCAACAGGCCAGGCATGCTCCCACCTCAGGGCATTTGAATCTGCTTTTCATTTTGCCGGAGCCTTTCCGCAAATACTTAACGTGGCTCCCTCCTCAACTTCTGGAGGCCTTTCTTTCAACTACCTTCTCACTGAAATGTTTCTTAGCCAATTTGTGCAAAATTGCAAAACCTCCTCCCCCTGCCACCCCCAGCTACTGTTCCCATTCGTATTCTTGTTAGCACTTGTAAGGAAGTTTAAATTTTTCCCCTGAAGGTTTGATAATTTAAGTCTATAAAACAAACGGATAGATTAACAAGACAAAAAAGCATACAAGTTTTACTAACATGCATATGAGCACAGGGGTCATACAAAACATAGAAACTCTGAGAAAGGCAAGGATTGACACTTTTATACCATCTTGAGGTTACAGAAAGAATTTGGATCATGGCAAAGACAAGTTATCAGAGGGAGAGAAGAGGAAATATCTGGAGAAAAGGTGGTCTGGTTATGCAGACGAAACCTCAGAGGTAGTAGCCCTCTGAGAATAGATGGTAGCCTGTGGTTAAAGTTTCTCTTGTCAGATTTTCAAAAGTGTCAAACTCTCAGTAAATCTTTCCTAGATCTGGACAAGGGTGCCCTCAGAGAAAGCCAACTTGTTTACATCTGTTGTTTACTTCACTTTATTTCCTCTATAGATACAAATCTCCTCCACAAAAGACTGCTTTGCAGGGCTATTCCTGCCTGTAAGCTCTCTGAATAGCCATCTCAAAATATGTCAAAGAAGGCCAGGCATGGTGGCTCACGCCTGTAATCCTAGCACTCTGGGAGGCCGAGACAGGAGGATCGCTCGAGGTCAGGAGTTCAAGACCAGCCTGAGCAAGAGCGAGACCCCGTCTCTACTAAAAATGTAAAGAAAGTAGCCAAACAACTAAAAATAGAAAAAATTAGCCGGGCATGGTAGCACATTCCTGTAGTCCCAGCTACTTGGGAGGCTGAGGCAGGAGGATCGCTTGAGCCCAGGAGTTTGAGGTTGCTGTGAGCTAGGCTCACGCCATGGCACTCTAGCCCGGGCAACAGAGTGAGACTCTGTCTCCAAAAAAAAAAAAAAAAAATATGTCAAAGAAGTATATTTTGGGGTGAAACATTTTGGTCTCCTTCACACTATCTCAAAACATTTCTTCTTTTTTTTTTTCATGGAAATAATAGCTCATAATAGTCTTCTTGTTTATAATCTTTCTTCTTTCTCCCCCAGTAGAATTCAAGCTGCAAGTATGCTCAGGTTTTGCCAGTTTTGCCCACTGGTGTAATCTAGAACAATGCCAGGCACAAGATAGGTGTTCAATATATTTTTGCAGTTGTTGAATAAATGAATAGTGGAATCCTATACAGCAATGAAAATGAATGAACTTTGTATGTATTAAGATAGATGAATCTAAAAGTGTTTGTGTTGAACATATAAGTCACCAAAGAATATATATAGAGAGAGTGCATTTTGTTTACATAAAGATCAAAAACTTTGCAAAAGTAAATATTTAACGTTTAGGGTCAGATGCATATGGAATTACCATCAAACTAAACAAGGGAATACTGTGAGCAATTCAGGAAAATGACTGGAGAGCATTGTGGAGAAGGCTTCCAAAATTCTGGTTAAGTTCTCTTTCGTAAGCCAAGTCTCGGGCATGTGGATATTCACTTTACTATTCTAAAAACTGTACCTATGCATATGTTACCTGCCGTGTATGGCACGCATTAAAATAATTAAAAATAATCAGCACTAGTGGTGGGAGCTACGGCACACCGATCCTCCTTAAGGCATCTAAAGTCGGGTTTTGGCCAGTGCGGGGACTCGCGTCTGTGATCCTAGCACCCTGGGAGGCCGAGGATCGCTTTAACCCAGGAGCTGCAGTGAGCTACGATCAGCCACTGCGCCGTAGCCCCGGCTCCAGAGAGAGACCCTGTCTCAAAAATAAAAAAGTGAGGTTTTGTTTTTCCAAATCAGTTTGCCTGCTAACAAAACAAGCCCGCCAGTTGATCTAGGCAGCTCCGCCAGCTGCGAACGACGGGAGACCTCCTGCCTAACAGGAGCCTGCACGGTCCCTCGAAGCGCAGCACCGCCCACAGCAGAACACCAGCTCGCGCGGGCGGACGCTGTTATTTCCCGGAAGTCGTCGGGCGCACCGCGGGGCCCTCTGGGAAGCGTAGTCGGCGGGGGCCCGAGGCATGCCGGGAGTCGTAGTTCTCCCGGGGTCTCCAGGGCTGCGGGGACGCTCGCGGCCTTTGTGGAGGGCTCGTGGTGTGGAGCATTTTGGCTCCGCAAGACCCGTCCAGCCGGGGCTTAGGCGCTCCCGGTTGCCTCTTCTGGGCCGCAGCCGGAGCCCGCGCCTCCCTCCGGGCGAGTGGGAAGGCGTGCGGAGCCGAGTCGGGGCCTCGCGGCCGGGGGTCCTGAGGCGCTGGGCGGCGAGCGGCCTGGGCGGCCCGGCCCTGCGGGCGTCGCGCTGGCTCCTGGGAGGCCTGCGGGGGGGGAGCGCCCCTGCCAGGTGAGCTGGGTGTGCCCGGGACCTGTGGGGTGTGTGTCTGTCAGTCTTTTGTGGCTGCTTTTCTGAGATTTCTTAGTGAAACAGAAATAATAACAAACAATAGCTAATACCTACGGAGAACGTAGGTATGTCTAGTGCCTTAAGTGAATTAACTCACTAAACCTCAGATAACAGATAGGTTGGCTGTACACTGTTCCCATTTTACAGATGAACAAACCGAGGCCGAGAGTGGCCAGGAAATTTGAAAAAATTTAACTGGGGTTTTGTTGTCTTTGGGCAAGTCACAGCCCCCTAGTTCTCAGTCTCCCTCACATGTGTACAATGGGGCAGCAGTAGTTATTATTTTAGAGTAGTTGTGAAGATTAAAAATAATACCTGGGAAGCACTCACGATTTCCTGGCGCGGAGGAGGTGTGCATCATAGAGCAACTGTGAGTGGTACTTCGACTGCAGCTTCTCTATTCCTGGCTGAGGCAGGCCCGCTGGAGAGGACACGGCAGAGTTGGTGTGTTGGTGCTCAAGCCAGGGCGGCACCCGGAGGCACCCACTGCAGGCTCACGCGGAGTCAGCGCAGGCGACTGACACTTGCCGGACTCATCCAGGCATCTTCTTCCCTTGCTCTCTAGGCGGGTAGGGTGCCCACCCTTCCCACTTGGGGTGTGTGTGTATGGAGAGCTGTTTCCGGCTGTGGATGCTGTAAGAGTTGGCACCCGCGGAGTATGTATTTAGGACGGGCAATGGAACAACAATCTGGCGTGACTTGGGTGGGGTCAGTGTTTTAATAATAGTACCATGGGTAAGGTATGATAAATCCAGACCCAGATCTAGAGAGAGACTGGGAAACTTTACAGGTTGTATTATATTTACAGTTCCTTGGGGAGAACACAGTACTCCGTGGAAGGGCCAAGCACGGGGGTCAGTCAGGAGGCAAAGAGAGAGGGGGAAATGTGGGCCAGCCTCTTTTGTGGTTTGCACAGGGAGGAAAGGGTGAGGCAAGGCAAGCAAGCTTAGATCAGGCTAAGTTTGAAAGGGGCAGCCCCAAGAAATTCACGTTCACTGTGACTGCTAGGTGTATAAGCTATCTAAGGACTCTAGATATCTATGGGTGAGTCATAGTTTGCTTAGAGGTAGCTGATAGGCCCTAAGGTGGAGGTTAGAGCATCAGTGTACAGAAATTGGAGGTCTGGTTAATACAGAGAAGAGATGGAGGTTGGCAAATCGGCTTGGTAAATACTCTTTCTGCTTGGTTCACATCATTTATGTGGAGTGGCTTTGTTGGGAGTTGGTGGCCATTCTCTTCAAGCCATCCCTTAACGCAGTTCCTCATGACACCGTTTTTTCTTTCCAGATTTACCTTGAGCGGAAAACTAAGAAGGAAGTAATGGCTGTGGATTTGTTGCCCATTCAGGTGACAGTAAGTAAAGTTTGTCTTTTTATAAATTGTCTTCTGGATTCAAAGATGGTGGACATGATTCCATACTTTGTCCAGGTACTTTTCTATCCAGCGGAAACAGTGGATAATCCAGAGCTTCAAAAGTTTTTCCCAGGATCTTAGTCATATCCACGGGCTCCTGAGGAATGTACCTCTTTTGTTTCCAGAACCCTTTTAACTTACCCCAAACTCACTTTGTGACCAACATTTGAGTCATTTCTGAGCATGTATGCTTCCTGCTACAATAGGTGCTTGGTGAGGAATAGGGAGTATTAGATAGGCTTTGACTTCACAGAGGATATAGTCACACTTGGGCCAAAGACATGGGAAGGCCAAAAGACACTTTCAATAAACATTTATTGAGCACTGACTACGTACAGGATCCTATGTACATAGAAGGAGAAAGATGTTATTTCCTTCTTCAGGGATTCATGGTACTGATCTTAGGAAATATGATTAAATGTCCAAGTGGGTTCAGGGAAAACATCCCAGAAGTAGGGGCATTTTGAGTTGACACTGAAGGCCAGAACTGATACTGGGGATTCTGGAAGACTAAGGGCATCCCAGAAGGAGTTAGCTTGGCTTGGGCTTTGAGGCTGATACTGGGAGGACACAGGCCTGTAGCCTTCCTCTGCCTGGTGTAGTTATGATGTTACACTGTCCAAATGTCTCTCTCTCTCTCTTTTTTTTTTTTTAATTTAAGAGACAGGGCCTTGCTCTGTCCCGAGGCTGGAGTTCAGTGGTACAATCATATCTCACTGCAGCCTTAAACTCCTGGGCTCAAGCAATCCTCCCACCTCAGCCTCCCAAGTAGCTTGGACTACAGACATGTGTCACCAGGCCCAACTATTTTTTTCTTTATTTTTTGTAGAGTTGGGGGTCTTACTATGTTGCCCAGGGTGGTTTTGAACTCCTGGGCTCCAGAGATCCTCCTGCCTCGGCCTCCCAAAGTGCTAGGATTACAGGTGTGAGCCACTGTGCCTGGCCTAAATGTCCATCTTATCTGACTAATCAGTGCCTCTATCTCCTCTGATTCTTTTTATTTTTCTACTGCTTTAGACTCTCTACCTGGACCCTTTTTTCATGTTCTTTCCAGGTTGAGATGTGTTTTAATTACTTTAACCCTCAGCTTTCTGAATATCTTCCCCAAATCTCTGTCCTCAGGCCTGACCTTTTTCATAGAGTCCAGTTTCTCATTCCCAAACCTTTATTAAATGTTTCCACATGGAAGTCCCATCTTTCCCCCAACACTGGTTCTCTTTCCTGGTTCCCTCCTTTGTGCAGATTTTGTGTTCTGCCATACCCCAAAACCTCTGTTTTTCACTGACTGCTTTTCTAAAAAGTATTGGTAACCTGTAGGTTAAAAATGTGGACTTTGGAATTTGACTTAATGGCTTCAGATCCAAGTTAGGCATGACTGTGATCAAGTTATTTTATCTCTCTGTGCCTCATTTCCTTAATGGGGTTAATAACACACCAACCTCAGTGAGTTGGTGTGAGCATTAATAACAGTAGTAATTACAAACATTACTGTGTGCCAGGTGCTATGTATTACTATGTACAAAATATTTATTCTTTTCATATATTAACTCATTTAATACTTATAAGAGGACTGAATTTTACAGATGAGGAAACTGAGACACAGAGAAGCAAGTAACTTGATCAAGGTCATACAATTGGCTTTTGAATCCAGACAAGACAGTCTATGCTGTCAGCATTATGGTCTGAGAAAGTATATGTAAAATGCAAAGAACAGTGCATGATACTTACTGAAATCTCAGTGAATGGAGCTGTCACTATTGCTAGTATCAGCAGCAGCAGCATTATTTTAGGACCTGCCAAATTTGGTATGCTTCTCCTCACTAGGCTAGACTCGACTTTGATTCTTTAATTAAAAGGAGATGGACATTTCAGGAAAGTGAAATAGAAAGAGCAGCAAAATGCAGTGTGAAGCAATACCCGGTTATTATCTGGGCTACCCTCTGCCCAAAGGTAGAACTCTGCACTATCTGAGATTTCCTACACACCCAGGCTGGAGAGGCTTACTTCATTATAGTTAAGGACAGATACGTAAGAGTTTGTTTGTAACTCGGAGCCAGTCTTTTGTGGATAGCTAATTCAGTACCTAACCCTTTTGATGAAGTGTCTTGGGGATCCAGGGTGACCCAATCACAGGCCTCATTACCCCATTTGAGTCAGTTCAATGGTAATATCCAATCTCAAGTTCTGCCCTAATTAAGCATACTGAGGGGCAAATTTGTCACTACTGTTAGAAAAATTAAACAGCAAAACATAATTTTTGGAAAAGATTCTTTGCAGATTTTATAACTACTAATCTATTTCCGTTTAATTTATAATTTATCATCTGGGGAAAGGTACATGGAATTTGGTATTGATTGCTTAATAGTCATAGTTTGTTAATTATATCTTTTTTGCAGTAAATCAGTACCTTTTTTGGGTATTGTTACTATTTTTAAAAAGAAAAATCTTAAATTTTTTACAACAGTTTTAGATTAGAGAGAAATTGCATGGTCACCATATACCTGCACCCAGGTTCCCCTATCATTAACATCTTCCATTAGTACAGCACGGTTTTTACAGCTAATAAGTCAACATTAATACATTATTATTAACTAAAGTCTATATTCATATTTCTTTTTTTTTTTTTTTGAGACAGAGTCTCGCTTTGTTGCCCAGGCTAGAGTGAGTTTCGTGGCATCAGCCTAGCTCACAGCAACCTCAAACTCCTGGGCTTAAGTGATCCTACTGCCTCAACCTCCCGGGTAGCTGGGACTACAGGCAGTGCGCCACCATGCCCGGCTAATTTTTTCTATATATATTTTAGTTGGCCAGATAATTTCTTTCTATTTTTAGTAGAGACGGGGTCTTGTTCTTGCTCAGGCTGGTCTCGAACTCCTGAGCTCAAACGATCCGCCCGCCTCGGCCTCCCAGAGTGCTAGGATTACAGGCGTGAGCCACCGCGCCTGGCCTATATTCATATTTCTTTAGCTTTTACCTAATGTCCTTTTTCTGTTCCAGACCCCATCCAGGACACTATGTGATATTTAGTTTTCATGTCTTAGGTCCTGTTGTTGGCTGTGACAGTTTCTCAGACTTCCCTCGTTTATAATGATCATAATAGCTTTGAGAAGTATTGGTTTGGTATTTTCTAGACCACCTTACTGTTGTGATTTGTCTGATATTTTTCTCATTATTAGGCTGGGATTATGGGTTTGGGGGAGGAAGACCACAGAGGTAAAGTGTCATTCTCATCACATCATACCAAAATTGCGTATTAATTACGTGACTTGTCACTATTGATGTTGACTTTGATCACCTGACTAAGGTAGTATTTGTTAGGTTTCTCCATTATAGAGTTACTTTGTTTTTCTGTCCCATGTGGTCCTGTTTGGAAGGAAGACTCTGTGTATAGCCCACACTTAAGGAGTGGTGAGTTATGCTCCTTCTCCTTGAGGGAATCTACATAAATTATTTGGAAATCAGCATGGAGGATTGTCACTTCTCCCTGTTTATTTATTTATTCAATCATTTATTTATATCAGTATGGCAACCAGGGACCTTTCTACTATCTCTATGTATCAATTATGCTTTGTTTTAAAAAAAATTTTAGTGATTACTCTGTAGTTTTCAATATAAACTTACAACTAATCTAAGTCCACCTTAAATAACATCATACTGCTTCATGGGTAGTGCAGGGACCTTATAAGAGAGCATTCCCAGTTCTTTCCACCCATTTCTTACGACATTGCTATCATTCATTTCACTCATCTATATGCTATAATCATCACCCAATACACTGTTGTTTATTAATTTAAGCAGTTCTTTTTTAAATCAACTAAGAATATGAAAAATACAAGATTCTATTTTATCATTTATTCCTTCTGTGTCAGTCCTCCTGTCTTTATGAAAATTCAAGTTTCTCACATGTATTATTTTCCTTCTCCCTGAAGAACTACTTCTATCATTCCTTGGAAGGCAGGTCTGGTGGTAATGAATTCCCTCAGTTTTTGTCTGTCTGAGAAAGTCTTTATTTCTCATCCCTTTTGAAGGGATAGAAATTCTAGGGTATTGAAGGGTATAGAATTCTAGGTTGACAGTTTTTTCTTTTAATGCTTTAAATATTTCATTTCACTCTCTTCTTGTCTACCCTGTTGCTAATGAGAAAATTTACTGTAATTCTTATTCTTGTTCTTCTTTAGGTACAATGTTTTTTTGTGTCTTCTTTCAAGATTTTCTCTTTGACTTTGGTTTTCTGCAGTTTGAATATCGTTTGCCTAGGTGTGGATATTTTGGTATTTATTCTGCTTGGCATTCTCTGAGCTTTCTGGATTTGTGGTTTGATGTCTGTCACTAATTTTAGAAAATTTTCAGCCATTATTACTTCAGATATTTCCTCTGCTCCATTCTTTCTTTCTTCTACTGCTGGTATACGAATTACATAGTAAGTTAACATTATCAAGTAGAGTTGTATTTTTAACATGGAAGGATATATATGTTGTATCAGTAGGAAACTTAGAGATGTGAAACAACAATAATCATTTATCATTTCTCACAGTTTCTCTGGGTCAGGAATGCAGACTGGGTAGGAGAAACAGCTTACCATTCAAAGTCTGGAGTCTCAGCTGAAAGATTTAAAGACTCTGGGCTAAAATCATTTGAATTATCATGCATATGGTAGTTGATGCTTGCTCTTGGCTCGTGGTTGAGACCTTAGGTCGAACTGTTAGATGGAATATATGCTGTAATCTCTCCATGTGTCTTAGGCTTACAAGATGGTGGCTAGGCTCCAAAAGTGAACATCCAGTCAGCCAGCTGAGAGGTGTATTCTTTTACTAACCTCCACTCGGAAGTCACATAGCATCACTTCCACTTAATTCCACTGGTTATAGCACTTACTAGCCCCTGCAAAGATTCAGGGAGAGGACATGTAGAACTGACTTTTTGGTGGGAGAAATGTCAATGTCACATTATACAAAGAACATTTAAGATGGGAGAGACATTGGTGTGGTCATCATGGGAAAGTATAGTCTTCCCCATCTGTCAGGGCCGAAAATGTGCATAGACTCTGACTGAATAGTTTAATCTCTAGCAGTTCCTCTTACAAATGTAGGTGTACATGTAGCCAGGGATATCTGTGTGAGGGTGGTCATTGTGCATTGGGCCAGCAAAAAACAGAAACCATCTAAACACCCATCAATAGGGAAATGGTTAAATAAGTTATGGTAGGTGTCCATACAGTGGAATGTATCATGAGGTCATTAAAAAGAATGAAGTTTAGTTATGCAGATGTGACAAAATCCATTAAATACAAGTAAATCAGGATTGAGAATTTTTCCATTAAAAAAGCATACATGTATGTATGTGTATTTATTTGCATAAAAAATTTCTGGTGGCCGGGCGCGGTGGCTCACGCACTCTGGGAGACCAAGGCAGGAGGATTGCTTGAGCTCAGGCGTTCGAGACCAGCCTGAGCAAGAGTGAGACCCTGTCTCTACTAAAAATAGAAAGAAATTAGCCAAACAACTAAAAATAGAAAAAATTAGCCTGGCATGGTGGCACGTGCCTGTAGTCCCAGCTACCCAGGAGGCTGAGGCAGGAGGATCGCTTGAATCCAGGAGTTTAAGGTTGCTGTGAACTAGGCTGATGTCACGGCACTCTAGCCCAGGCAAGAGAGTGAGACTCTGTTTAAAAAAAAAAAAAAAAAAAAAAATTTCTGGAGAGAGAGAAAATAAACTGATGCAAGTTACCTGTAGAATGGGACTGCTAATCTGGGCTAGGAGGGAATACTTAACACATCAGTATATGTTCTTTTGTACTCTTTCTATTCTTTAGCATGTGTATGTCTTCCTTTTGTTTAAAAAATAGTCAAAAGAACACACATATGTGTAATTGGATTTGAATTCTGGAATATATTCTTAAACCATGAACAAAAGTCTGAATAATAGGATTTACATTGTTTTCAGTTTTTAAAATTTTTCTGAAGGGATTGTGTTTAATTTGTACACTTTTTAAAAATTTAAAAAGAAAAAGAATGCCTTTTTGCTGGAAGTGTTCTAAGGCCCAAGATGACGGGACTGGAGGTAAAGATAGAATATGGGTTGCTATGAGTAGCCTGCATATAGCAGCAAGAAGCTTGTATTGGTTTGCTAGGCCTGCTGTAACAAAATACCAGAGACTGGATGGCTTAAACAATGGAAATTTATTTTCTCACAGTTCTGGAGGCTACAAGACCAAGATCATATGCAAGCAGTTTTGGCTTCTGAGGCCACTCTCCTTGGCCTATATGTGGCTGCCTTCTCGTGTCCCCTGTCACATGGTCTCTCCTGTGTGCATGTGCCTGTCTGTGTCCTAATCTCCTTTTCTTATAAGCACACCAGTCATATTTGATTAGGATCCATCCTAAAAACCTCATTTTCACTTAATTACCTCTTTAAAGACCTTGTTACTAAATATAGTTACATTCTGAGTTACTAGAGGTTAAGACTTCAACACATGAATTTTGGAAGGACACAATTCAGCTCATAACAAAGTGCTTTCAGCTGGCTCCTATTGAAAGATTGTCCTTCCTCCCGTCTCCACCGTTCTTTCAAGTCAGCCGTCTTTGACATAGTTCCAAGACCGCTTCCTGTATAAGGCTTTCTTTCCTGTGATCTCTCGGTATAGGGAAGGTAGCACTAAATCTAATAAGAGATAGGCTGAGGCAGGATCTCTGAGCCCATGGCTGGGCATGCCTGAAAATGTTCCTGTCACCTGTTCCAGTCCCAGTAGAGCTAAGCAACTCTTCTCAAAGATGTCATGAGCCACAACTAGAAATTAGGTAAATATGGGGTTATCCTACAGCTGATATTTTTTGATTGCCATACATCTAAATCACATTTCTTTGTTTGATGAATTCCCTTCTTTTTGAGTCCTAGTAGGAGACAGAGCCCACCTCACAATCTAGAAGCTAAAATCAATAGATTCTTGCTTTTCCTTACTTATAGTTAAGGTGCAGGCTTGTGATCCAAGCTTGGCCAATCAGTTGTACCTACCCCAGACTTTGATTCAAGAGCTAGGGATACAAAGAAACAGGAACAATGTAGAGTACACCCAAGTGGTTTCTGGCAGCAGCAGTAACATTGAGTTTCTAGAGGAAGGAAGAGGTACGGCACAGCAAAAGCAGTGGCTGTCTAGTGCCAGTGGTGATGGCGGTGAGGCTGTACCATCTACTTGTCCATGACAATAGCAATAGTGTTCTCACAAGCCTGGTTTTCTAGTGTGATCTTGACCATGGTCTAGAACATTGTCTGGCCTTCCTGGTTTCTGCTCATTTTCCAAGTCTAATTCTGTGACTATCAGTTTTCCTGGAGGTATTCAGTCCCTTTTCTGTGTAAATGAGCCAAAGTCAATTTCTGTTGCTTAAAACCTAAGAAACATCAAGTTTCTTGTAACTCCTTACAAAGCTACCTGCTGCAACCCAGATTCTTATTTTGCATTTTAGAAATACATCGTAGACAATCATTGTTTCTAAGTGGGAACATTATTAGTATTAGCTGTCATTGTGCAGTACTGTCTTGTGCAGTACTGTCTTGCCAGTTCCAGATGATTAGCAACTTTAATCCTTTCCTTTAAATGCAGTAGCACCCTCCTGCTTTAGTCCTTGTAAGAAACAAAATACCCTCACACATTTCCAAACTCACACTGGGGAGGTTGGGGGGATCCTGTACACTCCTGAGAACAGCTGGATGAGATGATTGGTAAGGTGCCTTTCAGGACTGTAATTCAAGTAGTCTTTCATTTTATTATTTCTTTATATTTATTCAGCTTGCCTAGGCTCACTAATGAATGTTTTGTTCTATATTAAAAAAAATAATACATGAGCTTCTAGCTTTTGATAATAGAGAAATAGCTCCTATCAGACTAATTCATCTATGGATAACAACTAAACTCTGGGTAAAATTTAGGAAACAACTACCTGAAGATACTAGAGAGAAATCAAAAGCAGACAGATATTGGATACCTATCTGCATTTGGAAAAAGGGACTGACTGTCACTGGGTAAATTTTCCAGTTTTTACAGCTTTTTGCCTAGGGACAGGTCACAGCACCAACAGAATGATTAAAACTCCATTAGAAACCTGCAGTTGTACTGGTGTGAAGGACCATATGATAGAGTTTGGGGTAACCTTAGCAGGTGGAAAGTGGATGGGAGGAATCTTGGAAAGGAGAGAGCCAGGGAGGTGGAGCCCCAAATTCTGTGCATGACTCTGCCAAAGTCTCTGGCTGACCTCTGAATCACACATGTACAAGACAGACTCAAAGTAGCCCAAATAAGAACTGAACAGAGATTTTTGCTGCTGCCTACTAGAGAGATGGCAGAGTTTGGAATTTGAGTCCAGATAAATTAATTACCTGCTTTTAAAAAATATGTACTCTGCAAAGGAACATAACAAAATCTGGAGTCTCTATATTGTATGCTACACAATGTCCAGGATGAGGCTGACTATGAAGAAATGGGAAAGTGTGACCAAAACTCTAGAGGAAGGCAATCGATAGAGACCATTATCAAGATGGCTCACCAGATGTGGTAGCTTGTCCCTGTAATCCCAGCTACTCAGAAGGCTGTAGCAGGAGGATCACTTGAGGCCAGGAGTTCAAGACCAGCCCGGGCAACATACCTAAACCTCGTCTCTAAAAAATATTTAAAAAATTTAGCAGGCATGGTAGCACACACCTGTAGTCCCAGCTACTTGGGAGGCTGAGGCAAGATCACTTGATCTCAGGAATTTGAGGCTGCAGTGAGCTATAATCACGCCACTGCACTCCAGCCTGGGCAACAGAGTGAGACCCTGTCTCTTAAAAAAAAAAAAAAAAAATGATGAGTCACGTTAGAATTCACAGATAAAGATTTTTATTTTTTTATTTTTTATTTTTTTTGAGACAGAGTCTTGCTTTGTTGCCCGGGCTAGAGTGAGTGCCGTGGCGTCAGCCTAGCTCACAGCAACCTCAAACTCCTGGGCTTAAGCTATCCTACTGCCTCAGCCTCCCGAGTAGCTGGGACTACAGGCATGCGCCACCATGCCCGGCTAATTTTTTGTATACATATATATATATATATATATGTATATATATATATTTTTTTTTTTAGTTGGCCAGATAATTTGTTTCTATTTTTTAGTAGAGACGGGGTCTCGCTCTTGCTCAGGCTGGTCTCGAACTCCTGACCTTGAGCCATCCACCCACCTCGGCCTCCCAGAGTGCTAGGATTACAGGCGTGAGCCACCGCGCCCGGCCCACAGGTAAAGATTTTAATGCAATTATTATAACTATGCTCAAGAACTTAAGGGAAGATATGCTTGTAATAAATGAACCAATAGGAAATCCAAGAGGGGAGATGAACTATGAAAAACTAATAGAAATTCTAGAACTAAAAAATAAAATTTCTGGAACTTTAAAAAAAAAAATCACTCGATGGGCTTAACTTTTGTAAATTAACATAAGAAAAAGTCAGTGAAACTTGAAGGTAGACTAATAAAAATTATCCAATCTGAAGAACAGGTAGAAAAAAAGAGCTTCAGTAACCAAAGAAAACATTAAAAGGTCTAATATATATGTAATTGGAATTCCAGATGGAGAGGAGAGAGAAAATGGGACAGAAAATATATTGCAAGGAAATAATGACCAAAAATTTCTCAAATTTGGTAAAAAACATAAATTTACAGATTTATGACACTTGGTAAAGCTCAAGCAGAATAAGTACAAAGAAACCTACAGCTAGGTGCATCATTAACCAATGCTGTGTAATAGAAGAAGTATGATGTGAGCCATGAATGCAAGCTGCGTATCTAATACAAAATTTTCTGCTGGCCACATTAAAAAGTAAACAGAAGCAAGTAGATTAAAGGATATATTTTATTTAACCCAATATATCCAAATGTTATTTCCACATGTAATCAATTATTGAGATACTGTGTATGTTTGTATGTAGTGTGTGTGTGTGTGTGTGTGTATATATATATATTTAGTAAATCATCTGGCATATATATTTTATACATATAGCACATCTCAATTCCCAATAGCCATATTTCATGTCCTCAGTAGCCACATATAGTTGGTGTCTACCATATTGGGCAGAATTGTCACAGACAAATGACAAAAACCAAAGATTTGAAAGCAGAGGCCGGGCGCGGTGGCTCACGCCTGTAATCCTAGCACTTGGGAGGCCGAGGCGGGCGGATCGTTTGAGCTCAGGAGTTCGAGACCAGCCTGAGCAAGAGCGAGACCCCGTCTCTACTAAAAATAGAAAGAAATTATCTGGCCAACTAAAAATATATAGAAAAAATTAGCCGGGCATGGTGGCGCATGCCTGTAGTCCC
>CM052443.1:49510797-49523018 GCA_028533085.1 Varecia variegata
AAGATTTGAAAGCAGATAGAAAAAAAAAATTATTCAGAAAAATATTTGAATGACCACTGGCTTTTCATCAGAAACAACAAAGGACAGAAAACAATATAATGACATTTTACATGCCGAAGAAGAAAAAGTATCAATTGTATTCACTGGAATTCTATTCCAGTGAAAATATTCTTCAAGAATGAAGGTGAAGTAAAGGCATTTTCAGATAAAAGAAAATTAAGCTAATTCATTCATTGCCAGCAGGCCTGCACTATAAGACATGCTAAAAGACATTCTTCAAGCTGAAAGGAAAATATGCCAGATGGGAACTCTGATTTTAGGAAGGAATAAAATAAAGAGCATTAGAAATGGTAGCTATTTGGATAAATATAAAACACTTCTTTTTCTCAGTTTCTTTAAAATGTATATGACTGTTTAAAGCAAAATTATAATATTATGGGGTTTATAATGTAGGTAGATATCATGTATATGACAACTATGGAGATAGAATTCATTTACATCTGGACTGGAAAAGCTCTGTCTTCATCTCTGGGGAAGCCTGGATGTCTGTTTCTTGACTTTTGTCCCAAACAGTATAAGGGCAGCATATATCTTGTTTAAGATCTAAATGCCACTGACTATCCCCAGTAAACTTATTTACTGTTGGCTTGCAACTGGCCTAAATGATCTGTCATGCCTTGCTTGATTACATACAAGACCCCTGATGAGAATTCCTCCTTTGAGCTCTCCCCAAACCAAGATTCTTCACACAGATCCAGAGACATGGCATAGTCTGTGTGTGCAAGTAAGGGAGACTAGGCATGGAATGTCTCTTGGCCTTCCAGCACTTCCCTGTACTCTGTTTCTCTTCCTGCATTGTACTCTTTGCCTTTAAAGACAAGCCTTACATAAGTACGCTCAGTGAGTCTAGAGAGTCCTGGCAACTCTGAACTGGGAAAAATCTTTATAATAACTATAGCACAGAGAAGAGGTGGTGGTGTCCTGTATATTTGCAAGGTTCTTGCATTCTATGTGCAATGATATATTAGCTCTAAATAGACTATGAATTACCAAGAATGTATATTATAATTCTCAGAGTGAACACTAAAAATGCAAAGAGGTATAACTAAAAAGCCAACATATAAATTAAAATGGAATATAAAAAATTTCAAAAGAAAGGAACACACAGAATAAAGAAAAAAAAAGTGAGCCTAATGGAAGGTATAAATAAGTGAAAGATTGCTTTTCTGCCCCTCTCCACAAATATCAAAGAATAATCAGGGTGACAGCTTGTATTCTTCTAGATATTTTTGCATGTGCCATACATATGTATATACAGATACAGGCTTTTTCAGCAAATATAGATTGTTTTATAGCTTGCTTTGCATATCAATCAATAATACATCAGTGGCAAATTCCAATGTCAGGCACACAGATCTACCTCATTCTATATAATGGCTGCATAACATTTCATGGAATAAATGTGCTATAGTTTGCTTATCCATTCTCTTATGGATAGATATGTAGGTTGTCTTCAATTTTTCACTGTTGTGTTAATATTATTTTAGTTTCCTATTGCTGCTGTAACAAATTACCACAAACTCAGTGTCTTAAAACAACATGAATTTATTCTCTTATAGTTCTGAAAGTCAGAAGTCTGAAATCAGTTTTACTGGCTTAAGGTCAAGCTGTCAGCAGAGCTGTTTCCTTCTGAAGGCTCTGTAGGGAAAATCTGTATCCTTGCCCTTTTCACCTTCTGGTGGTTGCCTGCAGTCCTTGGCTTGTGGCCCTTTCATCCATCTTCAAAGCACAATAGTTCAGTCTCTGCTTCTGTCACCACATCGCCTTCTCTTATGACTAACTCCTCTTGGGTCCTTATGAGGATCACTGTGATTACATCAGGCCTGCCTGGACTGTCCAAGATAATCTCCCTGTCTCAAGATCCTTTATTTAAACAGATCCTCAAAGTCCCTTTTGTCATACATATGACATTTACAGGTTCATTATTCAGCCTGTCACAACCATTAACTTACAAGTAATATTGCAGTAAGCATCCTTGAGCAAGTATCCCTACCCAGTTGTGTGATTATTTCATGTGGTAGAATCCTAGAAATGCAAAGACAGAATGATGTACTTTTTTACATTTTGATATATTCTCAGCAAAATGCCTAGTAAAAGCATTGTACCCATCTTTTACTTCCTTCGGTTCTTTTATATAAGAGTTGCTCTCTGCCCAGCCCATGCTTTCTCACATTTTGGGATTTAACTGGAGTTCTTCTGGAAGAACTTACTTTCTCAACAGTTCCCCTCTTTGCACCTTTATAGTCTTTCAGGTCCTTTGGTTCTTTTAATTTTCATAGTCAATGGAAACTCATCTGACAATATAACTTAAAGGTCTGTTTACCTGAATTCAAATCCTAGCTTTACCAGTTTCTCACAGTATTACCTTGGAAGGTTATTTAACCTTTCTGAACCTGTTTTTTTCATCTGTAAAATGATTTAATTATAATATCTTACTTAAAGGATATTTATGAGACTGAAATGAGATACTATATACAAGGTTTCTATCATAGTCTCTAACATATTCCATAAATATTAACTAGTACTATTTTTATTGTTTGCTTGATATCTCAGAAATACCTTTATGTTTTTGTTCTGCTGATGGTATTTTCCTAGTTTCCTACCATTTCTCTCAATATATTCTGACTTATATTTTTTTATTTTATTTAATTTGGATTTTGAGTGGGAGGGAGGAGGTAAATGTGTGTGCTCACCCACCTAGAAAGATCCTGGGCTGGAATTAAATTACCTGGTGGCAAGGACTTTGCCTTTTTTCCCCTACCCTTACTCCCACCCATGTGGCATGTGTCTTTACCCCCAATTTTGGTATTCAGTAAAGATTGTTTAATTAAATAGTTAATGGGCAGTTAAAAAATTACATAATTAGTTGATTTGAAATACTTAGAATCCCGAGACATTTTCCGAATTGATTGCTACACTTCCCAGTGTCAACTTCTTACCAAGTCTTCTGTCAAAGATGATGGTCCTTGAACAGGAATGGGTTTGCTGTTACAGGAGTCTGTGACATTCAGGGATGTGGCCGTGCTCTTCAGCCAGGACGAGTGGTCGCACCTGGACTCTGCCCAGAGAACCTTGTACCGGGAGGTGATGCTGGAGAACTACAACAACCTGGTCTCATTGGGTAAGAATTTTTGCAGATAATGAAGAATCTGTTACAGGACCATCTTACAGCTCCATCCTTGGGGTTGAGTCTGCAGTTTTCTCCCCTATTGTGCTCCTGGGAAAAGTCAAATTGCTATAGAGTTGAAAGTGTACATTTTTGTTGTGATGCCCTTCTTGCTATTATTTTCTCCTTCCTGTGTCCTCTGCACACTCCATCCCCAATCAAAGTTTCCTCCTTGGAGTATGCCAATGACTAGATCCTATTGAGATTTTGAGAAACATAGAGGAATGCCCCATCTTAGAAGTGTTCATTGCCAGGGCCTTATATCATTTCTGAACTGAGACCTTCCTCCTGACACACACTCTGAAAGCTCCTCAGAATTGCTGGTGTTGCTTACTCTGCCTCCCAGCATTGTTTTCTTTGCCTTGTAGGTTCAGAGTGAGTGCTGTGTGGGTCCTGGGATTGCTCTTCGTGCCATTAGTTCAAACTCCATTTCTTTCCTCATGAGCAGGGATTCCATTTTCAATGCCAAAAGTGATCTGCCAGTTGCAACAAGGAGAGGATCCCTGCACTGTGGAAGGAGAAGTCCCTTCAGACACCTATATAGGTGAGTGAGAGACTGGGAAATGGGCACAAGGGAGTCTTTATAGATGAGCAGGTCATGAAGAGGCAGTACTCTGGAAACTTTCTGGGAAATACTGAGCTTTGTTGAGATTCTCAGGGCCAGTTAGGTATAATTTAAGTTGTGTAGATTATATTAAGTATACACAAATACCTAATTGTAATGATCTAATTTTAATCTATTTTCAATTATGGATTGGTTAAATAAAACCAGGTTTTAACCCAGAGTACCTTAAAATCAGCTCAAGCTAAATCTTTTCACCTAGAATTGGAACTGAGCTTGGGGCTTGGGCATGTTTCAGAAATTTAGGACGTTGACTTCAGATCTCTTACAAATTTTCATTATTTTCAAAAGATTCCTACATACAGAGTGCAGTCTTCTGGTTATAGCGTATTAGAAGAAATGAGTATGTCTGTTTCTCCTCATGGTCAAATAAAAAGGGGAAAAGCGATAGGAGGGTAGTAAGAAAAACTTGTTACTCCTCCAATAACTGGGGATAGATTGTTGCGCATGGGTGATTTACTCCATATTTTCCTCTTTTTTATAATGAGCATCACATCTTGAACTTAGATCAAATATTGTCAACACAGTCAGGCTTCAGGGCTGTTATAATTTTTAAGACCTGAATGTCCCTTTTTTTTTTTTGGAGACAGGGTCTCATTCTATTGCCCGGCTAGAGTGTAGTAGCGTCATCATAGCTACTGCAGCCTCAAACTCCTGGGCTCACACGATCCTCCTGCCTCAGCCTCATGAGTAGTAGCTGGGAGTACAGGTGTGTGCCACCACACCTGGCTAATTTTTCTGTTTTTTGTAGAGGCACGGTGTCACTATGTTGTTCAAATTGGTCTCCAATTTCCAGCCTTAAACAGTCCTTCCTCATCAGCCTCCCAAAGTGCTAGGATTACAGGTGTGAGCCACCATGCCTGGCCCTCCATGTCCTCTTTTTAACAGACAGTTTCCCCTTTGACACACTATGATGTGAAACTTAATGTGAAGAGTTACATTTAAAGTATTTCTTTTTATCTTTAGCATCTCTTTATGAAAAGGCAAGCTTCCTATGTCAGCCTGCCATTTTAGAAAATAAGATCCTGCACTTACTCATATTATTAGTAACTCAATGACTATTTTTAAAAGAAAGTCACATATTGAAACTTACTCTTATAAAGAGAATATGATCTAATGAGAGAAACAAAACTTGCATTCAAGAAAATCACAATCACATATGAAATTACAAAATTTAAGAAAAATAATCCAAATATTTAAAAATTATTGGGTATAGGGGTTCAGAGAGAGCATTGGAAAATAATGAAAGTAACATATGAGTAGGAAGGAGAAAGTAAAGACAAGTTGCCTGTTTCATTGCCTAGTCTATGCACAGTGGAAATGATTCTAAACTAAAGTATTCCATAGTATTTAACAAGAGTTTATCATCTGACATTTTCTGTATCTTCCTACCTTCTGCTAAGCTTGTTCTATGTCTGACTTTATGTCTCCCAGGGTTCAGTCTCTTCATTTTCAGTGTTAATTTGCCTAGTTTATTCTTCCACACCATTCCTTTACCAGTTTACCTCTCTTTCCATTATCCATCATGCTTTTCTGCAGATTCATTTCCCTATTTGAGATCAGATGATATTAAACATCTTTTATGCATATTGTTGCTAATTTTATTGACCTGCTGATACATCAGTTTGTCTTCTCCAGCAGGGGAGGCGTTAATTCTTCTGATTCATTTCAGGTTTCAAGACCTGGCCTGAAATAGAAGCATTGCCTCCCAGATTGGACATTTTTATAGAAGAAACATCTCAGAGAATAATAAATAAAGAATCCATTAAGTATAGTCATGGGGACATCAACTTTGGAGAAGCTGTGGAATTTGAGAGCAGGATAGAACAAGAGCAAGAAAAGAAACCTCTTAGGCAGATGGTAGCCTCACATGAGAAAACCATCAATGAAGATGGAAACCATACAAGTCTTGAATTGGGGAAAAGCTTATTTACAAATACAATTCTTGTTACACAACAGAGTGTTCCTATAGAAAAGATACCCAATATGTATTACACTTTTGGGAAAGATTTTAAACAGAATTTTTATCTAAGAAGATGCTTCCAAATTTACCCAGTAGAAAAACCTTATAGCTGTAGTGAATGTGGGAAAAGCTTCAACCAGAGTCTTTATCTTATTGAACACCAGAGAATTCATACTGGTGAGAAACCCTACAAGTGTAATGAGTGTGAGAAAACCTTCAGTCACAGATCATCCCTTCTTTCTCATCAGAGAATTCATACTGGAGAGAAACCTTACAAATGTAATGAATGTGAGAAAGCATTTAGCAATAGTTCAACCCTTATCAAACATCTGAGAGTGCATACTGGAGAGAAACCCTATAGATGTAAGGAATGTGGCAAAGCCTTTAGCCAGTGTTCAACCCTCACTGTACATCAGAGAATTCATACTGGAGAGAAACTCTATAAATGTGGTGAATGTGAGAAGGCCTTCAATTGTAGAGCAAAACTTCATAGACATCAAAGAATCCATACAGGTGAGAAACCTTATAAATGTAATGAATGTGGAAAAGGTTACAGCCAGTTTACATCTCTAGCCGAACATCAGAAACTTCATACTGGAGAACAGCTGTGTAAATGCTTGGAATGTGGGAGAACCTTTACACGCATTGCAACCCTTATTGAACATCAGCGAATTCATACTGGACAAAAACCCTATCAATGTAATGAATGTAATAAAACCTTCAACCAGTATTCATCTTTTAATGAACATCGGAAAATTCATACTGGGGAAAAACTTTATACTTGTGAAGAATGTGGGAAAGCCTTTGGTTGCAAATCCAACCTTTATAGGCATCAGAGAATTCATACTGGAGAGAAACCCTATCAGTGTAATCAGTGTGGAAAAGCTTTTAGCCAGTATTCATTCCTAACTGAACATGAGAGGATCCACACTGGAGAGAAACTCTATAAGTGTATGGAATGTGGGAAAGCCTACAGTTATAGATCAAACCTTTGTAGACACAAAAAAGTTCACAATAAAGAAAAACTCTTTACATGGAAGGATTATGGGAAACCTTTGATCTACAACTCCTCCCTTACTCAGTATCAGAGATGTCTTAGAGCAGATAAGCCCTATGAGGTTTAGTTCATCTCAGATAATCCAAGACTTCCCAATAGAGAATAATCAGGAGAATTGTAAATACGATACAAACTCCTAACAGATTTCAGTCTTTTTTACTTGTGCAGGGAATATGCTAGTTACCACTAAGTAATGGTAAAATTGATTAATAAAAATATGAAGAACACTGACTTCTCAAGTTTTAAAAGAACCGCAAATTCAAAGGTTTCTAAAAACCTATAATTTTTTTAATTCATAGAAAATATAAAAGTCCTAACTTTTTTTAAAAAATTATGAAAAATAGTTGAATGTAAGTTTTGTTTCTCTCATTAGACCATATTCTCTTTATAAGGGTATGTTTCAGTATGTGACTTTTCTTTTAAAAACAGTCATTGAGTTATTCATAATGTGAGTAAGTAAAGACCTATTTTCTAAAATGGCGGGCCAACATAAGAAGCTTGCCTTTTCATAAAGAGATGCTAAAGATAAAAAGAAATACTTTAACTCTTCACGTGGAAATAATAAATTTCTTTTGATGAGTTGCCCCATCAGCAGGTTATATATGTAAGTGTACATATATACAAATGCATGTGTGTGTGTATGCATATATACGAATATACACATGCAGTTTGGGAAAACTTTTTTCAGAAGTCCTTTATGATTTAAAAAATACAGTTTTATTAATTTAGAATTTAGTTTTTAAAATTAAAATTTTGCCCAAAGGAAACTCCCTTCTTTTTACTTTTCCTATTTCTTTTCTTTTCTCTCCCTTCCTTTGTTTCTTTCTTCTTTCCTTTTTTTTTTTTTAAGAGAAAGGGTCTTGCTCTGTTGCCCAGGCTGGAGTGCAGTGGTGCAATCATAGCTCACTGAAGCCTTGAACTCCTGGGCTCAGGTGATCCTCCTGTCTCAGCCTTCCAAGTAGCTGGGGCTATAGGCATGTACCACCATGCCCAGCTAATTTTTAAATTTTTTGTAGAGACAGGGTCTCACTGTGTTGCCTAGGCTGGTCTCAAACTCCTGGCCTCAAGTGATCCCCTCACCTCAGTCTCACAGAGTGCTGGGATTATAGATGTGAGCCATTGTGCCCAGCCGAGTATAGTTTATTTCTTAATTGACTTGTTTTAGCTTATCAGAAAGTATTGTTTTATATATTTGAGTGTATTTACAAGGAAAAGGAAGCTTTTAAACAGACCGCAGTGTTTAACATTTTGCCCAATAGCAGTGGGAATGCTTAGTGCCCCAATTTTGGTTTCTCAGTACCATTCTCCCCTGTAAGGAACCAGGGCTGCTTGGAGAAATGGCTGATTCCATATTTGGAACAGAAGTGTACAGTGTGCCTGGTATATCCTTTTGTGAAAAAAGAAAAAAGCCAGATACTAACGGGGTAATGTCAGACACAAGAGCCAACTTGAAAGTGCGCCCACTGGCCAAATTTAGGACAATTTAAACACCAAAAAGAATCATCACTGTAATCGATAACACTAAGAAGGAAAAGAAGCCCATAATGATGAAAAATAGAGGAAAAAAGCTCTTTTGAAGTTATATGAGGCACACCGTCTTATTTATATGTACACAGAATGATGGATTTGGAAAAATTACTGCTTTACAACCCTTAATGTAATTAAGTCAGCAAAAATTAATGGATGATAAAACCCATTAGGTGAAAAAAATTTCCAGAGAATATTGTTTACATAGTGTCAAAATACCACAGATGCCAATTGCAAAAGAATTGCCTTTATAATGGGATCTATCAAACTGTGTTATACTACTTGTGGAATAAGCCAACATTATGTGTCTCCTGATAAGATGCAATATGAAGCATATATGATCATCTATGACATATTGCCAAAATGTTTCACCAAAATCTAATTAAATCTTATCTAGGCTTGTTTTCCTTTATAAAGAAATACAAGGAATAGAAGAACAAGTTGAATTACACAGTATGGAAATAGACAAATCCAGAGTTTGTACAAGACAGCTGGTCTGGACTTTGTAAAAGCCAATGTAATAAAACAAAAACACACTCTTCTAGATTAAGATGAGACATAACCAAATGCAAAGTGTGTTCCTTTATTGGCTTCTGATTCAGAAAAAATAAAACAGCTATAAAAAACATCTGGAGGGATATTTGAGGAAATAGGAAGATGGAATGGGTATTAGATATGTGGTATATTTAATGTTTCTAGAAGTGATAATAGTGTTGAGGTTATATAGGATAATGTTCTTATTCTTAGGAGATGCATGCAAAAGTATTTAAGTTTGGAAAGTCATGATGTCTGCAGCATGTTTTCAAATATGTAAAAAATTTAGTAAACTTTGTGGTGGATATAGAGATGTTCATTGGTCATTTTATAAAATGTTCTGTATGTTTAAATTTTTAATAAAAATTGAGGAAAAAAATGGATAAAGTGATGAAACTTATAGTCAGAATTCTCCCTTTGTGTTCTCAGAAAGTTCCTGTTTGAGAGTTTATCCCCCAGGGATGTAATCATTGAAAATAAAATAACTATGGATTGGTATTGGTTCTGCTGTAAATGGAGTAAGCATGCTCTGTTTTCTCTTTCACGATAAATATAAGTAATGCAGGGTGCAGCTGTGTGGGGACCCTGGCAAGTAATGATAGCAGGCAGATTTGGGAAGGAAACCAGAATTTGAAAGGAGACCCTCTGGAACTCATAGGCATTCTTGTGGCAAGGTCAGTGATGGTTGAGCAGGCATCTAAACCTCAGAGAGAGAACCCTTATCTCTGGTCAGAGGAACCATGAAAGGTTGAGAGAATCCCTATTGCTTTCCTTCTCTTACTATCTTTCGGCTGCTTGGACCTGGAGGTGGATGTATCCATGAGGGTATAGCAGAGAGAACCTAAAGCCTTGGATTTCTAACCAGAAGACCAGGGTGTTGACAAAGTAAAGGAAACTTAATAAAATGATCTCATAATATTGTTTGTGCAATCCTGGGCTCACCCCAACTGTGCATCTATAGGTCTGACCCTAACATGGTAGATCATTGCTCAGGTATATGGGATAGATCCAAATCACACTGCAAATGCTTAGAAAACTGAACTGACATTAGACCATAGCCCACAGCAGATGGACTGGAACTGGTGATTACAACTTAACCAGTTAAATTGTCTGCTGAAAAAAAAAAAAAAAAAACATTTTCCAGAAGAATTAAATATACCTAGAGTCTCATAATACTCAAAATGTCCAGGATGCAATGCAGAATTACATGAAATACATAAATCAGGAGAATGTCAGTACTTCATAAGGGAAGACGTAACAGACACTAATTCCAAAACATCACAGATGAAATTGTGAGACAAAGAGTTGAAAGTAGGTACTACAACAATGTTTCAAAAAGTATGACCATTCCAAGAAATTGGTGGAAATGTCAAAAGTTTCAGCAGGAAAATAGATGATATAAAAAAGAACCAAGTGGAAATTTTAGAACTAAAAATACAATAACAAAAATTTATTTTAAAAAAATCATTGGAAGGATTCAATAACAGAATGAAGATGACAGAGGAGAATCAGTAAGCTTGAAGGTGGATCAAAACATAATTATCCGGCCGGGCGCGGCGGCTCACGCCTGTAATCCTAGCACTTGGGAGGTCGAGGCGGGCGGATCATTTGAGCTCAGGAGTTTGAGACCAGCCTGAGCAAGAGCGAGACCCTGTCTCTACTAAAAATAGAAAGAAATTATCTGGCCAACTAAAAATACATAGAAAAAAATTATCCGGGCACGGTGGCACATGCCTGTAGTCCCAGCTACTCAGGAGGCTGAGGCAGTAGGATTGCTTGAGCCCAGGAGTTTGAGGTTGCTATGAGCTAGGAGGACGCCACGGCACTCACTCTAGCCCGAGCAACAGAGTGAGACTCTGTCTCAAAAAAAAAAAAGAAAAAAAAATAATTATCCAAACTGAAAAAGAAAGAGAAAGAAATACATGATCATATCAACTGATTCAGAAAAAAAGCATTTGGCAAATACCCATTCATGATAAAAACTCAGAAAATTTGAAATAAAAGATAATAAAGAGCATCTACAAACCCCACGACTAACATCATACTTAATGATGATCAGCCGGATGCTGCTAAAATCAGGGACAAGTCATGGATGTCCACTCAACACCTAGTCAACATTGTACCTGAAGTCCTTGTTAATGCAATCGGGCAAGAATATGAAAAAGCTTTCAAATTAGAAAGGAATAAATAAAATGGTCTCTATTCACAGATAACATGATTTTATCCTAGAACTAATGAGTTTTGCAAGGGCACAAGGTAAAAGGTCAGACTGCAAAACTTAAACTATATGTCTGTGTACTGACAACAATTGAAAAATGAATTTAAACAAGATATTCCATTTGTAATTTTAAAAAAGGAAAGAAGTACATATATGTAAATCTAGCAAACATAGGATTTCTATGCTGAAAACTATGAAATGATGGCAACAAAGAAGACCTAAATGGAGAGATATACCATGTTTACAGATTGGAAAACTTAGTTAAGATGTCAGTTCTCTTCAATTTAATCTACATATTTAACACAGTTCCAAAATTTCAGTAGCATTTTTTGTAGATATAGACAAACTAGTTTAAAATTTATGTGCAAAGGCAAAGAAAGTAGAGTAGCCAATACAATTTTCAAAAAGCAGAATGAAGTCAAAGGATTCAAACTACCCAACTTTAAGTCTTATTACAAAGCTAAAGTAATAAAGGTACTGTAATATTGGTGAAGGGATAGACATGGAGATCAATGGAACAGAATGAGAGTCCAGAAATAGGTGGTTTTAAAATTCTGAAATTTTTTGAGATGCTTCCATCCAAGAGATGGAGCTTAATACCCTGCTTTTGTGTATGGGCTGGACTTAAGTGACTCACTTCTAGTGAATAGAGTATGATAGAAGGATGGTATGTCACTTAAAAGATTTGGTTATAAAAAGACTGGTTTCTGTACTGGGGATGTGCTCTCTCAGGTCACTTTGTCCTCTGGGAAGCCAGCTGCCAGACAGTGAGGACACAGACAGGCTATGCAGATTTCCACGTGGTAAGTAATTGAAGTCTCTGATCTACAGCCAGCCAAGGAACTGTGGCCTGGCAATCATGTGAGTGAGCTTAGAAGTGGGATGCTCCCTCACCTGAGCCTTCAAATAAGACTAGCCACAGCCAACTGCTTGCCTGCAAACTCATGTGAGACATCGCGCCTGAAATACCCAGCTAAACCATTCACTCCTGGCTTCCTCACCCTCAGAAACAGTGGGTTAGTAAATGTTTTAACACACTAAGTTTTGGGGTAATTTGTTATTTAGCAACAGAGA
>CM052443.1:49523518-49555292 GCA_028533085.1 Varecia variegata
TCAGTGGAATGGACATGCTTGAAGATCTGACTCGGGGTGTTGGGGGTGGGGGAGGGGACGGGTGTTTACCTACATGATGAGTGCGATGTGCACTGTTGGGGGAATGGACACCCTTGAGGCTCAGTCTCGGGGGGTTGGGAGGGGCATGGGCAATATACTTAACCAGAACGGTTGTACCCCCATAATAAGCTATAATAAAAAAAAATTTAGATAAATGTTGATTATATTCATTTACCTATATAAACTATATATTTTTGAATGGTATTTATGTGTAACTTATTTTCTAGGAACTAACCTCAAATGGTTTTGAATTCAGTTTTGTGCTATATTTATTTCCTGAAATAATTTCTATTTCTCATCAACTTGACCTCTTACAGAAACAAAAGCTCTGTACCCTGGGGACATGTGTACAAGGATTTTTTTTTCCTTTTGTTAATCGACATGTAATAATTGTACATATTGATAGGATACAGAGTGATATTTCAATACATGTATCCAATGTGTAATGATCAAGTCAAGGTAGTTAGCATACCCATCACCTGGAACATTTATCATTTCTTTGTGTTGCGAACATTTAAAATCCTCTCTTGTAGCTTTTTGAAAATATACACTAAATTATTGTTGAACATATTCACCCTACAGTGCCACAGAATGCTAGAATTTATTCCACACTTCTAGCTATAACCTTATATTCACTTGAAATAGAAAAGTCTAGAAACAACTTGAATAAACACCAATATGGAAATGATTAAATAAATTCTTATATATCTCTGCTAAATATGAAACTAGACATTAGAAGAATAATTTGGAATTAACACACCCTAACCCATAGGATAGCCAAAAAATATTGTTAAATGCAAAGCATAAATTGCAGCATAATGTATATGATCTATCTCAGGTTTTTTTTTAACATGAATTTGAACATTTTCTTTCTTTTACTATGATTTGAAATCATTAAATAGTATTGGAAGTACCTGAAAAAAAAAATTGTGCTAATTATTGCACAACTCTGAATGTACTACAAAGCATCAGTTGTATACTTTAAATGGGTGAATTGCATGGTATGTGAATGCTATCTCAATGAAGTTGCTGTAAAAAATCTGTTGCAAATGCTTATCTGTTAATGCCAATCTGTAATAAAATTTTACATATTTCATCTTTGAAAATGTTCTTTCATAGAAGGTA
Organism: Varecia variegata; assembly: GCA_028533085.1. Classification (NCBI taxonomy): domain Eukaryota; kingdom Metazoa; phylum Chordata; class Mammalia; order Primates; family Lemuridae; genus Varecia; species Varecia variegata. The sequence goes on from CM052443.1 coordinate 49,524,704, forward strand.
TTGTCAAATACTGATATCAGTCCATAAGCATGTGATTTTAATTGAGCATATCCATTGCTTGGCAGTCATTTATAAAATTTCATTGGATTCTTCTCTAGATATTTGCCTTTCAACATATAGTTACTTTGCATGTTAATCACTTCTAATTGAAGGGTTAGGGGGATGCTCTTCAATTGTACTCTTAAATGAATTTTGAAATATGTAAATTTCCTTTGCATTTGCATTGAGATCTAAAAAAATGTTGGAATTGGAGTTTGTGCTCATAATCTATATGTGTGGAAAATATATGTGACAATGCAGATAACACTTCTTATTTTAAACTTTGACAGCATGGTTAAGGAAATACATAGAGCACCTTGACAGTATTTGTGATTCAAATACTAGTTGCCATCGAAATGACTTTACAATAGAATAAGTTATGCATGTAAGCTCTGATTTCCCTTCTAATTTTAGGTTGAATTCATTAAGAAACATCAAGTTTGCAGCAAAAGCTAATTTCCACAGCCATCCCATGTTTAATAATAGTGGTTGAACACAGTTCTTCTCATTCAAAAAAATTTCATTCTCAGCCCTGAGCTTAAAATATTGCAGTAAAACTTTACTATTGCTAAGTCAGTGAACTGCTGTGTCCTAGAGCAAGTTAGGATATTCGACTTCTATTTTGGGAAAAAAAATCACAGAACTGACAATAGTTAAGTCCACAAGAGCGAATAAAGTTCATTGTTGACACTGTATGTTCAATAAAACAAATAGTACATGCTGATGAATAACCACAGGTTTTAACCACCTTAGGTTTTCTTAAGCCTTGTAAATTGTTTCAACTAAGTCTCGGAAAGAAAACTTTGCATATTTTTACCACCATCAGTTGGGACACGTTTTAGCAGATTCCACTTCAGGCTATACTAAATTAGTATTTTCTCAACTTCTTTGAAAATATTCTTGCTTGTGGTTGTTCCGCACAATCTACTTATAGAGGCTAATTCTTCATGATTTTCAAATGATATTAACTCATCAAATAACCACCAAGCAGTATCACTAACATCTATTGACTCATCAAGAGCCAAGAAAAACCACTTAAAATCATTTGCCTTATTCTTTAATTGACTATTGACATTGCTCACAGTGTCTTCAACTCTTTAAACAACTGATGTCACTAGTCTGGGAAATTCCTCCATATAGAAAATTGGGGGTATTGAGGGCTCTCCTTTGTCCGCCTTCACTCAGGGATTAGAGTTCTGTTGCCTGTTTTCCATCATCTGAAAAAATATTTTTTCTAGAATATGGTTTCTTTCTCTTGGAAAGGCTAGTCTAGTAACAGTTTTGCAATCATGGGTGGTAGTGTATGTACACAGAAATAATCCTTCAACTACAATTTTGATAAATACTATTAAGGAAAACTACAGACTATCACAGAAGCATTGAGTAAAGACTTGTATCTACTCCAAAGCATGGTATGAAGTCAGAGTCTACTTCCTTGAGTAAGTATCATTAGACAGAGATCTTGGGGGAATTGAGAAACAAGACTTGTTCCGGGCAGAAAGAAGAGTGCATAAGTAGGCCCCTTACCTTTCTTTCCCCCTGTTTTTTCTTTTTGCATTTCAGTTTCTATTGACATATCCTCAAGCTCACTGATTCTTTCCTTGGCACTGTGCAGTCTGCTGATGAGCCCATCAAAGGCATTCTTCATTTCTGTTAGTGTTTTTTGTTTCCAGCATTTTCTTTTGATTCTTTTAAAGAGTTTCCATGTCTCTGCTTATATTACCCATTGATTCTTGCATGTTGTCTACTTTTTCAATTAGAGCCTTTAATATGTTAATCGTTGTTACTTTTAATTCCTTATATGATAACTCCAAAATCGGTGTCATATCTGAGTCTGATTTTGATGCTTGCTTTATCTCTTCTGACTGTGTTTTCCTGCCTTTAGCATGCTGTGTAATTCTTTGCTGAAAGCTGAACATGATGTATCTGGTAACAGGAACTGAGGTAAAGAGGCTTTTAGCTTGAACTTTCATGTTAATCTCTAGGAGCTGGGCTGTACTTAATATTTGCTGTGGACACAGGTGGCAGAGGCTTCAGTTTCCTCAAATTTCCAAGTGTGTCTGTTTAGTTTTTAGTTTTCTGAGGAACCTCTATACTGTTTTCCATAATGGCTATACTACTTTATTAATACATTCCCATCAACAGTGTATAAGCATTCCCTTTTCTTTGCATCCTTACCAGCATTTGTTGTATTTTTGTCATTTTGACGATAGCCATTCTAACTGGGGTGAGATGATATTTCATTGTGGTTTTGATTTGTATTTCCCTGATGATTAGTGATGTTGAGCATGTTTTCATAGACTTAATTGTCCATTTGTATGACTTCTTTGGAGAAAGGTCCGTTCAGGTCTTTTGCCCATTTGTTAATTGAATTATTTTTTTGTTTTTGCTATTGAGTGTTTAAGTTCCTTACATATTCTAGATATTAACCCATTGTCAGATCCATGGTTTGAAAATATTTTCTTCTGTTCTGTAGGTTGGAAGAAACCTATTCACATTGTTGATTGTGTCCTTTGCTGTGCAAAAGCTTTTTAGCTTGATGTAATCCCATTTGTCTATTTTTGCTTTTGTTCCCTGTGCTTTTGAAGTCTTACTCAAAAAATCTTTGCCCAGACCAATGTCCTGAAGCATTTCCCCAATGTTTTTTCAGTAGTTTCACAGTTTCAGGTCTTGCATTTAAGTCTTTAATCCATTTTGAATTGATTTTTATTTAAGGTAAAAGATGGGGATCTAGTTTCATTCTTCTGCACATGGATATCCAGTTTCCCCAGCACCATTTATTAAAGAAAGAGACTCCTTTCCCCAATGTGTATCTTTGGTGACTTTATTGAAAAAAAAAATTGGTTGTAAGTGCATGAATTTATTTCTGGATTCTCTATTCTGTTCCATTAGTCTATGTGTCTGTTTTTATGCCAGCACCGTGCTGTTTTAGTTACTATAGTTTTTTTTTTTATTTTTTTTGAGACAGAGTCTTGCTTTGTTGCCCGGGCTAGAGTGAGTGCCGTGGTGTCAGCCTAGCTCACAGCAACCTCAAACTCCTGGGCTTAAGCTATCCTACTGCCTCAGCCTCCCGAGTAGCTGGGACTACAGGCATGTGCCACCATGCCTGGCTAATTTTTCTATATATATTTTAGTTGGCCAGATAATTTCTTTCTATTTTTAGTAGAGACGGGGTCTCAGCTCTTGCTCAGGCTGGTCTCGAACTCCTGACCTCAAGCGATCCACCCGCCTCGGCCTCCCAGAGTGCTAGGATTACAGGCGTGAGGCACCGTGCCTGGCCCGTTTTAGTTACTATAGTTTTGTAGTATAATTTTAAATCAGGTAGTGTGATGCCTCCAGCTTTGTTCTTTTTGCTCAGGATTGTCTTAGCTATTCAGGGTCTTCTGCGGTTTCATATAACTTTAAGGATTTTTTTTCTATTTCTGTGAAGAATGTCATTGGTATTTTGATAGGGATTGCATTAAATCTGTATATTGCTTTGGGTAGTATAGACATCTTAACAATATTAATTCTCCCAATCCATGAGCATGAAAAATATTTCCATTTTTTAGTAACTTCTTCAATTTCTTTAATCAGTGTTTTATAATTTTCCTTGTAAAGATCTCTCATTTATTTGGCTAAATTTATTCCTAGGTATTTTACTTTTTCTGTAGCTACTATAAATGGGATTGCTTCCTTGATTTATTTTTCAGATTGATCACTGTTATTATATATGAATGCCACTGATTTTTGTATGTTGTATGTTAATTTTGTACCCTGAAACTTTACTGAACTTGTGCATTACTTTTAAGAGTTTTTTGGTGGAGTCTTTAGGTTTTCTTAAATATAAGTTCCTGTCATCTGCAAACAAGTATAATTTGGCTTCTTCCTTTCCAATTTGGATGCCCTTTATTTCTTTCTCTTGCCTAATTGCTCTGACTAGGACTTAACACTACTATGTTGAATAGAAGTGGCGAAAGTGGGCACCCTTGTGTTGTTCCAGATCTCAGTGGAAAGGCTTTCAATTTTCCCCCATTCAGAATGATATTAGCTGCAGGCTTGTCATACATGTTCCTTCTATGCCCAGTTTGTTGAGTGTTTTTGTCATGAACTGATGCTGAATTTCTTTAATGCTTTTTTAGCATCTACTGAAATGATCATACAGTTTTTGTCTTTGATTTTGTTGATGTGATAAATTACATTTATTGATTTGCATATGTTGAACTATCCTTGCATGCCTGAGATGAATCCCATTTGATCATGGTGAATAATCTTTTTAATGTGTTGTTGAATTTCGTTTGTTATTATTTTGGTGAGGAGTTTTGCATCTGTGTTCATCAGGGTTATTAGTGTGCATATTTTTTTGTTATTTCGCATCCTTGTCTAGTTTTGGTATTTGAGTAATGCTGGCCTTTGAGAATGAGTTTGGGAGTATATCCTCCTCCTCAATTTTTAGATGAGTGCAGAATCCCTGTTGTGGGGGTATATGTGCAGGTTACTTTCTATTCTGCCATCTTGGTGAACAGTATTCTCTAATTTTCAGTATGATTTTTTGACCTATAATTTATTTAGAAGTATGATTTTTTTAAAAAATTTCAAAGATGTTTTTTAAAAAACTAAATTTTTAGATATTGATTTTTAATTTAATTACATGTAGCTATGTTCCATTAAGTACTAGTTTCAATCTATTATGCTTCCTTAATTGCCTAATATATATTATCAGTTTTCATAAATTTTTGTATGCATTTGAAAAAAAATGAGTTATTCATTTGTTGGGGGAACAGAGATATATGTGTGTTCCTTAGATCAAGCTTGTTTATTGTATTATTCAAGTCTTCTATACATCATTGATTTTTTTTTCTGCTTCATTTATCAACTACTGAGAGACATGTTACTTTCTCCTTAGGATGGAAGCTTTGTCAATTTCTCCTTGAAGTTATGACAACTATTGATATATTAACCAGGTTAATCGAACTTTTATATTTTTATGATATTTATTTGATGACCCTTTTCTATCCAGTAATGTTTTTGCCTGAAAGTCACAATCTACATAGAATTATTGTCATTTATATCATAAAAATTTTAGTTTAAATTGTTTTAGGAATAAGGAAGGAATTGTCATATTTGGATACTTTGCTAGGAATTTAAAGGTTTGAGCATCTGTTCTCTTTCATCAGTTAAAGGTGTGTCACACATTATTGGAAATAGTACCCAGCCCAATTTCAATTGTTAGAAATAGACAACCCTATATGAAAAGTTGATAACAGAGGTTCCAGAATTTTCAGATTATGTCATTGAGGCCAAACATCCTGCTGAAAACAAATAAAAATGCTGAGCAAAAACCAAAACTCTTGAAAGCATCAAATAGCTGAAAGGATAGTTAGAAATTCTCAGCCATCACCTGGGAGAGGGGATTAGAATTCAGAGAGGCAAACCATAAACTGAAAAACTTAGACAACAGCATCAGCCCACTTGACCTCACTGACATCTATCCAACACTCTAGCCAACAACAGAGTACGTGTTATTTTCAAACACACATGAACAATGGATATACCATAAACTAGGCCATTTAAAAACTCTCAATACATTTAAAAGGATTATAATAATAAAAAGGAAAATTTTTTGACCACAGTGAAATTAAATCAGAAATCAATAACAGAAAAAAAAATTGGGGGATACCCAAGTATCTTGAAAATTAAAAAAAAAAAAACACTTTTAAATAATCCATGAGTCAAAGAAGAAATCATAAATGAAATCAAAATATTTAAACTTAATGCAAATGGAAACATACGAAAATTAATGGAATGCAGCTAAAGTAGTATATAAGGGAAAAAATAGCAGTAAATGCCTATATTAGAAAATAAGAAGGATCTCAAATCAATAACATGTTTTTATGTTAAACCAGAAGAAGAGCAAACTAATCCCAAGCAAAGAGAAGAAAAGAAATAATAAAGATTAGAATGAAGATCGATGCAATAGAAAAAAGAAAACCAAGAGAGAAAAATCAGTGAAACCAGAAGTTGGTTCTTTGAAAAGACCAACAAAATTGAAAAACCTGTAGCTAGACTAAGACAAAATAGAAAAAACACAAATGCAGAAATAATGATTGAAAGAGGGAATGCCACTACTGACCCTACAGCAACTAAAAGAATTATAAGGGAATACTATGAATAACTGTATGCCAACAAATTGGACAACTCAGATGAAATGGAAAATTCCTAGAAAGATACAAACTATTATACCAAAAGTGATTCAAGAAGAAATAGAAAATCTTAATAGACCCAAAGTAAAGAAATTGAACTCATAATTTAAAATATGGCCACAAAAAAAGCCTGGCCCAGATGTTTGCACTGATGATTTCTGTCAAACATTTTTTAAAAAGCAGTATCAATTCTTCACAAACTTTTCCAGTAAAAGGAGTAGAAGGGAATACTTCCCAATTTATTCTATGGAGCTAATATTGCCCTGATGCCAAAGCCAGACAAAGACATGTGAAAAAACTGCAGAGTACAGATACAAACACCCTTAAGAAAATACTAGCAAACCAAATCTAGGAACAGAGAAAAAGCATTCCATGCCATGACCAAGTGGGATGTATCTCTGGAATTCAAGGTTGATTTAACACCTGAAAATTAATGGATGATATTGATAGGATAAAGGACAAAAGCTCCATGAACAAAAAAGTATTTGACAAAATCTAATAACCATTTATGATAAAAAAACTCTCAATAAATTAGGAATACAAGTTAACCTTAATTCAGTAAAGTGTATCTACAAAAAGCCTACAGGTAACATCCTAATTCATGGGGAAAGAACAGATGCTTTTTCCATAAGATGAAGGAGAAGACAAGCATGTCCACTCCTGCCACTTCCACTCAGCATTGCAGGGAAGTTCTAGCCAGTCCAGTAATGAAAAAGAAGGAGGCCAAGATTAAAAAGGAACAAGTAAAACTGTCTTTATTCACATGATAAATGGCATGATCCCATACATAGACAATAAGCAGGAATCAATACACAAAACTATGGAACTCATAAACAAGTTCAGCAAGTTTGAGGTCCAAGGATTAAAATATAAAAAGCAATTGTACTTTTACATATTAACAATGAGCAATCTAAAAATTAAATCCAGAAAACAATTCCATCAAAGAGAATAAAATGCTTAGAAATTAATTTAACAAAAATGTGCAAGACTTATATGTAGAAAACTACAAAACACTGTTGAGAGAAATTAAAGAAGATCTAAATAAATGGAGAGACATTTCATATCCATGAACTGGAAAACACATTATTGTTAGGATGTCAAATCTTCCCAAATTGACCTATAGATTCAATGTAATCCCTCTCAAATTCCAGGGGGCCTTTTTGCAGAATTGATGAGCTGACTTAAAAATTTATGTGGAAATGAAAAGGACCCAGAAGAACCAAAACAATTTTGAAAAAGGACCAAGTTAAAGGACTACACTTCCTGACTTCAGAGCTTACTGAAAGCTACAGTAATCATGACAGTGTGATACTAGTGTAAGGAAAGACATAGATTAATGGAACAGAATTGATAGAAAAATTCTTAAAATTGTGATCACTTTATTTTCACAAACATGCAAAGGAAATTTTATAGGGAAAAGATAGCCTTTTCAATGAATGATGTTTGTTCTCAACAAATGACAATTGGATATCTACATGCAAAAAGATGAATTTAGACCTTAATGTTATGCCACTGACAAAAAGTAAATCAAAATGGATCATAGACCTAAATGTAAGAGCTAAAACTGTTAAACTTGTAAAAAGAAAAAAACAAAAAGGAAACCTTCATGACCTTCAGCAATTTAGTGGGGAAAACCTAGTCTTTTAAACAAATGATGGTATAGCATTTGGATATCCAGAGGCAAAAAGATAAGTTGGGGTCCCTATTTCACTTTACATACAAAAATTAACTCAAAATATAGACATAAATGTAAAACCTAAGGATATAAAACTTCTAGGACAAAACACAGAAGAAAATCTTTGTGACCTTAAGTCAGGCAAAGGTTTCTTAGATACAACATGACAAGCACAATCCAAAATAGAACAAACTGATAAACTGAACTCTACTAAAATTAAAAACTTCTGCTCTTCAAAAGATACTATTAAGAGAATTAAAAGCCACAAAGCAGGTAGAAAATATTTGCAAAATATATATCCGATAAGTTACTTGGGTTCATAATATAAAAAGAATTCTCAAAATTAAATAAGATAACAACCCAATAAAAACTTGGCAAAGATTGACAGATACCTCACCATATATATGCATATTTGTCTCATATATGAGACAAATAAGGGCATGAAACGGCCTGTCCATTACCTGGTGACTGGATAGACGGATTGCAGTGTAGCCATCCAGTGGAAGGAACCACTCAGGAGCAAAAGGGAGCGAACTATGGATATACTCAATAACATGGATGACTCTGAAAATAATTATGCTGATTAGAAGCAGAGTAGATACTGTTTAATTCCATTTTTATGAAACTCTAGAAAATGAAAACTAATCTGTAATGATACAAAGGAGACCAGTGGTTAACTGGGGATAGGAGTGAAAGGAAGGAAGATTACAAAGGGGTAGAAATAAGTTTGGGGGCGAGGGATGTGTTCACTGTCTGGATTATGGTGATGGTTTCCCATTTATGTATATTTCTCAAAACTTGTCAAATTATACACTTAAATATGTACAGTTTATTGTATGTCAGTTTTACCCCAAAACTATTTTTTAAATTGGGCATGTGTTTTGCATATCTTTGCTTTTTTATTTCTTTTTTCTATGAACTCCTTTTAAGGGCATAATGAAATGAAAATTGATAGTTTGAAGGCACTTTTTGAGAACACTGTTCTAAGAATTTGCGTTGTGGGAAAGAGGGTCACTTTAAGAGTAATCACAGATATTGATGAGTCAGGAATGCATGTTGAAGTTCCTTGAATATTCGTCAAAATAAGAGAAAAACAGTATGTAGCTTCATAACTAACAGAGGGTTAAAATGGAATGGAAAAGCAGCCCAGCCCCCAGTCCAAAGGAAGGTGAGAAAGCAGAAAAGAGCGTGCGCAGCCCTTTGGGACAATAGAGGCACAGAGGCAGGTGGAGGGCCTTGGTCTGAGTGATGGCATTAAATGTAACCGGCTAAATGGTCCGATAAAAAGATCAAAAATGTCAGACTTATTACAAATTATATGTTTACAAAGTACAAATAGAACACATTGGATACAAAGAATTTGAAAGTAAAGGAGAAGTTATATCATGAGACTGCTAACCGAAAGATACAGCACCACTAGACCAACATTAGGGGAAGACTTTCAAGGCAAATTATTTCCAGAAATAAAGTTGGCCAGTTTATAAGGATAAAAAGATGATGCCACCAAGAAGATAGTAACAGTGAGAAATGTTTATGTTCCCCTAAATGTGACCTCAATACAGTAAAATAGATTATTTTTTAAAAGGAGGGCAAAAATTGATAAAAATGCAACAGAAATAGGAGAAATAGTAAAATCCACGATCAACGGGAGCTATTAAAATCACATTCTGTCAAAATAATAGAAGACAACAAAGTCCAGATACAAAATAGTTGAGTAACAAATTAGCAAATTTGACACAATGGGCGACCATGGAATCCTGTACCCAGTGGCTGCGGAGTCCGTGTTCTGTACGCAATCACAGGAAACGCCCCTCCCCAGCACCCACCATGGCAGCGCGGGCCCGTGACAGCTGAGTTTCATCTAGAAGGGGAACACGGAGTACAGGCTGGCCGAATTTAGGAAACAACAGTACAGGACTCTCAGTTAAATTTGAATTTCAGAGAAACAACAAATTATTTCTTAGTATTAGTATGTCCTGTTTTCACAGTAAAAAAGCATTCGTTGTTTCTCTGAAATTCAAATGTAACTCGGTGTCTAGCATTTTTTCTGGAAACCCTAATCACAGGAGAGAAGGTGTTGCAACTGGGGAGGAGGCTCCTGGAGATGCTGCGTCTCTCCCCTGAGCTCCTGGCTCGACTGGGGGCTCTGGGCTCAGTTCTGTCTCATGCGGAGCTGACCCCGTGGGAAGCTGGGAGAGGGGACTCTTCTCTGGGCGCCTTTTGCCCTCCGCACCCTCCTGACTTGAGCGGTGGTGGCTCAGACTCCCCGGGGCTCCCCCAACCTCACGGCCTGGCCAAGGCAGCTCAACCCTCTGTTCCACCCAAGTCAGGCTGGAGTGCAGCCAAGTGTAGTCAAGGTAACAAACAAACGCAGGGATGATTTGCAAAAACACAGACATTTTAACTTTAATAAGTTATAAAAGTAAGTCAAATTTTACTAGACAGAACAAAAATGTATTGATTGCTGTTATCAGTAAAATAAAATTTTGTGATTCTAGTTCAGCACCTTGATGATTCAGTACCATGGTTACCTGTCATACAGGAGTAAACAGAATCATAATGTTTCATCTGACAAAGATGTTGCTATTGAGCACCATTTATATACTCAAAACAAACAAAAAAAACCTCAAAATACAAGTGAAAGGCTTATACATGAAATTCCATGGGTTTTCCAAAAGGAGTAAATCAGAGAGCTAAATTCCAAAAATTGAACACGAATCTGCCCACAAAAGAGGAGAGGAGGGACTCTCGGTCACCCCAGCAGGTCTTCTGGTGCCGCAGACGGTCTGAGTCTCATCATGGTGTAAGGAACTCAGCTAGAAGACGTTGCCTCCTCTGGGCGCCAGGAGCTCCTCAGAGGCAGAAGCTGTCTCGGAAGGATCAGGACTGTTTCTCAGCTGGTTCTCCAAGTGATCCCAAGCTCAGTGGAGAGTTGCAGTTTCTCAGAGCCCAGTGCACATGGAGGCTCTTGGACAGAGAGACCTCTGAGGACCATCTAGCTCTGGAGACTTCTTTGCTTAGAGGGCTCAAGGCATTGAGATGGCACCTGGGCCACGGCCACACTGGCCTACACTTCTCAGAGTAGGACAGGTGCCCAGGCAATGGGCCACCCAGGGCCTCTTTGCAAAGGCTTCCAGCCCCAAAACATGAGCCCTGCTTTGCTGGGATCCAGGAAGGAGCACTCCCATCCTGACGCTTGGTAAACCAAGTAATGCTCTCTGGCTAGCGTTAGTCTTGAGTTTCCTGCAGAGTCTAGGACAGACCCAAACAAAGACTTCAGCCCGTGAATAACACCAGCTGTCCTGGGTTCAGCAAGTGATGGAGAGCCGTGGGCTCCATTTCCTAACTAAGGAGAGGCAGGACTGCAGAAATGCTCTGGACCACACGTGATACCAGGAGAGAGATTCAAAAAGGTTTTCTCCAGTTTGGTTTTTCGGGAGACACCAGGACAGGGCATGGGCATGTGTGGGGTGTGGTGGCAGAGGGGAGGCTAGTCACTGCCCAGGTGGAGAGTTAAACGTCGTCCCAGATTCTGTCCTCGCTGCTTCCCACACCCTCACTTTGTCCCCTGGGCCACACACACAGACCCACCCCTGCACACGCAAATTCAGACAACAAACGCTCTCAGCACCTCCAACCTCATAAGAAAGTAGCCATTGTGGATTATCCTGAGCCTCGGTCTGCTTGTCTGTACAATGGGGAAACAAGCACGGGTGAGCGAGAACACGCAGCCTCTGGAAAGTTGTGGGACATGAAAAGCTAAGAACTATCAGACTAGGCCCAGCTAAGGAGCAAACATGCCCCGGGTCTTGTGATTTTGGGATGTGTAAGCTGCATGTTCGTCAAACACCAGTGCGGTGAGAGGTAATAATTAGCCACCTTTCTCCCGTCCATCCCCACTCCTTTCCTGTTTTTCTTTTATTTGAATCTTTCTCATAAAAACCATTTTGCTGAAAATGGAAATTGCTAAAAGTTTTGAAAGACCGAAAGGTAAAGTAGGCTCTCGCCACCTTCTCCTAAGCCTCCTGTCAGGGGCCAAACCTCGCTGTTCACTGCTGGGTTCTGGGACTTCTTGGGGACAGGAGTGGGCGGTGGGGCTGGACGGGGAAGCCCAGCTGGCAGGCAATCGAAGCTGGTCTTCAGGAGCCAAGCGGAGCCCGCGAGCCCGGGCTTCAGAATCCTCCAGCTTGGCTGAGCGGGCGGCCGCACTCTGGCCTCTCCGGGCAGGGAGATTTCTGGGCCTTGGACTGCTCACCGGACTTTCCCAGCCCAGCGTGGGTCTCCCTCATCCCTCTGGGGCACTTGGGGAGGGAGAAGGCTCTCTGGGGCCGCTGGGGGCCAGGCTGCCAGGGGAGAATGCGGGGCTCTTCCACCAGAGCCTGGGAGGTGCCGGCAAGGCCAGGGCTACTGTAGAGGGAGAGGCCAGGACAGAAGCCCCGGGTCTTCTGGGCACAGCCTGTTTAGGTCCGTCCTCGAGTCTCCAGTGACAGGATTCTCATCGCCCCCTGGGGAAAAGGACAGCCACACGGCGCGGACCAGGTCGGTGCCTTCAAATGCAGTACAACGTGAGCACCGCATGGGTCAGGTGACTTCTAGTCCTTAGTTAGCGAAACTGCTTTAGGCCAAGCCTGACACCAGAGGTGGCAGCCTGATGATCTAAAGCCTGACAGACTCCCAGACCCCCTGAAAACATTCGGAGTTGACCTTTGAAGATCGCACTTTTTCACGTGGAAATCTAGACTTTTGAAAAAGCGCACTACCTGGCAAGCCCAGGGCCGGTGAGAAGAGAGACAGAGTTCACAAGGCAGCACCGACCGGAAATGACAATCAGGTTTAGATGGGTGTGGCTCTCAGGACGGCACAGTCCCCAGCTGGCCACTGCCCTCATCCTCGTCACCTACCTGGCCCATGAAAGCGTTTGAGTTCCTGACCTCCACTTCGTTGTGCTCATCTTGGCAACGGGTCAGTTGTTAAGTGCCTTGGCCTGGACACTGGTGGGAAGTGTCCTGCATCATCACAAAGGACAGAAAGATTCCCAGCGACCACTCAGCACCCTGGGCCGGCTTGTTTCTCCCAGAGGCGTCCCTGACCCTCCCCTCCCTGGCAGCGCGGAGCCTGTGTGTTCCTCTGCACTCCACACCCGGCACCACTGCAGGAGATGCACACGCTAGCCTGGTTGCCATGTCTGGATTTTTTTATATCATTTCTCCTCTTTGTTTTCTCCCAGCCTTTTGGAATCAGGAATTTCGGCTTCATCTTCTTGACGTAGGATGTGCTATCCCATGGAATATCCGTATAAGCAGGGAAATGCTGTCCGCTGCCATCTTTCCATTGTGTTAGAGCTTCCCGAGCAGCTCCTTCTTCCGCATCTCATCAATGAGCTCCTGGATTCTTTGGTTTCTGGTCTTTTCATACGGGCTCGGTCGTCGAGGGATTAGGTTGGGTGGCTGGACTTCATCATCCAGGCCGTGGATTTTGTAGGGTACATCTACAGCATTGGTTTCCGGGTGGTCCTCAGTGGCATTGGTACTGGAGGCATTGAGGGGAACCTCCAGGGGGGTGCCTGGCGAAGGTGGCACCTCCACGAGCACAGTGGGGCCAGGGAGAGTGGGCATGAACACTTCGATGTCGTTGTGCTTCCCAGGCGGCGGCTCTAGGCCGTCCCCCACGCGGGTAAGGTTGTCGTGCAGGTTGCAGGACTTGCAGCACAGCTTGTTGTAGCCTGGGATGGAGCAATAGCGAGACAAGACTTCCATCCTACAGAATATTGACTTGTCACCTTGGCAGTGGCTCTCTGAAAGAGAAAAGTGGGACAAATAACCAAAGGACAAGATAAGGGGGACTCTGTGCCCCCATGGGGGCAGCTTGCTGGAGAAGGCGTGACAGGGCCCAGAGGCAGCAGAGGCGAGTGAGCTTGGGCGGAAAGTCTGAGGGTTCCGGTCCCCGGGCCCTGCCCTGCGGTGCTGACACCCAAGCGGCGAGCAGTGCTCCCTCCTCCACGCACACCCCAGCCGAGTCTGGACGCTTCCGTATCTCAAAGTCTGAGACAGAAACGAGGCCGCTTTGTTCTTATGGGCTGATTCCAAGCTCATTTTAAAGAACAGGGTTTCGTCAGATCTTCACATTTGACATCCCAGTGTAACCCCAGCAAAACTCGGCGGCAGAGTTTGACTCTACAATAATCTATTTAACTGTAACAAAATTAAACCTAAAAAAGCCAATTCCTAAAGCCCAATACAGCAAATTCCATAGCCGTGGCCAAGGCCCCACCACGCCCCAGCACCCTTCGTCCTGCTCTGACCCCCACTGCCCAGATGATCTTTGTGGCCCAACGTGCTACGGGGAAGCGGAAAAATCACCGGAGCTTCCATGGGCTTCCTTACGCTCGACTCGGCTTACCCGAACGCCTCCCACGCTGGCACTGCTCCCGCACCCAGGGCCCTCCCAACCAGGCTGCCGCTGGCGCCCAGACAAACCTGCTGCCGCCCTGGCGGATCCCGCCCAGCATGTTTCCAATCCCTTCCCACGTGAGAACGGCCACCGCGGGCAGATTGCACTGCGACCCTGCTCCCTGGCCGCCTGCTGCTCTGCCTGCCCCTGGGCCGCCCCCAACGGCTCTCCCGGCCCTTGCTCGCTTCACTCTGTCTTCCTGAAGTCGCACCCTCCTTTCTGCCCCACCTCATTCTGCAACATACAAGTTTAGATGCCTTACAAAAAATCACTCAATAGGAAAGAATAAGTCGTATTACAGGGGTGTATGATCCACTGTAAATTCTTGATCACTGACCTCGACGGGCCCCACACTGCCTGCTACGGTCTTTCCACTCCCCACAAAGATGGCTTCAGACCTTGGCCCCATACCCCTGATGTGCCCTCCTTTTCCCTCGCTCTCCTTATTTGACCTCATCTCCTACTGAAAGGAAGGAAGGACAGAAGAGGAGAAGGAAGGAGGGAGGAAAAAGGGTGGGGGTTGGATGGGAGCCGCACCTGACAGTTACCCAGCGCACCAACATGCGGCACCGTCTACAGCTGAAGCCATCCGGCCTGCGGAAACTTCCTGCAGTAACAGACAAGCAGCCCTCCTCCCCTCAAGGGCCAGCGGTTCTGACGTCATCCTCCCACTCTGCACCGCCACTGCTCAAGCCTGTCATTTTCCCTGAGAGGCTGGTGACTCAGACCACTAGGCCCCACTCCTGAATCTCAGACTCTTGTGTACAACTTGCTGTGAGACACACACCCCTAGGTCCCCACTGGGCACCAAAGGTCCCTGAGACCCAACACGTCCAGCCCCAGCTCAAGGCCTCTGCTGGCACCACCTGCCTCAATGCATGGCCTTTCAGGCACACAGGCCAGACACCGGGTGTCCTCATACCTCCTCCCCTCACTCCCAGCCAGGCATCTCCAAGTCCGTCTGAGTTTCCTCCTAGACACCCGCGGATGCGTCCACGTTCCTCTCTCTCTCCCACCTCCACCTCGGCAGAGCTGCCTCTTGGCTGTAACATGGTAAAAGCCTCCTTTCTGGCCCTGTCTCATCTAGCTATCCTGCTCCAGTCAGAATGCTGTTTTCTAACCGACAACATGACCACATCACACACACCCCCATTTGAAGCCCCTGACCTGTCCCCTTCACCTCTCCAGCCTCCCCAGGTCTCAGACCCCTGCTTTCCACTGAGCTCCCTCTGTCCACAGGGCCTTTGCATATACTGCACCTCCCCTCTGCCTCCAGCTGCCACCCTCATCCTTTAGGTACAGCTGGAACACATCTTCCTCAGGTAGGCATCGCCCGACCTCCCTGAGGAGGCAAGATCCTGCCAGCACATGGTCTCATGGTGCCATGTCTTCCCATCAGGCAAGCTCACATATGAGGTGACTAGTTCCCAGACCTTTCCATTATCCTGAAAGCTCCAAAGGGCAGAGCCCCAGGCTATATTTGAATGGCCCTCTAGTCCCAGAGCCTAGCGCAGTTAACCAGAGGTAGAAATATGAAAAAGATAAATATGAATGACTGAGGAAGTCCAAAACAGGGAAATTATGGATCCTAAACAGCAAAGCTACAGGCAGGAAGAACATGCAGAGGTGTGCACCAGCAGAGGTGACTCAGCTCTGGCTCTGAGCTTCCAAGTGGACAAAATAAGGAGGAAACATGGCTGGCTGCAGGATCCACTATGCAAAGATAAAAACAATCCCCAGACATTCAGGAAAAGCCCAGGTCTCCCTAACACTGAGACCAAGAAACATGCTCACCACGTGGAGTGAGGAAGGTGGGGGGCCTCTTGCGGAGGGGCGGGGGTCCAGAAATCAAATCAGAAGGTCCTGAGATGTGGCTTCCAGGGCTTTCAAACTGCTAAAACGCTTTCCTCAGATGGAAATCTTATACAGATGCCCAGGATATGAAACAGGCAAAGTCAGACTGTCCTGTTTGCGGTTGGGGTGAGGGGAAGGTAGGGCCCCCACCTCTGGCAGCCAGAGTCTGAACACATGAACCCCCCCATCACAGCCCACAGGGAGACACACAAGGCTTGTGGTAAAAGCTAGGGGCAGCCTCCCCCCACAGGCTTTGACAAGGGAAGGAGCTGGGGAGGGCCACCCTGCCACACAGTGACACCTCTCCTGCTACCTGTGCCTCTTCCTTCACACAGATAACACGATTGCTATCAAACAGTTATCCTTTGTCTTCCCTGCCATGTTGGGATCCCTGAAGACCATCAGTCTAGCACAGGGGTCGGCCAACCATGGCCCATGGGCTAAGTCCATCCCTCCACCTGGTTTTGTAAATAAAGTTTTATTGGAACACGGCCATGCTCATGCATTTCTTATCTATGGCTGCTTTCCCGATACAACGGCAGAGCTGAGTGGTTGTGACAGAGACCACATGGGCCCCAACACCCAAAATATTTATTTACTACCTGGCCCTTTAAAGAAAATGTTGGCTGCCCCCTGGTCAAGTGCATGTCTGGATCAGAGCTTGACATAAAGGAAATGCTCAGTAAATGTCCCCTGAATAAATGGCAATGGTCCAGGGGTTGGGCTCTCCTTCCACCTTGTCTACATGGTGGATTTCTGAGCCTGATTTCCTCTGAACAATGGGCTGCATTGCTCTCAGTTTTTAAAAATAAAAATAAGTCAATTAATAAATAAACAATTCAAAAAAACACTGGCCAAGAGCTTGGCTGTGCTAATATCATCCTAGAAAAATTTCAAAATAATCACTACTAACTGCTCTTAAAAGTACACCAGTGGCCATGGAAGGTGGCCCACACCTGTAATCCCAGCACTGTGGGAGGCCCAGGTGGGAGGACTGCTTGAGGCCAGTCCTCGAGCAGGCCAGAGCTCGAGACCAGTCTAGACAGCATAGTGAGACCCTGTCTCTATAAAAAATACAAAAATTAGCCAGGCATGGTGATGCGTGCCTACAGTTCCAGCTACCTGGAAGGCTGAGGCAAGAGAAGTGCTTGAGTCCAGGAGTTCGAGGTTGCAGGGAGCTCTGTCTGATCAAGCCACTGCACTCCAGCCTGGGCAATAGAGCAAGACCATACCTCCAAAAGAAAAAAAAAAGTACACCAGTGGTTGTGTATTTTTAAGTATTATCACTGACCAGAGAGATGAACGATGTGTCCTGAGGCATTGGCTGGTGACAGCTTTCCACCAAGATAAGAATTTTGGTTTTGTAATACTTGATCTACAGCCATTTCCAGCAGCAATTAACTAGCAAGACTTTGTCTTCCTGTGAATGACAATCAGCTGCCAAGAGTTAACACACTTTTCCAAAACTGAAGTCATTGTGTGCCACTCCCACGATCTTGGCTATAGCCGAATACCACCTGTATTATTATTTGCTTAGTAGTTTCCTTTAAATTAACTCCTTTTTTAACTTAATATTTATTGTAGAAGAAAATGTTATACTACCATTGTTCATGGAAAACTACTGCAGTAAACAAAGGTGACCCTAAACATGAATACAAAGAAAAGTTTTAAGTCCTTTTGGTCAGTTTTCAAGTTAAACTTTCATGCATCAAACTCTCAGGAGATACTCCTGCCTGCAACACTGACAGCTGGAGGAGAATGAGCAGCTGTGAGACGCTGAGGCTGGTCCCCAGGGAGACTGTCAAGCTGAGGCGGAGTAGGAGGGGAGCCAGGAAGGGCACCTCGGCCGCGCTCACGCACCGCCACTCTCGCCCATCCCTCTGTGGGAAACGCTGGGGTGGAGAATACTTCTTTCTCTTTTCTCAGTACAACAGTCACCCATTTTGCCATTCAGAAGTTCATGCAGCTAGTTAAAAATGTGAGTGACCCCCTCCTCCCTACATGCCCTCCATGGCGCCGTGGGTGACCCTGGGCTTTGGGCAGTCTGTCTTTAGCTCTCACTGGGACCCTTTAGAGGGCAACTGCTCCTGACCCATCCCTGGGAGGCAGACTGAATGGAACGAAGGACTGGCAGACAATTTTCTTGGGGCTCCTTGTCTCTCTTGAGCTGCGATTCCTTTTAATGACAGCCCTGGGCAGGCTGGCACCTGGGGCCTGGCTCTGTGCCCCAAGGCTGTGTCCGTGGTGCTGGGCTGCTCCACACCGTTCTCTCTCATGGTCTCCCAAGCTTTCTTTCTCCTCCCTGGCAGAAGACTCCTCAGTGCTCCATAAAAGGGAGCAGTTAGCTTCCTGCCAGCAGGACACGGCACAGGCCCAGCTCCTGAGGTCCCTGTTGAACCCTGACCCTCTGCCTGGTCATTGTCAGCAAGCTGAGCGAACACAGGCCCTGATGCTCCCCAGGGTAGAGCTGGGGAGACACGGGCAGGCACGGCTGAGCACACACGCACACGCCCGCATGTCGGCAGGCTGCCCAGGCAGCCACTGCGGGCCTCCCCTCCCGGACCCAGACTCTCCTGGGGCTGGCCCAGTCCTCCCGCCCCCCAGGCCACTTGGGCACCTCTCTGTCCTCCAGCAAGTAGCCTAGGGCTGAGAACTGTGCCTGGAGTCAGGGCAGGTGACTACTGACCCCGAGTTTCCACTCCACAGGCTCTGATCCCAAAGATGAGGAGAAACCCTCTTGGGGCTTCTCCCGCCCCCGAGACCACCGTCTCAGAGGAGAGAACCCAGACACCGGGGCAGGCGCTCGTTTGGCACTTGCAGTCACAATCAAGGTCCCCCAGAGTGTCTGCACAGGCTGTTGTCATATTTGGAAAAATGCCTGGGGAAGGGACCTAAATAGCTACGTGGGGCAGTGAAGTCATTTGAATAAGAAATGGGGTGACTGCTGCGACAGAGTGAACGCACAGCTCTTCAGCCTCGTCAGCCAGGTGAGAGAAACGAGCCATCAGCTTGCCAAACCCAAGCAAAGCGCCCAGTTTCACGGAATTTTATTGAGTTTATTTGTGGGATGCATGACAGGAGGTCTTTCCATCATTAGTAAGAATAAAAGATCATTTTCACAGTCACTTTGGCACACGCTAACGTCTCATAAAAAAACTGGAAAAGCAACAACAATGGAAACTATATAATACGTCATTAAATACATACAAAACACTAATAAAATGTCCCTGATAAACCAAAGTGCATATAGACAGAGCACGATGCCCAGGACCGTATGGCACCTTCCCCAGTCGCACGGCGCTCACACAGCCCCGGCAAAGTTGCAAGTTAACAGTCGTGAGGATCGGCACGCGTTACACACCGGTATTTACAGAACAGCGGTCAGAGCCGGGCGGGGCCGGCGGGGATGCTAGGACGGGGGCCGAAGGAGGCGGCGTGCGCTACGTGGTCACGGCAGTCGGCCGGGTCCCCGCGCGTAAGGCCGCGCTGTCGGAGCCCCCGCGCGGCCCCACGCAACAGTCGGCTGGCCAGGCGGGTCCCGCACGACTCCCTCCCGCGGGACCGGCTGAGCACGCCCAGGATGCGCGGGCGCTCAGCTGGAGGAGCGAGGCCGTGCGGGGGTCCGAAACCTTGAACTTGGCAAAAGGTGGCTGGATCAACCGGCTCCCCCTACACCTTCACTGCCTCCTACCTGGGCCACTTACTTCCCCCCTCGGAAGCTGGCATTAGCAGCCAATTCTGTTACCTTTCAACTTTAAGGCATTTTCTACATAGTTTTTCTAAGCAAAAAAGCAATAAAAATTGAGGTAATTCTGTATTTGTTCACACTGGTAGGTGAGGCACATCCGTATCACTCTCGCTCTCGCTCAACCCTATGGACGGGGGTCTTGTGCGCACGATGAGAAAGGCCATTGGGGCTAATGGACAGAGAATGGAAGCGCGGGGACTCCCAGGTCCCCCTCAGGGACACGACCCCTGCCTCCTTTGTTTCATCCGGACCCCTGAGAGGACAGGGGACGGGCGGGGGCTGTGTGAGCTGGACGCAAAGGCCAGGTGGAAGCAGGCCACAGTTCCACGAGTCAGGACGCTCAGCAAAGGGTGGCATAGCAGCAGCAGCGGTGGTGGCAGCCGGAAACCCCTGGCACCGCGGGAAACCCGGGCTTGGGTCCCCCGCACGGCGCGGCGACGCGAAACCGCACACCCCAGAGACCCCTCCGGCCGCGCCCCGCGGTGGGCGGTGCGAAGGGGCAGCCAGTTCCCCCACTTCCACCTGCAGCTCAGCCAGGTGGCAGGCGGCCCCGCGGCAAAGTGGTCACATTGGCACTGTGGCCTCTGACCCCTCCAGCACCACGACAGATCTTTGCCCCTTTACAAGCCGTCACCAACCAGGTCCTGGCCCCGACACAAGGGGCCAGAGCCCCAGGCCACGCCTCTGCCAGGCTGGCCCTGCCGGCGCCAGCTCTGGAGATGCCGAGCACCGAGGCCAGGAGAGAACGGACGGTTGGCGCGCTCTGAGTCAGGGGAGCTTTCCATAGAAACAGAGCAGGGGGGCCCACGGCAAGCTCCACAAGGCGCAGGGCATGCACTGGAGGGCAGAGGCAGAGTTATAAACGGGGCGGTTACTTGACGAGATCTTCTGGATGGGCGAGTCGGGGTCTGGGCGGGACAGCCACTGCACCACATAGGTCTTCTTGGAGGGGTCGGAGACGTTTCCTAGAGGGAGGAGAGAGGGCGCTGCGGCTGCTGCGGCAAAGGCTGGGCCCCTCGCCGGGTCAGAGCCTGTTGTGGTGGTTCTCCTTTAAGGGCACCTGACAGCCCCTGACTTGCCGAGTGGGCACAGGTCCATAGGGGCGCAGAGGTCAGGGTGCATGCCGACTTCCTCCACTTCCCACTAGGTAAAGGCCCCAGCCCTGGCCCACAGGGCTCTGCTTCTGCAAGGTCACTGTGTCCAGCCACTTCTGGAGAAGAGCCAAACCTGCCTGAACCACGCCCCCAGCCCCCGCCCCCGGGGCTCCCACACACGGGGCAGGGAGCAGAGAGCTTACGGGGACAGGGGCCAAGCCTGCAGACCCGCGCTGTCTCTGGCCACTCCTCCTGGCAGATGCCGAAGCTGTCGTCTGCCGTGCGGCACAGCACCGGCCTCTCCTGCGTCCCATTGCCACAGGTCACCGAGCACTGCAGGGGGAGAGTCACGAGGCACCGTTCAGCTCCCCAGCCGTGTGAGGGGCGGAGCACAGGAACAGGCCACCTCCGCCACCTCCAGGGCACGCCACAGTCCGCTGGGCTTTCAAGGAGACTCACAGGTGCCTGTCTCTCGGCATGGCTGTAAGTCAGCACAGTGTTCAGTGGCTGTGCGGGCCTGGCACTCCCGGTTCTCAGTGAGAGCCTCCCTTCTCCAGCGGCTGTGCCCTGTGGGCCACCGGCAAAGCTCTGACCAAGTCCAGGAGGCTCTGACAGGCCCCAGCACCCCCAGACTCAAGGCCCTGCCACCAGTGCCATCTCTGCCCTGCCACACCAACAGGGAGGGGCCAGAAAGAGCAGTTGTGCCCAGCCTGGCCCAAGGAAAACTCTCCAGTCCTTGTGGTGTGTTCGAGAAAGGGTTGACTGAGCAGACCTGGGTTGCTCAAACCCTGCATATTCCCAACAAGGGCCTATTTTTAGGTCTGGCTCTTGTGAAGCTCCTGGGAACCAAGCCCATGGAAGGTTCTGTCTGCTAAGAGTGCTTTTGCATGCCTGAGGCCTCAGTCATGCCATAGCAGTTGGTCCAGGTAGTTCATACCAACAATGTGGTTTATGGGGAATACCTGCTTCCCTCTGCGGTCTGAGGTCAGTCACATGGGCGCTAAATACCTGTGTGGCCCCCAGTGGAAACCCCGGGTGCCCAGGCTCTGCTGGGCCTCCCTGGTTGCCAACACCTCACAGGTACTGCCACACGTGAGTGCTGGGAGAATTAAGTGTGTCCCTTGTGACTCCACTGGGAGGGGACACCCAGGAGCATGTGCCTGGTTTCCTCCCGACTGCACCCCGTGTTGCTGATTCTACCGTGTCCTTTCACTGTACTAAACTACAACTGTGTGCACAGCAACTTCTGAGCCCTGTGAGTCCCCCCAGTGGGCTGCTGAGCCTGAGGGTGATCTCAGGGGCCCCTGGCATACCAGGCCTGTGGGCTGGCTGTCAGAGCTCACGTCAGCTGTGGTCTGGTCTTGGCTGGCGCTCGGCCCCTGCCCCCGAGCTGTCCCTCTGGCCTTTGAGCCCACTCTCCTTGTTCTTCCCAGCACACATCTAAGCCCCCCTGAACATCTCCCTCGCGTGAGCTGGGCTGGCCTTCTAGACGGCCTCTCCAGCCTCTGAGATGAGACCCAGACCTCCTCTCATATCCCAGAGTCCTGAACAGCCCATTGTGCCTTGGATCCCAGGCCCCGTTTCCTGGGATTCCAGACCCTCCGCCTGTGCAATACAGACACACATTCCAGTGGGCTTCTCAGCACAGCACCGACCACATGGTGCCCACTTGTGCCCTGAAACCCACGGGACGTGGCCCACGACAGGAATTGTGTCCAGGCCCACATGCCAAAGTGGAATGCCCTGGCCACCTTGGTCCCTGGGGGCCAAGGGTACAGGGCCAGGGGGACTACTTACCTGGGACCAGGGCCCAGCCCGCCACTGACCAGGGCAGAGCTCACGGTTGCAGGCCCGGCGGCTCTCGGGCCGGGCATCATTGCAGTGCTTGGTGTGCACGGAGCGGGTGGTATTGTTGTGCATTGGCTGAACGCAGCGCACGGAGCGCACTTGCATGCCCGTCCGCCCACAGCTCTGACTGCACGGCTCCCAGTCGCCTGTGACCCACCTGCCAGGGCAGAGCGGCACATGGTCAGGCCCCCGTAGCCCCCCGGAGAGCCAGCCCAGCTGAACTCCAGCACCCTCCCTACAGCCCAGGGGCACAGCGAGAGCAGAGAGAAGGCAGCCTCCTCCGCTCCCCGGCGCACGTTCTCCTGTTCTTACAAAGCTGCCAGCCATGCAGGGCTGCACAGGGGGGAAACTAAGGCTCAGTTGGCCCAGGTCCTGCTGATGATGAATCCCATGTATGTCCCCCGCTGGGAGACCCCTGGTGGAGCCAGTGGCTGTGGAGGACACAAGCCTGAGGAGCTTTGCCTGCCTTCTGTCCCTTCTCAGGCCCCTGACCCTGCCACCTGTCCTGACCTGCTGACGTCACAAATCCTTCTGAGCAGAGCTCGAGAGCACTGTGGACTCTCAGCACCCTGTCCTGCACGGCCCCCGTCTGCCTAGTTACCAACCATCTTCCCCTCGCAGGGCCCCACAAAAGGAACCTGGGCCCAGAAGTGCAGCTGGCTAAGCCCCAGGCCTGACACCAAATCCCTGCTTAGGAGACATGTACCACAGGACTGGGGGCCAGCCCTGGGCCCTCTAAGCCTCAGTTTCCCCACATGGGCATCACCATTTGTTGTCATTTCTAAGATGTACACCACTGTTTCAGGTTAGGGGGTCCGAAGCTGGGGTGCACCTTCCAACCTGCGGCATCTTAGACTCCAGGGAACACGGTGAGAGAGACCCCGTTCCATGCCTTGGGCAATGCCATGCCCAGAGCTGCTCAGAGGTTCAGATCCCACACCTCCCTCCATGGGAGCCCCTGCTAGCCTCTAGCCTCTCTCCGTCTGGTGGGACCCGAGCCAGAGGCACTCACACAGGCTGGGAGCACTCCTGTGGGTTGCATGCCCGGCGGATGGCTTTGGGCTTTGCTAGGGCGGCGCAGAAGCCTCGGTGCACCATCTTGTGGTCCAGCCTCCGGCGGCAACCATACTTGGTGAACTGGGACCCTAAAGACAGAGAGCTGGAGGGGGCTCTATGGGGCAGCACAGCCCCCAAGGGGGCATGGAGGGGTGGGCTCCAGCAGCAGTTCCAGCCATGTTCTCCTCCCCACCCTTGAGATGATGTGGAGGGTGGGGCAGGGCCCCAAGCCCAGCGGGGGTGCTGGGAGCTCTGGGAGGGTGCCAGACGGCACAGAGAGAGGCCACCTTCTCCCCACCAGTCCCCTCCCTGGATTCTCCCATGGTCCCTTCCCTGGATCCTGGCCAGAGCAGAGGCCGTATCTCCTCTCCATTGTGACTCAGTGTGCACGGGGGGCCTGGCACGAGCCGGGCATTGGACCAACACTGGGTGCACGGCCCACACGTCCCCTTCCACCACACTCTTGGTGCAGCAGTTCTCAACTGGGGCAGTTTTCTCCAGCAGGGTGGTGTCACAACTGGGGGAGGGGTGCTGCTCCACCCCTGCAGCATACGGGGCAGCCCCCAGCGGAACGACAGAGCCTGAGAGGAAAATGGTGGTGCAGCGGCGAAGCCCCAGCCTGGGGGGCAAGACAAAAGGACGAGAAAAAGCTGGCCAGGCATCCGGGGGCATCCCAGGAAGCAGAGGAAGGAGGGGTGCTGATGTAGTGGGGAGGCCTGTGCAGTGGGGGGCAGGCAGGCTCAAGACCAGCGTGCCCAGGGCCCAGGGGGCCACGGACGGGGTGCCAGTGCTCCAGGAGACGTCAGCAAGCTCCATGGACCACGGAGGCATGAGGAGAATTTTGTCTTTTAATCCCAAGAGCAGAGGGAGCAGCTGAAGACTATGACACCAGGAATGGACACGGTCTGACGTGTTCCTTTACGAGGTCACTCTGGGGGCAAGACTGGACACACCAGTCGGGAGGAAGGTGTCAAGACCAGGGGTGACAGGGAAGGTGGGAATAGCAGGCAGGTCTGAGAGAGAATCAGCAGGACGTGCTGGTGAAGTCCCGGCGGGACGCGGAGGCACAGCGAAAGGTGGGGACACCGTCCGCCTGGGGGGCCTGGAAGAGGACCCTTCCAGGAGCCTGGACCAGGCCATGGCCTCCCCCCTTGGTAAGCTCCTCCCTGTGGGGCCTGGCCTGCCATCCCAGGGGGGGTCTGTCCTGGCCACCTGCCTCCTATCTCGTCCAGCCGCCAAGAGCAGTGAGGACATTGGACAGATGGGACCCCTCTGCTCCCAGCCCTGCCCCAGGAAGGTCTACAAGGCTTTTCTGAATGAACAGAGGGAGGGAGGAGCCTCCCAGAGGTGTCCCCAGCACTGCCCAGGCCTTGCGTGTGGCCGGTCCTGCCGATGCCATGGTGAGATCCACCCACAGGCCAAGGTCCTGCCAGGCGGGCCATGCCAGCATGGTCTCATGCCACCTTTGGCCTGATGCCGCAGCACCCACCCCTCTTGCCCACCCACTAGGCAAAAGTCCCAGGCAAACGTCCCTGCCGAGGCGCCCCAGCCCCCAGGGCCAGTCTTCTCACCTTCGGCCCATGCCTAGGCTCACTCTGGCCTCAGGGCCTGCAGCCAGGAGGGCACCGTCTACTCAGGAAGCCCCCTCCCGCTCAGCCAGACCTCTGCAGGACTGCGGTCCCGGCCCCACGCTCTGTTCACGCTGGGCCCTGCCTGGGGGTGCTCCCACCTCCTCACAGCCACCCTCATGCCACTCAGGGCCCCAACTCTGAGAAACACCCTCACCTCCGCCGCAGGGCTTGGAGCAGGGAGACCACTTCTTCAGGGCCCACTCGTAGACCACAGAGTCATCTTCGAGGACATTGTTGTCATCGACGTTGAGCGAGTCCTCATGGATCATGTATTTGTACGTCAGTGAGATCCGGGCATCTCCTTCCGGGACAACCTGTGCCCACCCAGGATGGCCGTGAATGTGTCTGCCCCGCTCTCCTCCCTCCCTCTGCGGCCGATGCAGGGACATCGGCCCGAGGCGCACTCACTCCCAGCACTCACGGCGGCCTGTTCTACCAGATCTGCTGGGCTCCACGGGGTACGGGGCTAGGTCCCCGCAAGCCTCTCTGGTCACAGCTTTGTCAGCTGATCCGTGTATAACCTTGTTTTATGTGGGATTCTGTTTAAAGACATTTTATTTAATATATATTTTTGATTCATGTCCCATGAAACAAGCAGGGTGGCACAGGGTGGACACAGAGCACACCTGGCCATCATCACACCTGTTCACAGGTGCGCCCACGTGTGAAGCGCAGGGCTGGCTAACTGGACCCACCCCTAGCATGCTCACTAGGGCACCAGAGGCTTACCTGTGTGTTTACATTTTTGACAAATAAAATATGTCATTTATGCAATTAAAATTAAATTTTCAGGAGTGATTTGAAAATCCAGCCCCCTTAGTAATCCCCATAACCAGGAGCAGCCTGTGGTCCTGGACCCAGGAGATCTGAGGTCCAGTCCTACTTAGAGGCATGTCCAGTGTGACCTGGGGTTGGTCGTCTGGGTTCCTGGGCCCTCACTACACCCCCAAGGGTGTCGCAGGGTTTCAGTGTGACAGCACATGTGAATGAGCATGATGGATGGTAGCTACAAATATCATTCAGACAGGGACACCAAAGCCCTGGAGGAGAGAGTATGCTCAAGGTCACCCGTGGGTCACACAGGGCCCAGAGCCCTGACTCATGGGCCCATGTCCCTTCCTGGCTGTGACACAGCATTGGAGACCTTGGGTGCAAAGGGCAGGCCAAGGAGGCTGTGCAGAGCGCAGCCGGGAGGGTGTAGGGGGCACAGGGCTCCAGGCTCCCCAGCCCCGCCCCAGGGGCCCCTGCCCCGCTGCCTGGGCAGCAAGGAGGCAGTAGGCTCGGCCTGGCCTCAGCTCACCAGGACGGTGATGGTGCCATGGAGGGGGCCCATGGTCTGCAGCGTCTCCCGGCCGTCCTCGTCCCTGTACTCCCACTCCACGCCCATGGCGATGAAAGATTTAGAAGTGGCATCCATGTCATTCTCCTCGTTTAAGATGAACTTGCCTGTCTCCAGGTTCTTGACGGCTGAGAATGGTAAGGGGAAGTCTTTGGCCGCAGTCACCCCAGGACTGGGCCCAGGCCGGCTGGGGCAGGCCCGCAGGGCATGCTGGTGTGGTTGGTGGGGGGAGTTGTGGGCAGCAGAGCCCCTCATCTCCCCAGCTGCCCCCTGCCAGTGTCTGTCTGTGCCACTGACATCCAAATCGCTCTGGGAGCCCACTTGCCCTTTGAGGCCCTGCTGGGACAGGATCACCCCCCACGCGCACCATTTGCCCACCCTGGTGCCCTTTTCTGGATCTGCCCCCCCAGGCCCTGGAGGCAGGGCCTCCTCAGAAGCAGCTTGGCAGCTGCCCAGGCCCCTCCGGCTGGCTGTTTAGGGCACTCGGTGGGAGCTGGTGGCCATCAGGCAGCCTGGAGGGAGGGGTCTCCACCCGGCACAGGCATCTATGGACACGAGGGGTAAGCCCACGTCCCCAGACAGCAGGGTCTCTCCACCCCCTCGGTGACCGTGGCCTGGCTGAGGCCCAGCAGCTCCACAGCCCCCACTCCACGAAGAGGCCTGCCCTGACTGGAGGCTCGCAGGCCCCTGGGCCTCTGAAGACCATCCAGGAGCAAGAACCTGGCTGGTCAGAGAGCCCACACTTTCCGCGGTGTGGAAGGTGGCTGCCGGGGGCTTCTGGGTGACTTTGGGGCGCCACAGACAGGGCACGAGTGAGAAGGTCCCCTGTAATTCTGTCCACATCGTGGAGAAGCCTCTGTTGGCGCTGGTGGGCCTGACTGCTCCCTGACACTCGCCCCCTCCGCAGAGTGGGCCTCCGTCCCAGAGACCTTGGCAGGAAACAGCTTTGGAACAGAGGTGTCTTTTTGTTTGGGAATTAATTTTTATGTTTACCTTCTACCTAAGGTACCAGATTTGCATTAAGGTAGCAACACAAAGATTCCTCTTAAAATAAGTGAGAGAGGAAAATGAGTATTAGAAGAGCGGTGTTCGCCACCTGTTGCGTGGGTGCTGGACCACAGCACTCAGGACCCCCGACCCAGTCCAGCCCTGGGGGCCTCTCCGCAGGGAGAAAACCACCGGCAAGGCCCCAGGCCACGGGACAGGTGGGGGCTGCCCCAGCCCAGGTGCCAGCCGCACAACCCAGGCCTCCTGACCCCTGGCACTCTGCCCATCCCAGAAGAGCCAGGTCTCAAGGACATCGAGTTGTCCAGCTCTGAGACTCACCCAGATGGTGGCTGGTGGCGTCCACCTCCTGGATGAGCAGGTGTCTGGCGCCCGCGGGGATCTCAAACATCTTGATGTGACCTTTGTCTGGATGTGGGGAGACAAAGCCAAGTGAGGAGGGACGAGTCCTCTCGAATCCGGACAGCGCAAGGAGGGGCCTCGCCGGTGAAGGCGGTGCCACCGCGGGCGTCCCGAGGCCCCGGGATTTCTTGGGCTCTGACCGCCCCCCCTGCCCCCCGCCCCCCCCAGGACAGGCCGCCAGGAGGGCCTCTGCATCCGGCCGGGGCTGGTGCTGCTTCCTGTCCTGGCCCTCTGCCACATCGAATCCTAGGTGTCCCTCGGCCTCCTCCACTGGGAGCCCACCCAGGGGGGAACCCTGGCCCTCCAATCACCTCGGCACCAAGCCAAGGTGCCACGTCTGGGAGGGGCTGTCAGCAAACTGCTTGGCCTCTCTGGCCTCTGCGCATCTGCACACCAAAGACACCGCATTCCTGTGGGGCTGCGGCCAGGCCCCGCTGAGCGCCTGACTTAAGGGACTTCTGAGACCAGCCCCGCTCATTTGCTCCACGGCCCTCTTCTAAAAGAGGCCGATTAAGTGGCTTCTCCCCACTTCAGAGGCAGGATGGCCAGGCCCACAGAGGAGCCGCTGGCTGCTGCAGGCCTACCCAGAGGGCTGAGGGCCACGAAGCGCACTGCTCTAGAATGAGGCTCTCCCAGAGGGCTGTTTTCCCAGAGCCCACCTTGGCTGGGGACCATTCCCCAGCCCCATCTGGCAGCCCTGCAGGGACGGACCTACTGTGCGCCCAGGCTGCAGGCTGCACTGACCAGTCCAGCAAAGCCCTGCTGACAGCCAGCTGGGGCAGGAGGGGAGAGTCGGGGACAGACAGGCCAGCTGGGTGTCACTGGAGGGCTGGAGGGCTCCTGATCTCCAATAAAGATTCCAAAGGCCCAAGCTGGGCACCCTTATAACCTGGCATTCTCTGCCCTGACCCCTGTGACCTGGGCCCCCATTCTCTTCTGCCCTGACTTAGGATTCTCCCCCTGCCTCACCCCCAGCGAGAACAGTCATGAACCAAGACAGAGCTGCAAGGATGAGCCGGGCCCAGCCCAGCCCGGGCGTGAGGCGCTGCAGACACTCAGACCCTGGCGAGGGCTCACTCACCGTGCTTCTTGGGCGAGCGCGTGAACGTGCCCTTGACCACTTTGCAGTGACTGTTGTCCCCTCCGCACACGCCACACTTGTCCTCCTGCTTGCTGGAGCCGATCACCCCGTCACAGCCCACCTTCTGCAGGGGGAGGGGGCCATGAGCACTGGAGACCCCCCTCCTCACTGGGGCCCTGGCCTGCCCACGACCTGCGTCCCCGGGCTCCTGGCCCCCATCCCCTCCGCAGACCTCAGTCCTGACGTGGGGGAAGGAGACCAGGCTCTGGAGCAAGACAGGCCCTGCGTGCCACAGCGAACCAGCTGTGCCCACTGCGCCTCAGTCCCCACAGCCGGAAAGTGTGAGCAGCAGAGCCCAGGCAGGGCCACATGCCCAAGACTGCTCTGGCACGGCACAGCTGGCCTCTGGGCATGTGTCCTGGCCTGGCCTCAGCCCCTCCACGTTGCCCAGGTCATCCACGCAGCACAGCCCCATAAGTGGCCCCTCCAGGGCTCCCACCCAGAGCTAGGCCTGGATGCCCCAAACTTCGCTCTGCACCAAGGATACAGTGTCCTCTTTAGTCTGCCTTGGGGTGTCTGGGCAGGAGCTGGCAAGAGCTAGCCCCTCAACGCTGCCACCCCAGTAACTAACACTATTCTGCATGGAGTGGGGGTGTCCCCTTGCTCCTGGCTACCTGGTAGCCAGGAGTTCTGCCACAGTTTCAATGCCTGCACCAAAACTCATGTTGAAATTTAATTGCCATCGTAACAATAGTAAAAGTCGGGGCCTTTAAGAGGTGGTCAGGTCCTGAGGGCTGTGCCCTCACAAATGGCCCGATGCTGTTGTCCACTGAGTGGGCTCCTGATAAAAGGACTGAGTTCAGCCAGATTCCCCCTCTGTCTCTGATACTCGCTTCTGCCTTCCGTCTTCCACCACGGAATGACCCTTGCCCACTGCCTGTGCTGTGCTGCTGGACTTCCCACCACCCAGAACCACGAGTTAAATACGTCTCTTTTCTTTAGAAATTCCCCAGTCTGGTATTCCGTTATAGTTGCAGAAAATGTCAAGGTTTGCTTCCATATCTGGCCCCTGCTGAGGGCTTGTGAAGGTGAGGGGTGATGACCCTGGTGACACATCCGTACGTTGCCCGGCAGAGCATGTCCTGGCGAGGGATGGAGATGATGCTGAGGAGGAGAAGGGGGGGG
>CM052443.1:49555392-49625730 GCA_028533085.1 Varecia variegata
ACGGGCAGCAGCAGCGCTGGCAGGGTCCCCGTGACGGCACGAGCAAGTGAGCCCCTGCCTCAGTGAGCACAGCTCAGACTCAGGAGTACTCACGGATTCACGTCTCTTTCTAAAAAGGCTTGGAGCCCGTTTACAACCGAAGACACTAACTGGTGCCGGAAAAGGGGCAGGACATCGGGACAAAGCAAAAAATGTAGCCACATGCTACATTTGAAAATAATATGTCCTGAGTGTCATGGAAGTAGAGCAAAAGGAAACAGACTAAATCTTGGTCCTGGCAGACCTTGAGAGATATTAAAGTGGCCTCTCACCATTTTCCCTCAATTCTAAGACACATTTGTTTTCATTTTTTATTATTTCTGAAATCAGCATGAGCCTAATCAGTCGAAAGGACCTTGCCTGCCCGCTACGGGAGCGGCTCGACACAGCGGTTTTGGGTTCCTGTCTGGGCACCTGCTGGCTCATGTCAGGGGTGTGGCCCATCCCTGGCTGGGACAGCATCTACGCTTGATGACACCTGACCTCGGGAGACACTGCCAATGTTCTAACCAAGCAGAAAAGGCCAACGAGGGCCGGTCCTTCCACTGGCCTGAAATCTTGCCTTAGACCCAAACAAGACTAAAGGGGCCACTGAGAGCTCAGGCCACCGAGTGGCTCTGCATGACCATGATGACTACCAGCCACTGTCAGAGGCCAGAGGAGGCTGATGGCTTGGATTCCGTGTCAGGTGCAAGTCGAGGTGGAAGATGCTGGTAGTGACCGGGAGGCTGGGGCCTGCGGAGGGCACGTCGCTAAGGAGGTGCTAATGAGGGCTGCTTTTCTGCTGCTTCCAGCCGGTCACACAGTCCTGTCGGTGCGTATCAGAGTCAAGAAATGTGCCAGTTTACTTCAGTCTCTCCCTTTTTACAGTTTTTAGATAACATATCTGATGGCACATTATTACCTCATCAAGGTAGTGCATTGTGCACTTTATTAAATCAGAGTGGCCCTGCTGGCCTCATTTAATGCCTAATTCTCTCAATTCCCTGCCCTGTGTGTATACTTGTGTGCGTGCATGTGTGTACTTGTGTGTGCATGTATGTGTGTACTTGTGTGTGCTTGTGTGCACATGTGTGTACTTGTGTGTGCATGTGTACTTGTGTGTGCATGTGTGTACTTGTGTGTGAATGTGTGTGCTTGTGTGTGCATGTGTGTACTTGTGTGTGTGTGCACGTGTGTACTTGTGTGTGTGCATGTGTGTGCATGTGCACGCACATGTTTCTCTGATCTCTTGAACATCTTTGCCGCCATCTGACTTATGATGCCCTGAGTCACTGTGTTTTGTTATTCTCTAATTGACGGCATCCGCTAGGATGTTATTTTTTTACCCAATATTGGATTCTTTTAAAAGAAGAGTCTCACAATCATGTGTATCATTCAGACCAATATGTTTAATCCTATTACTGCCCATTTCCTCTGTGTGTTTAACCTTTCCCTTTTGTCCCCGTTGTTCTCTGTCTTTTGCCACATGACCATCATTTGCTGCACAATTACATCTTGGTCAGCAATGGACCAAATGTGCAACAATGGTCCCATACGATTATAATGCCATATTTTACTGCATCTTTTCTATGTTTAGATGCATTTAGAACATGAACACTTATTGTGTTACAATTGCCATGTTGAGTACAGTCATGTGCTGCCTGGCTGCGACAGGCCACCCCGCAAAGCAAGCCCTGGTGTGCAGTAGGGTGTCTGCAAGTGCACTCTATGATGTTGGCACAATGACAAAATCGCCTAAGGACACATTTCTCAGAACATATACCTGTCACAAAGTGACACATGACTGTATGTAAATACATATGTTTTCTAATTATGCAAAATCTAGCAACCTGCTTTTGTCCACTGAAATCCCCATTAATGAAATATTCAACCTGTTCTTCTTCTTTAATGATCACGTTAGGAGTGAAGTTCCAGCCACGCTCACTGCCACAGGGAGTCAGTGTTCTGAACCACTAGATTTGCAACCATACTCACAGCCGTATCTACAGATACTTCTATA
The DNA here is from genome assembly GCA_028533085.1 of Varecia variegata. Lineage (NCBI taxonomy): Eukaryota > Metazoa > Chordata > Mammalia > Primates > Lemuridae > Varecia > Varecia variegata. The sequence goes on from CM052443.1 coordinate 49,557,434, forward strand.
AATGTTTCCCATGTTTACTGCCTGCATTAATTACAGTTTTATTTTTTAAAATTTCCTGTATCTGATGATATTTTGACATCTTAAAAGTCTTCCTGGCCAGGGAGAGACTGCCCCTCCTCGCCTGAGTCTAGCCAGCCCTGGGAGACATGCAGGGGGGCTGGGAGCACCCTCCACACGCAGGCCAGCCAGTCCCCAGGCTGGAGCCCAAACACCCCCTTTATCCAAGTCCCACACACCAAGCCAGCACTTCCTGTGCCCTAAGGCATCCCAGGGTCAGGTACCAGACAACTGGAAACCACCCCTAAAGCCCAGAGCCCTCCGGAGTGACTCAGACTGGCCCAACCTGAGCTCCTTAGTCTGCGTGCCTGGCCCATCCTGAGGGGCCCCAGTGAAGGCCCTGGCCAGGCTCTCCCCCTGCTCCTGCCTCCTGCATGGCGTGCTGGGCCCTTCTCTTGGGCAATGTAAGTAATAAATTCCACTTTTGGTGGCACTGGCCTCACTCAGTCACCTCTGTGAGTTACAATCCCACGGGCACGAAGCAGATGCTGCCTGAGATTGTTTTGAGCATTTGGTCTCACTGTCTCTGAGCCAGATGCAAGGCCTGGCCCTCCTGCTGGGCTCAAGCTGACAGCCTCCCCCAGCCCTGCCACCTACGGCCACCTAAGGCCTGGCTGACCGAAGTCCTGTGGGCGGAGAGTGGCCCACGCCCCCACCTGAGGGGGGCCTGTGGCACTCGACAGGCTCTGCCAGAGGCATCCTGAGGATGCCGCCATTCTCAGGAGGGTAAGATGAGAGTCAGTCCCGTCTACACAACCCTAGCAAAGGCTTCCAGTAGTTTCCAGGGGAGTCTAGCAGAGGCAAGTCTGCGCTCGTGTTACTATTGCATGCTGAGGTGAGCCAAGCATGCAATGGCCTAAGATAGAAGCCAAGGACATAATAATAAAGGAAAACAGGACAGGGCATTTCTACAAAGTGCCAAACCAATGAGACCACAGTGATCCCAGAGTAAACTTCCCAGTGTCCTGAAGAGTGCAAATGTGGGGCTGCTTCACAGGGGGCCTCGTGGAGCCTGTGCATTGGAATCACTGTGGAGCTTGTCAAAGGTCATGCTCCCGGGCCACCGCCTTCATCTATGGAATCAGGACGTCTGAGGAGAAGCCCCCAGCTTCCTGGCTGAATCCCAGGCACACTGGTGCCTGAGAACCCCCGGCACAGGGAAGGGGTAACTGACACTTGCTCAGGGCCTGCCCTCCCTGGTCCCGGAGCTGTTTCTCACACTTTGCAGGCTTAACATCACTTATCTTCCCAGTGACCCCGAGAAGTGGAAGCCAGCACCCCGGAAGCTGAGACTCAGAGCTGCGGACACCAAGCTGGGTGCGCAGCACTCACCCTGCAGTCTCCGCGAACACAGAGGCTGAAGGCGTCCTTGTAGGAGCAGCGCGTCCCGTCGTGCACCATGCGCTTCATGGACACCACCTCCCCCGTCTCCTTGGACTTGCAGTACAGGTGGCATCTCTCCTTGGCTGGAAGGGAAGCCACAGGGTGTTAGCGAGGAGCCAGGACAGCTGCCCACGCCTGCAGAGGAGACGCACCAGGCAGGGACAGATTCCTGCCAGGGTCTGGGACTCACCTGCCCCCCATCTGGCCCGCACTCCAGGGGGCACAGAGAGGGGAAGGGGAGAGTGATGGCAACCCCCTTCCTGTCTCTGTGTCTCCTCAGCCTTTGGCCCTGGTGGTACTGGGCTAGGGAGACCTTTTCCCAACTGAGCCAGCCAGGCTGCAGTTGCAGCCCAGACCTCACAGGCCGAGGCCCCGCCCGGATGGAGACTGGCTCTGTGCAGATGCAAAGGGTGCTTTGCCAGGGCTCCATCTACAGAACCTTCTCATCCACCTTCTCGGAAGTCCTGGATGAGGGCCAGACCCCCCCCTCCTTGATTCAGTCTCAGGTCCCTGGACCTTTCACTCCTCAGCCTTTATCTCAGAGGTGACTAAAGCTCTGGGCCACCACACTGCAGCCCCCTTGCCCCTAGAGGGGGACACCATCTACTCTGTCACCCCCCAGCTCTGTGTTGGCCCATGTGGCACAGAGCAGGCACTCCGCTAGCGCAACATACATGGAGCAATGACTCACACCTGGCCTCCCTCCCCTACCCAATGCCCCAGAGGAACAGAAACTGTACATTTAAAATCCCATGGGGGAGCGGCGGGGGGGGGGGGGGTGAACCCAAATGGAATACAAACACCCCCAGGCCTGAGGCTACCAGACTTTTCAGTTCCGTGAGCCAATACATGCCTTTTAATACTGAAACCAATTGGAGTCACACGTTCTGACACTTGCAACTGAGAGTCCTAATAGAGAAGGTCAGAGGCCACCAGATTCCTTGGCTGAGTCAGCCCCGCCCCTCCCCCAGCCGACCTCACCAGGCAGCTCCAGCCTCATCCACCGGATCAGCACTGTGGAAGCCCAGCTCCAGCAAGCCTGCAGCCCGATCGCCCCTCCCCAGCGTCCCTGGCCACGCCAGGTGCTCTGGCTGCTGCGGGATTGCAGCCCTGCCAGGAAGGGGGCCCCAGCAGCCACACCAGCCAGGGTGGGCTTTGCTACCAGCCCAGTGTTGCAGCAGCCTCGCCCCACGCAGGATTCGAGGCACAGGCCAAGACAAGTCCCTGCCCCAACCCCAGGCCCGCCTGCTGAGCCCCCAGTGCCGCCTCCCTGCCTGGCTCACCATCCCGGTGCTCATGGGGCACCCAGTGGTGTTGGGCATCGCCATGCTCAAAGTACAGGTCCCACTGGCGGCACTGCTCCTCGCGGAAGTCAGCCAGGGAGTCAGGGCAGTCCTGCGGGTTGCAGAGCTGGAAGTCGTAGGCAAGGCCCGAGCAGGTGCGGCCGCCATTGGCTGGGCTGGAGGAGAAAGCGAAGGCCTTGCTGCACTGTCCCGCCAGAAAGAGGCCAGCGCTTGGAGCATCACTGTGGGTCTCTGGGGGGATCCCCGACTCTCAGGTGTCTGGATGGTGCAGCTCTGCTGAGCAAAGGGGCCTCACCCTGCCGCATCACAGCTATAGGACCTGGCCGCTCCCCAGCCTGCCAGGCCTCAGGTCATCGAGAGCAGAACCTGCTAGTGACACTCTGCCGCCCGGCGCTCCCCGGGGAAGTGGCTTCTGTGCAGCCCGTGTCCCCCTCACTGGCAGCACTGACGCTGGGCTGTGCGTGAGCAAGCCGCCATGGCGGGTGTTCAGACGCTGCCTCCTCCACTGGCTAAAATCCTCGGGAAGGCAGGAGCTGAATGCGGCTCCTGCCCAGCCGGGCCCTGGGCAGCGGGCCTGGCACGCAAGGAAAGAGGGCGACCCGAGTGCTCAACCGCTTCACGAGTGTCTGGCACAAGGCGACGCGTTGCCTCTGGGTTCTGTCCACCCCAGGGAATTGGGGCTGTGATTCTACGGATGTCCTTGCTTCGCTCAGAACAGCAGCTCTCCGCAAAGTGCCTCTGCGGTTGGCTCCCCGCTGGCCGTCGCCTCCCACCAGGGTAAGAGCCTCAGGGCGGCCTGAGGAGGGGCTGGAGGGCACCTTTCCTGCCTCTGCCGTGGCCGGGAGGGTGGCCTGGAGCCTCCAGCGGGAGGGCAGGAGGGGAGGAGAGGGTTTCCCGTGTGGGGGTGGCCGACCCCAAACACAGGCCTCCTGTGCTGCCAGGCCACATGGCCTTGACCCTCTGCCCAGAGACACAACTGCTGAGCCACTTTGGATCCCTTGTGGCCGGTCAGGGCCTGGCCAGAGACAGTCCAGAGCCTGAGCCATGGGAACTGCCGCAGAGGCCGGGCCCAGCCAGGCGGGGCGCACCTCAGAGACTGCCTGCCAGCCCGAATCTGTGCCAGGCATTGCTTCTATGGTGCCTGATTTGGAAGCTGGAAATCTGTCATTTTTTTAAATCCAAAATTCTAGATTTGTAATATTTTCAGATAAATCAAAATCTTTAAACTGGTAGAAAGGCCAAAAAAGAAAGCCTCACGTGCCCAAGCAGTGCTGGAATGGCAGCGGTAGGCGGACAAGGTCCTGGCTGTGGACTGAGTGGCCGCAGCCCAGGACGTATTTACAGCGTGGGGGCCGGCAGGGGGAAGGAGAGGGACCAGGACAGCACAGGGCCTGGGCACGGGGCCTGCGTGGGAGGCGGTACGGGAGCGTGGCTGAGGGTGGGGCCACAGCCAGAGCAGGCGGCAAGTCCCAGCCCTGCTCTCACCTGACGACAACAGCCACCCAGGCTCCTGGCATCTTGGGGGCCAAGAGAGGCCCCCTCTCTACCCTTGTCTCCCTAACTCTGCCCCAGCTCTCTCCTCCAAGCCCACGACCAGGAAAGACAGAGTAAGCCTGTATGGGGTGGGTTGCAGGCAGGTGGGGGTGGCCCAGGCGGCTGGTCAGGAGGCCAGAGGTAGGAGCACCAGCCTCCCAGGTAGGACGGGGCAGGGCAGCCCACCCTTGCACCCTCTCCAGAATGAGCACAGGAGCTCCCCAAGGACAGGCTGGCTGGTGAGGGACTCCTGGGACCTCAGCTGCCACTCAGGAAGGTTGTGGGGACACAGGGCCAACTCACTGTGGGTTGTCGCACTGGCGGGTCCTGAACTTCACACCAGTGCCGCAGGTGCGTGAGCAGGAGCCAAACGGACTCCAGGCACCCCAGTTGCCATCCCGTTTGAGGATATCAGGCGTCAGCCAGATGCAGTGTCCTTTAAAGCAATGCTGAAAGACAGAAAGCCACTCCGTTGACCCACTACTCACACCAGGGCTGCTGGGACACCCCTGCACTCTGCAGCCTGCAGCCCTGTGACTTCTGCCCTGGCCAGGCCCCAGAGGCACAGAGGGAGCCCATCCTACTGCCCCCAGATGCTCAGAGCCCCTCAGGAAGACAGGCCTCATCCCACTGGCAGCAGCGAGAGGTTCAGGGAAGAGCTGCTGCCCAGCCCCCACCAACCCACCCTCGCGCGCAGTCCTTCAGCCAGAGGCTGCACCATGGCACGTCCCCAGGGTAGACACCCCAGGGCCCCCACAGGGCCATTTATAAAGATGCACCTGCACATCAGACCAACAACTCCAGAGACACATAAGAGCTATTTAAGTAAATAAACCCAGGAGCACAGTAAGTACAGCACTAGTGTGCAAGACGCGAGATTCACCACGTCAGCCTGACCATGCTGCTCCCTCCCTTCCCAGAGGGAGGGCGCTTCTGCACTTTAGGGGCCCACTTTGAGAAGACTGCAAAATTAACAATATTAAATTAGGTATAAAATGAATTATTGATTTAGAATAATAAAATATAACACACACAAAAATTTAAAAACAGAGGACAATGATTTTTATCTGACACAACTTTTTCTACACTGCTGATGGTGCTGTCTTTCATGCGCTCTTCTTATCACAGTAATTTTGTGGCACTGTTTTCCATAGACAGAATAAAAAGAGATGCACTCACTCCTCAGCAAACTTTTTCTGTAAAAGGGCCAGATAGTAACTATTTTCGACTTTGCGGGCCACATGGCATCTGCTGAATTGCTCAGCTCTGCTGCCGGAGCATGAAGGCAGCCATAAATGGATGGACACAGCTGTGAATAAGACTTTTTACAAAAACAGGCAGCAAACGGAAACTTCTGGAATGGAGGTGTAAAGAGGTTGGTGAACACTCTCCCCAGTAAAACAACCATTTAACTGATGAAAATTACTTTTAAAAAAACCATTTAAAGTCTCTGGAAATTGTCCTAAGGTCAATACAACAAATGAAGAAATTTATTTAAGAAAATATACTAAATCTTGAATAGAACAGAAAAAGTCTACGGCATTTGAGCCACAATCCTCTTCCATTCCTTCCTGCATTCTCGATGTAACAAAAGCTTTACTGCCAAGAAGATGGGGCTCCCTATACTCCCAGCTCCCAGTCCAAGGCTACAGTTTCATGCCAAGAAAGGCAGGCCTCTGGCATCTCCTATCCCTCCCAATTCTGTGTTGCAGAAAGCCTATTCCCGGTGGGGTGGCCAAGAGGACTAGGGCTTCCTTCCTCGACCCAGTCCCCACTCATAGGGCAGAAGCTGTGCTCCAGGGACAGCAGCCCAAGAAGAGTGGACCAGATAGCCCCTCCCCAGATTGCTTGTGGAAAAGGTTCTATGCTGAAAGCGGCAGACCAAAAAGACTAGGGGCTACCATTCCCATCGAGTGATCTGCATGTATACCAGGAGTGTCACTCTGGGAGAAGCAGGCCACTGTCCCTGCTTCTAGCTCCAGTGCAGTGTTGATGGTTTCCTCAGAGGTAAAGCAGAACAGACAGCTCCATAGCTCTCCCTAAGGGGACAGACATTTATCTGAAACAGAGCATGGCGAAGTTCATGCCTAAGGTCTTAGTCAAAAACAATAGAAGCCAGTGAAGTGGCTCACTCCTGCAACCCCAGCACTTTGGGAGGCAGAGGAGGAGGGAGGATCACTTGAGGCCAGGAAAGTTCGAGACCAGCCTGGGCAACACAGTGTAACCCAAGACCCTGTCTCTACAAAAAAATTAAAAAATTTGCAGGTGTAGTGATGCACACCTGTAGTCCCAGCTACTTGAGAGGCTGAGCTCAGCAGGAAGATTGCTTGAGCCCAGGAATTCAAGGTTACAGTGGACTATGATCATGCCACTGCACTCCAGCCTAGGCAACAAAACAAAACAAATTAGAGATTCTGGTAGTGAGTAATTAAAAGGAGACCAAAAGTTCCACGATATTAGTAGCAACAAACAAAATGATAAACTAACGATAGGGTGAGTATCCCTTATCTGAAATGCTTGAAATCAGAAGTGTTTTGGATTTCAAATTTAACAGAGAGAACCAAGGACAAAGTCAGCTAAGAGCCTTCCTGAGGTCTGAGTAAGCCTCAGAGACTGGCAACACCCTATCCCTATGAAAGGTCCAGAATTTAACTGGATCATACTATAGAGCAAATTATACACCCAGGGCTTTTTCAGAAATAATACAGCAATCAGCTAGCAGTTAATGAAGGCTAACAGCTGGGTGTGATGTCAATAGAGGCAGAATGCCCAGAAGCTTAACAGAAAGATCAGGAAAAAGACAGTCAGAGAGAGCTTGGCTAATATACTGTCCTAGGGAGGAAGGGGTAGGGCTGTGGTCAGAGGGACTCTGAGGAGCAATAGCAGTAGCTGCATACTGCAGGGGAAAAAAACTCCACTGAAACAGCGCAGCCAAATCACTACTAAAAGAAACACGCAAACAACAGCAACAAGAAAGCCCAGAGGGATCAATAGCCATAGTTTATTCAATGTGGTATATAAAATGTCCAGTTTTCAACAAAAAATCCTGAGACATGAAAAGAAACAGGAAAGTGTGACCCACACACAGGAAATTAAGCAGTTGATAGAAACTACCTTTGAAGAGTCCCAGATGTTGAACCTAGCAGGTAAAGATTTCAAAGCAGCTATTACAAGTATGTTTAAAGAACAAAAGGAAACCATGTCTAAAGAATTAAAGGGGAGTATAAAAATAATGTCTCACCAAATATAGAATACCAGTAAAGGGACAGAAATAATAATAATAAAACTAAGGAGAAATTCTAGAGTGGAGTAGTATAAAAACTTAAATGATAAATTTATTAGAGGGCTCAATAGTGGATTTGATCTGGCAGAAGATAGAATCAGTGAACTTAAATATAGATTAATTAAAATTATGCAATCTAAAGAGCAGAGAGAAAAAAGAATGAAGAAAAATGGGCTGGGCACGGTAGCTCACGCCTGTAATCCTAGCTCTCTGGGAGGCCGAGGCGGGTGGATCGTTTGAGCTCAGGAGTTTGAGACCAGCCTGAGCAAGAGTGAGACCCCGTCTCTACTAAAAATAGAAAGAAATTATATGGACAGCTAAAAATATATATATATAGAAAAAATTAGCCGGGCATGGTGGCGCATGCCTGTAGTCCCAGCTACTCGGGAGGCTGAGGCAGTAGGATCGGTTAAGCCCAGGAGTTTGAGCTTGCTGTGAGCTAGGCTGATGCCACGGCACTCTAGCCTGGGCAACAGAGTGAGACACTGTCTCAAAAAAAAAAAAAAAAAGGAAAAATGAACAAAGCCTCTGAGAAACATGCAAAATCATTAAGCACACTAAAATATGCATAGTAGAAGTACCAGAATGAGAAGACACAGAGAAAGAAGCAGAAAACATTTTTTTAAATGACTGAAAACTTCCAAAATTTGATGAAAAACATTAACTTACATATTCAAGAAATTTGATGAGCTCCAAGTAGGGCAAATGCAAAGAGATCCACACCCAGAGACATCATAGACAAAATGTTGAAAACAGATAAAGAGAAAATATTGAATGCAGCAGAAGAAAAATGACATCATGTACAAAGAAATCCCAATAAGATTAACAACTGATTTTTAATTGGAAATAATGGAGGCCACAGGCAGTGGTGTCAACTAAGAATCTGACATACAGCAAAACTAACTCTCAAAAATGAAGGTGAAATAAAGATACTCCCAGATAAGCAAAAAATGAATTCACTGCTAGCCATATAAGAAATACTAAAGGAAATTCTTCAGGCTGAAAGCAAGTTAACACAAGGGAATAATTCAAATACCAGTGGAAAAAAAAATCACTGGAATGGACAAACTTCTAGAAAGACACAAACTACCAAAGCTGAATTAATATGGTATAGGAAATCTGTATAGACCTATAACAAGTAAAGAAATTGAATTAGTAATGTAAAAGCTTCCCACAAACAAAAACCCAAGCCTATGTGGCTTCGCTAGTGAATTCTACCAAACATTTAAAGAAAAATTAATACTAATTGCTCAGAAACTCTTCTGAAAAATAGAAAAGAAGAATTCCCAACTCATTCCCTGAGGCTAGTCTTACCCTGATACCAATACCAAAGACATCACAAAAAAAGAAAACTACAGACCAATATCTCCTATGAATATAGAAGTAAAAATCCTTACCAAAATACTAGCAAACTGAATCCAAGAACATATTGAAAGGATCATACATCATGACCAAGTGGTATTTATCCCAGAAATGTAGTTTAACCTTTGAAAATCAATGTACTACATCCTATTTACAAAATTAACACACAAACCCCATGATCATCTCAAGACTCAAAAAATCATTTGGCAACATCCCTCATCCTTTCATGAAAAAAACACTGAACAGACCAGGAATAGAAGAGAATTTCCTTGATCTGAGAAAGGAAATCTATGAATTACCCACAGCTAACATCACGCTTAATGGTAAAACAATGACTACATCTCTCTATGTCTTCATCAGTTTGTACTGAAAACTAGGTAATTTATAAATAGTAAAAAATTATTTCTTACAGTTCTGGAGGCTGGGAAGTCCAATATCAAGGCACTAGCAGATTCAATGTCTGGTGAGGACTGGCTCTCTCTGTTTCCAAGACGGCACTTTGCTGCTGTGTCCTCTGGAGGGGACTAACACTGTGTCCTCATGTGGCAGAAAGGATGGAAGTGCAAAAGAGTCCTAGCAGGGGTGGGTAACCTGTGGCCTTCTGATTTCAAGATTGTTATTTTTCAAACACCAAGGAGGCAAGAAAATCTTCATCCTTCTCTGCTACACTCCTTTTAATGAAAGGATTTGTTATGTAAAATTTGGATTCAGTCAAAAGGCCGCACTTAAGGACCTAGAAAGGCCACACATTCCCCACCCCTGCCGGTGGTAGCCCTTTTATAAGGCCACTAATCCCATCCAGGAGGATGGAGCCCTCACGGCCTAAGCACCTCCTCAAGGACCCACCTCTTAATACTGTGGCTTTTGGAATAAACTTGCAACATGAATTTTTAAGGGGACACAAACATTTAAACCAGAGCACCCTATAATTAGGAACAAGACACAGACATCTGCTTATGCCATTTCTACTCAACATTGTAATGGAAGTTGTAGAAAGGACAAGTAGGCAAGAAAAGGAAATAAAAGGCATCCATACTAGAAAGGAAGAAGTAAAACTGTCTCTATTTGCAGACAACATAGTCATCTATACAAATAATCCCAAGGAATCCCCTAAAAAAACTAACAGTTCACAAACAAATTCAGTGAGGTTGCAGGAATAAGATCAATATACAAAAAAAAAAAAAAAAAAATTCCATTTACAATAGCATCGAAAAGAAGGAAAGAACCCTTGGAATAAACTGAACAAAAGAAATGCAAAACCTGTCCACTAAAGATGACAAAACATTGTCAAAAGAAATTACAGATCTAAGTAAATGGAAAGATATGTCATGTTCACAGATCAGATTGCTCAGATGACAATAATCCCACATTGACCTATGGATTCAACCTAATTCCCATCAAAATCCCAGCTAGAATTTTGTAGAAATTGAGAAACCACTCCTAAAATTCATATGGAAAGTCAAGGGACCCAGAATAATCAAACAATATTGAAAAAAGAGCAAAGTGGGAATACACTTCCCCATTTCAAAATTTACTATAAAACTAAGACAGTGTGGCCCTGACACAATGATAGACAAAAATATAAATGGAATGAAACTAAACCTCTACATTTGGTCAATTGATTTTTGACAAGGGTGCGAAAACAATTCAATAGAAAAAGAATAGTCTCCTCAACAATGCTGATGAGACAACTGGATATCCACATGCAGAAGAATGAAGGTGAACCCCCTCCTCACACCTTACACAAAAATTAACCCAAAATGGATCACAGACTTAAATGTAAAAGCTGAAACTCTTAGACTAAAACACAAATCTTCTTGACCTAATAGTAATGATTTCTTAGATACAACACCAAAAGCACAAGTGATAAAAGCAAAAATAGATAAATTGGACTTCATCAAAATTAAAAACTTTTGTGAATCAAATAATACTATCATGAAAGTGAAAAGACAACCCACAAAATGGGAGAAAATATTTGCAAATCATATATCTGATAAGTGTAATAAGGGACTTATATCCAGAATATATACAGAACTCTTACAACTCAATAATAAAAAGATAAATAACTTAATTAAAAAATAAGCAAAGGATCTTAACAGAATGTTATCCAAAAAGATATATATGTTTATATATACAAATTGATATTAAGCACATGAAAAGATGTTCAACAATATAGGTCATTAGGGAAATGCAAATCAAAATCCTGATAATATTTTGTATCCACTGAGATAGTTATAATAAAGACAATTACATGTTTTGGGGAGGATATGGAAAAATCTGACCCCTTGTACATTGCTAGTTGGAATGTAAAAAAGTGAAGTTTCCTTTGAGAAACAGACTATCAGTTTGTCAAAAAATTAAACATAGAGTTTCTATAAGATCCAATGATTCCATTTCTGGTATCTTCCAAGAAAAATGAAATATCTATGCAATATTTTGTACAGGAATGTTCATGCAGCATTTCTCATAACAGCCAGAAAGTGGGAAGAATCCAAATGTCCATCAACTATAAATGGGTGAATAGAACCAATAAATGGATGACTATCTACAGAAGGGATTATTATTCAGCAAAAAGAAAGAATGAAATACTGACATGAGCTCCAGTGGGGATGAACCTTGTAAACATCACGCTACTTGAAAGAAGCGTGTCACAAAAGGTCATGTGTTGTGTGATTCCAGTGATATGAAACATCTAGAACAGGAAAACGTGTAAGGCCAGAAAGTGGCTCTGTGGCTGCCTAGGGCTGGGCAGGAGCAGGATGGACTGGAGTGACTACTGATGGGCACGGGGCTTCTTTTTGGAGTGACAAAATGTTCTAAAATTTGATCAATGTGATGGTTGTACAACTCTACACTGAAAATAATTGAATTCACACATTAAAGGGGTGAATTTAAATGTGAATCCCACCTCATTCAAACTGTTAGAGAAAAAATCAAGCAAGCAGGCAGCAGATGGAGTCGGCCTTCGTGCCATAGTTTGTTAACACTTGCTCTAGCATGTTGAGGGAGATATTTACTTTCTCTTTTTTTTATTATCAGTCATTTAAAGAAGTTATCAGTGATGTCATCTGAACATCAAGAACAATCAACTTTGGAGACACTGCTATCCAGTTTCCTTCCTTGATGTGGATTTCAGGGCATTTCAAGTTTTCTCCGTCAGAGCTTGACTTTAAACACTCTCTGGATTGGCACTGCTCAGGAACGGCTGCTGTCGACGTCCTCAGAGTAGGGGCAATATTCGGAGCTCCACGGTGTCTTTGATGTTGTTAATATTTCACGTCAAATCAGAAAGAGGTTTTTCCAGTGTGTTCATCAGATGCACTCCTCTTCATTAACTGAATTGTAAGATGCACCAGGAGCCGGTTACTTCTTTGACACATCACTTCCGCCTAATGAATGACTGCTTTTGGTTTGATCTGAAAACTTTCTTTGGTTACAATGAACTTTTTGAAGTCAGATTTATTTTTATTGATTTCTTTACTCATTGTATTGCTTTAGTTTCATATCCCATTAATTTTTATCAGAATTTTTTCCTTTCTTTAATAAACAAATAAACAATGTGTGAAAGAAGACACTTTTTATATAGACCTCCAAATCAGAGTTTGTGATGTCTCCCTTATTTTACTGAAACATTCCAAAACGGCTTTCAAAATTGCAGTTAAAATGGTGCATTAAGGCTTTATCCGCATTTTTTTGCCTCTCATTTTCATTCATGGTCTTTGCAAATTTATTTTAGAGTCCCTCGTTTTTTGCCATTTGTGCTTTACAAGGCTGGCACAGCTTTTAAACAAGCAGACTGTCGTGTTACACTTTGCTCTTCTAAAGAAATATCCACAGTGGATCTGTGTTTAAAGCATTCCATCTACAAGACAAACCCCAGAAGAAAACAAACTACTGCCAATATAGAAGTAACCACAACCTCTGGGATAACTGAGGCACCTTTTCCTACAAATATCTGAGGAGAACGGGCTGCACAAGGCACATACTCTGCAGTGACCCTGGGGGGGTTGGCAGAGCTGCCCTGTGAGTATTTCTGGAAGCTACTCTCACACCTGGACAGACACCATAATTTACACATGGTAGACACTGAAAATCATGTTGATAAACCACTACATAACCCCAAATCCAATTTCTGTGGCCAAACCTGCAAAATGCCCACGGCCACTCCAATGCCAGCCCACCAGAGAAGCGTGTCAAGGGCAAGTAGGAGTGAAAAGAGAAGTGGTCTTCATTTACTGTGGTTAAAATATCTCTTTTGCAAAATTCATGAAAACGTGAACATGTTGCCGGCCCCTCCCAGGGACTTGGAAGGGCCCCAAGACTCAAGCATCGTGAGCTTTGTGGTCAGTCTCTTCCTCCCACAGCGGCAGGGTGGTACAAGCCCTGTGGCTGGCAGCAAGGCCCTGCGTGACTGGCCCCTACTCGCTCTCCAGCTTCTCTGATCCCAGCCTCGCACCGACAGCGCTGCAGCGCTTCAGCTGGGACAACTCTGAAAGGCCAGCCTAGCTCCAGAGCCCCGCGTGGGGCTGGCCAAGCCCCGTGCTGAGGTCACCCCTGTGCAAGGCCTTGCTCTCCCTGCCAGGGTTGGCCCTGAGAGCACACCTGGAAAATTCCTGCAATCAGGGCTCTGTATCAGAGGCCAATTCTGGGGAAGCTGTGCCCCTGTGTCCATGCCTGGGGTGTCCCTGTCACCCTTCCTGGTGGTTGTCTCTCAGGAGAGCTCTTCCCCGTCCCCGCCCTTTGCCCGCATCTCTCCTCTTCCTCACAGAGGCCCCTCACCCTCCACAGCCTTTTGAAACGCTCTCAGGCCTGCCCCTGCACCCACGTGGGCCACGCGGCGACTGCGGAGGCTGCCACTCAGTGGGTCCTCTGCCCGGGGCTCCATCCCACCAGGCGGAGCGAGCAGGCGCACGGCTGGTCACCTCATCTCTCACCACCAAGCTCCCCTCAATCAACCATGGAGGGACAGGGAGAGCCCACAGAAACGTTGGCTGGTGTCCCTCTTAGCTGGAGGCGCAAGAGGGGGCTGACAGGTAGGAGCAGGGCCCAGGTAAGGGAGTGCTGTGACTGAATGTCTGTGTCCCCCCGGAATTCATGTGGGGAGGCCTTACCCCCCAGTGTCATCATATTAGAAGACCGAGTCTTAGGGAGGGAATTAGGTCATGGCCCTCATGAATGGGATTACTGTCCTTGGAAGAAAAGACACGAGAGAGACGATCTCTCTCTCCGCCGTGTGAGGCCGAGATGGGAAGGTGGCAGTCTGCAGAGCAGGAGGAGGGCCCTCACCAGAAGCCAGCCGCACCGGCGCCCTGGCCTTGCACTTCCAGCCTCCAGAACTGGGAGGAATAAAGTTCTGTTGTTTAAGCCGAGTCTGTAGCGTTTTGTTAGAGCGGCCTGAGCTGAGACAGAGCGTGAGGGAGCCGGAGGGGAGAAGCGCACGTGGGGTGGCCCAGCTAGAGAGTGGGCGCTGGGGGTGGGTGCAGGGGCCAGCCCCGCCCCCAGCCGCCTATCTGGTGACCTGCTATTTCTCCAGCCCGGCCTGTTCTCTCTCCTCCCCTCCTCTCCCCACCCCTTTGGCTCTTCTTGCAGGATGGGGGGCAAAGGAATAATTGCTTTCCAGACATAAAAGCACATTGCAATAGTCAGTGGGACTTTGACACGTACAGACCCACAAAGCTGAGGACTCTGACAGGCCCCCAGAAGGAGCCCTCCCTGCCCCCTCTCCTTTGCTCCCCTAACCCACCCCTAGTTGCTGATCCAGGTCAGTTGCAATCTGTGCTCCTCCTGATTCAGGGGAGGCTGAGTGGGCCCCAGCTCGGCCCCTTAGTCGGCACAACTCTGCTTTTTAGGACATAAAATGGTAATTTTATTTACTGGGCTAAATGCACAAAGCGTCCTACCACACCCCGCTGGAGAAGGGGGTCAATCAGCCAGGGTGCGGGCCAGCCAGCCCCCCCACTCAGGAGCCTCCCCTCCCCCCCCGCCCTGCTCCTGCTCCCTGGGAGAGCTCCTACGCAGGGCTCACCTTCCACGCCAACCGCTTAGCTGTGCCCCTGCCCTACTCAGCGGCCCCCGGCCTGCGCCGCTGCTCGTTTTCCTGAGCTTCTGTGCAGGAGGCAAGAGGCAGTTCTGGCCTCCCCGGCCCTGGCGTGTCCCCAAAACACCCCACCTTGGACTGCTAGCAGTTCATTAAGTCTGTGGTACTTCTTTTTATTTATTTTTTTTTAATTTTTTTCTTAAACCTGACTTAAAGCATAAAGTGGCACTTCTTAACAATACTGATTCCCAGGTCTTCAAACAAAACGTTATACCTGAATGTTCACAGCAGCACTACTCACAATCCCCAAAAGGTGGAAACAACCCAAATGGCCATCAATGGGTGAACAAAATGTGTTCTGTCCACACGATGGAATAGTACTCAGCCGTCAAAGGATCGCAGGACTGACACCCGCTACAACACGGATGAACCTTGAAGACATCATGCTCCGTGAAGTAAGTCAGACACAAAAGGTCACATATTATGTGACCCCATTTATATGAAATTCCAGAATAGGCAACTCCATAGAGACAGAAAGCAGATTAGTGGTTGCCAGGGGAAGGAGAGGGCGGTGGGGGTCCCCTGAAAAGGTACTCTGACCCCACTGTAGGGCCTGTCCCTGGTGGTCTGTGCGCCTCAGGGTTGCTGCCCTCTGCACCACTGCCCTCAAGGTGCCCTCAGTCCTGACTCACCTTGCCAGGTGCACACATGGTCCCGTCCAAGGGGGGGCCCTTCTTGGTCTTGCAAAAGTAGGGGTTGTCAGGGTGGCTGCACCACAGCTGCTTACAGGGGTCGAAGGTCCGGAACTGGAAGAGAGCACCAGTGGCTTGCCAGGCCACTGCCACTCCAGGGGGGTCCCGTCCCCCTCCCTGGTTCTATAACCCGGCATGCCCCCGCAGGACTGGCTCCTGACAGGCCGTGGGTGGGTGTCGTGAGCTGTGACTCTGGGGTGGTGAGGACCCGCCCACCCTGTGGGGCAGCGGGCAGCTGCACACCCTGCGGAGCTTGGACAGGCAACTGGGGGTTAGGGTGCAGCATGAGGGCTGGGTGGCCGCCCTCTGCCAGGGCAGGAGTGGCTGGTGACTTCCAAGGGCTGTCGCTGCGAGGCCCCGTGGGCGCCAGCTGACCCCGACTGCGGAGTCCCGTCCTGAAGCCCTGGTGAAGCCCCCTCTGCTCCCACAGGCCCACCCTCACCCCAGCCAAGTCCTGTGTCCCCTGGACCTCACAGTCGCCTCTTCTCTGGCCTTTCTGTGTCCTGCCCTGACGGCTCTTCCTCTAGGACTTCCCCGAGGGGTTGGCTGAAACTCAGCTCTGGCCACGCCGCTCCCCTGTCCACACCTTTCCGGAGCACCCACTGCTGTGAGGATCGAGTCCACGCTGCTCCTCAGGTGGTCACGAAAAGAGCCAGGCCTCCGGTGTCAGTGCCTGGGTCCTCACACGCTCTCCGTGTGGCCTCGTCACCTAACTGCAGTGGGCCTTGGCTTCCTCACCTGGGAAGTGGGACCCCCTTGCTTCCTTCCTCCACACAGCAGGGGCGAGCGCTCAGAAGCTCACAGGCACGAGAGCTCCGGCCGCGCAGCCCCCGCCCTGCTGGCCCTCGGCCCTGGCACACAGCTGCTTCTCTGCATGCTGCGTTCTCCGCTAGGCTCTGCACACGTGACCTTCCTTTCTGGAATGTCCTCTCCTCCCACTTAGCCTTCACACCTCACTTATTCCTCAGGAAGCCCTCCTGACCTCTGCAGGCCTTGCCAGGCTCCCGCTGTCCCTCGCTGATCCCTGGTCACAGCCCTGTCACCTGTGTGCCTCCTGCCCAGGACCACGTGTGCACCCACCAGGCGGGCTCTGGGGGCCTGCTGGGTGAGCAGTGGTGTGTGCAGGGGGGATGCTGCTCTGCCCTGCCCTCCCCAGGCCGGGCCAGCCCTCACACTGGCCCCGGAGCCGCCCCCCGAGCCTGCCTCCCCATCACTCACTGCAGTGCACATCATGTAGCCCAGGCCGAAGTCGAAGCGGCACTGCTCGTTCATGGAGTAGTGCAGCCCGGGGAGCTGGGGCAGCGCCGGCCAGTTGTGGGCGAAGGGGTCGTCCCGCAGGCAGTCGTAGGAGCTGTGAGGAGACATGTGGGCACCACAAGCAGCCTTCAGCCAGGCTGGCCATCCAGCCTGTGAGGCACTGAGGACCCTTCTGGAGCTGCCAGGTGGGCCTGCCTGCACCCCCGGCCCTCGGCTGTGTTGCCTCAGTTTCCCTGCTGCATCTCTTGTCCTCGATGTGAGACACCTTATATTGCGCAGATCCCAGAGTAGCTGCCTTACTCCCTCACCATTCAAGGCCAGGCCCCCAACAATAGGGTCTCCTCCCGGGTCGGAGTCCTCTCACAGGCCTGCCCTCTCCTCCCCTGCTCCTCAGGCCGGAGGACCCGGGGTCTGAGGGCTTGGGCTGGACCTGACTCACCAGGGACTCGCGCCCTCCTAGCACTGAGCCCAGGGGTGGAGGGGTCGCCCCCAGGGACACGGGTGGTACTCACTGCAGGTAGCGGCTCAGCTCCTGCTGGCTGCAGCGCGACCAGTGGAAGCGGTGGAAGGCAGCCTGCACCAGGGGCGCCATGATGCTGCCCAGGCGCACCTCGTCGCCGCAGCGGTTGCCCTGCCCGTCGTGCTCCATGCCCAGCCTGTGAGGGGCAAGGCAGTGTGCTGGGCCCCTGCCAGTGCCCTGGCCTGCCAGCCCCACCCCACCAGGACCCTAGGGCCCTCCTGCCTCTCCTGCTGGCCTCCCTTGGCCTCGGTAGCCTGGTCTGCCCAAGCCAGGAGGTACCGACTCTCCACGGGCTACATTCTTAAAGCTGGGCACTCTGGGGAGACGGCGTCCAGCGGGCAGCCCCCCAGGTACCCCATCCCCAAGGAGGGGCACTGCTCTGTGAGAGTGCAGTGGAGGTGTCTGCGGCTCTTAGTCTGGGGCACCCGCTCCACACTCAGCAGTGCGGCCACGTGAGGGTCCCCATCAGCAACGGTGTCCCACCCGAGCTTTGGGGGCTCAGATGGTGCAGGGCACACGCACTCGGCGGGCTGTGGCTTCCTGCACCCAGCTCTCTAACTCTGGGTGACCGCCTAAGAGGCTCAGCGACTTCTCTATAAAATGGGCGGGAGCCCCTCTGCCAGTGACTTGAGTGGGTGACGCGCAAGGCCCCGGCTCCCGCTGGCTGCAGGCGCAGCCTCCCTGTGATTGCTCCCTGCTGCAGAAAGTGGGCCTCGGGCCTGCGCAGCACCGGGAGCACAGAACATCATATCCCAAGTGACGGCCACACAGGCGCGTCCTTCCCAAGGCCCAGAGAAGTGGGCAGGCAGGAGATTCTAGGTGGCCCCTCTGTGCCCTCCCCCTTCTCAGACCACAAGGATGGCCAGGCCACTTACACGTGGCCGGTCTCATGGGCTACCACGAAGGCCGAGGAGAAGCCATCCTCATGGTTCAGGGTGCAGCTGCGGACGGGGTGGCACATCCCGGTGACAGGAGCATAGCCTGGGAGGAGACAAGAGGCGGCCCCAGCTCCCAGGCCCAGAGCCCAGCCTGAGGCAGCCCTGATCCTGCCGCAGCCCAGATGGTGGGTGGGAGGTCCTGGCCTAACTCCCAAGTGCTGCTTCTCCTTGAGGACCCCTCAGCTGGCACCGCTCAGAAGACCACCCAGGCAGCAGGCCCCAGCCCATCCCCACCCGAGTCCTGTGACTGCCTTGCCTGTGGTGGGGCCACTTCCGAGTCTGGATGTCACAGGCTGCGGCTCGCCTGTTCTCCGCACCCTCTCTCTGCTGGAGGCAGCCTGGCCCCATCTGCTGTCATCGCGGCCACCAAGCCACCTCCTCTGGGCACCTTCCCTGGGTACCCCTGGTTTCTCTGGGTTCTTTGAGACATATCCCAGCTAGACCCATCTCCATGACGCTAGAGACTGCAAGGCTGTTGAGCCAATCAATAAGCCACACTGACCCAGGAAATGACACAGCAGGGGCGTGGCAGGTGGGGATGAAGAGGTCAGATCAGCTGCAGGAGGCAAGGCCAGCAGCCCGTGGCAGGCCAGGGTCAAGGGGAGGGTGGCTGAAGGTCTTGATGCTGAGACCCCGCATAAAACCAAGGAGACCAGAAAATGAGATCTAGCTTCACGCCCCAGTTCTAATCTCAGCAGAGGGAGGCAGCTTGGACAAGATAGAAGTGGGGTGAGATGGGCACAGAGCTGGTGTGAAATGAGAGGCCTCTGCTTATATCCCTGGGGGTCTTCCTAGAGGCCAGCCAAGCGTGCAGCCCCAACTCTCAGAACCCTAACCTTTCCCACTCCTGCCATACCCATGGCAATTTGCTCAAAGAGAAAACAGAGAAGAAAGGAAGGAGAGCCAAGGGACCTAGGCTGTGCTGGCTTTTACACTTTTCTGTAAAAATAGGACCATTGTAATCTAACTGTTGTCTTTTCCCCTTGGAATAAACAGGAAAATCTATATATATTTTTTGCTCTGCAGATTTTGAGACAATTGTTGACTCAGTGTGCCAGAGCGAAGTTTGAGATCTTCTCTTTGTCCTCTGTGCAAAGCTCGCATATGAATATGTGTCTTGGTGTGGGTGTATTTTTCATGCATCCTACTTAGCATGACATCAGCCTCTATGATTTGAAAAAGTATCTTTATTTTTTCTTTTTTTCCTTCCCTCTTATTTTATTTTGGGGTTGTTCTCTCTTTCTGGAATCTTACTAGGTATGTGTTGTACCTCCTGGATTGCCCCTCTAGGTCTCCTAACTTTTCTTTCATTTGAACCTTTTTTTTTTGCTCCAAACTGAGAGATGCCTGAGCTTTTGAATTTTTTATTTTATCCATCATATCCTTAATTTTATACTTGTTCTCTAGTTCTTCATAGCAACCTATTCTGGGTTTATGGATGTACTTCCTCGAACACTCTGGGAGTATTACTTTTTAAAATGTTCTTTTTCAGTCTCTAAAGTATCTCTATTTCCTCTGAAGTCAGTTTTCAAGCTTTTTATCTTGTTTCCATCTTGGTCCATCTTTTTCATGCTGTAAGTTTTTTTGGTTTTTTGTTTTGTTCTGTTTAAATATTTGGTAATCCTTGTCTTTCCTTTCACATTTTTAAAAGAAGGATTAGGTCACTTAATATAAAATTTGTGTGGGTTTCCTCTCCTATGGGGCAGTTTGCCCTAACCCGTTAGAATTCTCACCTAGACAAAGAGCTGAAAGAACACTCCGATCAACTGGCTCCGTTGCATGTGAAAGGGAGCTATTTCAGCCTTTTAAATGTAAACCATTCTATAAAACCATTCTGTCAAATACTTTTTCTAGATCAATTGAGATGACCATATAATGTTTTCCTTTATTCTGTTAATGTGATGAATTACACTGATTGATCTTCAAATGTTAAACCAACCTTGTATTCCTAGAATAAACTTAAATTCATTGTGAAATAGTATCTTTTTAAAAAATCTAGCACCAGATTTGATTTGCTGATATTTTGGGAGGAGTTTGTATCTATATTCATGAGAGATATTGACCTGTAAACTTTTTCTTGTGATGTCCTGCTCAGATTTTCTACCGATGTTATGCAGGCCTCCTAAAACTAGTTGGAAAATGTTCCTTCTCTTTTCATTTTCTGGGAGTTTGTGTGTGATTGGTATTCTCTTCCTGAAACATTACGAAGAATTATCTGGTAAAGCTGTCAAGTCCTGGAGTTTACTATAAAGGAAGGCTTTTATAATAATTACAAATTGTAGTTTCTTTAATAGATATGAAACTATTTGGATTTTCTATTTTTTTTCTCAGATTTTGTCTTTTTCCAAGGAATTTGTACCTTTCATTCAAATTGACAAATATATTGACATAAAGCTGTTCAAAATACCTTGTTATTATCTTTTAAAATTCTGAAGGATGTGTAACGATGTCTCTTTTATATTCCTGATCTTAGTAAATTTGTATATTCTCTCTTTCTTTTTTAAAATTAGCACTGCTAAGAGTTTTTCAATTTTAATCTATGAAAGAACCAAATTTTGGTTTTGTTGGCTTTCTCTATTGTACTATATTGTTTTTCATTTCAACAATTTTGCACTTATCTTTATAATTTCCTTCCTTCTACTTTTCTTGGTTTTAATTTGTTGCTCTATGTCAAATTTTTTGAGATATATGCATATATGATTGACTTTTCAGCCTATTTCTCTAATAAATGCACTTAAGCCTATAAATACCAATCTAATCATTATGTGTGCTACATTTGCAAGTTCTGATGTGTCATGTTGTCATTCTCATTCCTTATAAAACTATAGTCTAATTTCTACTGGCATTTCTTCTTTGACCCATGGATTATCTATAAGTGTACTGTTTCATTTCCAAACGTTTAGAATTTCTTATCTTTTCCAGTGTTGTCAGGGAACATACTCTAATCTTTTATATTCTCTGAGACTTCCCAGTGGCCCGGCACACCTGGTGCGGCGTGTCGGGCTGTGCACGGGCAGAGCGCAGGCTCTGACGTCTGGTGCGGCCGTCTCCAGCACCCAGCAGGTCAAGTTGCTTAATTCCGATCTTCTCTGTCTTTACCAATTTTCTTGTCTATAGTTCTATTAGTCGCTAAGAAGTGTGTTAATATCTTCAATTATGATTGTAGACTTGCCAATTTCTTCTTCTAGATCTGTCAGCTTTATAAAGTTTGAATCTTTATGTAGAAATCTCTAAACTTTTAAAGGTTGGCAACTTGTTCAATTTGTTTTTTAGAAACTGGGGGAAGCAAATAACCCTGAAGCGCAGTCACAGACGCTGGCTGGTCTCTGGGCTGCCAGGCCCGGATTGCCCACTATACCACCTCTGATCTCCCTTGGACCCCTGAGGTAAGTGGCAGAGGCCCTGCTACTGTTCCAGAGCTGACCCCAACCCTCATCCAGCGAAGGTGGCCACAGCCCCTTCCTGCCTCGACACTCTTCCTGGGCTGAGGCTGTCGGGGGCCCTCCCAGCTCCACTGCAGCTTCGGTCCCCTCTGTGGCCCTGCAGGGGCGAGGCTTACCTTGCATGCCCGAAGGCCCAAAGTCCTGCCGTGTGAGGAAGATGGCATGATCGTGGTATTCATCGTGACCTGTGTCCGGCTTCTGCTGCAGGTAGGCCCAGCGGCAGACATTCTCTAGGCTCTGAGAGGGGTTCCCAATCTCGATGAGGCTCATGGACTGTGGGGGGTGGGAGAGACGGGAGAGATGGTGGCGTCTGGTGGATAGGTTGGGGGCTGAGCAGGGTGTGGTGGTGACAGACCCCATCCACCGGGGAGTGGCAGGAGGCACTGGACGCCATGCCCAGTCACTCTCAGGACCTGCCTCCCACTTGGCTCCATTTGTCTGAATGGAAGGAGAGGGTCCCCCACCACACTCAGCCACGTGGGTTTCCACACAAAGTCACCGCACAGGGTTCAGGCGAGATGTGGAAGCAAAGCTCTGAGGTCAGCTAAGGCCTCCCAGAGCCCACTCACCCCCGGCCCATTTCCAGGAGTTCCTGCGTTCCATCAGGCACCTGTTCTGGGCAGGCCCTGCACAGGAGGTGAACGCGGTGTGGACCTCACTCCAAAGAGCTCTCAGTTCTGGGAGGGTCCAGCCATGGAAGGTAGAAGTCCCAATATGGCACATAGGCCCAGAGGAAGCAGGAGATAACCTTATTTGAACGTTTTCTCCATTTGAACATATTTTCAGAAACCCATACAATGGAGGGAAAGAAACTGCAGAAAAGAAACTGCTCTAGCAAAGGAGCCATACAAAGAATGGATATAAACAGACCATCCCCACAGGAACTGCAGAGAGGAAGCCATGGGAACAACCACATTCCACCATGTGTCATGGGGCACACCTGAGAGCCAGGGCCAGCCTGGGGACAGACCGTCCTGCATACCCGTTTTGCACCATGACATCAGCAGACACACTCATTTACTTTTTTTTTTTTTTTTTTTTTTTGAGACAGTGTCTCCCTCTGTCACCCAGGCAAGAGTAGAGTGGCGTCATTATAGCTCACTGCAATCTCAAATTCCTGGACATAAGCTATCCTCCTGACTCAGCCTCCCAAATAGGTGGGACTACAGGTGTATGCCACCACGCCAGGTTAATTTTTGTATTTTTTGTAGAGACAGGGTCTCACTCCTGCTTAGGCTGGTCTCGAACTCCTAGCTTCAAACAATCCTCCTGCCTCCCAAAGTGCTAGGATTACAGGTGTGAGCCACCACTCTCAGCCTCTCATTTAGTCTTCAGGACTAAGAGGGAAGTCCTGGACAAGAAACTGAGGCTCTGAGAAGGTAGGTAGTTTGTCCCAGGTTACATAAGTAGGAAGTGGAAGAATTGAGATCTGAACCCAGGAAGCCTCAAACCAAAATCTACATTCAGCCCACTGCCCTAAACTGCCTCCCCAAATAAAACATGTACCATGTTGTCTCAAAAGCAAGGCTCCTGTGAGTGGCACATATCCCACTCCATGATCCTCATGGCAGGCACTGGTTTCTGTTCTTACCACATACTCCCACCACTGAAGTAGTTTCCTCCACGAGAACTAAGAGTCCCTCCAAGAGCCCTGGGCATACTCTTTTCCTCTTTAACAATTTATCTGTCCATGAAACAGAGACGCACATTCCTTGGTAAATATGTTTGCAGGTGTTGTATTTCTTCTTTTGCATAAACATACACAAAGTACAGCCACATATTTCTCTTTGTGTGTGTAAGTATCAAAAGGCCGACAGAGGGTATTGTTAGTAAGCCAGGTAGTTCCAGAAGAAGGAAGAAAGGTTCAAGGCCAAGAGAGGCAAGTCCCAAGTGTCATGCAAGTCCATGGCTTAGGGGATGGCGAGCAGCTCCCAAGGCCCGAGCACAGAGCCAACTGTGAAGACTTCGTCTCCGGCTCCTGGGAGACGAGACTGCTCATTGCAACAAGGTGTCAGCATGTCCCAGTGGAGTAAGTCATACACTAGAGTGAGCCATCTCATGACCAGGACCTGCTGGACGCTGGCACAGTGATGGACAGCCCAGGGGAAGCTGAAGGAGGTGGGGGGTGGGGCTCATGTGACTAGCTCCGGCCAATGAGCTGTGAGCTGAAGTGGCACAAGTCTCTTCTCGGCAGAGCATTTAATTGCCCACTGAGATGCTTCAGCGAGCACTCCTCTCTGGCATGTGGTCCAGTGACACTGAGATGGTGGCTGCTCTGCCACCTAGGCCCCTCAGTGACAATGACACCGGAATCCTCTGCCAAGTCACAACAGACACACGGCATGGGCAGGAAGTAAATCTTTGTTGTTTTAAGACACTGGGATGTGAAGCTTGCTTGTTTCTGCAACATAACCGGACCGGGCAGCGTAACTTGCCCACTCGGCCTCACGCAGGAGGAGCCAGGGCAGTGGGCATCTGCCTCCCATCTAAGCTGGACCCCAGCTCACCCCCCGAGTCCCTGCCAGGTGATACCTGCCTCCGGGTAACCTTGAGAGGTCACAGTTCTGAAGAAGGGGTCAGAGGGGAGGATCTGCTTTCTCACGGCTCCAGCTCGAGAATGAGCTTCGAGTGTCAGTGAGAAGGAAGGGACCCCCATGGGTGGGTTTGCTTTGGGGTTAAAGCTTGGGGCCTTGTGGCTGGTTGAGCTTAATATTGCCAGCCCAAATATGGATGAACTTGGAGGCCATTATGTTAAGTGATATAAGCCAGGCACAGAAAGATAAATAACCGGGTGTTCTCACTCATGTTTAGGAGCTAAAACTGTGGATCTCGTAGACGAAAAGAGTAGAATAGTGGTTACTAGAGGCTGGGGAGGGGACAGAGAGCAAGAGGGCGGCTAATGGATATGAAATACAGCGGGCTAGGAGGAATAGGTTCTAGTGCTCTATAGCACTGCAGGCAGCTGTAATTAGCAGTTTGTTACATACTATCAAACAGCTGGAAGAGCAGATTGTGAACGTCCCCAACACAAAGACATGATAAACATTCAAGGTGACGGATGTGCTGGTTGCCTTGATTCGAACATTCCACATTGTACACATGCATCGAAATATCACACTGCACCCTATAAATATGTACAAGTATTATGTGTCAATTAAAAACAATAATGGGCCTAATCCTAGCACTCTGGGAGGCCGAGGCGGGTGGATTGCTCACGGTCAGGAGTTTGAGACCAGCCTGAGCAAGAGCCGAGACCCCATCTCTACTAAAAATAGAAAGAAATTATCTGGCCAACTAAAATATATATAGAAAAAATTAGCCGGGCATGGTGGCGCATGCCTGTAGTCCCAGCTACTCGGGAGGCTGAGGCAGTAGGATTGCTTAAGCCCAGGAGTTTGAGGTTGCTGTGAGCTAGGCTGACGCCACGGCACTCACTGTAGCCCGGGCAACAGAGCGAGACTCTGTCTCAAAAAAAAGATAATAATAATAATGAAGTCCAAAACAAATCAACTCAAACAAGAATTAACTTTTAAAATA
Organism: Varecia variegata; assembly: GCA_028533085.1. Taxonomy (NCBI): domain Eukaryota; kingdom Metazoa; phylum Chordata; class Mammalia; order Primates; family Lemuridae; genus Varecia; species Varecia variegata. Next base: position 49,582,840 of record CM052443.1, read on the forward strand.
AAATTTTAAAAAATTGCCAGCCCAGGTCCCAATCAGAAGGTCAGCGCTAAGGTTCCTGATGACCACTTTACCTAGGATGGTTGCATGGCGCCCCCGGAGTGCAGCTGCCGGCTCCACGGCACCCCGCTGGGCCCCACTTCCCGCTGCGGTGGCAAACTGGCCAGCCCACAGGGCCCTGCGTCTCCTGTGGCGGCACAGACGATTCTAGTCCGCCCCTTTCCCTCTGTCCCCGGGAGGCTGCGGTGACTTTTGCCTGCCCTGTTCCCACAGGTGGCCCAGGCTCCCTTTGGTGAAACATTCCCTCCTTTAATCTGGTTTCAGGGGTGGGAGGGCCCAGGCCCGGCCAACGCAAGCGCCACATCTTCCTGGCCTCTGTGATGGTCAGGGGTGAGCACCAACCACAGCAGGCCAGGGAGTCGGCACAGCATGAGACGTGGGCCCACAGCTTCTGGGACCCTCGAACCACAGGAGGAGAGACCTCCCCCAGGACAAAGCCCCCACAGAGCACAGCTGGGCCCAGAGGTGAAGACGGGGCATTCCTGGCATCCTCACACGAGCACCGGGTTCATCCAAGCCTGAAGCCTGCTTACCATGAGTCTGTGTGTTATCTAGCACAGCGTAACAAATTACCCCAAGACTTGACAGCCAAAAAAAACCAGACATCAATCATCTCATAGTCTCCTTGAGTCAAGGATCCTAAAGCAACTTAGCTGGGTTCCTCTGGCTCGAGTTCTCTCGGGAGATTGCTGTTCAGCTGAGAATGGGTTTGTGGTCTCATCTGAAGGCTCCCCTGAGGGAGGGTCCACTCCCAAGCTCACTCATGTGGTTACGGGCTGGACTCTGTTCCTCACAGGCTGCTCACCACACCATGTGGGGCCTCCTTGGCCAGCTCACCATGGCACCCTGCTTCCCCAGCACATGTGACACAAGGGACTGCAAGAAAACAAACGCACCTCCAGGACAGAATGTTTAGGATCTAATCTCAGTCCAGCCCACACTCAGGGCCAGGGGGCTACACCGGGGCATGAGTACCAAAAGACAGGGTCACTGGGGACTGTCTGAGAGGCTGCCTACTGCAGATATGTCTCATTTATGCATCAGGAAATTCCTCTTCTTGCGAAAGCCAATTCTGAGTCCTGTTTTGTCACTAAGAGAGTCTGAACAATACCCTTCCTCCCATGGGGGTCCCTGGTTAAGGCACTGGCTGGCAGGTGAGAGAGGGCGGCTGGTCTTGGGGCAGCTGGTATGTCCCACACCAGTGGGAGAAGAGCTTGGGCCAAGTCTCTGAGTTGAGCGTCCAGCCATAAAGACACACCCCAGTGTCAGGACCAGAAACAGGAGTAAGGCCATCAGGTAGGGAACAGAGCCAAGGGCAGGAGCCAGGCTGACCCAGGATAGGACGAGCCAGTGGGGGGTGTGCAGAGAGGCCCGCTGTCCTTGGTGGGCAGACTGTGGGACGTTCTGCGAGGATGCTACAAACCCAAATGCCTACAGGGGCAAGACAGGTGACACAAGCCAGTGAGGCAGGTTGGTTTTGAAGGGCAGAGGGTACAAAGGAATATTTCCCTATGATGCTGCAGAAAGTTGGCGGGTGCTAAGGCATGGCAAGGGCCATGGCAAACCCGGGGGCCCATGCTCGGGAGGAGGGGCAGTGTCCACTCAGAGCCAGCAGAACAGAGGCCTGGGGCTGCCAGACTGGACCTCTCAGGTCAATCATTACATCTGGAGTTTACAAGAATGCCCACCTAATAGTAAACATTGGCTCAAATTAAAATAAGTTCTATGGACAAAACACATACCCCAGGTCCGCAGTTGGAGAACCCTAGAATAAAGGCCCTCGAGGGGACAGCCCCTTCTCCACGCCCCTGAAGACTGGAAGACTCTGGCTGATCCCCTCTTTCCTCCCTGAGGCTGGGCTTCCCAACCCCTCTTGGCAGCCAAAGTGATCTCGCTGCTGCGGCAAGATAATTTATTGAAGTATTGATTGGTGTTTTTGTTCTTGCCTTGTTTTGTTCTCCGCCCATTCCAAGAGGGCAACTGCCACTTGCCTGTTCCAGCCCCAGTGGAGTTTGTGCTGCAGGATCCAGAGCTGGAGTGACCTGGGAGGCCCTCCCGGCTTCTGGGCTCTGCGGGGACAGCGGGGGAGGGGTGGGGGAAGGCTGGGGGCTCAGGCATGTGTGGGGGAGGCTGCACTGGAGCCAGGGAAGCCCTGGGAGCAGGACTTCAGAGACGGTCTCTGTGCACTGGCCTCCGGGAGCCTGGGTCCTGGAGGGGGGCACCCTGAAAAGTCAAGGAGGGGGTCACATCAGTGTTCAGGCATCCAGGGACTCAACCTGTCCCTGGGATCTTGACCGAAGTTGCTTGCACTTTCTCTCTAGCAATGTCCCGACTTTCCCAAGATTCCAGCCTATCTCAGATGGACACGGAGCAGCCCGGGGGCAGGGTTCTTATCCTTGCTAGGTCTGTGGGTGCCCAGGAACTAGCCTGCGTTGATATCGACCTTATGCCAGAGGCTGGGGCAGGGCCCATGTGCATTTTATAAAGAGCCCTCTGGGTCAGTTGGGGGGAGGGAGGGAAGGGGACAGTGTGGCAGCTGAGATGGACGGAGGCTGGTGCCACATCAGGATGGTCAGGACCTATGGGTGGCAGGAGCTGAGAGGCTCAGGGCTGTAGGGTGGGAAGGAGGAGAAGGGAGCAGGTTTCTGGCTTTGGTGCCTGGTGGCAATGCAGAGAGGAGATCCGGGGAGGAGGCTACGAGCTCAGGAAGGAGAGTGTGGGGTCCACAGAGCCCAGGGACACAGTCATGGGCATGGTCTTTCCTGCCCAGCTTGCTTACTTGGAAGAGCTCAGCAGCGTTGCTTTAGGGAGCTCTTCTGCTTCTTGGGGTGCAGCCCTCTTGGGTGACCCGTCCAAGTCCCAGAATCTCAGTCTGCCCCAAAGAGAAGGGCCGGCCAGGACCTAAGCCAGGTAGGTGGAACGGAGTTTTGAAAGGACCAAAAACTGGCTGAAGTAGGTCTGCCTGTTGGCAGCCCCCCAAACAAATACCCACAAACTCCTGCCTCTGGTACCCCAGACCCACTTCCCTCCACCCTCTCCTCCCACTTCATGAGAGCTGCTGGCACCCGTCCCACGGGTTCCACATGTCTCTAGGGACTGCTCACAGACACTGATGTCTAGGCAGAGACATGCAGTGGCTGGGCAGGTCTGGGGCCCAGGAGGGAGGTCAGGGCTGGCTGTGGGCAGGGCAAGGCACCTGCTCCTAGAGGTAGTCCCACCCATGGGAAGAGCCCGGGCCCAGGTCTCTCTAGGACCTGCCAGGGCCTCCCTGCTGCTGTCCAGAGCGTGGGAGACTGTCCTCACGTGCCGGCAGTCGCAGCAGTGGGACCACCCACTGGGACTCTGCCTCCTTTGGCCCCTCCACCACCTGGCCTGCATGCATGCAGTCCCACAGGTGCATTCCTGCTCCCTGGGGCACCCCAGACTCCACCATTCCATGCCCTTGCCAGGGATCATAGCGTGGCAACCGTGCTTTCCCCCGAGCGAGGAGGAGACGCATCTGTTCCTCATATCCGGACATCCTCCAGAAGTGAGGGAACACAAGAGAGTTGCCTGTTTTCAACTGAGACATTCTTCCCTCGGCACGCCTGTCATCTGCACTGTCCCGGCCCTGAGGTGCCCGTCTCCTGGCTGCCTGCTCCTCTCTGCATTGGTTCCTCCAGGAAATTCTTTTTGTGCGACCCCACCTGCTCTCAGCTGTGCTGCGGTGGGGACTGGAGTGAGCCTGGGCCATGGTGCTCCTGAGAAGAAGTACCCCAGGCTCTGCCAGGGGTGGCTGCAGAACCAGCCTGAGGCGTCACAGGGCAGCCAGCACTCTCTCAGGGGAGCTCGGGCACCAGCCCTCCAGAGCAGTGGGCAGTGGACAGGCTGCTGAGCAGTGCACGGGCACGCCCAGACCCCGGGTTGGGGGGGAGCTGCAGGGTCCATTTCCTGAGTGAGTGAGACCTCTGGGCCCTGGGGCCAGGCTCTCCACAGTAAGAACAGCTCTTAGAAGTTCCAGCCTCCACATGGGGACCCTGGAGGGCCAGCCCAAGAAGACTGCTGTCTGGGTTGTGACAGAGTCCTGGGGCCATCCATCCCTAGGACACAGAAGGAGCCCCGTGTGGGCTGACCTCCCCTCACACACTGATCAGCCTTGGCTCAGAGCTCAGGAATAGACGGGTTCCCAAGAGGCTCACCAGCACCTCCAGTGGGGCTCTAAGAGGACAGTTGTCCCTCGGGGTGGGCCCTGCCCCTCTCAAAAGCCCTGTGTGGACATGAAATCTATCAGTGCAGACACAGGCTTCCAATCGGGCTCCATTGCCTGAGTGTCTCAGGGCCCAGGGCCTAGGCTGCCCCAGCCACCTTTCCGCCCACTCCCTGGTGTGTGCAGGAATCCTCCTCGGGCCCTGTGAGCGCTGACCTGTCTCCGCACTGAGACCCTCCTTGCTAAGCTGGTTCACAGAGCTGCCCACACGCAGGAGCAGACCTCGCCCTCGGCTCTGGGGTCGTCCCAGTGCAGCACCAGGGGCCTGGCCCCACAAGGCCAGCACTCACCCCTAGTCCAGCCTGTCTGGCTTGCTCAGCCTGGGAGGGAAGGGGTCTGAGGACTTGCACGAAGGGGGCAGTGATCCAACCGCAGGGTCCAGAGGGCAGATCTGAGGGCCTTATAGAGCCAAGGGCTTGGTGACCCCTCACTTGGGTCAGGAGGGTCACTTGGCCGAATTTTCTCCAGGGCTGGCAGGAGTCTGGGCCAGGGCAAGGATGAGGGAACACTGCCAGTCCCAGAATCTCAGGCCTGGGTGACCCCACTGGGCTCTCCGGAAACAGCCAAGAGCTTATGGAGGCCTATGGGCCTTGGGTGGGCTGTGTCCAGCGCCAAGCCCCCCACCCTGCCCTGGCCTCCTGGGCCCTGGCTCTGAGCTGCCTGCCTCAGTCCCATCTCCTTGATGCAGTCACAGGGCCACATGGGGAGCCTCATGTCCCTCTGCCTGTCGCTCTCGCTGGCCTCTGAGTCTGTCGGATCAGAAGCTCCTGGAAGGTAAGATGGCTGCCAGGCCACGCTGGCCTTCAGCAGCACCTGCTCCCCATTCATGCCACAGTTACCTCCTGAGCAGTCCCAGTCTCTGCTGCCAACGCAGGGGCCCTGCTGCTGCTGGGTGCTTGCCATTGTCACAGAGAGAATGGTAGCATGACGGAACGAGCACATGCATTCGAGGGGGCCAGGCTGGGGGAGGGACGAGGAACAAGGCCCTGGGGCCCACGGCCGGTGGGGAGTTCCCAGGAACCCTGGGGCGGCGAGTGGGAAGCCCTGACCCGGCAGGAACGCGACAATCGGCAGGTAGCTGGCCCCACTGGGCGCAGGCTTTCCGCACATCATGTCACTTAAACTCTACACCTGCTTCAGATGCAGGTGCGGCTACTCTCCTAGCGTCCGCTGAGGAACCGCACTCAGGCACCCCAAGTGGCTCGCCCCAGCCGGCCGGCCCCGGAGCGGCGGCCGCGGCCCGGAGCCCCTCGCGCGGGTCTCCCCGCTGGGCCGAGCGGGCGGGCCGGCGGCCGCCAGGGGGCGCTGCTGCCGCGAGCAAGGCGGGGACCAGCCCGATGCGGCCGCCTCCGGGGACCCACCTGAGCGACTCAGTTAAGACTCGAGCCAAAGTTCTGTCTCCCTGATATTTCCATCGTTTGCTCTGGAATGAGCAGAATTATTCGCGCTCTCCCCGCCTCGGTCAGGGAGACCGGGAGGAAAGCGGGTCGGCACCTGGGGGCCGGTCTCCCGGTAACGGCGTCCCGCTGCGGCCTCTGCGCAGGGGACCCCGCAGGCCGCGGACCCGTCAGAGGCTCACCTGGCCAGCAGCAAGTGGCAGGTGGGGCTCACCTGGCCAGCTGGAGGGCTGGGAGCTGGAGCCTGGCCCAAACCTCTCATCTGCTGTATGTTCTGGGACAAGTCACCTCGCTGTCCTGGGCTCCCCATCTGCAAAATGGGCACAATGGCAGCGCCGAGTGTGGAGCTGGGGGGAGGGTTCCGTCCATGCCAGTGCAGGCGGGGCGCAGAGTCAGTGTCCACAAATGCTCTTTGTCCTTGTCTCTGCTGCCATGGTGATAAAGATGGAGCATGACACCAGTCCCTAGGGCAGCTGGCCCACCTGCAGGGGCGGGCTGGTGCCCCAAGGGGATCTGGCTTCAGCCCAGCCTTCTCAGCTGCCCTGGCCCAGAGGGGGCTCTTGCCTCAGAGCAGCCCTCCTAGACAGGCACAGAACAGGACGGCAGTCGGTTCGGGTGAGCAGAACATGTTTCTCCAGCTCAGCACTGCTGACATTTGGGGCCAAATAATTCTGTTGGGTGGGGCTGCCCTGTGCATGGTGGGATGCCTGGCTCTACTTGCCAGAAGCCAGTAACACCCCTCCCCTAGCTGTGACAACCAAAGTCTCTCCAGGCATTGCCAAATGTCCCCTGGGTGGGGGAGGGGTGGCAAAATCACTCTTGGTTGGGAGCAAGTGGTATAGGGGACACCCTCAGGGAAGCAAGGGGCAAGGAATGTGAAGCCTGCACCCCCCAACCTGCCGGAATAAGAGTCCAGCCCATCCTTCCAGAAACAGTGGCTCTGCCACTGCGTGGCACTGGGGAGATGTTGCACCCTCTAGAGCCAGCACCCTCACTGTCAAATGGGGACGGTAGCACTGACCACCCCACAGGGTTGTTGTCGGGGTGAGGGGGTGATGTCACGTACAGGGCTTCAGACAGTGCCTGCCCCATAAAGGCTCCACAAACAGTAACTCGCATGAATGCCTTGAGTATCATTCTCATTGCTACTGTGTGCTGGGGTTTCACAGATCCCCTCTTACTGGGGAAATTAAGGTCCCATGACATTAAATTACTTGCTAAAGGTCCCACAAATATTAACAAAGCCAGAATGAACAACCGGGATAAGAATGCCCCACGGTCCCTGCTCTGTGAACACCCGCTCCACCACGTTCCCCGGGGTTGAGTGCAACGTGGGCTCCCTGAGGCTGGGGCCTCTCGTGTGCCAGGCGGGGTGTCCCGCTTAGATCTCCTCCTGACAGGTCTCTGGGAACCACAACAAGAGGGCAGGAAGGCGCCTTCACCTCTCACGGGAGCCTCCTCTATCACTAAAGCATTTTGCTGCCAGCCATCCTCCCAGAACCCTGGGAAGCTGTTCCCAGAGCAAGGCAAGCTACCGGGACAGGATTCTCAAATGAGCCTCCGGGCCCTTGCACACGAACAGGCCTGCGGGCAGCCAGGGAAGTGGCCTCCTGCTATGTTCTGAATTCGTATGTGGAAAACCGATTTCCAATGCAATAGCACTGGGAAATGGGGGGCCTTTGGGAGGTGATTAGGTCATGAGGGTGGGGCCCCCATCAATTGGATTACTGCCAATATAAAAGAGGCCTGAGGGAGCCTGTTCACCCTTCTGTCATGTGAGGGCACAGAGAGAAGGCGTTGTCTACGAGGAAGGGGCCCTCACCAGACACCAAATCTGCTGGCATCTTGATCTTGGACTTCCCAGCCTCCAGAACTGTGAGTAATAAATTTCCACTGGTTATAATTACCCAGTCTAAGGTATTTTTGTTAGAGCAGCCCGAATGGACTAAGATACCTCCCAAGGGTCGTGCCCAGCCCTAATGCTGCCTCCATCATTCTCTGGACCCAGGTAGGTCTGCACCAGGAGTTGGGCCAAAAATGACCAGGGCTGGCCATCATGCCTTGGACCACCATCAGGAACCCAGATGCTCAGGAGGCTAGGGCCTGTCCCTGGGGTGAGCAGTGGGGTACACTTGGCCCCCCAGGCACCTGTCTCAAGGCCCTCCACGTGTCTTCCCAGACCCTGGCTCCCCATCTTCCTGCACAGAGTCTGTGTAGCTGCCCCAAGGCCGACATCCTGCAGGGGGTTGGCAGGTGGGCAGGCTGAGCCCCACCCTGAGCTCGCCCTGAGCACCTCTCTTCTATCCCTTCCACTGAGAAACTCAGTCAGAGTTTCTCAGACCTTTCACTTCCACTGCTGGGAAATTCCAACCAGTGTTCCACACTCTGTCTTGCCTGGGCCTTTCACAGCAAGACACTCTGTGCCCTTCTCTGCTGGTCCCCAAGTCTCTGATTTCCATGTGCTTTGATTTTCCTCATCCTAGGAAATATTTAAAATGAGAACAGTTGAGTAGCTTTGGTACCTTCTCAAAAAATCAATTGAAAAGCCAGTTGCTATGCAACCCTCGAGTGTTGCCGATGCTCTGCTCCCTGGCTGATGGCATATTGTACAAAATAAGATAATCTTTTTTTTATTTTTATTTTTTAGGAAATGGAGAAGAATGTTGTTTTAGGAAAAACTTGAGATAACTCAGAGGCTTCTCATAAGCCGGAAGGCAAACAACATGTCACTCACACAAGTGCTACCAATTTTATCCGAGCTGGAGCCTGGTGGGGCCCGGGGACAGGCAGTGGGGAGGGGAGGTGGGGGAGCTGGTCTACTTCTGCCCTAGTTGGGAATGAGTAACAGGATCTGAATACCTGGGCCACTTTCTGCCCAGCACTGGGTCACAGCCTCATAGTTCCCAGCATCCACCCTGACCTTGGAGGGGTGCACAGCTCAGGCCCCTCCTGGCTTTGCCACGCTAAAATTCTTCCAGAGCTTCGTTGCTGGACAGGAAACCTATGGTCCCTTGAAAAGCAGCTCATCAGAGTCCATCCTCACTGTGAGCAGAACTCTGTCCCCAGAGCCCCATCTAGACGCCTGGCTTTGCTTTTCTGTAAACAAGCAGAGCCCATTCCTTTGACCATGGACGCTGTGCCTCCTGCCCCCCAGATCTGGGCTGGGAAGTCACCTGCTGGGCTGCTCCATGCAAGCCCCCCACCCTGCCACCATGTCATGTTTCCTTGGTGGTGCTCACTGTTGAAACTGTCCTCCCGGGTGGGCGAAACTCCTTGGCAGGAGGTGCAGAAGATCTGCTCCTTGGGACCTCTTCTTTCCGGCTTCTTTGGCATTAGGTGTGCTGTTCCCACCCCTGTGTCTTCCCTGCAGCGTCATCTGCCCTCTCTCCCCTCCCAGCCTTTGAACTTGGGGCAACCCTAGGCTGGTGCTTTCCCCTTCCCTGGAACACACCTTTAGTTCGCCAGCCACTTTCCCTGACCCTGTAAGCAAAGCTGGGCTGCCCGGCAGCGGCTCCTTTGCGCCCCTAAGCCACCCTGTTACAACTGTCGCCTGTCTACGTCTCCTTTCGGGAAGCGGTCCCCTGAGGACAGGGACCATGTCAGTGAGTATTCCCAGCATAGCACTTCCTACACAGAGGCCCTTCAAAAAGGATTTGTCAGATGATAAGTTTTGTCATTTGGAGACTGATGTGATGAATTCTATGAATAGATTTCTGGATATTAAACAATCTCCACATTCCTAGGACAAGCCCTATTTGATCATGGTGGAAGTTTCTCTTTATGCATTATTCAATTAAACTCCCAATGCCTTAGGATTTTTATCTCTATTTTTAGAAGGGAGACATTCTGTACTTTGTCTTGGACATGCAACCTTTGGCAGCTTTGGGTTTAAGGGTCATATTGACTACAAAAAATGAATTGGGTAGATTTCAGAATATATGAGTTTATAGAGTATTGCATTATCTTTGCTTAATAATTCCTTGCAAATGAATAAGAATGCACTGGAAAAAGTAGATTATCTGAATGTATTTAAAGGTAATTTTAGGATAACTTTGGAAAAGGTGAAGAACTTGAGTTCCTTCCATGATTATGGAACTTATGCTGTGTTCCACGTATTTTGGAGTCAACTTTGAAATATTCACATTTCCCCAGGAAATCCTCCATTTCCCCAGGATTTCCAGGTCTCTGACACAGAGATCCTCAAATTCTCACCTTGAGGGTTTGGCTTTCTTCTGCAAATGTTCTGACTGTGGTCACATAGTCCTTCTACCTACCTGTGCAGTTCAGGAAAAAGAGAAAAAGAAAAAGAAGTGGCTCAGGGTAGGGACAATTTAGCATAGAGCCTGCCAAGGAGCAGTTAATAACGGAGGCTTTGTTTCATTAAGTATCAAGACTGGGAAGGGGACAGACACTTTTTAGTCCAAATAAGATCCAAAGCTGTGCCAGCCCTGGTAAGAAACTAACCCTGTGCAATTTCTGAATTTTTCTTTTTAACCAATATGGGAGCCACTGGGGGCAAAGGCCAGCGGCTATCTGGCACCTGGACCAGTCACTCTGATGGGCTTTTCTCCTCTTTCTACCAGCAGGACCAGAAGTTTCCCACTTTTGGAAACTTCCAAAAGGGGATATGACTGTGCCCATCCCTCAGGCCAAAGGCCTGAACTTCCTAAGACACCAAAGGATCCTGGCCAGGAACAGAAGGACCTGGCCTGGGGAGGGAGAGGACCAGAGAGAGGACTGGAGAGAGAAAAGGAGAGGAACATGCTGAGGGGATACTTCACTGGAGTGGGCAGTCGGGGAGAGTCCTGTGTATGGAGCGCTGGAACCAGATTGCTGGGCTGTGGCCCACCCCCAGCCCCTGTGTCTGTGTAGTCCAAAGGCCACCACCACAAACTGGGGATGGCGGCTCAGTGGGCCTCTCCCCGCTCTTCTAGCTGTACCACCTGCAGAGGGCCCCTGCACCTCCCCTCCTCCACCCACCACCACTGGGCATCCCAGCTGCCTGGCTGCGAAATCTTCCAGCTGCTTGGTAGGATGGCCCTGAGTTCTTTCTCCTCCACATCTTGGTGTAGGTTACATTATGTATACCCTTTCTAAACTTTTAGTTTGAGCCTCTTGTCTTTTTTCTAGATTAAATATGCCAGAGGTTTGCTTTTCCTAAAGCTCTCTTCTTAATTGATTCCACTGTTTCTGTTTTCTAATTTATTAATCTCTGCTTTTTCTAAATTATTTCCTTATTTTTGCTCTCCTTAGTTTCTTTGGTTTTGTTGTTATTGAAATTTGTGCTAACATATTGAGTTGAATGCAGGGTTAACTTGTTCTCATTCTTTCATGCGTGATTTTGGAAAATTTGCGAATGTGCCTCTGAATACAGCTTTAGCCATATCCCATAAGATTTGATATGTAGTGTTCTTGTTTTTATTAGTTTTCCGAACAGTCTGCAACTGCAGTTCTAATATTCTCCTTCCTTGTACTTCTTTAAAATTTTTTCAAATGGATTGGATTTCTTTAGGTTTATAAATTCTACCCCCACTCCCGCCCGTAGTTTTAGGGCATTTAGTCAGAGAACATAGCCTAAATAGTTTTTATTGTATAAAATTCACTGAAATTTTCTTTATCACCCAAAATATTTTTGTAATTCTATGATTTCTCAAAAAGAAGGTACGTCTTTTTTTTGTTTTTCTGTAGGGCAAGGAAAAAAATAACATAACCACTAATTTAACTTGTATTATTCTAAATTTCTATACCTTTTAATATCTAATCTGTTAAAGGCTTTGAAAAACAGATTAAACAGATTAAAGCCTCCCACAGTTAGGTTTTTGCCAATTTCTTCTTTGCTCTAGTGATTTGCTTTGGACTGTTTTATGTTCTCTTGGGGTGCATAAAGGTCCACAACTGGTATCCTCCCTGTGGCTGCCTCACTTTAGAGTGACGTGCTTGGCAGGTGTAAGGAGAATGGGCTCACGGTCTACTTTTCCCGGGATTCATTCTGCCACATCAGCCCTTCATTGTCATTTTTACATTGAATGCCTTATAAATTGTGTGTGGTTTGATTTTATTTTCAAGACTGAGATTCTCTGTCTTTGAACAGAGGAGTTTAACCTTTTATGTAATTACCACATCTGCTATGTTTGATCTTACTACAGTTTGATTTTCTATATGATGAGTATGGTCAGAACACAGACTCTAGCATTCAGATGCCTGGGTGAGAAACCTGACTCCTCAGGAACCAAAAGGCACTGGCCACTTACCCAGGCACGTCACTGAATCACATTAAGCCTTGATGTTCTTATCTGTGAAATGGGCACCATCATAGCACATAGATATCCCCATCTACCCTGTGGATTCAGTGCGTTAATCATGCAAAGTGCTTCCAACATGCCTGGTACAGGCACTTGAAAAGTCTACACTGGCCGAACCATGGGGCTCCTCCTTTTTCACGACCTCTCTCTATACGGCATTCCCTTTTTCCATCCCAGGTCATTGTCCCCGGAGGCTTTCTACTCAGCGACCCACGCATATACCCATGCACAATGTTAGGAAAGAGGGTTCCAAGTCTGACAGCAAGAGGAGGTAGGAAGGGTGAGAGGGCCCAGCTGGGGCAGAAGCTCTGAGGCCTGAGGAGATAAGGGCACAGATTTAAGATGTGGGCAGGCATTGAAGGAAGAGGTGTATTAACCATATATGCCTGATCCTTTGACATCTGGGGCCCTGCTGAGCCTGGAGGGACTGCCCCTCCTAGTGCTAGCCAATTCCTAATGACAGTCAGCAACGTGTCCACGAGTACACTTTTCCAATGCCAACCGGGAAATCCAGAGCCCACATCCTCAGCCACCTCCTTTATTGGACTCTAGACTCTGGGTTACTGTCTACCTGCCCTAAGTACCCCAGGGCCATGTAACAGACAGCTTGGGACAGCCCCAGGCCCCAGAGCCCACTGAAATTATTCAAACTGGCCAGTCTTAAGCCATCTTACCCTTCCCCCCAGTCCTTCCTGCACGAAGGCTCCTCCTGCCCACATGCCCACTCCCTCTGACCTCACCGACCCCGGAGCTCGCTCATGGCCTCCGTGGCACTGCCTGCCTAAAACCTACATTTTAAATCAAGGGGCAAAGGTAAAAGAGAGAGGAGATCGAGGGGCAGCTCCCACATTTCTCGTTTGCTATAGGAGCCATCCGGTGGCCAGGGAGAGGCAGCGTGGCCTTGGCAAGCACAGACATTCTCCAAGGAGGTCCCACCCATTCCCAGCGGGTGGAGGCTCGGGTTGTCGGCAGGCCAGGCCCAGGGTCCCACTGACCTTCCCGTAGCTCAGCAGGATGATGCGCACCAGGACAACGTTGATGTGGGCCCCCAAGGACTCGTCATGGTAGATTTCATTGACCTGAAAAGCAATCGGGGAGGTGTCAGCAGGAGCCACAGGCCCAGGACCAGCTCTGGCTTTGCAGACGGAACCTCTGCCCAGCCAGCACCCAGTCCAGAGGAGGCCCAGGCCCCCACCCTGCTCCTGCCTCTCCCCGCGCTGCACACCCAGCCTCACCGTCAACTCTGACCCACCACTTGGTCCCCCCTCCATTTCTCTCCACACTGTCCCCCCCAACCCCCAGCCACTGCCACCTGCAGGGCTCCGCCGGCCCTCCTGAGCAACCCCAGCCCCGGCCTGGGGGTTCTTCACCAGAAGCCTAAACAAGGACAGGAAAACTGGCCCTATCTCCACTGTACCCACTAACGAAAACGTGGCCTTTCCTTCAAGGCCGAACACGGGCAGCAAACCCCAGTGGCATGGGCAGCGCCAGGCCCGGCCCTGGCAGAATCACTGCACGGCTGGTGGTGGCAGAGAGTCCCCCATGTGCGTCACTACTTGGAAATGGGGCCCTTTTAGACCCACCACTAGGTCTAAGTCTTTAATGTGCTAATAAAGAGCAGACATTACTACATCACAAAAGTGCTTCCCCGGTTCTGTCGTGATACTGGGCTTATATGATTGCCTCCCTTTGCATTTCATCACTATTTTAATTCTTACATGTGTTTTATTTTTTGCATTTAAGAACGTTCTGAGCAGGTGCCCCGGGCCTCACTCACTGTCAAAAGGGTGGGCCCATGGCACAGAAATGGGGTTGGGGACACACGCCCTTCCTCACAGCCTTCCAGAACACAGGCGGGGTTAGCCGGGCTCCTCCCCACTAACGGGGACCCCCGGAACAGCCCCTCACCTCCGCTCCCAAACTGGGTGACCAAACCCCACTCCTCCTTGAGGCCAGCTTAGCAGTCACGTCCTCCCAGAAGGGCCTCCCAGGTCTGATCTGCTCCTTAGCAAACACTATGGCTGCTGCTTCCAAGCCCTCCGTGTCCCCAAACCGAGAGTTGCACCATCCCCTGCATTTCCCTGCCTGCATGCCCAGCACCCAGGGTGGGGCAGCACATGGCAGGTGCCCGGGAAATACCCACTGAAAGGTTATCTCCTGAACCCGCCATCGCTGAGAGGAGAGGCGTGCACCGGCCACACACCCCTCCCTGCATGCGGACCAGCCCTCTGCAAGGGCGGGCTCGGCCGTGCTGCACTTCCGGGGGCCAGAGTCATGTCAGGCCGGCGCCTGGGCTTCCTACCCTCCAGTCTTTAGAGTCTCCACCTGAGCAACAGCGATCGCTACCTGTAAACAGTAGGAAGACACCTCAGGAAAACGGACAGTTAACCAGGGAAATCAAATCATGATGGATGAGATAGACAGGCACGTGGGGCAGGCCAGACAAGGAGCCTGGGGACTGCTGTCACCGCTGCTGTGCAGAAGACACCACCGTCAGAGGGCAGAGCTTGCAGGCACAGGGGGCCCCTGCTGGAGCCACCATCCAGCCCCAGGAACTCCTGTCCTGGTTATGCTTAGGCTCCTCCACCTCGCTTGCCCGGAAGGAGGGGCGACTGACTGCACCCACAGCAGTGTGGACAGTCCCCGTAACTCCTGCTGTGGGCTTGCCACGAGCCTGGGGAGGGTGGACCCTGGGGCCCTGGGCCGTCCTGCAGGACCTGTGCTGATGAAGCAGAGGCCCCGGGAAGGGCACGCAGGTCCCCTGGGAGGCTTTGCCAACTTCTCTGTAGAAGTCGTGGTATAGAAATGAAGACCCTGAGCGAGGGAGGAGCCCGGGCAGAGGAGACAGGCCGGGGTGACCGGCCAAGCTTCTCTCCACCCCCCACCCAACCCCCAAGGTCACACCTCAAGTGGGGGTGGGGTGGGACAGGGAGTGCACAAAACAGCCCTGACAGTGGGTGGGAAGGAAAAGCAAAAGGAGGTTGAGCCCTGGGCTGCTGCCTGGGACCCGGGAGGAGACAGATTCATCCCAGCAGGGGTGGCTTCAGAGAACCCAGGTGTAGCCCAGCAGGTTACAGCAAGAGCAGGCTGGTGCAGCAGGTGCTGGGGTCCCTGCACTTGGGGACTTGTGGGCAGGATGGCTGGGGACTAGCCTGCAGAAGAGGAGGGCAGGCCTGCTGACACGGCCACTGCAGAGAGGACAGGGCCCTAATGACCACAGCCGGTCCTCAGCCTGGAGACGGGGCCTTTGGGAGATACTTAGGGATAGAGGAGTCCATGAGGGTGGGGCCCTCACGATGGGACTAGTGTCCTTACGGGAAGGGATGCCAGACAGCTGGCCTCCTCTCTCTGCCATGTGAAGACTGCGAGAAGGTGGTCATCTGCCAACCAGGAGGAGGGCACTGGCCGGGCACTGAGTCGGCCGGCACCCTGATCTCGGGCTTCTCAGTCTCCAGAAACAGAAGAAACAAATTCCTGCTTTTCAAGCTACCCAGTCTGTGGTATTTTGTTATCCCAGCCCAAGCGGACTGGGATAACAGCTTCTAAACAGGAAGAGACTGATTACAGTTTTCCTTCTCTCCTGGGATCAGTGCCTGGGACGAGGGCAGCATCAGATGCAAGAACGAAAGGAAGCTGCACTTGTCCCCACACTGGAGCCTTGGTGTGTACACGCTGACCCTCAGCCCCCGCGACAAGCCCCTCGGAGGACTCCTCACACTGAGCCACCCAAGCCCCTTGAGGAGCCCACCTCCCCCCAGGACCCAGAGTGGCCTGGCCTCTCCTTCTCCACGGCCCGAGCCCGCACACCCAGTGCAGAGCTGCCTGCGTTGGCACCCAGTGTGCACCCAAACCGGCGGAGAGCTGCCCTCCTGTCGGGAGGCACAGAGGGTCACCCAGAGCAACGAGACCAGCTCCGAGTTCACGAGCCAAGGATGGGGCAGGCAGGGAAGTAGAGGGCACACAGGTGGGGACTCTGCCCAGGTGGCCTGGGGGCCCCCAAGGTTGTGAGAGCTGAGAAATGAGAACAAATTCTCACCAGCGAGGAATGGTGCTCCCGGTAGAGGAAGCAGCACATGCAAATGTCCTGGGGTCAGAGGCAATAAGGCCAACCCCAGAGGGGATGGGATGGGGAAGGGCAAGCCCACAGGAGGAGGTTGGGGGATGACACAGGCCAGGAAGCCTCCAAACCTACCCCGAGAGCAGTTGGGGCATACGGAGGGCAGGATAATGACACTGCATTTGCAAAGATGACCCTGGCTCCCTTATGGGAAGCAGACTGAAGGGGCCGGGATGTGGAGCAGTGGGGCTCAGATTCGGGGACAAGTGGAGAGGAGGGACAGACATGTGGAGTGATGCAGACTGGAATAGTGGAGGGGGTCACTGCAGCTTCCCTGGGACACAGGGGCCTGCCTGGCCCCATCCGTCTGCTGGCAGGTGCAGGCAGCTTGTGCTCCACATGGGGTCGGAGGAGACAGTCATCGGGATTACCTCTCAGAGTACCCCTGGGACAAGGCCACTCTGAAGCCTGTGCTTGGACTGCACCTCTCAGGGGCTCTAGGAAGCCAAGTGCGGGGCTGGTCTGGGTGGGCTTCAAGGGCACCGTGACCCCAGGCGCTATCCTGAGCCCGGGTCACAGTCCCTCAGGAAGGCAGGAAGCTCAGCCAGGGGCGAGGCCATGAGCCCTGCCCGAGCAGTGGGGCAGCTGAGGCTCTGGGAGGGACAGGCCTGCTGTGTCCCGGGGAGAGGGAGAAGGTGCAGGGCTGGCCCCTCCTGGGCCCTGGCTCGTCCTTTCCCCTCAGGGCACAGCATCCTCCTGCTCTCCTGGCCCCGCTCCTGCGGCCAAGGGCAGCTGCCCTCATCTTGAGCAGGGGGTCTTGGGTCCTTCATGGACATTGGGCAGATCTGACCTTGCTTCCTGATTTGGGACAGGAGGTGACCAGCCACTCCCGAAATCCCACCGCTGGGCACCAAGCTCCCTGAGACAGGCGGGTAGCCAGGGCTACCTCCAGGCCTACATCCTGCTGGAGTCCCAGGGTGTCAGGCTGCTGAACACGGGCCCTGGGCTGGGGGGCTCCACCTTGGGGCTGTCTCCAGCAGCCAGCTGCTGCCTACTAGGCTGGGCACCCTCAACAACCCTGGCCTTGGGGAGCCTCAGGAGATTCAGAGACCACTGGGCCCCTGGGCTGCTGAGGAGCAAGAGGGGGCCTGTTTGGGGGTGCTCCCAGCAGACGGCCAGGGAGGAGGAGGCGGGCCACCGTCCAGCCAGCAGGCAGGCCCGCCTGCGATGACTCTTAGCCTGCCCTCCACGGCAGTCTGCGCCGCGGTATGCGTCCCGGGGCGCCGCAGTCTTCCGGGCATCTCTCCCCTCTGGGAGACAGGGCTGAGCCGGGCTGTGCCCCTCTCCCCGTAGAACACCACACCTCTCGACAGCGGCCAGGTGTGGGCCAGGCTGAGAACCCTGCTCAGGAGACCTCGCCTTGCCCACCACCCCCAGGTCAGGCCTCGGTAGCCCCTCCAATGGGGCAGGACCCCCACAGGGCATCGTGGTCAGAGACCACCAGCCAGTCTGGGTGGTCTTCTTGCTCCTGAGTGTGCGTGGCAGAGTCCAAACCACGAACCCCAGCCCCACTGCCCTCTGACCTCCCAGCCACCGTGTCTCGATGTTGCGGGGCAGAAGTGGTAGGGATGCAGGGCCGGGGCAGCCTGTCAGACACAGGGGCTCCCCACAGGCCCTGCCCCCCAGGCTGGCTGCTCCTGCTCCCCATGGGATGCTGCTCTGCCGCCCTGGCCAGAAGCCCGCGGGGCCCGGCTGGGCGCAGGGACCCCTGGCAGTGGCTGGTAAACTCCCAGTGAAGCAGCGCATCCTTGACAGGGATGCAGCCCGACATGCTGTGAGCAGAGAGCTGACAGACGTGGCAGGAAGAGCAACAGGAGACAGAAGGCAGCCTCCACCCATGTCCCTCACACCCTCCTGCCCAGCCGCCTCCCTCACCGCCCAGACAGGTGGCCGGTGGCAGGCGAACCCCAGCGGCTTCCTGCCGTTGTCCTGCCCCACAATGCGCTCCCATCCTTCACTGTGGTCTCCAGCCAGAACAGATCCGACCTCCTCTGTCCTCTGTCTGAAACCCTCGATGGCTCTCCAGTGCCAGCAGAAGCAGGCCCCGGCTCTCAGCCTGGCGCGCAGGGCCCTCTCCACATGGCCCCGGCTGGCTTCCCGGGCTCCACTTCAGCTACTGTCCCCACACGGAATCCGCACTCCTGACGGTGCAGCAGGCCTCGTCCGAAGCCTGGCTGTCCTCTCCTGCGGCTTGTGCCTTGGCTCGTGCCTGGAATTCCCACTCTCCCCCTCCAGCCTCTGAATTCTTTACATATCTGAACAACATTTGAAACAAGAGTCAGAAATAAAAAGGTTTCAAAGGAGGGAAGCTGAGGCCCTTGCTTGCGCCCTCCCCACCCCAGGCAGGCAGAAGGGCAGGCCTGGCTCGCTGGCTCCAGCCTCTGGTCTGGCTGCTCCTTGCTCAGGTGCCTGTCCACACTGCAGGGCCTTTGCACTTGCAGTTCCTCCCCTCGCATAGCTGTTGCCAGCAGTGTCCAGCCCACACAGGTGCTCAGTAAAGAGTTGTTGACCCAATGAGTGAATTGCTTTGGGGAATATGGAACAAGAGGAAACGGGCCAAATGTGTGCCCCAGCATAGGCCAGTGACACCCAGGGACAGGGGAGGCCCCCACCTAAGTGCCTACCCTCCCCCAGTCCCAGCCAGCCCCCTACCCAGCCGACCCCAGGCCTGTGTGCCTGGAGGAGCTGCTCTCCTTGGCCCAGACCACAGGGGCAGGGAAAGCACAGGGACGTCCTTCAGCTCTGTCTGCGAAATCGATCCTGGAATCTTTAAACCTTAGGGGAAAGGGATCAAAGCCGCAGCCATTCTGTGTGGAGAGAGCCCAAAGACTCTCCTGTTCAGGGAGAGACATTGCAGTGTGCCTCTGCTTATGAAAGACCAGCCAAGTGCCTGTCCTGGAATAGACAACAAGAAAGGCTGGCTCTGCACGGCAACGTGAAGGTCTGCCTTGACAGCCACAGAGTTCCAGGGGCCTGTGAGCCCTGGGAGGTGGCCTGAGGCTGCCAGGCAGAGGCCACTTTCTCCTCTGCCAGGTGGGGAGGGGCACAGAGTGTGGGACCTGGTCCAGGAGGTGGGGCTCCACTGCTGCCTGTGGCTCCCAACCCTGTCCCCAGCCCTCAGGGAAGGTCCCCTCACTGGGCTGAGCCGTGGGCAGTTAGAGGCGCCGCTGGCAGAACCTCGGGGGCGAGCCCGGCACGAGGAGTCTGTTGCGAGGCCTGGGTACGGAAGGGCACAGCCTGCCTTGTGGCTTCTCTGGGAACCCCTGAAATAAGTGGGGATCAGCCTGTTCTCTCTGAGTCCCTTCAGAGGCCGGGCCTGGGCCACCAGGTGGAGGCAGAGAAGACAGCACAGCTGGAAGCCAGGGGGTGAGGTCTGCAGCCTCCAGGGAGGAAGGTTTCATCTGTGTGCATCTCATGGCACCTAAATGGGGCTGCAAAAGCCTGGCCCCATCCCGAGAATAAACATTCCCTTTGCAGACCTTCACCCTCTCATTTCTTGGCAAAGACTTCTGAGGCAGAGCGAGAATAAACACGACCCTCACCACTGCTCGAAATCTCAAACTATCGTGAAACACAAATGGCAGCATCAGAGTGACTAAGGTCGTGCCACATGCCGACATGGCAGGCAGTTGGAGCCCCTCCTTCCACACCAAGTGCAAGCCCACGGCCCCCACTCCTCAGGTGACATCTACAGTAGGGGCTGGCCGAGACTGGGGGAGGGGAGGCACTCAGCTGGGGGCCTCCCTTGTCCCTGGGCGTCACTGGCCTATGCTGGGGCACACATTTCAACCGTTTCCTCTTGTTCCATACTCCCCAAAGCAATTCACTCCTCCAGCCAAGCTATTTCAAGCCTGAAATCACCCAATTTCGGAGAGCCGGGTGGGGTTACCTCTGCAGGTGCCCCAGGGTGGGGACTGTGGCTATGTCACCCCCAGGCAAGCTGGGCACTGCCCAGGACCCACAGGAAGAACAGCACCTGCTCCCTGTGCAACCGAATGTCACTCTGGAGCAGGCACACGGGAAACAAGGCTGCCATGAACATTCTCCCGTGCGGGCGCTAACAACCACAAGGGGCTGCCCGCCCCGCCACCCCCGAATAGGGAGTTATGTCCCCATTCTGAGGTCGGATTACAGGAGTTCCAGCCTGGGCTCTGCCACAACCCTGTCTTGTGGCTTGGGGCCAGTTACTTAACTTGTTTGGGCCTTAGTTTCCTCAATAATAGTGCTTGGCCCTCCGGGTTGTTATCAGGACTGACCGCAACAATGTACTCAAAGCATCTGGCAAAGTCCCCGACACACAGTACAGGCTCCGTAGAGTTGCCATCAAATTACAGGATGGCAAATATCGCAGGCTACTTCTCCAGGACCCCGCACACGAATGGCGCGTCTGAGCTTGCCTGTCGGCCCACCCTGGGACCTCCTCCTGGCTGCTGGGGGTGACTCACGAGGACCTCACAGCCAGTTAATTAACAAGGCCACCTTTCACTGGCCACCAGGAGGGGTCTGAGAGTGTGGCCAGGGGCCTGGAGCTCCCCCTGCCAGCTGCGGTGGGGAAGTGGACAGCCGCAGCCACGACACCACGTGAGGCCTGACCTTCCCACTCACCGACTGCCGGTGCATCAGGATAGGACAATGCTGCAAGACAGGGAGGATAGACACTACAGAGGCCTAGGGACGCAGAAGGACACTGCTGAGGCTGCAGGCCAGGGCTCAACGTCCCCCAGGGGCCTCTTGGCCGCTGCGAGCACTGGCTGAAAGGCAGCGGGAAGGCAGGATTCCAATTCCTGCTGGGTGCTCTGCTGAGCTTGTCGGTTTTCCCTGACCACAGGGCCCTGGGGGCTCGGTGTGGAGTCTCGTTTCAGGGAGGGGGACCCAAGTGGCCAGATCTTGTGCCACCCCTGGCCCTGGCATCCCGCCCGCAAGTCTCAGGGCCTGTGGCACCACTCCCCTGGGACTCCAGCCAGCCACCTGGGGCCATGTGGGTACCGCCATGGAATTTGAGAACACTGTGTTTTGATGCCCCTGTAAATCATATTCTTCTGCTGCCCTGTCACCATTTTGACCTAAGGAAAGAGAAGGCAAATGCCACCTTGAGGAGGAGGGGGCTGTGGCCTGGGGGGCAGGAGCAGGGCGGAAGGCTGAGGACAAGCAGGAAGTCAGACCTGGTGACAGCCCCCTCCCTGCTGCTCTCCCCCCATCAGGGTCGGATACAGATAGCCCCCCGGGCTCTGGGCCCCACTCACCACTGAGACGAGACCACATCCTAAGAGCAGAGGCCGACCCCACATCGTGCCTAAACAGGCGGTTAGAAACGGGAGGAGTCTGATGCCAATGAGTGGGCCTGAGGTGGCACCTGGATGCCCTGAGTCCCAGAGGGGTGTGGGGGGGCTCCAGAAGCTTCTGCCCCAAATTCAGGCGACGGGGAGGGGCAACCTATTGCAGTTATTAGCACTAGCATGGGAAAATTTTTAAGACAACCTTGTTTTTCAAGGTGTCCTCGCGCCGCCTCCTCATCCCACAGGCCGTGCCTCCCGGTCAGACATGCCGGGTGTTGGACTCCCCAGGTCACAGAGACGCAGTTTTTAGTTCTAACAGATTTGCCAAATCGCTCTGCAAAGCCTCCCAATTCCCACTTCCACTCATGAGTGAGCTGCTCTAGCATTACACTCAGTAGTTCACTGGCCGTGAGGTCCTCATGAGCACCCCCAGCAGCCAGGAGGAGGTCCCAGGGTGGGCCGACAGGCAAGCTCAGACGCGCCATGCGTGTGTGGGGTCCTGGAGAAGCAGCCTGCGGTATTTGCCACCCTGTAATTTCATGGCAACTCTACGGAGCCTGTACTGTGTGTCGGGGACTTTGCCAGATGCTTTGAGTACCTTGGTTAGGGTGGGGGTAGCTGGCAGTGGACTGGGAGAGGCGCAGTCAGGGCACAGGACCTGCACCAGGACCTGCACCAGCACACCTGGGCAGCCCAGGTGTGTTGCCCAGGGGCCGGACCTGACCACACCCCCCCACTGCTGTCAGGGCCCCGGGCATCCCCACATGATGAGGAAATGGGGGGAGACCCTGGCAGAGCAGGCACAGACCTAGCAGGCACCGAGGACACTAGGACTAAGAGTCTTGGGCTGTCACCTTGCACTGCGCCCCCAACATGGGCTGGGCTCGCCGGGCGTTCCGAGCGCGGCCCTGCTGGAGCACCCCCAGCGCCCTGAGAGCGTCGTGCGCCCGAACACAGGCCTCCCCGGGAGTGCGATCGCCTAGGGTGCTTTCTCACACCCAGAACTTGGTGCCACAGCACATCCTCGGACACACGGACACAGTTCTGCCCTTCTGTGCAGCACAGGGCACAGGGCCCTGCACTCAGTTCCTTTGCCAGCCTGGCAGGCGAGAGATGGATGAGCACATTTCAGAGAGCCTGAAACCCACCCTCTACTACGCAGGAAACCCAGACCCAAAAGGAGAGGGGCAAGGACGCGGGGCACAGGGCCCTGATCATTTCTGCGCAGGTCAGAAGGACCGCCCGGTAACCCCCAGGCCTGGGCCCCTGCCAGGCCCGGGCGGGGAGGGGCTGTGGGCTGCCCCTGTGCCTGAACTGCCACCTCGGCCTTGTCTCGGCCACAGCACGGTTTCCCCTGGGCACACTTCCACCCTGTGCACATTCCACGGAGCAAGCTAGGTGGACTCGGATGCGTCCCTCTACCGCACCATCGTGACCTCAGATCACCTCCACTGTGCGTCAGACTAGCTGCCCGTCTCCCCCCCAGGCAGGGCGCCCTCCCACAGCCTCCACTGTCATCCTTCGCGCCCGGCACTCTGCCAGCCGCCACACCCGCTCTGCAGCGGCCCCCACCACACCCAGCTCCCTGTCTGGCCAGCTTGGGACCACCAAGGCCTCCCTGCCCCACTCGCCCGCACCTGCCTAGGCTACTTCTCCAAGGTGTGGCCCCCTTCTGCACACACCGTTCCCTCCGCACAGAATGCCACCCTCCCCACCTTTCCACTTGGGACACACCAACTCTGTGACCAAAGCCCGCTCAAAGGTCACCCCGCTGTGACCTCCTTCCCAGTGAGAAAGAGGGCACTGACCGTGCCTTTGGCTGCCAAGGCCCTTGTCCTTCTCGCTGCACTAAGGAAACGGTGTGCCCCGTGAGGGCCAAGCTGCTTGGGAACAAGAGCTGGCTGGGCCGGTTTCACAGACGTCACGGACCGAATGAACAACAGCTGTACCTTGCTGGTCGGCTCCGACCTTCCAAGACCTGTGCCGGTGCCTCTGCACACACAGCTCTCCCCTCCTGCACCCGCAAGTGAGCCTTGTTACCCCTCCAGTGGGGAAACTGAGGCACAGAGAGAGTGAGCAGCTCACTCATGAGTGGAAGTGGGAACTGGGAGGCTTTGCAGAGCGATTTGGCAAATCTGTTAGAACTAAAAACTGCGTCTCTGTGACCTGGGGAGTCCAACACCCGGCATGTCTGATCGGGAGGCACGGCCTGTGGGATGAGGAGGCGGCGCGAGGACACCCTGCTGCTGGGAGTTCTTTTCCACTGCCGCGAAGAGTCCATTTTTTATGGCAGCCTGTGACGGTTGGGAAATTCATTTATTCATTGATTTTTTTATTTTTTTAGAGACAGGGTGTTACTCTGTCACCTGGGCTGGAGTGCAGTAGTGTGATAGTGGCTCACAGCAGCCTTAAACTCCTGGGCTCAAGGATCCTCCTGTCTCAGCCTCCCGAGTACACAAGACTACAGGTGCATACCACCATGCGCAGCTAATTTTTTAAGTTTTTGTATAGACTGGGCCTCACTATGTTGCTCAGGCTGGCCTTGAACTCCTGGCTCCAAGCAATTCTCCTGTTACAGCCTCCCAAAGTGCTGGGATTACATGTGAGCCAACGTGCCTGGCCTACTCATTCATTCTGAATATGTTTACTGAACACCTACTATGTGCCAATCCCATTGCCAGGTGCTAAACTTGGAAAACCAGGTAGGTAGACTCTGAACCTAATCTGTGTGCCACAGCTGTGGCACCTCTGTGTGAGCCCCAAACCCTCCCGAGACACACCACCAAGGGCCCCCCAGGCAGGGGAGTATGACCCAGGGCTGCTCGGCTGCAGCTAAGCAGAGGGCAGCCCAGGAGGGGCCGAGGGCAGGGGTGACAGGAGCCTTCTGCTCTTCTGGCTCAGCTGTCACCTTCTCGCTGGAACCTGCACGAGACAACCACTGTTGCTGCCTCAAGCTGTCACCAAGGAGTGACGATGCCTGGTCTTCCTCATCCACAGGGACTCCAACTCCCGCTCTGACAACTGTCAGCTCCCCAGGGGAGGCCAGCACGGGCTGTTCCAAGGCTTCTGCGTCAGCCGTCAAGAGGCCTCTCGGGGGAGGGAGCGGCTGGGGCGAGGCCTGGGGGTGCACACATTTCAGGGAAGCAGCAGAGACGAGAACAGCCTGTGGTGCCCCGTCAGCCTGTCCTCCACCCTGCGACATAATCACTGGTCTTTTGGCCACCCCTGAATGGAACAGGAGCTCCCTGCGGGCCGGCTCCCACTTGCTCGCTGCGACATTTCTGCCACCCAGACAGCAGTTGGCACATAGTAGGTGCTCGATAAATACGTGCTGAGTGAGTGAGTGGGTGGGTGGGAGGGTGAGTCTTAGAACAAGAAGACAGGATAGATGGAGAAGCCGAGGGAAAAACCAAGAGTCGCAGAAATACACGGAAAAGACAGCTTTGCAGGGAGTGCCCAGGGGTGTCACGTGCTCTTGGGAGGTCAGAGAGGGCCAAGAGGAGAACATGCCTTGGCATGTCCTCAGGGATTCAGGAGTTCTCATGCTCCAGGCCAGAACCATGGGGGAAGACCTGCACCAGAGGAGGGGTGTGGATTCATCTCTGTCCCGGCCACACTGCCCAACCTGAGCCGTCGTGGCCTCATCCGGGACAGAGAAGCTCGCGGGGCCCGGGGGCAGTGCAGAGAGACCAGAGATGTCCTCCTTGCACAGGGCCGGCACGTGCAAAACCAGCCAACACCAGCTTCTCCCTCCTCAGGCCGTGGGGAGATGTGCTTCAGTGACAGAAGGCAGGAGCCCCAAACTTCCTAAGAGAGAGATGTTTCTATCTTTTTAGACCCCAAAGCAACCTCGTCCCCTGCCTCTCCCCCACTATGCTCCCGCCAGGCCCAAACCATGCCCTGTGACTTGGCAATGCTGCTGGGCCTCCGCACATGCTGTGCCACCATCCGGGGCCTTAACGCTGGGGTGCCCGCCCAGGCCTACGTTCAAAGAGCCCTCCCTGACCAGCCACCCAGGTGCCCTTCCCTGGTGAGGTCCGCGTGTGCAGTGACTGGAGTGTGAGCACTTGTCCTGACGCGGCTTCCGGCTCCCTGAGCACCCCAGGGCCCAAAGAGGGGCCCGACGCAGACCAGGGGCTCAGGGTCTCGCCATGTTCTCCACGCTTGGCACCTGCCCCGTGCTTTTCTGGTGTTTGACTCGAGTAACGCTCACAACTATTCCCCGTCACCGGCATGGCGGGCCAGGCAGTCACCTCTTTTCCCCTAGGTCAGAAAAAACATTCTGGCTCCCAGCACGCCAGACCTGTCCTGTAGCCACGTTCTGATTCACCGGTGCAGCATGGGCTCTTAATTTCAATTTGTTGCCCACATTGAAAAAATAATTAGATTTCCTATAAAAATTGGATTTCCAGCTTCTCATGGCAAAGAGTTGGTGGCAATGGGCTCGTTTATTCCTGCGTGATGACAAGTGAGTGGAAGCCAGGAGGGGAGCTCCAGGGCGTGGCCTCTCCGGCGGCACCACCCTTACCACCCCCTAGAGCCTGCCCCGCCCGCGCCCCTCCTGCCTGGCTCCCGGTGGCATCTGAGAGTGTGGCCCTCTCCTAAGCATTGGACGCAACTTCACGTGCCAGTGGCCCTGACAGCAGTAGCTCCTGGTGGCACACGGGGCTGGGCTCGCAGGCCAGCGGGACAAGCATGAGGAACAGAAACGGTGCGGGAACACCCCTGTGGCCCACGGCACCAACAGACCCCGAGGCCTGGGACGCTGCCGGCCCAAACCCAAATGTGCCCCCTTGCCCAGAAGCCCTACTTGCCTCCCTTCAACTTAAGGGGACCAAGTGTTCATGTCCAGTTTCAGAGATGTTTTTCTCTTTCCCAGGAACCAGAGCCAGGGACACGTGAACAGGGACGCGGGGCAATGCCTTCCGTTTGGCTGGTCTGCAGTGCTGGGGCTAGCTCACGAGATTTCCCGCGACCCTCAGAAAGCATTCCTGCCCGGCCACTGCCTCTGCCGCCACCATCGGCCCCAGCATTCCTGAGAGCGGGTGAGGAATCGGGCCCATACGCCTTCTGATTGTTTGCAAATCCTGGCAAGGCTTTAGTAAGTCCAGGCCAATTTCTGGATTAAATTAGAAAAGAAAAGAGGAAAAATATATGAATCCTGGCACAGAGAGAAATCATTCATTCAAAAAAAAAAAAAACTGTTTAAGAACATACTATACAGAGGATCGTTCTCATGCTAGGAGGGATCAGAGCCTATAGCCTTGACTCTGACCGCACAGGAGACCCTTGGATCCCATATTTTCTGTAGGCCCAAGGAGCGTGTCTGCCCGCAGCAGATGATATGACCTGGGGGCTCAGGAATTCTTCCAAAACATAAGCAGTTAACATAGCTTAGAGAGATTGTTCTGCTTGCCCAGAAATCTGTTCCTCCTGCTCTGGTGTTTTAAAATGGTTAAGATCAGCTCATGCTATCCTTTAAAAAGATAAAGGTAACCAAAGTAACCTCACAGATCCTTTGAACTGGCAAGACTAGGGTGGTGGTGGGGGTGCTAGGGTCTGAGCAGGAAAAGGGAAGAGATCAGTGCAAGCGTGAAGCCCCTGTGGTGGCCTTCAGGCAAGGGCTGTTCCAGCTGCATGGGATCAGAGGACTGAAGAAGGCAAGTCTGAGCATGTCTGCGGGGGGTTCCCCGGTGCTTGTCAGGGACCATGCAAACCTCCGTGGCAGTTCAGAGTGTGTGGGAGGAGGTAATAGCTCCAGTTTAAAGATGAGGAAACCAAGTGCAGGGAAGGAAAGCAACTTTTCCAGGTAGGTAAAAGCCAAGATTAGGACCCAGCTGCTTCTGACTCCACAGCTAGTGGCCATCCTATGCTCAGTGTTCCCTAACATGGACACCCAAGTGCACCGATGGGGTGAGATGCAAATGCTACCTTTAGAGGGCCGGGGCCACATCTCAAGGTGGGCACTAAACAAGTAGAGCTCTTGACGGTCTTACAGCATGTTTTTTCTTTAGCACCAGATAGGGACTGTTTTCAGCTCTGTGGTCCATGTAGTCTCTGTCACAACTACTCAACCTGCTGTTATAGCACAAAAGTGGCCCTAGGCAATTCCTAAATGAATGGTTGTGGCTGAGTTCCAGCAAAACTTTACTTATGAAACCGTGAAGGGCCACATGGCCCTTGGGTCATAGTTTGCCAGCCCAGCTTTAGGATCTCCAGTTTATCTTGAAAAATTCCCATGAATTTTGCTTTAACTATGTCCACATTTATTTTCACATAAAATTGATGTTTTGGCCAGGCAAGGTGGCTCACGCCTGTAATCCTAGCACTCTGGGAGGCCGAGGCAGGAGGATCACTGGAGGTCAGGAGATCAAGACCAGCCTGAGCAAGAGAGAGACTCTGCCTCTACAAAAAACAGAAAACTTATCTGGGTGTGATGGCACAAGCCTGTACCCCCAGCTACTCAGGAGGCTGAGGCAGGAGGATGGCTTGAGCCCAGGAGTTTGAGGTTGCTGTGAGCTGTGATGATGACACTGCACACTAGTCCTAGAGACAGAGCAAGACTCTGTCTCAACAAAAAAAAAAAAAAAAAATTAATGTTTTAAAAAGCTTGCCAGGAACAAAAGGTGGCACTTCAGGAGGACATGTCTCACATCTGTCTCGTGGTCTCAGTGGCCAATGGCAGGCCTGAGAGTAGGTGTTCCCAGTAGCGACAGGCCAGCTGTGGCCTTGCTAGGAGCTGCGTGCCACCCACCCCAGCAGTCTGCCTCCCGTCCGCAAGGAGTGCAATCTGCTAGGGGCTTATACCGGCAGCTCTAGGTCTTTGTGGATCCTGAAATCCAAGCAACACATTGAGGCCTTAGGCTTCTCTGGGAAGAGTAGAATTGAAATTCATGCTTTAAATACTGTAAGTCACAATTTTCTTGAAGTCTTGGCACAGGTAGAGTTTACTTTTAAACATGTGTATGTAAACATGTTACTTTAATAATGGTGCTAGTCTTCCCCTAAGGCATTCATCCTGCCTCCCAGGTACCTGAGCCTGGAGGAGAGTCACTGTCTGTGCCTGCTTAACAGCTGGCCATGTCCTAGCATGGCAGCGTGGCCACCAGGCACACACACACACTGCCACAGCATCTAGTTTGCAAGCAGACAGCAGCCCGTGGGCTGACAGAACAAGTGTGAGAGGATGTGATAAACAGCTAAGCCCGGGGGCAGTGCAGGCACGTCCAGCAAGGCAAGTGCGTCCGCCTGGGAGCACTCGCCGCGGCAGGGAGCGTTCCTCCCTATGGCAGGGAGCACTTGCCGCGGGGGGGAACACTCGCTCGCTATGGCAGGGAGTACTTGCTGCGGGGGGAGCACTTGCTCGCTATGGCAGGGAGCACACGCCATGGCGGGGAGCGCTCCTCACTATGGCAGGGAGCACTTGCCGCGGGGGGGGGGGAGCACTCGCTCGCTATGGCAGGGAGCACTCGCTGCGGCGGGGAGCACTCTTCCAAGCCGCAAGGGTTAAACAGGACAGCAGTGCCGTGAGAGGGCGGGTGCAGAGGGGTGCCCTCAGCCCCAGGGCCGGCCCGGGGTGCTGGGGAGGATGGCGAGAACAGAATGCAGGCGGAGGGAGAGCCATGGTGGAGAGCTGCCCGTGCGGGGATGGCCTGGGGGCCAGCAAGGCTAGGTGGCCACACGTCTGCTCACACCCCATCCTCACAGCACTGACGGTCTGGGGAGGGAGACCCCGCTGCCTTCACATGGGGGGGACTGAGGATGGGGGCTCTCAGGCATCCCCGAGGGGTCCCAGCCTCTCTGGCCAGGCTACAGGCTGCCAACCCGAGGAGACTGGGCCCATCCCAGGGTTGCCGGCAACCTCGAGGGCTGCCTAGGCTGTATGAGAGCAAAAGCTCAGTGCACAGGGCCTCGGAGGACAAGGCCACCAGCCCGCAGCCTGCCCCATGCTCAGGACACGCCTCACGCCCTCTCAGACACAGCCTGCTTCGCCTGGGCAGAAAGCCGAGTATGGAGGCAGCTTCGCGCTGAGCCTCAGAGATGTGTGGCCATGGACGGCCGTGGGCACAGGGCACATCCTGGCTGTGGGCTTTGAGCGCAGGGCTCAGGTTCCTGGATGTGTCCTGTAGGCAGGGCTGGCTGCTTGGGCGAGT
This sequence comes from Varecia variegata, assembly GCA_028533085.1. NCBI lineage: Eukaryota > Metazoa > Chordata > Mammalia > Primates > Lemuridae > Varecia > Varecia variegata. The sequence continues at coordinate 49,612,388 of CM052443.1, forward strand.
GACCAGGGTCCCACACCCGAAGGGCCCTGGGCTCGGGCCTTAACGCACCACAGCTGCCCTCTTGAAGTTCTCCATCGTTTCACCCCTGAATGTGTTTTGTAACTGAAGTCCCATGGGACAGTGGAGCACAGTCCCACCTCCCCAGGACAGGTCCTCAGCTGCCCCTGGCAGGTGCAAGGAGGGGTGGGGCAGGCATACACGCCCCATGGCATCTCAGGGCAGGGAATGGCAGTGGCCATACACCCAGGGCTGGCAGTGAGTGGGCATGTCTGGCAGGTGGCCGGCCAGAGCCACTTCTCAACAGAGGCAAGCCTCTTCTGCACCCTGATTTGACTGAGCGATGCTGGCACAGAGATGGGGTGAGCCCCGGCCACCTGCCCTGGGCTGGAGCAGCGGACAAGTGTAAAGGGGATGTGCCTGGCTCGACGTCCCCAGAGCCCCGCCGCCAGGGCAGCGTGTACGCCAGTAGTGGCTGGCAGGCAGGGGGAACTGGCAGCTGTCAGATGCCGGTGGGTGCACTCCCCATTGCTGGGGGACCCTGGGGCATCTGTAAAGATCTGGTACGGTGAGACCCCATACCTGAGGGAGCAGTCCCTCAGCCAGCTCCATGGGGGGTCCTCTCTTCCTCCTTCCAATCTTCCTGAGTCCGGCCTGCGCTTGTCTTGAACTTCTGGCCAGCCTGAGGCACCCTCCGGGATGAGCCATGAAATACAATTCGCTCAATTTTGGTGATTCTGCACACAAGTTAAATGTTCTAATATTTGCATTTAAAACAGACGTTGCACAATTTAAAGGTGAATAGTAAAATTCATGCTAATAATCTAAAATTCCAATTTTTCTTTACTTAGAATGACATTAAAAAGCAAATAAAAAGCCTTGACAAGTAGAGAGAGGGAGACTGAGGAAGAAAAGAAAAGGCTTTCCATGCACCTTCTGCGGTACTTCTTCCTGCTTTTTGAACAAGAGACCCCGACTCGCATTTTGCACGGGCTCAGCCTACAGGCCAGGGTTCCCCTCTGGTGATGTCCCCACAGTTCTTGCGGCAGCCAGATGTGGCCAGAAATAACGGTGGATTTCACAGAAGCAATCTGGCCCTTTGAGTTCTCCCTCCGCCCTTCCGTGCACTCTGGGGGACACTGTGGGTGTGCGGCAGGAATGTGGGCTGCCCGGCAGGGGCAGGGGCTGGCGCTGGGGGAACGAGGCCGTGTGGAGCAGAGCAGCGGACTGACTCCTGGAGAGGGCAGGAAGCGTCACACACATCACCCAGGGGAGAAAAGGGAGGGGAAGACTGCAGGATCTGACCCACCAAAAACTGTCACAAGCAGAACAAAAGTCCAAAAACAAAACTGGGACAAAAATTCCTCACATATACGACAGACAAAAAGTTAACCTATTTGAATGTAAAGACTCTTCAGATTAAAAAGAAAGAAACTAAAATTCCAGTAGAATAAGGGGCATAAATAGGCCAATCACAAAAAATAAAATCATCTGTTTTAAAACATATATATATATTCTTAAAATGCAACCTCATTACCATGAAGTAAATATAACTTACAACAAAAAACTATTAAATTACCACAGCTAAAAGGACTCAGTGTTGTGAGGAGGGTGGAGACTGACTTTTGCCCAGTGGAGTATGAGCAGATGAAACCATAACAGAGAACGTTCTAGCACAGAAGGTTTTGAAATATGCGTATCTGTTGACCAGGGGCTCCACTTTTAGAAACTCAATTCAAGGAAATAATTAAGGATGCATGATAAATTCAGCTATAAGGATATCATACAGTCAGTGGCATCTCTGACTTCCAATAAATTCAGCTATAAGGATATCATACAGTCAGTGGCATCTCTGACTTCTAATAGGAAATAAGTTTTGTTATACAAATATGTCCCATAAATAGTGTTACATAAAAAATCTGCTATAGTCATATGGTGCAATATTATGCAGTCATTAAAACCAGGTAGTAGATAATTGCTGGGAGAAAACATTCACATACTTACATGAAATTTTCCACTGTAAATAACATATTGTCTGTATTAAATATAGAATATTTCAATAAACAAAAAATTGTTACTTTTCTAGATTTAAGGGGGAAAAAAAGGAAACTGGACCCCGCAGGACAGGTTCTGCAGAGGGTGTGGGATGGATTGGTGGGTGTTGGGTCTGACACGGGGAGAGGCTCTTTGTGCGCTGGTGGCTCTCACGAAATGTTCTGCAAACATTTCCAACCCTTCTCCCCTCCAGCGAGTCTGAGAAGAAGACATGTACAGATCAATTAATATCCATTTTCCTATGAAAAAGGGGAATAAAGTGTCTCTGGCAGTTTCCCATTGCCCTTGGAGCCACGTCCAGTTCCCTCTCCGCATCTGGAAGCCCACAGGGCCTGGCTTTGCCCACATTCCTTATCACACCAGCCTTTCTCGTTTCTTCAAATGTGCCAACCCCATTCCTGCTTCAGGGCCTTTGCACTGCCCATTCCCTGGGCCTGGAACACTCTACCCCATCTCTTCCCATTAAGACTCAGGTCTCAGCTCCAGTGCTTCTCCTGTGCACCTGACGTCCTTCCCTGACCATCTTCCTTCTCCATCTCATAGCTACTTTATTTCTTTCATTGCATTTATCATGATCTGAAATGATCCCATTTGTTTTTCGCTTGAACACTGTCTGTGTCCCCTTGCCAAAGTGCAAGCCCTGGTAACTGGGGCTGTGTCCTGTCCTGCTCACTGCTGCAGCACCTGCCTGACATGCAGTAGATGCCAGGAAACACCTGCTGTCCACGTGGACGGGGCCAGGTGCATTGGACAGAACCAGATGGGCTGGGCTGCAGCAGCAAACAACGCACGCCCTCCCTGTAGCTCCCCGCAGTGAAGGCTGACCGTGTGCCCTTGCTCACATGACAGCCCGGAGCAGGTTGGGTGGCCCTGTCCTGTGTTGTAGTGCACTTACTGGGACATGTGGCTTCCAAAGCTACTGTGGCAGGAGAGACGGATGGAGGGGACACATTTAACTGCTTTGCCAACAGATGACTCAGATCACTTCCCTTCACACAAGCCACTAGACAGAACTAATGACACAGCCACAAACTAGCAGCAAGAGAGGCTGGAAAGTGGAGGGAACACCTGGATATTTGGTGGCCCTGAACTGTCTGCCGCACACCAGCGCCCCATAACCCAGCCCAGGCGCTGCCTGAGAAGAGAGCCCTGAGGCAGTCCTGCGGGCAGAAGCCCCCTGGAAGACAAGGCAAGCAGGGCAGCAGAGAGCTGCCAGGCGAAGCCCTGCCCACGCCCAGCCCCCCTTGCCTTGCCTCCGCCATGTCTGCACCCCCTGGGTCCCTGCCCCTGGGAGCCCCGCCAGACTCTCCTGCCAGGGCTCGATGGCTTTCCTCAGGGAACAGGCTGTGCCCACCATTCTTCGTGTCCAGTTCAATGGGCAGCTTGCCACCCAGGGCCAGCCCTCGAGCCCTGGGCACTGGACACGCTGTCAGCCCAGCAGCCCCTGCTCCACAGCCGACCACACGCCTCGCTGGGCGCCCACTCCTGGCTGGCTACCACCACCTCTGTCCTCTGTGCTGTTGCTTTGCTCTAGTCCTGAGAAACCCCATGACCAGCTGTGAACTTACAAGAGGAATGTAAGAAGCTACTGGCCAGGCCGGTGAGGGCCATTAGGGGCTATGGCTGAAGGCGCCCACACTCAGGGCCTGCCTGTGCTACCGCGGTGGCCAAGTTCAGAGCCAGGGCACAGCAGACAGTCCCACTGTGCACAGATCAACTGCATTGCCCAACACAGTAGCCACTAGCCACACTGTGTTTTATATCTAAGTGCAAATTAATTAAAATAAAGTACCCATTAGGATGGCTCCTATCAAAAAAAAAAAAATAACAAGTGTTATGAGGATATGGAGAAATTGGAACTCTTGTGCACTGCTGATGAGAATGTAACATCATGCAGCTGCTGTGGAAATCGTGTGGAAGTTCCTCAAAAAATTAAAAATAGAATTACCATATGATCCAGCATCTCCAACTGTAGGTATGCAGAATGGAAGCAGGGTCTTGAACAGATATTGACATGCCTGTGTTCATAGCAGCACCACTCACAACAGCCAGATGGAAGCAGCCCGTGCCCACTGGTAGGTGACTAGACAAGCAAAATGTAGTCTGTCCACACAATGGAATATTAGTCAGCCTTAAAAAGGAAGGAAATTCTGGCACACGCTCCAACACAGACGAGGACATTATGCTAAGTGCAATGAGCCAGACACAAAAGGACAGTTACTATGTGGCTCCACTCACACGACGTGCCCAGAGTGGTCAGCGTAGCGACCGACAGTGAGTGGTGGCTGCCAGGGGCTGGGGATGGGGATGGGAGCTAGCGTTTAACGGGAACAGAGTTCAACGTCACAGGATGAAAAGGGTTCTGTGGCTCGAGGGTGGTGATGGCTGAACAAGGACGTTACTATATTAATGCCACTCAACTGTACACTTAAAGATGGTGAAGATAGCAACTTTTATGTTCTGCATATTTTACAATTAAAATTTTTTCATTAAAATAAAAAATCATATTAGAAAAAACAACAAATTAAATTAAAACTTCAGGTCTTCAATTGCACCAGCTGTATTTCAAGTGCTCAAGAGTCAGGGCGGCTAGTGACTACCACATTAGACAGGGCAAATGAGAGCATTTCCATTGTTGCAGAAAGCTGTTGGACAGCAATGTTCTAGAAGGTCATCCTTTCTCAAATACTCCCTCTTGCTCAATATCCCTCCTCCCCAAGAATACCAAAGGGTCCCGCATGCCTTAGATGGGTCCCTGGGACTCTCTTCTGGGTGTGCACACGCTCTCAATGAGGACACAGGATGTTGCCTGTCAGGGCAACACCAAGCTCCAAGCACGGCTGTGCCTAATCTTCCTCGTCTATGCTGCACTCTCACGGTGCCAGGTGGCACTCAGGTCAGAGGCAGAGACACCCCAGCTGCCCCACCAGTCTCCCAGAGCCCCAGGACCCTCTGCCACAGCCCTCTGCCTCTGCAAGACCCACGGCTGTGCCCGGGACACGCACACGTTCAACAGCTGTTTGCCGAGTAAATAAACGCACATCTGTGAGACGGGGAAAAAGACGCGGCCCAGGTACTCTTTCTCAATTCCTAAAGTTTATCTCCTAAAACCCTTTTCTTGTTATGATACAATTGATTTTGATTTAAGAATTTTCATATTTCTCATGCTTTTCTAGAATGACCATCCCATTATCCAAAATGGGGGTACAGTTGGATCAGAAGCGTTTGAAAGAATGAATTTAAGTTAGATGGCAAAACCAAGAGAAAATTATAGACTTCCTCCAACCAGCTCTCTGTGACAGAGAGACCCTCCATATCACACCAGGGAAAAGGCCTCCTGAAGAACTCTCCATGGATAACCCAACTGCACTCAGAGTTTCTGGTGGACTTCTCAAAAATGATTCCTATATGCTGTCACTAAATTCAATATTGTCACTGCCAAGATAACAAAACCATATTTTATTTCAGACTGAAAACATGTTCACTATATTTAGAGACTGAAAAGCAACTTTACCTATGTTATCTCATTTAATCCTCACAACAATCCCCAAGATGGAAATTATTGACCCATTTTAAAGATGAGAAAACCGAGCCTCAGAGGACGGAAGCTGTGTTCCCAATGACACACCTGGAAAAGGTGAGGCCAGGAGTGGACCTGGGACTAATTCCAAGCCCAGTTCTTTTTCGCACTGAGTTGGAAGGCAAGATAATGCTCGGGGAAGACATAACTCTGCACTTGATCTTAGCCAAAAGGCCGAGGCACCATAGAAGACGTATTCTGATAAGATAAGATCTGCCATCTCGCAGACTCAGTGTGATGATTCCCTAGGATAATTAGCATGGCAAGTGCCTCGCATGGACCTGGCACACAGACACATACTAGGGGCTCAATAAATGTATCCATTATGGTTTCATTGTTATTATTTCATTAAAGGTACATTTCAAAAATAAGAGGAGAATGAGCGTGAGGACACTTTCCAAAATGAAATGCATCTGCAAGCGCAGTGGCTTCGGCCCCCTCTGCACATGAGAGGGCTGTGCTCCAGAGGGCTCGCTGACGTGTCCACAGCAGGGCAAGGGGAAGGTGACGTCGCAGGTAGGACTCTCTCTGTCCTGCGGTCAGCTCACTCACAGCCTCCCTCTTGCCCTGTGGGTCTTTTCTCTTTGTTTCCAGGGGCTCACCACTTGGCCCAGACAGCAGAGCTGAGCAGCTAGTGTGAGCAGACCTCTGTACCCCTCGCTGCCACCTCCAGCCAGACCCCTGCGGGACCTCGTTCATCGACAGGGTTCGACCTGCAGCCCTGTGGCTTCAAACTTCCCACTTGCCCGGCTTCCACTCCACCTCCAGCCCCCCCCAAGTCCTGGCTTCCTCCCACTAATGCTCCCCCACACACATCTACCCTCCCGACCACAGCCTGGACCTCCCTCCCGGCCCCTCTTCGTTCCACAGAGCTACGCTGGGCCAGCCCTGCTTCCCGGGGAGCCTGCGTGCTGAAGGGTGGTAGCCCACATCCTCACAGCAGCTCTGACCGCGCAAGGCTGAGAGAGGGGACGGGTCTGCACGCTGAGCAGGGCAGGCGCCGGCATGCGCCCGCGACCCGTCCACTGTTCGCATCCTTGTACCTCCTGCCCAGGTTGGGGGCTCTGGAATGCGGTGGGGCGATCCTTTAACTTCCTAGTAGTAGCTAGACAAGGGATAATACCCAAGAAGACTGAGGTGACACACAGACTTGCAGGGAGAAAGGGATGCCCTCTGCGGTCTTCAACGAGAAGCCCTGGACTGGCGTCTGTCTGTCCTCCCCGCTCTAACATACACCGATCTCCCTTTTTAACAGGAAGTGGGCTGTGGTTCGGAACCAGCAGAAGGTAGGGGTTGAATAACATCATTTTGTGTTTTACTTTTAGGTTACTTTTTACATAAAGTGAGGTTTCCTTTTTAAATAATTTTAACTTTTAAAAATGTCAAACATCAAAAAAACCTTGGTACACAAATGACCGGAGTTTGTGAAAAATTGCCTTAGGGTGTAAACAGCCTTGCCAAGTCCAAATTACCCCCAATTTGTAGATGAGAAAACTTGAGGTTCAGTGAGGTCAGTGGGACGGTCAACTCTTGTCACCTGTGGCCCCAGAGAGCCTCCCTGTGACAATGGTATCGCTGACAAGGAAATCGGCAGAGCTTCCGGACAGCCCCAGGAACCTGGCCCCTGGCCCCCCGCCCCGGCCCTGCCCCCACTTACGATGTTCATGAGCGTGAGCAGGTACTTCTGCACGTGCTCCTTCCCGTGGAACTGGACCACGGAGTCATCCACGCCCAGCAGGACCTCGATGTTGTAGTCGTCGTCGGCAGCATGCCTGCGCGCCCGCGGCCGCGAGCTGTTGACGTGCTCCTGCAGGACGCCCAGGGCTCGGCTGAGGCTGTCCAGGCTGGCACGGGAGTCCCCTGGAAGGAGAGGACACTGTCTTCAGCAGCAGCCCGGGCTCCCAGGGACATCACAGCAGCACAAAACCCCACTCAGATGCAACTCAGCACGGACCAGGCGCCAGCTCAGCCATCACCTCGTTGAAAACTCCCAGCACCTGCACCGAGGACACCGCTGCCCCTTTCACAGAATAAAAAACTGAGGTCCAAACAGGGCAGCAGTGACTTGCCAAGTTGTCTCAGACTCAGCAGTGCTCGAATTAGTACCTCCGTGGCTTCGAGGCCAGCTCTTTCCCAGCCCCTGGTGGCACCTCCAGCCACAGCAGAGGCCATGGTGGCCTCCGCACAAAGGCACAGGCCTGCTGAGACCGTGAGACTCGGCCTAGCATGGTGGTGGGCCTTGTGGAGCCCGGGGCTGGCACCCACCACAGAGAGCCTGGGCAGAGGGGCCTGCACAACCCGAGTGGGCGTAGGTACAGCCACCTCTTCTCATCCATTCTCACACTCGCACGCTCCTGAAGGGCTTTCCGAGTGCCAAGGGACTAGTGTCCCAGGTGTCACTGCCCCCTTATAACTGGGGAAACCGAGGCCCAGCCTTGGCTGTGTGTGTCTCTTGAGGCCACAGCCAGCCTCCCAGAACGTTCTGCTCAGCCCTCCACTGAAGCATGGCCCATCCACGCCCCCGGCCAGGTCCACGCCCCCCCATCCTGGGCCAGCACCTCCTGTTTGCCGTCCCCAGGCAAACTGTACCCTCCCTGGTCTGAGTTGTGCAGGGACCTAGATCAGCCCCTCACGTGACCCCTTCATCACAGTCTGCGGGCAGGCACTGACCTCCTGTCCCCACAGGCCCTGCACTGGCCACCTGGGGCAGCCACAGTGGGGAGTGGGGCCTGAGGGGCCTCAGCTAGGGCCCAGGCCTCAGGATGTCCTCCCTGCCACCAGCACAGCTGCAGCTTCTGTCTCTGTCTGCTCCCACTGGGCCTGGAGTCCTCCGCGGACCAGAGCTCCAGTTCCCAGCCCCCCCAGCCCCATCCCTCAAGGTCACCTTCAGCATCAGTGGTGGTCCCAGACTACACTGCCTACTGCCTGCTAAGCCCCAGTGCCAAAGTATCTGGCAGCTCCCCACCCCTTGCACTGAGCTCCGTGACTGACCCAGGTCCCCGGCCCCAGGGTCTCCCTTCTCCATGACATTCCCCGGGCTGGTCTTCCTGGCTTGGGAAGGACCCAGGCCCACAGGTCATCCAGACACCAACAAATTCCGGGGTGCCGGCTATGCCCGAGGCCCATGCAGCTGAGAGCGGAACCAAGAGCTCAGCTCAGCTGTCCATACCCCTGCAACAACAGCTCTCTACAGAGAGTCTTCCAGAACAACTCCTCCCACTTATCCTCAAAGCCTCCTATCTGCTGCCTCCTCCAGACAGGGACAGGCACTCCCTCCATGTCAGGGGGACCCATGACAGGCCCTGGGGGCAGCATCAGGCCGCTGAAGGCAGCATGGCTGCTCAGGGACAAGTGAGGCAGCCTGGCCACCCTCAGCCCTGGCATACACCTCCTTACCCAGTGCTGACAGCAGGTTTCTCCAGTGCAAATTGCTGTCCCCATTTTATAGATGGGGAGACTGATGGAACCCCAGTGTGGCCAATTTCAGCCAGGAGCTCTCTCTCCACCCCTGCTTCCTATCTCAGACAAGACAAACCGACCCTTAAGTTTCAGGCACGAACCTGCAACCTGGCTGGGGGCGAGACAAGACCAAGAGGGACAGTGGAGGCACGAGGCAAAGGAGACGGCTCAGACAGAAAAGAAGAGCACACGGGCCAGGTCTGAGCACTGCTGGGGTGCCTGTGCCTTCTAGGGTCCCTGGCCCCTCAGCTCTACAGTTCCCTGTGTCCCCCTCATGCACACACAGGCACACATGTACACACACATGCACACACACGCAGGCACACACGTGCACACAGCTGGGGCTGCCCCAGGACGCTCCAGGGCCAGGGCCAGGGCCAGGCCAGCAGCCCTGCGGGCAGTGCTCATGCGGAGCTGCTCAGCGTGCCCGGCTGCCTGGAGATGATTCAGAGCCACTCGTGCCGTTCCCAGAGGAAACGCCAGCAACTTAAACCTGACGAGGGTTGAGGAATTGCCATTCTATTTTTATACATTTATTTCTTTGCATTTCCAACGAGCAGAGACAGCTCACCTTCAGAACCACCTTGGAAAGCAGAAAGATGGTAATTCCTGTGGGAAAACTCTTCACTGGGGGCAGAGACTAGACGGTACCCTCTGCCCTTGTCAATGTAGGGGTCACCCACAGGCAGCCCCCAGAGCAAAACTAAAACACAGAGGTGCTTGTGAGGGCCACAGTGTGTTTAAAAATTCCCTATTTGGTTGACTGTATTTGAAAATTGGGAGATTTCACATTGTAAAAAATCTAGAACATCCAGCTTCTCTTGAGGAATTAGGGGATGGGGCTTCCCGGGGGGAACACTAGGTTGTGCACCATGGCCATACCTGGAGACAGGATGCACAGGCCTTGAATCACCAGGCCACCTGCCTGCCACCCTCAGTGCCCTCCTGGCCCTAGGCCCAGAGTCCTTGTGCAGTACCATTCCTTAGGGGAGGCCTGGGGCTGCCAGCAGGCCAGTGCTGGGCTGGGGCATATCTTGAAGTCGCCTATGCCCAGCAAGCATTTTTAACTAAATGTGTGTTACATGCCCATTAAAAACAGCAAAGTTTTCTAAAGATGCTTTAGAAATGTCAATTTCAACTCAAGCAGAATTATCACTACTGCTGTCATTATTTTAATCGTGATCATTTTGGGGGATGACACAGACGTTACATTTTAGAACACTCCTTCTCTGCCAAGGCCCAGCCCCTGTAGAGATGCCCCAAAGCCCAAAGGCAAAGCAGATGAGAGGAAGACAGGTGGGTGACAGCCTTGCCCTGAGTCTGGCCCCTGGAAGGCTTCAGTCTTGCTCAGGACACAGGGCAGGACAGAGGGAGCAGACCCAAGGTCAGTGGGGTCTGCCCAGCCCCCAGGCCTGGGGCTAAGCAACCCTGGCCCTGCCACCCTCCCACCCTTCTCTGTCCCAGCGGGACCTGGCAGCCAGGCTGATATCTCACCTTGTCAATCACTGGCCACCTCAGTCTTCCCCACAATGGGCTTAACCCTGAAGCCCAGGCCATGGAGAGACCTTGACCACACTCTGCTCCTAGCAGGCCTGTTCCCCAAATAGAGTCTCACTACAGGGAGCTCTGGCCAGCGGTTCATCCCTGGGTTGGCTTCATAGTCAGTCATCCCCTTGACATCACCTTGACCTTGGGCTCTGCCCACCTGCAATGGGTTGCCCACTTGGTCTCCCCAGGCCAGGAGCAGGCTGTTCGCCGCTCTCTCTCCTGCCCCCCCCCCCAGGAGCTCCTGCATTCTTGTCTCTGGCCATGCTAAGCCACAGTGACCAGAGCTCCCGTGGCCTTTGCTCCACCGTCATTAATGCACCAGGCCTGAGGAATGAGCTGTCAGTGCTGCCCATCTCCTGCGGAGGCAGGGGGACATGGCCCTTGGTCTTATTGCCCTCTGTGTGCAGCCTCCCCACAAGATGCTGCTGGTCCCCCTGGGGTGGTTGACCAACCGGGACCCCAGCAATCATGCCCAAGTGGGCTGCAGCTCCCCTAAGGGGAGGTGTCTGTAGCAGGACCCTATCTTTGAAATGGGTAACCAAAGGGTTTTTAAGTTCCTGGCATTCCCTGTGCTCAGGGCCCCTCTGGATGGCAGCTGAGATGTTTTTTCTCACGTCTTGGCCCAAGGATGTCATAGCAAGAGGCAGATCTGAGAGCCGTCCCTAGTTTTAGAGTCTAGAATGCAATGAAAAGGCTCCATCAGAGAGTTGATCAACAGCCTGGGGATAGGACAGAATGAGGGGAAGCAGAATTAAGGTCCAGGGAATCCTGAAGCAACTGCCTTCGGGGCAGCAGACAGGTCACAGGGGCCAACTCACCCACAGTCCCAGAGAGCAAGGGGTGCCCGTGGGCCAAGGGCTGTACCTGCCGGTGTCCTAGGAGTGGTCCATGGCATCCGAGTCTTGGGGACAGGAGCATGTGCACAGCCCTTTGCAGCGACAAAGCTGCACCCCGTCCCACCCTCCCAAGCAGCCCTGCAGCCCCACAGCAAGGAGGAGGGTCCTCACCGTCCTCATCATCACCCCCATTTTAGCCTCAAGGAAACAAGCAGCAGAAAGACTAAGTGACTTGGCCAAGCCACATAACTAGCGAGGAGGAGTGAGGACCCGAGCCCCGGCCTTCGGAATGGCTTCTTCTCCAGCACCGAGGGTTGGTGTGGCGGAAGCAAAACTGGTAGAAACATATGCTTAGTCTGGAGAAGAGGAAACCTGGGCCTGGGTCTGCACCTGGAGCACCGCGAGGCGGTGCCGGCCCGCACGGTCAAGGGCGCCCAGGCCTTTGCCGCCCGTGCAAGTGCCATGTCCGTGCCCTTGCTGGCTGCCTGTGCCTGGGCCACCTCTTCTGCTGCCGCTGTTGCTCTTACCCCAATTTATCCCCCAACCAGGCCCCACAGGAGCCCCTCGAAAGGCCCAGAGGGAAGGGAATCCCCTTGCCCCCCACATTGCACTCAGCTCCCAGAAGATAGGGGGGCCGCCAGCCCCACCCGCCTCCCCAGCCCCGCCCACACCACGGGCGATGATGGGGCAGGTGCTAAAACCTTGAGAGGCTCCGCTGTCCCCTCTCCATGGAGTGGCCGTCCCCTCACCCTTCTCATCCTTCAGCTGTCAGCGGAAATGTCAGCTGAGGGAGAACATGCCTTGTTTCATCCCAAATTGAACAGCCCCTCCCCCAACTTCTGCCTGCCGGGAGCCTGCCTCTTCCTTTCTGTGACACACCACCACGTGCAGCGCCGATCTTGTCTGAGCATGCTTGTGCACTAACCACCTCCCCACCTTGGGTAGTGGCCCCTGGAAGACAGGGCCATGGGGTCAGACGTGCCTCGGTTGCCTCGCTGCCCCACAGCCATGCGGAGTAGAAGAGGTGCTATGGGAGTTCAGGCCCCACAGAGCGGAGTTGGGGGGCCTCTTGGGAGCTGAGAGCTGGGCTGGAAGGAGGGGCCGGGGAGGTGGGACCAGGAAGGCCAAACCAGGCTGGAGGCAGGGAGGGGGCAGGGAGGGGACAGGAGCAGGAGGTGGAACAAAACCCAGCTGTAAATTATCTGCAAGAGGCTCAGCTAAACAAATGAGAAGCAGCAGCATGTACCCCGAACTGCCAACAGAAAGAAATCAGGTACTGTAATGTTCACGAGATCAAACATAATCCCAGGCACTCAAGGGCACAAACGGATACTACAAACAACTCATCAAGACCTCTTTGATCACCTTAGAATGGTTGCTTTACGCAAGGGGAAAAGAGAAGAAAGAGAAGTCGGGAAAATAAATGGCTTTTGTTTGTTTTAATGTCGTTAGGACAACTGGTTAGGAGGAAGAGATCAAATTCTGACCTCACATCTTGAGCAAAAACAAATTCCAGGCCCGGCGCAGTGGCTCACGCCTGTAATCCTAGCACTCTGGGAGGCCGAGGTGGGTGGATCACTCGAGGTCAGGAGTTCAAGACCAGCCTGAGCAAGAGCGAGATCCCGTCTCTACTAAAAATAGAAAGAAATTATCTGGACAACTAAACATATATAGAAAAAATTAGCTGGGCATGGTGGCACATGCCTGTAGTCCCAGCTACTCAGGAGGCTGAAGCAGGAGGATTGCTTGAGCCCAAGAGTTTGAGGTTGCTGTGAGCTAGGCTGACACCACGGCACTCTAGCCTGGGTGACAGAGTGAGACTCTATCTCAAAAAAAAAAAAAAAAAAAAAAAAATTCCAGGTAGATGG
>CM052443.1:49625830-49636592 GCA_028533085.1 Varecia variegata
ACAGCTCACTGCAGCCTCGAACTCTTAGGCTCAAGCGATCCTCCTGCCTCAGCCTCCCGAGTAGCTGAGACTACAGGTTCGTGTGCCACCACGCCCAGCTGATTTTTCTATTTTTAGTAGAGACGGGGTCTTGCTCTTGCTCAGGCTGGTCTCAAACTCCTGAGCTCAAGTGATCCTCAGGCTTCCACCTCCCAGAGTGCAGGACTGCAGGCATGAGCCATTGCACCCGGCCCTAAATGCTTTTTTAGGATCTCGCTATTGGGCAGGCTTTGGGTTCCAAAACCAGTGCTTTTTCCCAGGCCCCTCCTTGGCTGCCCCATGCTCTGTGAGCTGTTCCCACTGCTCGGCCTGTGCTGGCTGAGCGTGCGGGAGGACAGGCTCGCTCACTAGGCTAGGGGAGGGCATTGAGGTGACGGGCACACAGACGGAGGTGCCATGCTGCTGCCCCGACCGCCGACCATGTGGATGGGAACAAGTTGCTTTCCCTTCCCGGTGCTCAGGAGTCCCCAGATGTAAATCCCTGCAACTGCCCTGCAGAGCAGGAACCACCCTGCCGCCCAGCGAAGGAGATGGAGGCTCAGGGAGTTAGAGTAAGGCCAGAATGCCCACCCAGCGCCTGCTCACAGCCTCACTGCAGGCTTCTGCAGGGGCTGCTGGCCTGCCCCACGAGGGCCAAAGCCCCGGCCGCCAGCTGCCTCTCGGACCACACCGGGAGCCCCCCAAGGGAGGTCATTTGGAAGAAGGTCAGCCCCTCCATGTGTTAGCTCCCTAGAGACAATCACGCCACGACTGCACATTCCCCTAAAGATGATCATTAAGACAAAACGTGCTTATGTGGAAGCGTAACCAGGACGCGGCAGAAAGCCCGCCTGGGAGCAGGCAGGCCATCAGCACAGAGCCCCGCTGGCGAGCTCGATTAAAAGAGGCTCATTATGATTATTTCATCCCAGCCTTTTATAACTTTATTACCAAATCTGAATTAATTTCTGCAACTCCAACAGATGTGGCTCATCCAATGTCATTTTTACGACCCGAGGTGGGACGGAGGAGTGGCAAGGGGCTCCCGGCCTGGAGGTCAGGACCGCACCAGTAACAGCTGCACCAAATCTCCCGGACAAGAGCTGGGCATTCCCTAAACCACCACGGAATGGGCTGCCCCCCGATGGAACTCCAGCCCGGCTGCCTCAACCTCCCAGCGCTTCAGGGAGGAAAAGGGAGCTCTGGAGAAAGGTAAAGAAACCTCCTCCGGCTGCTCTCCCTGGGCCAGTCCTCAGGACACACCCTCCCAGGGCAGAGGATGCTCCTTGGTGGTGGGCGTAGAACACCCTGGACTGCCCAATACCCCCTACCTGCCCTCATGTGCAACATGGTGACCTGTCCCCGTCTGGGCATTCTCCGTGCTTTACCTTTCGTGAACCACCTCCCCTCTCCCACCCATACAGCTTAGGGGGAGCCAACACCACTGCACCCCCAGCTCCAGGAGTACCCTCAGGGCCCAGCCAGGTCAGTGAAGTCCCGCGTCATGTGTTTGTGTGTGCAGGAAGACACACTTGCTCACTTTTCTCTCTGCTGGGTTGCTAAGCTGGCAAAATATTGGGAAAATATTGCCCTGGGGCTGCCGGATGCCTCCTTGTCCCATGAGACGCAAAGGTAAGAGATGAAGAGAGCAGGACCAAGTGACACCATTTAGGTCCCCACATCCAGCTGTGGCTGAAGCCCATACACCCCTGGACTTCCCAGCTCTTTGAGTCAATTCATTTGGCTTTCTGTCCCCAGCAACCACAAGAGTCCTAACGTGACCCCCCTCCACCCCCGCCACACACACAGACACAATCGTATGCGCTGGCCTGACCTAGACACCATGGCTTGGTTTTGCAGCCAGAATGCCTTGGCCTGTCATGGCATCAGACAGTGGTGCCACTGTTTTGCCCTGTGCTTGCACCTCCTACTTTCTGGAGGGACCCCAGTGAGGAGTGAGCAGTAGGCCTGATGGGTATTTAAGGTCTGTGGCCAGCAAAGGGACCAGACTCTGGCTCATCTCCTGATGCACATCTGTGGGAAATGACGCTGCAGTGGTGTGAGGCCACCGAGGCTGGGCCCAGCCAGCAGGGCCATGCTGACACCCAGGAGCTCTGGGAGCCCCTTGAGGCTTCCTGCTGCAGGGCTTGGTGCCTGCTGGCTTGCAGCCCTCACACAGAGGTTCCAGAACACCCCTGACTCCCCTGCCCCTGGGAATTGCCTAGGCTCCTCCTTACCTGCCTGCGCCTGGCACCACCCTCCAGTGGCTTCTGCAGCGATCCCACCCCTGCCCCAAAGATTCGCAAGGGCTCCTTTGGCAGCCGGGCCCAGGGGCCTCCAGAAGCCAGGGCAGGAGCAGGGCCTAGCTGTGCCCCACCCCGCCCAGCACCTGCTCAAGCCCAGGAGGGTGCCCGGGATCAACCGCAGCCTCCGGGGCCGAGAGCCTCCTCCTTGATGAGCAGTTGGCCTGGGGAAGGGAAACTGGCCCAGAAATCCCCTCATGGCGCTGCCCGGCATGCAGCGGCCAGATGGTGGGAGCCAATGGAGAGACTGGTGAATCTTGATATGAAAATGTTTACTATGAACTTCAGAACAAAACACAGACACCCACAGGTCCCAACAGAAGGGAGGATTCCCAAGGATTTTGTTGTGAACATGGAGGAGGCGGGAGGCTGGCAAGGCAAGTGGTGCGCTGATGGGCAACGTCGCAGGGCCCAGAGGCTTCTGCCCATGCACAGCCTGCCAAAGAGTGTCACGGGCGGGGAATCCCTGTCACCACACTGGTACACGCTCCAGAGTCCCTGATTTGGACATCTGGCAGCCTCCCGGCATTGCCCCGAGAAGGCTCCCGGCCCCTCACACTCGGAATGCCCAGGACCGGATGCCTCCCCGCCTGCACCCACCTCCAGCTGCACGGCCCACCTGCTTGGCTGTGCCCCGTCCCCTCGGCATGGCCCTAGCACCTGCTGCCAGCAAGCTCGGCGCCTCATCAGTCTCCACATTCTGCAAATCCGAGCGCCGAGGCATTTCTCTCTGCCTGCCAACCGCAGTCTCCCGTGCTGGGCCCTTCGTCTTCCCAGATGTTGAGCCCCATGTCCGGCAGGGTGGGCGAGAGCACTGCAGGGGTGGGGGTCCTGGTCCTTTGGGAGGATGTTGGTGCCAGCATATGCAGGAGGTCTCAGAGCTGATGCTGCCTGGCCCTGCGTGAGCCCTCTCCTGCCAGGCCGTGAGCTGGGTGCAGGACTCCCAGCTGCCTGCCCTGGCTCCCTGCCCCAGCCGGGACTGGGCTGCCCCTGGTGCCTCTCCTGCTCCCGGCCCCCTGGCCTGGAGCCAGGCACATGCTTCTCCACACTGTGCCACCCAAGCCACCTTCCTGCGAGGAAGAATTCTCCAGATGCCTCGTCACGCCTCATGCTGGGCACCGGGGGCTTGACAAACACCTTCCCATTTATTTTTCACAGCAGCTGGTAGGGTAGGCATGGAGCCCCTGATGAGGGAACACCCAGGGATGGCAGACAACGAACGCCTGCCTGGCGCCAGCGTCCAGCTGGGCCACTGCACCCCGAGCCTCTAGCTGACTCCTCAGAGGCAGCTGCATTTGGGCCCAGCAGGCAGGAGGGAGCTGAAGGGACCAGGGCCCCTAGCCCGGCAGGGGACCTCGTTGCAGAGTCACACCCACCGCAACCCTGGGGCACAAGGACCCACCCCACTTTCAGCCACAGTGAAAACGACTGACAGCCTGAGGTTTGGGGCTTTGACAGGACTGGGAGACACAGGAAAGTGTCCCTGGGATGGCACAAAGTAGCCGGGGCCGCTAACCACACACATGGGCCTTGTGCTTGTCTCATTGGTGTCTTCTTATTAACTGGAACTTTCCATGCTCTACATGGGAGTGTGTGCTGGACGGTATCAGTGAGATACTGAGGGTCCGTTCTCAGGGCCACTGGGCACTGGGTGCCCTACACAGCCCTAGGGGTGTCAGTCACCTGGACCCTATCGGTAAGAGCCTGGAGGGGCAGGGTGTCAACAGGAGAGCCGGCTGCCGCCTGCTCCTCCTCACACCCACCTCCGTCCAGGGCCGGCCCACAGAGCACCTTCTGCTGGGGGCAGAAGGGCCATGGGGCAGCCCTGGGGACTGGGGCCTCGTGACTGGCAGTCCAGGAGACCTTTGGGACCCTCCCATGCCCCTGTGCCTCCAGGGGAGACGGGGGCCCCTCGCAGGTGGGCAGAAGCCAGGCCCCCCACGTCCTGCCCAGCTCGGACCCAGAGCTTCCCCCGCCCTCTGCTCTCTCCCACGCCACGTGCCCACCTCCTCTGCTCCAGCCACCCGGGGGCAAGGCCTAGGCCTGGCTTTCCTTTCTTTCTGGACTCTCTGCTGTCCTCCATGGACAGGGGGCTCACCCGCTGGGCTGCAAGCACCTCCTGCCACACCCACCCCTCCCACGGGTAGATCCTGAGGTGTGGGTTGGGGGTGGCACTGACAGGCACCCGGTGTGACCACTGCTCTGAGCCTGGCCACATCATCCCCCCACAGGGGCTGGGGCCCACACTGTCGGTCTTGCTGTGTGCATGGGGCATCCAGAAGCCTGGGGCTGGGAGTGGGGACACTGATTGACCCAGGTGGACCCCAACCCCCTTGACGCTTCCTGCCCTGGAAATGCCCCAGCTGCAGTCGAGGAGGAGGGAAGGGCTCCCCGATGCCCCAAAGCCCAGGCTCACTGTGCTCCCCACACGGCACCCAGCCTGCTACCGGATCACGATGTTGACAGGGCTTAATTTGATCAGCCCCATTTAGAGCAGGGAGGAAATGAGGAAACAGAGCAAGTGCTGAATCCTGTGAATTTAATCCCCGAGAGCCACACGGGGGCCTTTCCTAAGTGGGGGGCAGGATGGGGATGCACTCCAGGCCCAGGGCCCAGGGCCCCCCCACAATGGAGGGCAGGGAGGGGTCCCTTCCTGCGGAGGGGTGGTCCAGGCCTGCTCCCCAGGCCCTGGCTACCCTGAGACCCCCAGGGCTCCAGAGGACAGGCCCAGTGGCTGGCTGGGCAGAGACTGCAGAAATGGCCCTGATTCTACTCTGAAAGGCTCGGGGCTTCCTTTTCTTGTTTGAAAGCTCATGTGACCCTGCCGGGCCACAGCCAGCTCACTGAGGTGGACTGAGTGGCCCTCCAGGGGCCCACGCCCTCCACTCGCCCTGCAGAGGCGCCGAGGCTGCCACCACGGCCATGCACATTCTGAACTGACTCCCACCAAGGCACAGAGAGGGTGCCAATCAGGCAGTGAGGCCCTTCGTGCCCTTGCCCACCTCTGGGGCTGGCAATGTGGTCCCCCAGGGCCGTAGTACCCTTCCCAGAGCACCTGACCCACTGCCACCTTCTGTCTCCTGCCTGGCAAACCCTGCTCCTCCTTCCAGGGCCTGCCCTGACTTTCCTCCTGTTTGGGACAGTTCCTGCCTGCCTGGCCCCACGCCCTGCACCAGGCCACGTCAGTGTCCCCTTCTCTGGCCCCCAAAGCCTACATTTTCATTCATTCGTTCGTTGTTCATTCAGTTGTCAAGTATTTCAGTAACGACTCTCTGCCAGGCCCTGGGCAGCCTTACCCCACGAGGGCACTCTGGGCTTAGCCACCGTGACAGGCTCGCCGGCTTGCTGATCACCGCCCCACACATGCACACAGGCACACACAACACGCACACTCACACACACACTCCACCATGAACCCTTTGACTGCTCTCCAAGTCCCCAGGAGCCCATATGGGGCTTGGCAAAATAAAAAAATAAACTGAAGCCCAGAGCACCTGCTGGATAAATGGAGAGTCATCGTGGTCTGCGTGCTGCCGAGGAGCAAGCAGAGGCCAGACGAGCAGGAGGAGGCGCAGGCACAGAGGCAGCTGCCGCACGCGTCTCCGCACATCTCTGTTGCAGGAGCCTCTGGCTGCAGCACACTGAAAGACAGCACAGCCATTTCCCTCCTGGACACCTCTCACAGCAGGCGCACAGGAGGCGCCCTGAGGCCAGCAGGGCAGGGGCACCGTGTGTGCTCGCTGCGGCCGAGCGGTGGGTACATGCTGCCCAGCCTCTCCACTCTTCCTTGGAAGCTGTTGCCATGGCTCCTGGCACATCCCAACAACTGCAGGCACCACCCTGACAACACGCTGCCTGCAGCAGGGGCCACAGGCCACGCCTCATGACAAGGTGACTCTCACTTGGGCCTCCCTGACCCTTGACCCAAGGGGGCCCGCAGAGCCCGGCTAGGCAGGTGCGCTTCACGACACACCGTCTCTCTGACCCACATGCTTTGTTTACACATTTAACATAGAGAAATGGTCTGTATTTGCAGAAAGAAATATGCTCTCTCTCCTTTTTGCCTTGACTCATGCAGCCCTCTCGGTTTATCTTTTGTTCATTCCCTCTTAACCGAGAAATATTTTGCTCCCATAAGAAAAGCCATGAGGAAGTGTGGCCTCGGGGCTGGGGTGCTGGGCAGGCTTTCTCCAGCCCAAGGCGGCCCGTGGGGCTAGGAGGGTGTTGATGGGCCTTCTGATTTTGTTAAGAAGCCAGAAATCTCGACCTGAATGTGAAGTTGGCAGGCAACACACAAATAACGTAAGCGCCGTGCTGCTTAGGAAAGAAGCCAAAGTGGGCTCCCGGGTCAGTCTGCAGCCTCACCCTCCGCCCAGGGCACCCACTTTCTCCATCTCACCCTGAGAGCCCACCAGCCTTCAGCCCCACGGTGGCTGGAGCTTCCTGGGCTGGAGTTCACACCCCACTTGCTTACCCACATCCATTTCCCCTTCTTGAAGACAGCTCCTGGTGGGTGTGATTTATTTTGGAATCCTCACACAGGACCCAATAAACTCTGGTTATCCACACAACGCCAAACACGAAGCGTGCACCAGGCTCTTCCTCTCTCTCATGGGGTCTTGGTTCAGTCTCACACACAGCCAAGGGCTCATCCAACATCATGTGCACTTCAGAAAAAGGACTAATGTCCTTAATATGTAAAGTGTTCCTACAAATCAATGTGAAACAGTCCAGCAATCCAAAAGGAAAATGGACAAAGGGTATGAATGGACAGTTCTCAGAAAAGAAAATCAGGTAGCCTTTAAATATATGAAAAGAGGTTCAGTGTCACTCTTAATAAAAGAAATACCTACATCAGATTGTCAAAATAAAAATACATGGATCAGGGGCACATGTTGAGAGGAATATATCCAGCAAACTCTCCTAGGAAGTCAATGTGGTCGTCTCTATCAAAATTTAAAATGCACAAATCCTGTGAACCAGCACTTCCAGTGGTAGAATTTAATCCTACAGATGTCTTCACACAATTGGGCAAAGGATTAAGTGTATAGATACCCAATACAACACTATTGCAAATAGCAAATATTGAAGACAGTAAAATCCCCATCAATCAAGGTCGGTTAAATAAGTTATCCATATAATGGAATACTATGCAGAAAGAATGGGCAAGTCCTGCTACAGAAAATCTCCAAGATATATGACCTGACGACAGCAGATGCAGTATAGGACACGATCAGTATTTACTATGTGGAGTATAGTAACAGTCACAGGAAAACAATAAAAATGTAAACACATATATACACACAACACAAAATCCTTTGAGCCGGGGCTTCCAATCCTAGCATTCATCACACACAGACACGTACTTGTGTGTGCCTAGAACATCCTGAAAGGACGCAGAGCAAAGGCCAGCAGCGGCTGCCTCTGGAGGAGGGAGCGGAGAACCCAGCAGGCGGTGGGGAGGGGCGGGGACAGCATCTGGGGCCGACCCTTTCACGTGGCTGCCATCCGTTAGTCCAGTCCAATAGCAAGCCACACACACGCAGGAAAAGCCGGGACCTCAGTGGCCATGGGCAGCCGGGGCTGGACCTCCCCCGGGCGTCGGGCGGAGGGAGTGTGCGCCTGCCCTGCCAGGCTGCTTGCTGCTGGCTGTGCACTCTGCAGCCCACAGCAGAGCCCGACGGTGGAGAGCTGAGGCGGAACGGCCTGGCCTGCCTGGGCGCTGGCAAGGCAGGCTCTGGGGCTGTGGGGCCCCTGGTGGGGCCCCTTCCGGAGGGATGGGCCTGCTGGGGGTGAGGGGACAGGCGCGTGTTGGACAGCGTGGCTCAGTCAAGGCACTCCCAGGCCGGGGGTGGCCAACTGGGCTGGAACCACGGAGTGAGTGGGCCCAGCCAGCTCCTGGACACCCTCCAGGGCTGTGGGCCGACAGGGACAGGGAACCTGACCACCCCACCCCCCCACCGCGGGGAGGGCGGAGAGGCAGGCAGAGTGGGAAAGGAGACCCTGACCATGGGCCCTGCAGGACCCAAAATGCAGCAGGTGACCTGGCGTGAGGAGTGAGGAAGGCCGGTGTGCGGAGGGAGGCCCAAGGGTTGCAGAGGAGCAGGGAGGAGGCCGTGGGCGGAGCAGGGCCTCGTCCTGAGGACAGGTGGGACGCTCAGAGCAGCCCTGGCCTCGGTGAGGAGGTGGGATGGGGAGGGCGGGCGCAGGGGCTGTGCTGGCCGAGCACAGGAGGGGTGAGAGGTGGAGTCCGCACCGCCGAGCGGGGCCTGGGTGGCAGGGACAGGGGGCTGAGGGAGGGACTGGGTTTCCGACCTGCGCAGCTGCCTCCCAGGAAGCCCCTCCTGCAAGGAGGGCCTTGGGAGGAGCCCTGAGGGAGGAGGGCAGAGCTGTCGGGGGCATGTTGGGCCTGAGGCTCCTGCGGGACCGGGACCGAGGGCAGATGCCCATGGGCACTCAGGCAGGGGTGTGGGGCACAGACAGAGGGTGCGCAGGAGGGTGGGCTGGGGAGGCCTGGGTGTGGGGTGGCCTCCCGGGAGGACTAGGATGAAGAGCTGGGGTGGCTCCAAATGGGGGTATTCCGGGTGCACAGAGAAAGGTGCCGTCAACTCCGCTCACTGCCCCAGGATCCCGTCTGCTCCAGCCAGTGTTTCTGTCTTCTCTAGCTGGAGGAGCAGGGGCAGATTCACCACAGCCCGAGGCTCCCCAGGGCCCCGGCTCCTTCTCCCTTCACGTGTCACCGCCTGAAGGCCAGCCTGCGTGTGATGGTGTGACAAGGGAGGAGTCCCTGCCACAGACCTGCACAGCCCAGGGCCGCTGCTGCCTTGTGTCTGCCCGATGCCTCTCTTCTTGGGGCAGCAAAGGCAGGTGGGCTGAGACCTGGAGGAGTCTCCAGCCCGACCACCCCCTAGACACATCTGGGTCTGCTGTCCCTGCCCTTGGGACCGTCCCAGCGGAGTCCCACCAACCAAACTTGCTGTCGTGCACTGCCCTGCCGTCCTGTCCCAGTGCACCTGGGCGAGCACCCCTGGGGAGCACCCATAGGGCCCTGGGCCCCAGCAGTGCCTTCACCTGTCACCTTCAAGGGCTACAACCCTGGAACTAGGAAGCCTGCTGCCCCTTCCACAAGGAAGAAGCTGGGACTCTCGAAGTCTGCCTGAAGTCTCAGTGGAACACGGCCACCCTGGGATATGCTTGGTCACCAGCAAGACCCCGTGCTTCCCACCCACACCTGAGAGTGGCTGGCACATAAGCAGGTGCCCTGGGTCTGCTCCCAGCAAGGTTGCCTCCTGGCTGTGCAACACAGCCAAGCCACTCTCCCTCTCTGAGCTCAGTTTCCCAATCTGTGGAGCAGGCATAACGATCCTGGCAGCAGCCACAGAGTAAGTGTTCAAGGCACATAAAAGAACTGAGGCCCAGAGAAGGCAGGGAGGTCCTTACAACCTTTAGTCAGAGAATCGAAGGAAAGGAGGGGACACCCAGAGATGCCAAAATACGGGCAGGGCCACAAACACCAGACCCCTCACCCACTCCCAACGAAGAAGCAATTCCACGTTAGCGGCATCCGGCCTTCCCCGTCCCCCAGCTGCCACCAGCAAAGGCTCTTGGTAGGGGTCTGCCCCACTCCCACAGTGTCAGGGTCACACCCCCAAGGCCCAGCCCTATGGGAAGCACCCCCGCCCCCCTCCCCCCACAAGCTGCTCTTGAAATCACCTCCAAGAAGAATTCGCTTCTGCTTCCCAAGATATCCCCAGGCAGGAAATGGGCCTCAGGCACCATGAATGTTTAATTACGTTAATTGTCCAAGTTCAGTGCACATCATCACTCCCTAAGTACCTTATGGGAAACGGTAATTAATCGTGAAATGGCTCATTTTTACAACTCCCCTTTCTCACGCTTCCCCAGCCTCTGGGAGGCCCTGCCAGCCATCCAGGCCGCTCCTGCTAACCTCACCTTCCGTCTTTGTAATTTCATTCTCCGACCTTTTCTCTTGACATCCTCACCCTGTCCATTCCTACGCCTTGGCACAAGCACCAAAGCACCATAATTACTTCACTATAAACCTCTCATGGCAATCTGCTGTAGACTTTGTTAGAAAACACTGTAATCAAATCCCTGCGAGGCAGATCGATGGGTTCAGCCTGCCAGAGAACATACATCACTGGATTAAGTGGTTTAGCGAAAGGCGGTCCTGGTGGGCGGGGCCATAGTCGGGTGGCAGGATGGGGGCAGGCGGGTGGGGTGGACAGAGACAGGCGATGGGCAGGGCAAGACTACTAGACAGTCTGGCCTGGCCACCTCGTGCCAGCAAGCATCACGAGTGCCCCCCGGCCCTGGGCACCTTCAGGGCCTTGACCCCGAGATGCTGCTCTGGGCTCAGCTGTGCAAAGCACGTGCAGGTCTTGTGGTCATTCATTTGTGCACTCCAGGACCTGCTTTTT
>CM052443.1:49637092-49830710 GCA_028533085.1 Varecia variegata
AAAAAAAAAAAAAAAAAAAAAAAAAAAAAAAAAAGACATGACATGTATAAAACAAATATCAAATGGCAAAATTTAGTCCTTCTTTATCAGTAATTACTTTAAATGTATATGAATTAAATGCTCCAATTAAAAGGCAGAGATTGGCAGAATGGATTAAGAAAAAAAAGACATGATCCAACTATATGCTGTCTACAAGAGACCAAATTTAGATCCAAATACACAAATAAGTTAAAAAGGGATGGAAAAAAATTCCATGTAAATAGTAACCAGAAAAGATCTGGATTGGCTGTACTAATATCAGACAAAATAGACTTTAAGTCAAAAATTTTTACAACAAAGAAGAGCATTATATATTGATGAAAGGGCCAATTCATCAAGAACATATAACGATTATAAACATATATGCACCTAACAAGAGAGTCCCAAAATATATGAATGAAAAACTGACAGAATTGAAGAGAGAAATAGACAATTCTACAATAATAGCTGGAAACTTTAATACCTCACTTTCAAAAATGTATAGAACAACCAGCCAGAAGATCAATAAGGAAACAGAGGACTTGAACAACACTGTAAACCAACCAGACCTAGCAGACATAGATAACCACCCTACCAAATAACAGCAGAATATGTATTCTTCTCATGTACAGTGGATCATTCTCCAGGATAGACCATATGTCAGGTCACAAACCGAGTCTCAATAAATTTAAAAAATTGAAGTCATACAAAGTGTCTTCTCCAACGACAATGATATAAAACTAGAAATCAACAATAAAAGAAAAACTTTACAATCCACAAATATGTGGAAGTTAGACAATATTCTCTTTTTTTTTTTTTTTTGACAATATACTCTTAAACAACCACTGGGTAAGAGAATAAATTACAAGATAAATTGGAAATTATCTTGAAGTAAATAAAAATGAAACCCAATATACCCAAAACTT
The DNA here is from genome assembly GCA_028533085.1 of Varecia variegata. Lineage (NCBI taxonomy): Eukaryota > Metazoa > Chordata > Mammalia > Primates > Lemuridae > Varecia > Varecia variegata. The sequence goes on from CM052443.1 coordinate 49,638,037, forward strand.
ATGGGATATGCAAAAGCAGTGCTCAGAGGAAAATTTATAGCTGTAAATTCCTACACTAAAAAATAAGAAAGATCCCAAATCAATAACCTAACTTTATACCTTAAGGAATCAGAAGAAGGGAAATCTATAATAGACCTAAAGCTAGCAGAAGAAAAGGAATAATAAAGATTAAAGATAAACAAAATAGAGAATTGAAAAATAGAGACAATCAACAAAATCAAAAGTTGGTTCTTTGAAAAGATCGACAAAATTGACAAACATTTAGCTAAACTGACCAAGATTTAAGAGAGAGAGAGGGAGAAAGGGGTCCAATTACTAAAATCAGAAACAAAAGTGGGGACACTCCTACCAACCTTACAGAAATAAAAAGCATTATGCCTATAGACCTACAACAAGTAAAAAGATTGAATCAATAATCAAAAACTCCCAATAAAGAAACGCCTAGAACCAGATGGCTTCACTGGTGAATTCTATCAATCATTTAAAGAATTAACACCAATTCCTTCTCAAACTCTTTCAAAAAATGGAAGAAAAAGGAACATTTCCTAGCTCATTCTATGAGGCCAGCATTACCCTGATACCAAAGTCAAAGACATCATAATGAAAGAAAACTATGGACCAATATCTCTTACAAATATAGTTGCAAAAATCATCAACAATATACTAGCAAACCTAATTCAGCAGCGTATTAAAAGGATTGTGCAAAATAACCAAGTGGGATTCACCTCTGCAAATGCAAGTGTGGTTCGACACACAACAATCAATCAGTGTAACATACCACACTCACAGAACGGAGGTAAATAAACCACATGATCATCTCAACTGATGCAGAAAAAGCGTTTGACATAATCCAACACCCTTTGTGTTTAAAAATAAGAAACGGAGAATAGAAGGGAACTTCCTCCACGATAAAGGGCATTTTATAAAAGGCCCAAAGCAACATCACACCCAATGATGAAAGACTGGAAGCTTTTCCTCTAAGATCAGGAATAAGAAAAGGAAGCCTCCTCTTACCACTTCTGTTCAGCATAGCACTGGAAGTTCTAGCCAGAGCAATCAGGGAAGAAAAAAAGGCATCCAAACTAGAAAGGAAGAAGTAAAACTTCTTGAGGAGAAATGGGTACAGGGTTTCTTTTTGGAATGATAAAAATGTTTGACTGTGGTGATAGTTATGCAACTCGGTGAATATATTAAATATATTTAAAACCGTGGAATTGTGCACTTTAAATGGCTGAACTACAGCATATGTGAATTATGTCTCAATAAACCTATTATAAAGAAAAAATAAAAGAATGATCTGCTCCTTGACCTCTCACTTCTCAGAGCTATTCCAGTCTGGCCAGGCCCCAGGCCACACTTGGCAGGTGACCCAGCTGACTGCCTGCATGTCACACAGCAGCTAGCAGGGCCTCTGGGGTCCCACTTTGCGGCTGTCCAGTATTGCGCTGTGCAAGCCCTGGGCTGGCTGCACTGTCACCAAGAAGGGGAGAGGGTAGGCAGGAGGCAAGCCCTGTACAGCTGCTACTGACCTTCACCCTGACTGATGGGAGGCCGAGGCCACCCTCTCACTCACTCCCAGGAGCAGCCTCTGCTTATCTTCCAACAGCAGCACCGTCGGCCCATGGGCACCTTCCATTCTGCCCGTGCGCATGGCTTCTGCCACCGGGGTCTCGCGGAAACGCGGGACAGGAGAGACCCAGAGACGTCCGGAGCGACAGGTCGCACCAGGGGGCGGAGCGAAGGCCTCCTCAGCTTGCCCCGCCTCTGCAAAGGCCACGCCCCGCCCCTTCGCCGGGGCTCGGCGAGCACCTGGAGCCAGCACGGCAGGAAGAGCCCACGCCCGCATCGGACCCCATCAAACCCCAGCTCCTCCGCTTTCGAACCATGCCATCGCCAGCCTTCCTTTTCCTACCTGTAAACAGGGTCTTCCCACCTCTCCAGGCCCTTGCGAGACGATGTAAGTGAAAACGACATTCATACGGCACTGGACGCAGAGCTGCGAGAAGCCGCCACAGTCGGGCAGGGTTTGAAGTTGTTACTCACAAAAAGCCTCAGGGATCGTTATTTCTGCCCGATGGGGGACCCACTTCAGCATGGACCCGATATAAAAATTACTCTCCAGCCAAAACCAGCAGGGTTCACACCCTCTCCGCCACCTCCACCAAGTTCTGGACAGGACGGGCTGGGCCTGAGAACGTCGAGTGCTCAGACGAGAGCCGGAAACCTGCAGGACCCCAGACACAGACAGCGAAGGCGCCTGCTAATTAGAAACGGCACCTCTGTGTGTTCTCTGTGCAGGGACTGGCCCTGGCCCTCTGGGGGACACCACGTTGGGGACATTTTGGAAAACAGTCTGGCAGTTTCTCAAAAGGTTAAACACGAAGCTATCATATGACCCAGCAATTCTCCTCTTAGGTACATAGCCAAGAGTCACGAAAACGGAAGTCCACAGAAGGTCTGACACGGGACGCAGCCCCGGGTGCAGGCGCCGCGGACTCACGCGGCTCCCCAGGGAGCAGGGCCTGTCAGCAGGTGCCTCACTGGCTGTGGCGGGGAGGCTGTTCTCACTGAGTCACCTTCGTCACCTCCAGTTAAATCCCAGAACAATCCTCCCAGTGGCAGGGGTCGTAAACGAGGTACACAACCCGAATTCAGCCGACAGACATCACATATTTTTAAATTCAGAAATTTCTTGCAGAATTACGTATTTCTCACTTCCATTGAAAAGCTGAAAGACCTGGCAACACTGACCCTGCATCCTCCTAACAGGAATAATTGTCAGAGCTGAGAGGGTTTCCATTTCACTGATGTCTAAACTTATTTTGCATTATATTTTTCCTTCTACTTTCTTTGGGTCAATTTTGCTTTTCTTCTAACTTCTTACCCTGGAAACTTATCTCTTTAATTTGTAAACATTTTCTTTTTTAATATAAATTTGCATCCATGTTTTGATATTTAGTGGTATTACTATCATTTAGTTACAATTATTTTTAAAGTTCCATTATTATTTCTTCTTTGACTCATGAATTATTTAAAAGTTTTTTTTTAATTTCCAAATAATGAGAACTTTAATTTGGAGGTTATTAATTTCTAACTTATAGGCATGATGGTCAGAGGAAAAGACCTGCGGATGCTAACTACTCTTTTAATTTTCATGAGATTTGCATTTAATTGATCGCTTTTTATAAGTGTTGCATATGTGCTTGAGAAAAATGTGTAACCTCTACATGTCAGATGCAAAATTTACCTATATCCATTAAATCAAGCTTGCTACTAAAATTTATATTATTTAGAACATCCTTATCTCTACTGGATTTTTTGGTCTACTTAATCCAACATTAACTGGAAAAAATGGCTGGAATCTCTCCAAAATGATGATAGATTTGTCAATTTCTCTATTTCTAACAAAGTTTACATCACATATGTTGACGTTATTTTATTAAGTGACTATACCTTTAGAACTGCTGTATCATCTTGGGGAAATGAACCTTTTCTCATTAAACGGTGACCTGCCTTTCCCTAGCACAGTCTCCTGTCTTGAAGTCTATTAAGTCTGAGATTGATTTAACATCATCTTGCCCTTGGCTGCCTGATATTTCTGTTTCTATACTTTTACTTTCAATCTTTTCTTGCCTTTACCCTTTAGTTGTATCTCTGGGTTGCACAGAGCTGGACAGTGGATTTATCTTGTTTATCTACTATGACAGCCTCTGCCTTCAAATTGGAGAGTTTAATCCGATTACATTTACTCTAATTATTTATAAATTTGGGCTTCTTTCTCCCGTCTTACTCTGTCATCTCAATTTCTCTTGGTTTTTCTGTTTCCATTTTCTCCTATATAACTTTTCTTATAAAAAATGGCATCACTTTTTCTCTAATTTATCCTCTCACAGCTGTGCTGGCCCCTGCTACAGTGCTGGGCCCACATCTCTCTCCACCAGTGAGCTCAGACCCTCCCCCCATTCAGCCTCAGTGGCCCCACTTCCTGTCCTCTCTCTTAAGAGGGGACATGCCGGATCCAAACCAGCTCCAGTTCCGTCCCCACAGTGGTCTCTCATGAGTTTCTTCTCTTGGGGTGGGCCTGGGAGTGGAGGTCCGTGTGCTATGTCCCACACTGACTCCACATTTCCCAGTTCAGAGCTGCTCCAGAGGTGATCAGGGCCCCTCCAAATGCCATCTGCGGGGGGCACAACTGCCACTTCAGTGTCAGCACTGGGCTCATTTCAGGAGCTGGGAGGGGCCACCCCTTAGGAAGATGCGTGTGCTGGAGTGTTCTCACCACAGTTCCCATGGCTCCCTCCCCTCCTATGGCTCTCAGCTTCATAAACACACGTGCTGCCTATTCTAGGGGGCTTGTGAGATGAAGCCCCCGTTATGGAGAGACACAGGAACCCAGCTGACTCAACCCAACCCTGTCTCTGTGATCGGTGGTGGGAGCGAGCATGTGCGTGACACCCGTGCCCTGGACCCAGTGCCTGCAGGGACTTTTATCTGCCACTGGGCATGACTGCAGATTTGTGGGGGAGCAGTGTGGGGGTCATTCAGTGTTATTAGTACTTGATAGTCACGTCACTGGGCATCTGACGCTTCCATCATACGCTCTCTGTGGAGTCCTTCTAAGGACTGGCTTAAAACCTTAGTGAAACAGTCTAAAACTCGAAATCATTTGAAGAAATGAGGGAAACCCCTTCATTCCTGTTTCTGGAGGGGACCTGGAACCAATAGAGAAGTGACCATAGTCATAAACAAGTCAGAGAAGGAGCCGGGGGCTGTCCGGTAGCCTGAGGGGGAAGCCCCTGGGTGCAGGGGGTGGCGCAGGTGTGCGGCTCTGGAAGCCCAGCGTGGCCAGCGGCCCGGCACGGCTGGAGGCCTGGGCAAGAGTGGAAGGAAGGCACCTGGGGGGCCTCAGAGGCCAGCGAGGGGCAGGATCGGGCCAGCATGGGCATGGAGGAAGGGACCAGCCAATGCAGCCGCATGGTGAACCAGGCCTGCACACAGGCAAGACAAATTATTTTTAAAAGACCGGAGGGTAAAGCTAGACCCAAAGGCCGCATGTTGTTATGACTGCATTTCTACGAAACATCCAGAAGGCAAATCCATAGATACAGGAAGTAGATTGGTGGTTGTCAGGATCTGGGGGGAAGGGAAGGGGACTGATGGGTATGGGGTTTCCACTTCGATGATGAGAATGTTCTGGAACTAGATAGTGGTAATGGCTGCACAACATCATGAATATACTAAAAACCATTCAATTATACATTTTTAAATAGTTAAAATGGTGATTTATATGAATTTCCATTCAATTTCCAAGTTAATTTCTTTTAAAAAGGCCAGAGGTAGCAATTCAAATGCTCATGGGAGCCCAGAGCAGACACAAATGAGCGGAGCCAGTGCCCGTGGGGCTGCAAATTAAGCCCGTAAGAACATTCTCCAAGTCAGCAGGCCACACGCATTCGTCCTCCGTCTCTGACGCCCACAGCCCCTCTGCCTGACTCTCCTACATCAACTGTTGATAGCAGCAAGGATGCAGAGAAATGTATTTTGGCTAAAAGAAAGGCCACAGGGCACAATGACAAAGGCTGGCCAAGCCCCAGACTGCAAGCCAGGGAGTCATCAGGGACAATGGCTGGGGGGACGGAGCACAGTCCCCTCCCCAGGGAGCAGCCACACAGAAGGGCAATGCAAGCTGGGTGCTGCCAGAGTCCTGATTGCTCAGGGAAAGCTGGAAACCCATGTCTGTATAAAAATTCTCTTAAATACTAGCACCATTTGTTCATTTTGGGTTTTGACAGCAGGTGAGAAAAACAGAGCACATTACAGTGTCCAACAGAGCCGTGACTGGCAGTTCTCATCGTCCACTCAGCTCTGAAGGGCCCTGGGTGCACAGGGCAAGCGCTGATGAGGTTCTACAGCCCTGTCTACAGGACCCCAGGAGGCCCGTCCCGGGCAGGGGCCCACCCCCACCCCCACCCTGGCTGCAGACCGTGCCTGCTTCCCACACCTGCCCTGGGGGCAGAAGGGCACACTGGCCTGGGCCAGGACTGCTAAGACACCTCCTCAGCCCAGCAGAGAGCTGCTGGTCAAGGCAGTGCGAGCAGTGGCCTGGGGGAGGCAGCTGGAGGCGCAGAGACTCTGGCAGCTCTGTAAGAAAGCCTTTCTCTCCCACATCGGACGGCTCGGCAGCTGTCAGAAGAGGGAAGGGCAGCTTGAATGCCTGTGGGCTGAGCCCCCCTGAGAGGGGCAGTGGAGGAGGAGCTGCTGGGAAGGAATGCTGTGAAGAGACCCTGTCCTGGTAGCTGCGGCTGGAGGCCGGGGCTTCCTTACCACGATGCGCCAGGCCCTCGCTGAGCCCTCTACGGGTGTGACGGGGCCTGATCCTTCCAACAACCTGCCAGGGGACATCCATTAACTACGTTTCAGATGAGGACACAGAGACACTGGGAGGTGGAGGGAGAAGCCAGGATTTAAAGCAGGCGGCAGGACCTCAAAGTCCACATTTTAAGCCAGCACACCCTGCCCTGTCCCTGGAGCCAGAGCACAGCTGCTCAGCCTGAGTCCTGGCTAGTGCACCACCAGCGCTGGCGAGCTTCCAGGAGCTCACCCCAACCAGGACGGCGTGTGCTGCCCGTACCTCGGGCCTCTCCCGCACGCTAGCACCACGCGACACAGCTCATCCTCGTCTGCCCCGTCTCCTAGCCGGACTCCTCCGGGGCAGAGAACAGACTGTGCTCGCTCGGCACCCAGCACAGGGGTGGGGCACTCACAGACGCTGGCTGGATGGAGAGACAGACGCTGACACTGGAAAGTGAATCCTTCACGCCCACTGCACTGGGCAACAAAGTGAGGGACAAGGCTGTGGCAAACCAAGGCCCAGCAGACAGCTCAGCCCACAGCACAGCGAGCCCCCAGGTCCCAAGTTGTCCAGTCTTGTGACCTGCCTCTTGGGCCACAGGTACCCAACAGGGAAGGGTCCTGGGACTTTCTTAAAAGAACATAGTGTCAGGGCTGCCCACGCAGCCGTATGGGCCTGAGGCCTCAGCCGAGCGGGATGCATACAGAGACGGGCGAGACACTGCGTTCCCAGTGCCAGCTCAGGGAAGCCCCTCAGGGTGGCTTGGTTCCTCCCAGAGCTTCCTGCGTGGATGAGGATGCGGACCTGTCGGGCCCGTCACGAGCACGTGCGCAGGTGTGCGCGCGAGAGAGGAGAGGCTCTGTGTGTGTGTAACGACCAGCCAGAGGTCGTCTTTGTCCGGGAGTTTCGCGCTCATCGCCAACCAGGGCAGGCAGGGCCAGGAGCGGGTGCGTGACACAGCAGGGAGATGGGACGTGCTCGCCCCGTCCGGAACAGGCGCGGAGCTGCCGGCTAAACTCTGCCCACAGGAATACGCCCAAGGTGGCCAGGCTTCTGATCTTTCTGAAGAAACTGAGAATTGAGATTTTAATGTGAAACCTCTGATTTTTAAGTGCACACTCAAAGTTTCTGAAGGCACTGTGTGAGTCCAATAAAACATGTCAGCGGGGGAGGGACGTGGGGACAGAGCGCACGAGCCATGAGCTGCGGGCTGAGGCCTGGCTTTAGTCCAACACTCCCGATTTTACAAATGAGGAAATTAAGGCCAGGCCAGAGCAGGGACGCCATGAGCCAGAGCCACGCTGGGCTTCCGGCCGCCCAGCCCCCGCCTGGGGCCACCACATCCGTGGGGGCACAGAGGACACCACCAAAGGCAGCCGCAGCCCTGCCCCCAGGAGTCCCATCCCGAGGTGGCTCCTGCAGGGCCCCCTCTCTCCACGAGGACCCCACACCCCATATCAGTCCTAGGTCCCAAGACAAATCCAAACCTCTTTGTCCCACTGGTGACAAAGGCCAAGAACATGAGCAGCTGTGGGGACATTGCCCAGAACCCAGAAGCACAGGCCCGGGGCGCTGTGGACACGGGGTCGGGGGGGTCCTCTTATGACTACAACAGACCACTTGCTCCCCCAGCTGCACGAGCCTGGAGGACACCCAGGCCTGGGTCCCAGCTCGGGGAGCCCGGGGAAGAGAACCTCAGAGCCGTAGGACTGGGCACCAGACGCACTGCCATGGGGCTGCCAACCAGGCTCCCTCGGGGCTGTCCTGGGCAGGGGGCCACTTCCAGGGGTCTGGGGACTGACCCCTCCAGGGCCCCCACGTGGTCTGAGGTGCTGTTTGGCCTGGACAGAGCCCCCCACACCCCCTCCTGGTGACGCACTGCAGACGGGCTTCCTTGCCGGCCTCCAAGGAAAACAGGACGACCACAGAGGTCTCCTCACAGACACGGAACCACTGGAAAGGTCTCTCTTAACATTCCTGAAAGGAAAATAAAAATTCCTCTGAAGTACATTTCAACTGTGAGGCAGCCGTGGCCACGTCCGAGAGACGGTCACCGGCCGCCGCCTGAGTGCCGTGGGCGTGGGTGCAGGGCCCCAGCGCCGAAGCCACCACCGCCCCAGGCTGCCTGGCTCATACACAGCTTTCAAAAATTTTGAATTAACTGCCAACAGTTTAAAATGAAAAGGTTTTATATAAAATTGTGATTTCTGGCTTCTCTTAAAAACTCAGAGGCCCTCCTGCCACTGGCCAAGCTGGCAGCCACCTGCACCCCACACCCAGTGCACTCTGCCTCTCTGCCTGCCCGCCCTCGTCACGTCCCCGTGCAAGCCCTCTGCCCTGTGGATGCCTGCCCAGGCTCTGGGCAAGCTTGAAGGGACACAAGCTGCTGTCCTTGGGGGCTCTGACCTTCCAGAAGTCATTGTCACCCGGCTCTGGGTGCTGGGTCTCAGGGCCCCACACCCTGTGCACACGACACAGCCTGTGACCACCATGGCATGGGCTCCAGGCTGGGTGGCAGGGTCGAGCAGGCCACCACACCCCTTCTTCCTAACATGAGTCCCCTAGAGCCCCCCATGCAAACAAAATGTCCTGAACTTCCAGTCCCCTCCCCACAGCCAACTGAGGGCTTGTGCTGTGGCTTGGAGATCTGAGGGTGGTCCCTGGTCCTTTGCCCTGTTGGACGCTGCTGGGCCAGATGGGCCTGATCCATCTCCATTCTTTGTTCTCCTGCCAAGTCCTCTTGTCCCTCCAAGCCTGGCCTCCCATCCCTGGCCCCAGCCCCTGCCACGTGAACTATCAAAAGGCTGAGTATAGAGAGGTTGAACACAGGCTCCTGCAGCACACCCCACAGAGCCCTTGCAGCCAGCCAAAGACAGGCTCAAAGCCCAGGGCAGCATTCCCCACAATTGGGAATCTGCAGATAGACTCAAACATGGATTCAGGGAGATCTGGATGGAAGCCTTGAAAAGAGGTCCCGACACACAGGGACCTTCCCAGGCCTGGAGCCAGCAAAGGAAACAACTCTTGAGAGCACCGCCTTCCCTGAGAGCACCGTCTCAGTGGGCAGGCAGGCGGGCAGGCAGGGGTGGAGATGTGGGGCGCAGCTTGGCCCGGGGCTGCAGGCTGGCTCCTGCCTGGCCTCGGGGCAATTCTGGATGGGAATGTGGTCTGCCCATGGGAGCAGGGGGGTGTACTCCTCGGGGCAGTGTGGGCACTGCCTGGCAGGACCCCCAGCACCCTTGCTGCTCTGTGGCCCCCCCATGGCTCCGTGCCTCTGGTCCAGCCTTTCCTCTCCATCCCCACAGCCACCCTGCTCCAGGCCACAGCCTCCTCCCAGCCCCCTGCCTCTTCCCCTCTTACCTTCACAAAAACCAGACCATGCCACTTACAGTGGGACACAGCTGGCCCTCACCCAGCCCTACTGCCAGACCCCCAAACAAGCCTCGTCCTTGCCCTAGGCCCCTTGTGCCTACTGCCCCCAGCCGCTCTCTCCTCCAGAGGAGCTGCAGTCCACACTCAGGCCACAGCCTCCACAGCCAGTTACTGTAGAGTTACTTTGTGGCACTTCCCAGTTACTAGTTGTGCACCCAGCTGGATGAGGTCGGGGCTGCCCCTGTCTGGTGCCCTCGAGTCCCAGAGCCTGGCCCTATACTGGGCCTCGCACTGGGTGCTGGGTAAACATCTGCAGGATGGATCAAATGAATGAGGGAACAAGTGCTATGGTTTCCACGGGGCACTTCTTGTCCAAAGACAAGTATGTGGGGACAGTAGCCAGAGCATGCTGGGAACAGCCCTTGGGTCAACAGTGTCCCCAGGGCAGAGGCTGAGAGTCATAGCACTGCAGCCTCAGGTACTGAATGGCCCATCGCCGTCACAGGGGCACATTTCTGAAGGCCAGGCCTGCATTACAGCAGGGATGGCTTCCCGTCCCCTGGCTATGAGCAGGCTTGCATCAGACATCACCAAATAAAGACCCAGCGGTTAACTGTTAGAAAGTGCCAGCGCCTGGGCCCAGAAGGAAGGGAGCTGGCGTCTGCTGGGCACCCCTGATTCTGGCCACTGTGCAGAGCCTGGGTGTCCTGACCCCAAGGTCTGCAGCGCATCTCCAAGAGGCTGCAGGGAGGAAGCAGGGTCACAGGAGGAGAGTGGTGAGCAGAACCAGCCACATAATTCGCTGAGCACAGTGCAAAATGAAAATACAAGGTCTCTTGTTCAAAAAGTGATTAAAAGTCCCAAGGGGGTGACGGCAGAACATTAAAGTGGGTGTTGGCCCTGCCTGAAGGTAGCAAGCCTGAGAAGCCCGCCCTGGTCAGCGGCGAGGAAACGGGACCAGTCAAGACCCACGGGGCCCGTGGCCTACAAAGGCTCACTGCCACAACCTGGGGGTCCGCAGCCAGGAGCGCCCAGCAAGTGTCCTGAAATGGCAGCGGTAACAGTGAGCGTCCTCGGTGGCCAGCTCTCAGACATCTCCGAGAAGCAAGTGCTGCTCCGGGGATGAGGACCGTGTGGCCCGGCTTCCCAGGCGGCGCACCCACCCTTTCTCTGCACGGATGTTCCAGCACCCACGGTGGGCCCGACCCCCCATGCAGCTGGGGATTCCACTGCAAGCAGCAGGTCCCTCCTGCGGCTCACGTGCTGAGTGACCCGGACACGTGTCCTCACTCACTCTCGCTGGCCTCAGGGTCTGCATCTATTAAGCGGAGCTCCAAGCCTTGGTGCTCAGAAGGCCCTCTGTGTCCCAAGGCCGGCCGGCCTCCGGGTGGGCTCTGAGGTGGCTGGGTCTTGCCAGCGCAGCTCCGAGGGCACAGGACAGCGCTGTACAAGCCGTGGGCAGCCCTGGGCTCTGGGCTGCTCCCGACGCCCCGCACAGGACTCAGACGGCCCGGCTGCCACTGTGGCTCTGCAGCTTGCTGGCTGTGCAGCCGGCTGGCACCTCAGCTTCCTCACCTGCACGGTGGGCACAGCAACAGCACCAACCAACCCCATGGGGTCATCACAAGCATCCCATGAGATGATGTCCCTGCAGTGCCCTGGTGGATGTGGTCACAGGTCAGAGCTCAACAAGCGCTGCACGTTGCCCTCCTCTCCCTGCCACTCTCGTCATCACTGGGACAGCGGCATGCCTGCTCTGTGGTTTTCTCACCTGTGCCCAGCACTACTGTGCAGACCAGGTGGCACTGATGCCCAGTGACCACCGTCTTGCAGGCCCTCAGCGAGTGTGCCTGTCTCTGAACCACTCGGCTCCACGGGGCTGGAGAAGGATCTCCATGGGCTTTTGTGCAACTAACACCAACAGAACTGGAAAGAAAAGAGGCTGCAGCCTGGGGCAGAGCTGGTACCAAACGTGACAGAAAGTCAATGTCTAGGGCACATGAAGGGTTTATCCCAACACACAAGACCCCAGGAGGTAACGGGCAAAGGCTGAGGAGGAAGAGGAGACACAGGCGGTGATCAGACACAGCGAGGATCACTCCTCCTCGCCAATCAACGCAGAGAGCAGCACTGCTTTGGGAGAAGCCAGGAGCCACTCGGGGGCCTCATTCAGTCACTCAGCAAGGGCTCCCTGAGGGCTGCTCAGGGCCAGAGCTCTAGGGCATCCGGGCTGGCTCAGGCCGCTGTCTGCAGGATCAACAGGAACCTATTCGCAGGGATAGACCCCCGAGGACAGCTGCCAAGACATCCCCAACCCCAAATTCCAAGGGAGGTTGCACCAGTGGCCAAGAGCATTCTGGCTGCCTCAAGGCCACCGCTGTGTGGAGAGCAGCTGGCTCTGCTGCCTGGCGCCCAGCAGGGTGGACAGTACGGCCCTGCTTTGAGGGCGCAGGAGGCAGCCACACTTGCCCTGTACGCTCTCACAAGCACGTGCGGGACAGGGTTCCAGTGTCCCGCACATGCGGGACAGGGTCCCAGTGTCCGTGCGTCCTGGAAGGCTGGGGGAGGAGGCCTTGGTCTGCCAGAGACCTTGGACCTTGCGCTGTCCCTAACAGCCCACTCCACAGAGCAGGGCCTTTGCCTCCCAAGGCAAGAGGAGCTGTGAGTGCCCCCAGAGCCTGCCTGCCTGGGGGGCCGTGTCAGGGCCCTGCCTCCACCCTGTCAGCCTGGAAGCACACGGACTCGGCATGTGGCCCACACCTTCTCTCCTGAGACACCTGCCCCCAAGCCAGGGCAGTGTGGAGCAGCAGAAGGCATGGCTGTGGGGTCAGCGGGACAGACCCCAACTCTGGCTCCTGCCCTTGGCCTAGGCCGCCTGACCTGCCTCCCTCCCCGAAGCCGCCTCAGTCAGACTCACAGCAGCCCCCAGCTGCTAGGCCTTCCAAGAGCTGGGAGTTGTCCTTGACGCCTTCCTTCACACCCACGGCCTGTGAGGGCCACCTCAAACTAGCCACCAAATCCACTGGCCCTGCCCCATGGGCTCGGCCACCGCCATCTGTCACTGGGCTCCCTCCCTGCTCCCACTCTCTGCACTGAAAGCCACCCAAAGGCTCCCCCTGCACGAGGATGAAACCCAGCCTCGCATCACGCCTGTCCACTCCAGGGACCGAGCCCCAGTCCCTCTGTCTGGCCCAGTGCCTCCCACTCACCCTCACTCCCTGGGCTCCAGGCACCAGCTCTTCCTTCTGTGCCTGGGTCGCACCGCAGTAACTCTGGCCTCAGGGCTCCTGCAGTGCTGTTCCCTCTGCCAGGAACACTCTTCCCGGGCTGGGCCTTCCTCTCACTCAAGTCTCAGTTCAACCACTGTTCCCGCCTGGGCCTCCCTCCCTGCCCGCGCTCTCTCGTGCTGCCCTTTCTCGTGGTTTCGCTACGGCGGGATTGTCCACCGTCGCGAGCATCTGTGCGTCGGGTCTCCCCAACTGAACTGGGAGGGGAGAACTGCCCCAAGAGGGCAAACACCTGGTCCAGCTGGTCCGCGGCTGCTCATCCAGCACCCGGGACAGCCCAGACGCACAGTGAGGACACGCGTGGGGCTGTGCGAGGCGCTTCTCTGGGCCTCGGCCTCCCATCTGAGAGGTACGGTGTCATCACTGCCATTCCTCCCATGGTTTGGGGAGCAGGCGCCCATGCCCCCCAGCCCCTCCCCACACAGGCCCAGCCCCTAGGCCGCCTGGGACCCCACACTTCCAGCTCCCGGCACTCCCTCCCAGGTGTGCACACCATCCTGCCTAGACCCCCTCAGGGCTCCAGGTGGGCTCCTCCTGGGTCCTCCTGCCAGCTCAGGCACATCCCAGAGGCTCCGCCCACAGGGCAGCCCACACCCCAGGACCAGACCCAGGCAGACAGGGCCAAGTCAGGAGCTCTGGGGGACACATCCCGACTCAGGACCCAGCCCAAGCTCCAAACGAGCAAGAAAGGAGGAAGAAACAGAGCCAGGGAGTGGGAGAGAGGGAGCTCCAGACACCAAAATACTGCGTGACCTTTCCCGTGTGCAGCTCCTCCAGGGCTGAGTGCACAGTGCTGCTTAGTATTAATTTCAAAAAGAAATGGGTCAAGGAAAATTGGAAATTTTTATAGAAGACACTTCAGGCTTGGAGCTGGCTGCAGTGCCTGCTGACCTGCAGAGAGTTCTGAGACGGGCTGGGGCTGTGACCAGAGGCCTCCGGGAGGCATAAATCTGCAGAGTTTGGACCTTGGGCCCAAATGCGGTTTCTGAGCTAGTCCTGTCTTCGCTGCTTCTGGGGAATAGCTCTGTGTCCCCTTCAGATGTCCTTTGAGCTGCCTCTGCAGCCCCCTGGCGGCAGATGCATTCGGCCCTGATGCTGGGCCCTGACACCTCACTGGCAGCCCCGGCATCCTGCGCCCCAGAGGCCTCTGTTGAGGACCTGCCTGGACGCTGTCCCTTCATCCCCAACGCGCTGGAAGCCCATGTCTCTTCCACAGTTGTCCACAGGGCTTGGAGGGAGCCTCGACTGCACCAAGCAGGCCCCACCGCTCCCGCCCTGGCAGGGGGACCCCCAGGCCCGAGGCACAGATGTCACAGACACGCAGGGTTGCCCCTGGAGACATGGCCTCGCTCCCAGAAAGCTGCCTCTGCTGTGTCGGGGACCCACAACGTGGGGGTGTGCCAAGCCCATGGCCACTAATTCAATGCCAGAGGTGCCTCAAGCAGATCACAGCTTCACTCCTGAGCCGCGTGCCATCTGCGAGCCGGGTGCGGCGACTGCACGCCACCACGAAGGCTCTTGGGGCACATTTGCAAAACAGCTCCACGGTAAGGCAAGAAAGCATCAGCTCAGTGCCTCTGCGGAGGACAGCACGGCAGAGAAGGGGAGTGGGCAGAGGGGACCAGCCCCGGAACCACGAGGGTGCATCACAGCATGCACGGAGCAGGCCCCTCTCCGTGGGGAGAGGACATTATCCCGTCTAGTTCCAGCAGCCCCTCGCGTCGTACCTGGTGAGAAATGGGAGGGCTGGGTGAGGTGCCCAGGGCCCCGCAGGCAGCCAGTGGAGCACCAGGTGGGGCAGAGCCAGGCACATTTGACCCTTGCACTGAACTGCCCCCAGCCCAGCCCAGCCCCTGCTGGGAGCAGCTGCCCAAACAGCCCTAAGGTGGCTCCTCTGAGAGCCACAGACCTTTGAGAACTGTCCCTTGTATCTGAGTTGGGGCCGAAGCCAGGCCAAGGCCAAGGCCACCATCCTCTGGGTCACGGGTCCTGTTTGTCATCTGTTAATAGTGCTCCACCAAAGACCCAGGCCCTTCCTGGGCCATATTCCCCTGGTCAGCTCCACTCCTGAGCCAGATTCCACACAGACAAGGGGCGGGGGGGAGAGGCTGGCCACAGGCACAGGGAGGCTAAATCCATGGTGGGGGCACAGGAGAAGGACCGAGCACGCGGGGCTATCAGGCAGAGCGCCAGTCACAGACGGCATGCACGAGCGCACCGGCACGTGTCCCCGGGGCAATGATGTGGGCCGCAGCCCCTGCAAGCATCGCTTCCGCCCTCGTAGCCAGGGGTTGGGGAGCCGGGAGCACTCTCCCCGCCTGACCCAAGGCAGCTCCTGGCCTCTGAGAACGTGCAGCCTCGCTTTCCCAGCACTGCCGCCGCCCAGCCTTCCCGGCCAGGGCCACGTCACCACACTGGCATCTCCAACAGCGTCCCAAGGGCCCAGCCTACACGAGGACAGGAGCACCATGGCTTCTGCCAAGGGTGCGCTCAGCTCGGAAACACGTCTCCCCGAGCTGCCTCGGGTTTCACAATCAGAGCTTCCCCCCGGCTTCCTCCGGCCCTGGGCTGCAGGCACAGCCGTGGCTTGAGAGGAGGCGGAGAGGGCTGTGTACCGCTTTAAGCCACGAAGTGCGCGGTATTGTCACAGCAGCCACAGGAAGCTGGGACAGGCATTCACAGCCACCGGGCAGAAAGGCTCCCTGACCTGGCTTTCAGCAAATTTGTCCCACATACCCCTGACCCCCACCACCCGCCAGACCTCATCGTGGCTGGGCCTCTCCTTCACGCCTCACACTGGCCACGTCGCCATCACAGGGTCTGGTGATCTGCCTGCCATGGGCGGCAGAGCTGCACCCACTTCCCAGGCCTCTGGCCCGTTGGGACAGGGCTCCAGTCCCCCCCAGGCCACTGCTCCAGCCGCCCTCGCACAGCGGCACCCAGAGGGGGCTGAGACACAGAAGTCGCCGGCCCCTCCCCAAGCCCTCTGGGGACTCCTCACTGCCCGCAGGACTCTGCAGCCCCACAGAGGCCCCAGCGTGGGCCCTGCCTCCAGCCCGGTCCTGCCCGACCCCCGGGCTTCCCTGTGGCCTGGCCTGCTGGGAAGGGCTGGCTGTGGGCTGCTGGGTGAAGACCTTGAGACCAACCACGCTCAGCCGCAGGGAGGAGCCACCCAGGTGGTGCCCTGTCCTCTCTCTCCTCAGCAGGCTTCCCCTGGCCCCTGAGGTGGCGTATCTCCTCTGCCTGTTGGGGAGGACACCGCAGCCTGACAGCAGCGGGCAGAGGCTTGGCACCGGCTGCCTCTGAGGAGGCGGTGGCCAAGGTCATGGGCACAGAGCTGTTTGACTTCTCTTCCTTCGGCCTGGCGGGGTGTGTGGGCACAGTCGCCCCTTGGCTGTTCCCCAGGACGGGAACCCCCTGCCCCTCCTCCATGCCACGGCCAGGCCCGGGGGGTGCCCAGGAGGGCAGCCCCAAAGGGAGGCAGAGGACACGTCCGCCTCTGCAGAAAGCACAGCTGCCCGAAGGCGGCAGTGTTTTGTTTGGTCCATATGGTGTTTTTGAAATTTGAAGCCACATTTTAAAATCAGGAGGATTCACATAAAGTTCTGATATCTGGGTTCTCTTGTCAGCAGGATGATCGCTGGCCCAGACCTACACTGCCACCAGGGCAAGGTCGAGGGAGCCTAGGAGGAGCTACCCCTTCACAGGGGGTCTGCAGTCTGCCCCATGCCCATGGCAAGGCCAGGGCTGGCCCCCACAGGCTGCTGCCTTCCCGCTGCTCTGCTCCTTTTGGCAGAGATGTATTCTCTGTTGTCTGTGCTTATATCAAAAGCAGGGAAATGAAAGCCAGGCCTCGGGTGGGTGCAATTAGTGCTTTCCCTCTGCTGCTATCCTCGTTGGTACTGGCTGCAGGGCCCTGCAGGCCCCTGCAGGCCTCTGAGTTTGCAGCTCTTGCCTTGGGATGGCAGGACATTCTGCAAACAGCACTCTGTGTCTGAGAGATCACATGACTAGCGATCTTTCCCACCCTGTGGGGACCTCTGCAAAATCCCAAGCTCAGCCCCTCGCAGGCTGAGACAGCCAGGCCCTGGGCACCAACAGCAGGACCAACTTCTCAGAGTACATGGGCTCAGGGTCAGTGCAGCTGCAGCACGGCCTCGCCTCTCCTGGCCTCACAGTATGAGGGACTGCCTGGCTGGGACTGGCACTCAGGCGGGCACAGGAAGAGCTCCGCTTACTACCAGCCAGAGGGTGCAGTGGAGGAGGCAGGAGGGCCAAGGGCCTGCCTGGGCCGTGCCCGTGCACTGTCCTTGAGATGGTGTGGGAGACAGCTGTGGCATTGCTCCTCCACACGGGCTCCGCCGGTGCCCCGCAGGTGCACACCTCTCCACTGCACAGCCAGCCTGTGCGGGGCCACTCACCTCCTATAGCTGGCAGAACGGTGGCCCCCAAAGACACCAGGTCCTGATCCCTGGAGCCTGTGGCCGGTACCTTATGTGGCAAAAAAGGACTTTGTAGGTCTGCTTAGATTAAGAATCTTGAGATGGGAAGACGGTCCTGGATTACTGGGGTGATCCTGAGTGCAATCACAGGCGCCCTTAGAGAGGGAGGCACAGGGAGGCACACGCAGCTGGAGGAGGAGGAAGCCGTGTGACCAGGGAGGCAGAGACTGCAGCGATGCGGCCACAGGCCGGGGAGCGCCAGCAGCCAGTGGGAGCTGGGAGAGGCCAGGAGCAGAGCCTCCCCTGCAGCCTCCAGAGGGTGCATGGCCCGGAGACACCTTGATCTCAGCTCAGTGAGACAGACTTCAGTCATCTGCCCACAGAACTGTGAGAGAATACGTTTGGCCAAGGGCACGTTGTAGTGTTTAAAGCCCCCGGTTGGTGGTGGTACGACGTCACGGCTGAGGCTTGGAGGGCAGTGGTGCGCCAGAACACCCAGCTGCAAGCACAGAGCGGGCCTTCCGTCCCCCGCCCACCAGCCCTGGGTCCTCCTCAACAGCCCTAGGCGGGATGAGATGCACACAGGCACGTGAACATGCACACACACGCACACCAGAGGACAATGTCACATGGAGGCCCCGCCCCCAACATAGCCCTGGGCACAAGGACTGGCTTTGGGGATGGCAGAGAACAGGGATTCAGGTGCTTGTCACTCCCGAGAAAGGCCAGCCCCAGAGGAAGCCTGGGAGATGCCCCAACCGCCTTACCCCTAAAGGCCACGCTGGCCTCAGAGCTCTGTGTCCTGCGCTGGCTGGCTCCCGGCCCGAAGGCACTAGGCAGGGACACGTCTATGGACCCGGGCATGGCCAAGGAGGAGAAGAAAGGGTCCTCTTCCACTCCCTCAACCCCTCGCTATCCCAATGCCCTCCCCGTGGCACCTCAGCTGACCAAGGCATAGCCCACCCCGGGCCTGTGCCTGTGAAATACATTTAAAACTGTCATTTTCCATCCATTTCCCCAGGCGATCTGCAACTCAGCAACTGATCCTGGATGACAGAAATCATGGGTGGAAATGAATTCCTGAGGCTCCGTGTGCCCCTGGGATCACCCCAGGCAGGCTGCTGGTTTCTCAGGGAAAACGGGACACCCATCTCGGTGCCCCTGAAGAGCGGCCACGTGAGCCCAGGACCCTCAGGCACCACCAACCCTGTGAGGAGAGCCTGTCGCCCCAGACAGAAGCCCACTCGGACCAGGAGGCCCAGGACAGCTGTTTCCCCTTCCCTAGGGGCCCCATCCTACCCACCACCCATTGATAAGCAGCAGGGTGTTTCACACTGGCTTCCGGAAATTGCTGTGGAGGCAGGAGGAAGCTGGCAATCACCTCCTGCCTGCTTCAGCCAGAGCTGCACTGATACATCAGGGTTCCCATCAGAATTCACCAGAAGAAAGGGTCCCCTGGCTTACACACACACGCCCCTCTGCACCGAGGTCCTAGGGTTCTGTGTCCAGCACGCTGTGTCCCCCTCCTATGCCCGGACACAGGACACAGCTTTTAAACATCTCCCAGCTACGAGCCTGGGCTCTGACAATGCCCCAGCTGATGGAAAGCTGGACATCTGCGGTCACCATGGGCCATCAGCCTAGCCCCAGCACTAACTTCGTCTGGAGCTCCTCCAGCCAGTCTGTCGCTCTCAGCCTTGGGCCACACAGGAGCAGTTAGGCACACAGAGCAGGGAACAAGCTCTCTGAGGACCAAGTCACTCATGCAGGGCCATGCTGACACCAGACAGGAAAGTCAGGCAAAGGGGACTTGGCCCCAGCCCCGCGGCCTGTGGTCTGACCCGCAGCCCGAGGCCCTCGCCCACACCCACAGCCTGGGCTCCCAGCTGGAGACCCTGGGCTCACAGCCCAGGACCAGGCCTAGTGCTCAGCCTGGACAGGCTCCCTCCTCCCCCACCCCACCCACCTTCCAGCACAGCCTCACCCCTGACCTGGAAGGTGGCCCTACCCAGCATCTTCTAAGGTCAGTGGTTTCTGGGCTTATTCTGAGTTTGGAATGCCTTGCCTGCGTTCTGAGTTCCAAGCTCTCATTAAAGATATGTGGATTGGGGTCAGTGGAGTGGTGGAGGGAGGATTTGGTAGATGCCAAAACACCAGCAGAAGCCCAGAAAATAAGGCGAGGCTGGCCAGGCCATGCGGGAAGAGCTGCCGTGTTCAGGAAGACAAGTACCATATGGAATTTGGGATCAGAGACAGGGCCAAGGGCACCTGGCCAGCCCCACTGTGCAGGCTTCACCTCCCCCTGTCTGAGCAGAGGCCCCTAGAACTACCCTAAATACTCCAGTAGAGGCCAGCCCAGAAGTACAAAGTGGCCAGGCCCTGAGATCTTGAGAGACAAGCATTTCTAACCCCACTGAGCAGATGAGAAAGCAGAGACCAAGGGCCCACATTGGCCCAAGGGCAGCCAGCTAGCAAGGAGGCTGGTCGGGGGCCCTGAGCCCAGGAATGGGGTACTTCCCTGGCCTTTTTTTCACTCCTTCCCTCCTAGGTCACTCCCCTTTCCTCCGCTGCACAGAAGCACAAGGGTGGGACTGGCAGGAGGGGCTGGGCTCAGGCCAGGGAAGCTGTGCAGGCAGCGCCCAGTAGGCCAGTTGTTGGCAGTCTAGGCAGATGGTGATTCATCACCAGGGAACAAGAGGCCATGGTGTATTGACTGGCCCCAGAGAACACTGGGCTTCCTGATAGAACAACTCCTTTGCAGAGGTATCTGACACTGCTTCATAGAATTAGAATGGTGCCCTGCCAGACTGCACCCAATTTATCTGTCAAGCTGGGATGTCAGAAAAACCTAAAATAAATGCACCAGGGCTGCTATGGAGTGGTGGGAGTCTCTCAGTAAATCACAGCACCAGGGCTGGCCCAGCTAGGGGCCTCCAGAGCACTCGCTAGAACTAGGAGACGCACCTGCCATGGCTCTCCCCAGCCAGGGGTCGGGCCAGAGGTTGAGGGCTGAGCTAGGCACAGGTGAGATGGCTTCATCCACACAGGGGCACCCTGGGAATGGTGAGGCCTGCAGGACATATCAGAGCCTGACCCTGGCCTCCCCACGGTCCAGGACCAGAGATCCAGGGGATGCTAGGAAGATCTGGGCTGCGGTGAGGCCAGCTCTGAGAGGCCACAGCCACCCAGCAGCTCCGCCCACGGTCCTGGGCCCAGGGCACGCTTTGGTTCTAAGTTGTGAGCCTGTGCAGGAGGCTGTGGGGAGTGCCTCCCAGGTCGCCATGGCGCACATCCCTGGGGATCTGGAAAGAGCAGCCAGGTGAGGGCTGGGACCTGCACAGGCTCCATCCCAGGGACGGTAGTAGCACAGAGGCAGGAGGGGCTGCCTTGGGGCAGATGTCTTCTTCACAGGCACAGACTCGGGCCATGGGTGCAGGCCGGGTCTGGGCCTCCCCTGCTCCCCAGTACTTAACGGCCCTCGGGCAGCAGAAGGTGGGCCCTGGGATAGCCTTGGTTCTTGCTGTGAAGGCCCCAGACCTGCAGGCCATGGGTGTTTGAACTTCTTGTGGCACACATGCACCCAGAGCAGGGCCCCGGTCCCAGCATCCCTGCACTCCAACTATGCCGTGTGCACAGACAGGCAGCCGTCCCATTCCTGAGCTACTGAGACTAGGACTCAGCCTCAGCTGGCCATCGGCCTGGGAAGGGGTACCTGAGTTCCCCAGGATGCTCCCCTGAGGACCAGGGGCTCAGATGGCCAGGGGGACATCCAGGGCTTTCCAAGCAGCCCACCCACCTGCACAGCCTCACCTGTGTCCAGGGCCTGTGACCCCCCCAGAGGAGGGGGTCTGGGGGTGGGCGGCCGGCGATACACCACATGCACACGGCCCTGCTCAGCCTCCTGCGCTGCCAGCCCCTTCTCCACGGGCTCGATGAAGAACTCCTCTTCCTCCATCCGGATCAGACCAGCCTGCGGGGCCAAAGACAAGACATTCAAATTCCCAGCACACACAGACCAAGGAGGGGGACAGCAAAGAGGGCCCTGGGGGCCAGCACCTCCCACCTGAGGACCCTGCCCAGCTGGAGCTCGGTTTGAGCCCTGGGCAGCCAGAAGGCATGGACAGATGGCCCTAGAGGACCCCATCGGCCCAGAGAGTCTACTTCCAGAGGCAGAGCCACTGGGTAGCACTGAGCCTGGCCTGGGGAAGGGGCTCCGCTGAGGTCACCCCACCGCCACCCCCAACTCTCTCCTTCCAGAAAAGTTGCTGTGTTTGTAAAGCCAGCGCTGCCCAGAGCAGCCTGCAGGAACTCAAGCACGGCTGTAGCCCCGCATGTTCCCCAGGAGGGTGCCAGGACCGTCATGTAAGGGCCAGGTGCTGCCCCCACTCCAGGAGCCCAGTGTCTAAGACAACAGCCAAAGCAGCCAGCCAGGGGCTGAATCTGCCCACAGACATGTTCCATTTGGGCCAAACGATATTTGTAAAGCCAACACTCAAACAATGAGATTTTGTGTTCTAAACATGGAATTCCAGCTTGCCTTGGAAAACATAGATTCTGACTACAGTGGGCCTTGGACAGAGCACGTGCCCCTGCAGCCCCCATGGCCTCCCTCCATCTCCGCCAGTCCAGTCCAGACTCTACAGGCAGCTGCACTGCCTCCCAGGGCCCTCCCCTGCTGCAAACCCCTCTCAGGATCCCGTTTCAGTCTGGACGGGGCTGTTCTGTGCTCTGGCATTCCCAGGTCTCAGAGCGCGCCCTCCCGGCCCTGCTTGCACACTTCCTGCCAGCCCCTGTGCCTGCCACGCCGGCCCAGGAGTCCCACCCACTCCGGCCTGCCAGCTGGTAAACCCCTTCTCCCTGCAAGGCCTGGCTCTGCCCCTCAAAGGCCCCTCCCTGTGCACGCGGCCCCACTCCACCCTCGGCCAGTCTGCTGGCACCCCGGGCCACCTACCCCACGACCCCTCCAGCTCCCACGTGGTTATGTTTTGGTCCATTACCCATAAACCAAAGGTCTCACAGTGGAAGCCCACGCCACGTCCAACCCGCAGGTGTATTTCCCTTATAAAGATCATATGCTTATGACCCACGAGGGGTTTTTAAAAGCTTGAATTTGTTGCTCAGGCTTAAGAATCAGGAGATTTCACGTGAACGACCAGATTTCCAGATTCTCTAGCAAAATCAAGAAGTTGGCATTTCTGGGGCCATCGACACTCTGGCTCAGCCAGCACTGGCCAGGGTCCCCGTCCCGTCAGGGCCATGCCCTCTAGCAGGCAGGCCCTGGCATCCCTGTGCAGATGTACAGAAACCGCACACCTCCAGAGTAACCCAAATAGCCTCTGCCACACCATCGTCCTGGCTGGGGGAAGGGACAGCATGGCTGTACGGGCTGCCCCCCTTCCCCCTGGCCCCTCTGGTGCTCTGTGGACACTGGCCTGCCGCCGACTGGAAGCCTCCAAGGACCAAATGCAGTCGGCACCACCATGGGGCTGCTGGGCAGCTGCCATTTGCATCAAGTCTAGTGAGCGATGCTGGAGAGGTGGCCACACACCTGGCACACTCGGCCAGGGCCCTTGGGAAGCGGTGTGCCAGCGGGTGACGCAGACCACTCATCAGGAGGTGTCAGAGCCAGTAATGAGTAGAAGCTGCTGGACACTCAGGGTCTTCGAGGACCACAGAGCACAGCGTCGGGCCCAGACTCGGGAACGAAGGGAGTCGCTGACAGGCAGTGATGTCCACCCGGAACCTCCCCAAACCCTCTGCACGGGCCAGGCGGAGTGGGAGAGAGGACGGTGCTCCAGACAGAGGGGACCTCAATGCAAAGGCCCGGGGGGCAGACCACGGGTGATAGGGAGAGCTGGCAGGTTGGTGGGGGGAACATCACACAGAGGGGGGCGTCGCAGGGAGTACCAGGGGCAGCCTGGGAGCTTCTGGGCAGGGCTCACCGTGATCCGGTTCCTGTTTAGGACTCTGTGGGCTCCTGCAGGAAGAATGCACTGGAAGAACCAAAATGGGTCTGGGGGGCTGGGAGAAGATGCTGCGGCGCCCAGGGCAGAGGCAGTGGGAGTGGGAGGGACGGGGACAAGTGGCCGAAGTGAGGAAGCTGAGGAAGCAGAGCCAACAGAACCTGGGGCCAGACTTGATTCAGACAGAAGGGAAAAGGCGCCCAGGAAGGCTTCCAGGGCTGTGGTGCCTGAAAAACAGGCCCCCAAAGTTACCTGGGTCCCCCAGCAGCTTACGTGGGTGTGACTGCGCGAGGCTCTGCAGCGCCAGAGGCTGTCCCCGATTGTCCTGGATGACCGGGGCCTCGGGGCAGTTGCTGCCACTTCCCTGTGAGCGGGCAGAGGGCTGAGACAGCACAGAGAGCCGCGGGAAGAGTGAAGGGAGACACCGGCCTGGAAGGTCGAGAGAAGCGGCAGGGGCCGGGCAGCTGCCCACCTGCCACTGCGGCGGGAGTGCGGCCACTGATACCTCAAGTCCGGCCAGGTCATGCTGAGCTTGGACTCTGGCCATCAGAAGTGTGAGAGCATAAATTCCTATGGTTTTAAGTAATTTGCTACATGCGGCAGTGGCAGGAAACTGATTCAGGGTCCTGGTGGGTGGGTGGCTGGGCGAGAGGGGCGTCCCCTGAGGGACACAGGAAGAAGGACAAGGCCAGCAGGACACGTGGGTTTGTGGCATCTCGGGCTTCCTGGGAGGTGGCCTGGGGGGGGGGGGCAGCAGGAGCCGGAGCCGCTGGGCGGGAATGAGGTCAGCGG
Organism: Varecia variegata; assembly: GCA_028533085.1. Lineage (NCBI taxonomy): Eukaryota > Metazoa > Chordata > Mammalia > Primates > Lemuridae > Varecia > Varecia variegata. The sequence goes on from CM052443.1 coordinate 49,662,245, forward strand.
GGCTGTGAGGAGGGGCCGGGGGACCCCGCAGGCCCCACACTCTGACTCGGCCCTGGGTCTCAGGGTCTATCCAGGCCTGGCAGGGAGTCAGCAGATGTTTGTGGGATGAGGGAATGGATGACCCCAAAGCAGAGAGAGACACAGAGGGGCAGGCCAGGGGGGGCTGTGGCCGCCCTGCTGCCAGCACGCGGTGGGTGTCCACAACAGCAGAGTTGCCTCCAGTTGCAGCCACTGCCGCCCACGTGTGGTGCAGGGCACCTGCTTCATCGTTATACTAAACCTCACCCACGGAAGGGCAGGCAGGCTGTCCTGGAGCCTGGCGTTCCAGGTTCCTGGCACCCTTCTGTCTGGCCAGGTGACCTTGGGCAAGGTGCTGAGCTCCCTGGGCCTCCACGCCCTCACCTATAGATGGGCCAGTCTTCCCTTCCCCTGCATGGTCACCAGGGAGCACTGCCACCCGGGACCCACCAGAACCAGGGCACACGTGGCCAGGGCTCCTCCACCCAAGTGATGCCATCCAGCCTGTTTGCTTTTCAGATGAGGAAACTGAGGCCCAGAGGGGGAGAAGGCCTGTTGGGACACCCAGGGTCAAGGAATTGGAGCCCAGACCCCCATGGAAGGGGCATCTCCCAGACAGGCTCCTGGGCCAGGCCAGACCTATTGGGGCAGTTAGAGCAGGACACTGGGACAGCAGGACAGAGATAGCAGGTCACTTGTGCCCCAGGCCAGAAGCCATCCACACCTCAGCCCAGGGCTATCATGGAGGGACCCAGCATGACCATGAGGCCAGACCCAGCCTGGTGAGGAGGAGCCCTCACTGGCCAAAGCAAACCAAGGGACAGCTTGGGGTCTCCCTGGTCCCAGGGGTCAGGTTCCCTGGCTGGCCTCCTGGGGGAAGGTCACTGGGCTGACCCAAGCACACTGGATCTGTCTGAGGCCACCCTGGACGTCGCCATGGCAGGAAGCCAGAGCTCAAGTGCCCTCCCGAAGGGCACCAGAGCACACGGAGCTATGTCTGAAGCACGAGGCCAGCCTGCTCAGGTCTCCTCACACAACCAGGGACCGCCGAGCGACGGCTCTCAAATGGAGACGCTCTCGCTGTCCTTGCCAGCTTCAGCCCATCCTGTTGGCTACCGTGAAACGCACACATGTGTATCATGTTGACAGACACAGGTGGCACCTGCCCCAGGACCGGCGGCCGATCACACCGAGACCAGGCTGGCGGGCTCCCGAGACAGCGGGCCAGAACCGCGCTCAAGGAGGGACTCCTCACAACGACAGCGCGGTCCGGGCCTCACCTGGCTTCTGAGCGTGTTAGCATGCGCCCCAGGGACAGCCTGTCTACGGGCTGCAGAAGAAAACTGACAAGAGAACAAGGCGCAAAATGTGAGCTACGTTTTGCTGAGTCTTTTCCAGGACTTTGATTTTCATGCTGCCAGTGGCAAGCGCATCTCTTTTTACATGCAATTTTTATTAATTAGAATTGGTTTCCTCTCTCCACTTGGTAAGCATTGAAGGAAGCCTGGAGCACGCTGGTCTGAAGGGTGCTCGCTGGGAGCTGCCGGGGGAGCAGCTCTCACCATGAGGCCTGCTCTGCTCCTGAAGTCTGTAACCAGCTGCCGAGCCAAGCAGGTCCTCCTCTGGGGGACGGAGGGAGGCTCTGCGCCAGGCCCTCAGGTGCTGCCACAGGGCTCACAGCCTGGTACCTGGCCATCACGTCAAGTCACCAGCATATCATGGTGAATTGCAAATTGCTACCCTGACTCCTCCTTCTTCTGGGCCCTGCTCTTTTGCTGTTTGATTTATGGTCAAGTCATCACTAGAAATGGCAACTAAAAGTTAAAATGTTACAAGAATCCAAAGGCTTAATGGCTATCCTCTGTCACTTTGAACTTTAAAGCATTAAAACACTGACACCCTCAAAGTTAGGGGCTCACGGCAGCCCAAGCATGTGTCCTCATCCCATCCGCAAAGCAACCTGGCTTACCCCTCCTCACTGGCTCCTGCCGTGAAAGCCACTGGCTGCAGCGCACCAGCAGGCTCCCACGTGTGTGTGACGAGGGCCAGGTCTGTCACTCAACCTTGACATTTTTGCAACCTCCGGCACAAAGACTGTCAGGTATTTGTCAAGGTTGCAGGGGTGACAATCAAGAATAGAAAGGAAAAGAGAAGCTGTTCCAAACACAGAGGGATCCAGGCTCCAACAAAGGACAAGGCAGCACGCACCCGCGCCAGCTCCCCGCTGCCCCCAAACAGCCTGCTCTAAGCACACGCGCGCACACCACGCACATTTGCTGTAGGGATCCCCAAATGCTGGCGTCTGGCAAGATATCCACTCCTGAAACTACTCTGACTCTGAGAGACCCTCTCTCCCCTTCCTCCTTTTGGTAATGAACCATTGAGATTCAGCTGGGCAGTGGGGCAGTGGCCACCCCACTTCCCCCGCAGCAACACGAGCCTGGTCTAACGATGGCATCTGCAACTCCCAGGGCATCCCAACAAGCCTGCTTGGGCACGCACGCCCCTCCCAGCTGCCTGGGGAAGCCCCGGCAGCCCCGAGAGGCCTAGGGCAGCGGCTGGAGCCCTCACGGCTGAATAGTCGCAGGGGTGGGCTAAGGGTGCAGCGGGGTCCAAGCCACTCCGCCCGAGCCAGGGTGGGCTGCTTCACAGGTCAGCATCCCAGAGGACGCTTTTGCATATTGATTCTCCACTTTTCCAGAGGGATATCAGTGGGCAAGTGCAGTCCATGGGGTCAGGAGACAGTTGTCCTCTCTGCTGCATTTCTGTCAGCTCCTGCTCTCTGCCTTCCAGGGCACCCACTTCTGCAGGGTCCATGGGCTATCCTCGTGACAGAACAAGGGTGCCTCCCTAAGTCTCTTGCATTTGGGGTGGACACGTGGGGTCCTTGCCAAGTACCAGCCATTCCTCTTGGGGAGCCACCCCCAACCAGGGCCTGTCCTTCCAGGCTGAAGGGGGCTGTGGCCAAGGCTGGGCCTCCCAGTGTTCTCTTGAGTGGCGGTTGTCCCTGAGCACCACAGAACCCTCCCGACTCGTCCATCAGCCCTAGCCCTCTCTGGACATGGTTTCAGGCCCTATAGCTCCTTTACTGCAGAAAGTCCTACTTGTGGCCTAAGCTGGCCAGAGCCAGTTTCTGAGGCTCATGACCAAGGAGCCCTGACAGTCGTGAGCCCCCAGCACAGAGTCCAGTGTCGGCAGGTGCTAAGGAAAGCTGGGCCCTACCTGGAAGGGCAGGGTGGAGGGAGAGGCAGGCAGGGACACAGAGCCAGGGGACCTGGTTTCAAATTCTGGTCATGAGCCACTCCTGTGCCATCTGCAGCCCCCAGGTCCCTCCTCTTCTGCAAAGTGAGGAGCTGGGCCAGGTGACCTGCAAATTAGGCACTGTTTATCCTTCTACAATGCTCATAGGACCAAGGGGAGGTCCGGGAATAAGAACCAAAACAAACTGAAGACCAGAAACCCACTCCTACAAAATAAAGGCCAAGGATGTCTCCTGGTGCCCACGGCTGTCCATGGGGCACCGGCAGCCCCTGTCCCCAGGCACACCCAGGTCTTTCCCTCCATGCCTGGGCTTCCTTTGCGCCTCAGTGCCCACCGCCTGCCTTTCCCCCTAGCTGGCACAGAGAGATGGGCGGCATTAGAGAGGTGTTAAAGATCTGTCAGTACCAAACTGAGACTCAGCTGACTTAATCAGAAAGTGTAAAATACAATTGAAAAGGGAATAATTTTTTTCATTTTGAGGTTCAATGCTTCTTAAATATATAACAGCTTTATGAAGCTGTAATTCACATATCACACATTTCACGCAGTTAAAGTAAACAATTCAAGCATCACCACTGTTAATTGTAGAACATTTTCATCACCCCAAAAAGAAACCCCATACACATTAGCAGTCACTCCCCATGTTCCCCTACCTCTCCCCTCCCCCACCAACCAGCCCTGAGCATCCACTAATCTACATTCGCCTCTGTGGCCTTGCTGATTCTGGATATTTCAGGTAAATGGAATCATATACTACATGGTCTTTTGTGACTGGCTTCATTCACTTAGTGTGTTTTCCAGGTTCATCTGTGCTGTAGTGTATATCAGTATGTCATTCCTTTTTTATTGCCAAATAATATCTCATCGTATGTATATACCACTTTCTATTTATCCATTTGCTAGTTGATAGACACTGGGTTGTTTCTACCTTTTGCCTCCTATGAATGATGCTGCTATGAACATTTGTGTGCAAGTTTTGCGTGGACAGATGCTGTCATTTCTCTCGCAGTGGAATTGCCGGGTCATACGGTGGCTGTGCCAGACTGTTCCCCACAGTGGCGGCACCATTTCACACTCCCACCAGCAGCGTCTGGGGTTGCCATTTCTCCTTATCCTCACTGTTCCTTGTTATTTTCTGGCTTTCTGATTCTAGTCATCCTAGCACATCTGAAGCAGACCATTATGTTTGGCTTGCATTTCCCTGATGGATAATGATTCTGAACATCTTTCCGAGTGCTTATTGACCACTTGTTTAGCTTCTTTGGAGAAATGTCTATTCAAATACTTTGCCCATTTTTAATGGTATTGTCTTTTATTGACTTATAAGAGCTCTTTATATATTCTAGATACAAGTCCCTTATTAGATACATGTTTGGCAAAGGTTTTCTCTCATTCTGTGGGTTGTCTTTTCACTTTCTTGATAGTGTCCATTGAGGTCATGAAGGACTTTCTTGAAGTCCAGTTTATCTATTTTTTCTTTTGTCACTTGTGCTTCTAGTGTCACATCTAAGACTTTGCCAACCCAAAGTTAACAGACTACTCTTACATTTTTTGAAGAGCTGTATAGTTTTAGCTCTTATATTTAGATCTATGACCCATCCATTTGAGTTAATTTTTGTATGTGATGTGAGGAAGGAGTCTAACTTCATTTTTTCACATACAAATGTCCAGTTGCACAACACCATTTGTTGAAAAGATTACTCTTTCCCCTATTGAATTATCCTGGCACCCTTGTCAAAAATCGATGTGAGGATTTATTTCTGAACTCTCAGTTCTATTCCAGCCACCTGTATCTGTAGAGCAGAAAGACAGACCTGCATGTCTTTCTGCTAGTACCACACAGTCTTGACTAACTACCACTTTGTAGTAAGTTTTAAAATGAGGAAGTGTGGGTCCTTCAACTTTGTTCTTTTTCAATATTGTTTTGGCTATTCCAGCCCCTTGTATTTCTGTATGAATCTTAGGATCAGCTTGTTAATTTCTTCCAAGTAGTCAGTTGGGATTTTGATAGGATTCAATATTTTCTGATGCCCTGTTTGGTACTCATTAGTTCCCCTCCTAGGCCAACCCTTAGGAACCACTGGCCTAAAGGGAGACACTGCATTAGAACCAGCGTGAGACAGGAGCCCTGGCTTTACCAACTGACCACGTGTGCCACCCTGAGCAACGTTGGGCCCAGGGAATGGGGAGCATGGAGGGGCTGCCAGAGAGCACGCTCAGGGCACCCACCGCGGTGCCGCCTGGCCTCTCTCTCCATCATTCCTCACCTGCCATCTATGCAGCATGGACTGGATTTTAAAATCAAGATACCACAAACAGGGAAATTACAGGTTGAGATACCAGAATTGACTTCTGCATCTATTCCTCTGAGATAATTAGGATTACAAAACAGAGGTCATTTTTCACAATTTGATTTTACTAAGTGGAGGAAAAAATTGCCAAACTCACAAAAATCAAAGAAAGAGTAGAGGAAGGAAGGAAGGAATAGTTTAATTGCATTGATTTTCCAATCTTCCACTGAGGGATCAACAATTACTGATAAATTTCTAAGTCTAAGGTTAAGAATACTACTCAAAGTGAGAGAAGCCACAACTAGTAAAACTAATATATACCTTCCAAATTACTGAAGCTAGACCATATATAAAATATGGGAGACTAGAAAAACAGCACCAAAACCCCCAGAAAAACAGAAAACATACATTAGATGATAGAAGTAAGAACAAATATATGTTATGACAATAAATGTAAATGGTCAGATTATTTCAAAAACTCTATGCCCTTCAAAAAACTTTACAAAATTTACAAATTTATGACAGGCCAAAAGGGTTTTACAGATTTTTGACCATTTAAGGAACAAATACATCCATGATCTACTGGTGACTGAAGAAGGAAGGCCTAGCGCCAGTAAGGTCCCCTTCTGTGAAATCATTTGTATCTCTGTGCCGAAAGTCAGTACAGCCTCACAACTGAGAGTGTAGCCATCAGTTACTCTGCTTCAATTCAAAGGCTTACTTCCAAGAGGGGAGGAGGGGTCGGGTATATTCACACCCAGTGAATGTGGTGCGCACCGTCTGGGGGAGGGACATGCTACAAGCTCTGACTCGGGTAGGGCAAAGGCAATATATGTAACCTAAATATTTGTACCCCTGTAATATGCTGAAATAAAAATAAAAGTAAACAAATGCTTACTTCCCTGCTGGCTAACTGTATGGACTCTCTGAGCCTCAGTGTTTTCGGTACAAAATGACAATAATAATGGGATTTACACAGTTGATGTGAGGGTTAAATGAGATATTGTCTATAGAGCACTCAGCACAGCACCCAATAAATTAGCCTGTTGCCATCATCATTATTATTATGACATGAGAGTTGTTTGGAAATGTGTAACGAAAAGTTGGCAGTGTTAAGGTTTGGGGTGCCCGCCAGTCGGCCTTCCCGCTAAATTGAGCGACGTTAGAGTGGCTCCCACGGGACCTGTGAGAGTCCAGAATGTCCCATTCTCCGTCTTCTGCAGTCGGCTTCCCCACCTCCACATCCCCTGAGCATGCCAGAGCCAGGAAGGCTCCAGGAAACAGAGCTGGCCTGCCAGCCCCGGCCAGGACACAGGGGTCAGCAGGTCAGATCCAGACCCCTGGACCACAACAGGCCTGCCCACCCGTCACAAGAACTAACAGTCGTCCCTGCCAGATGCTCCGCTGACATTTCCCAGGTCTTGCTCAGCATGAAGATCATGTTGAGGAATGTCCCCAGTCACAAATTAACATTCACATAAATAACAGGGCGCTCTCCACTAAAGAAGAAAAATGACTCTTGCTGTAGGAACACTTGCCAAACTACCAAAAAGTGAAATTTTTCACTGTTTGAAAAGTGAATCCTTCAATACTTTTCTCAGAAGTATTGCATCTTACCAAAATCCCACATCGCACCCACTGGACCATGGCTCTGGCCCTGAGGTAGGAGGAGGAGAGCTCTCAGCTTAAGGTCCGGCGTCCTCACTCCCCGGGCCAGCGGCAGGCCCTGAGGCAGCCCCCACCAGCTGGAATCCAGCCTCGCCACCCCTCAGAGGCCTGCACACACTGCCTCTCCTCCTCTCCTCTGACCACCCCGGGGGCCAGCACGTCTGACCACCACCCCCCCCCCCCCGCAGGCCTGTCCAAAGAGAGCACGCTCCGTCTGGCCAGGGCTGGAATGGCAGGGGCTCTTGTCTTTGAGTGCCAATGTTTGCTCTTTCCCTAGATGTCTGTTATTTGGTGGCAAGGGCTGCAGATGTTGCCACCCACACCATCCTAGAGTGCCCAGGAGACTCACCCTGGCCAGCAGCCAAAGCCTGCAAGGCCCCGCTCCAGGACCAAACGGCCTGGGGACCCTGGACTGTCCCTCAGCCTCCACTGTAGGCTCACCCACATCTGCCAGATGAAAAGCTCCAAGGGGCACCTGCCAACACCTCCTCCCACAAGAGGCCAGCGCCAGCACCTCTGCCTTAGGTGCTGGGGCCACCAGAACAAAGTGCCACACGGACCGGGCCACTTAAACAGCAATATGCTCTCACAGTCCCGCAGGCCGCAAGTCTGAGATCAAGGTGTCTGCAGGGCTGGTTCCTACTGAAGCCTCTATCCGTGGCTTGTCAGTGGCATCTTCTCTGCGTGTCCCCACATGGTCTCCCCTCTGTGCATGCCTGTGTCCTAATATCCTCTTCTTAGAAGGGTGTGGGTCATATTGGATTGGTGACCTCATTTTAACTTAATTATCTCTTTAAAGACCCTATCTCCCTAGGTCCAAATTCAGGGGCTTAGGACTTCAACATAGGAATCTGGGGGCCAAGGGGGACACCAATCAGCCCATAGCAGCCTCCACGTCCAACGCCACACAGAGCTGGCTGCTGGCAGGGGTGCCAGGCACTGCACGGCCAGAGCTGGGCAGGGCTGCTGCTGGGGATATACCTCCACATGGGCAGGAAGGAGGGGCATCACCAGGGCAGGCACTGTGGGAGTCACTCCCCAGTGGTCAGACACCAGGCATGCAGGAGCACTGCCACTCCAGGGAAGTCGGAGCCCGCCCTGGGCTGGCCGTGTGGGACGCCTGTCTCGCCCCCCCTTCTGGGCCAGACATTCTCACCTCAGGACACAGAACAGTGAGTGCAGGCACAGGGAGATGAGAAGGCTGCACAGCCAGCGGGCGGCAAGCAGGCGCCGGGACTCCCAGCTGCCCCTCCTAGACAGGCGAGCTCCGCTGTCTCTGGGGCTCGTGCCTGGGGCCAGCTGCAGGCTGGCGTCCTCCTTCCCTGGGGAGAGGGTGGCTCTGCCTCCAGATGCTGGCAAGGGCTCCCCACATGCCCCTGCTCCCCACAATCTTCTGGGTTATCCCAAGGCTGAGTCTAGGTAGGTCCTGGAAGACAGGGCACAGAGTCCTAGATGTGTGGCATGTTCTAAACAGGATTCAGCACCTTTTCCAGGGCAGCACAGCCAGAGAGGAAGCCCCCAGTCCCAGGGACCCAAGAGGAAGGGTCCCAGTCCTTCCCATGTGGTCTGCTCCTACGGGAGAGTCCAGGTGGCCGGGAGAGACGTGCTCACCAAGGCCTGCGTGGTGGGAGGACAAAGGTGGGTTTGGTGGGCAGGGAGCTGGTAGGCTCGTCCTCAGCTGGAATTCCCTCAGGGATGTCTGGTCAGCGTGGGGACGGTGACAGGGGCAGGGAGTCAAGGCCACAGCAGGACAAGGGCTGCTGGCCTGGCTCAGGGCGGTGTGGGAAGACACACTGTCCAGCCATGCGCCCCTCAGGAGCAGGGCCAGACTCACCCACCCTGACCGGGAAGTGCGGGCCTGAGAGGTGACGGTGAGGCTCAGGGGGTGCCCTCTTCGCCCTCGGTGCTGGGCTGCCCGGCCTGGAAGCTTCTTAGCTCTCTGCTTTCACTTTCCACCAAGGGCTGTCCCCGCCCTGGGTCCCTGGGCCCCAAGGCCCTCTCCGGGCATCTTGGGCCTCACACGCATGTAGCCTGGCACACTGCCTGAGTTTGGTTTCCTTCAAATTGGGCTTCTTTTCCTGCTCTGATCTCTGGGGCCCACCATGGTATCCGGGGCAGGCCGACCGCCGACCGTCCCTTGCCCGCCTGCCCAACTGCCACTCCTAGGCGGGCAGCCCTGCGGGGCCCAAGGCTGTCTGCCACCCCTTCTGTCCAGATTTCCCAAAACAAAAATCAGGCCATACCAGCTGACGAAGGGTCTTGTCTAGTTTATTTATGGAAAAGACAGGCTCTGACGGCCAGGTTGTCTGGGCCACAGCCAAGCTGCTCTGCGGGCCTCCAGACACCACCCGGCCCATGTCCTTACTCATCCACTGTTGATCCGGGGCAGGGGGAGGGCCCCAGCACTGGCAATCCCCCACTAGTGACATTGGGATGTTTATTCATTCCAGAGCTAGGACAGCAGCCCGCATGACCCTGGGCCCCTCTGTGGGTGGTTGGAGCCCAGTGGAGGAGCCTGAGCAGCCAGGCCAGCAATGACCGAAGATGCTGTATCCAGAGCATGGGCAGGCTCAGGTGCACCACTGTCACCGCTGCAGATTCAGGGGACTGAGTGCATGGGATGGGAAGCCCCATGGATCCTGCTCCTCACAGGGGACCTGGCCACCAGGTGTCACAGTGGGAAACAGTGTGAGTCCCAGGGTATGAAAGGTGACATCAGGCATATGTCTGATACCCCTGCCTGCTCCAACCACCCACCCACGGCACATCATGGCACCGTACACACAACACAGCTCCACCCACCAGCTGTGCCATGCCTGGGCTCTCAGGGCCTCCACCGGAAAGCAGGCAGGAAAGTGGGTGGCAGCTCCTCCAGGCCAGGTGCACACCATGGCACCAGGCCGTCCCCGAGAGCAGGCTGTGGCCACAGGTCAGCTCTCACCGCCTCAGGACTGCTCCCCTCCTTCGGGGCTCTGCTCGCTCCTGTGCTCCCTGTGCAGAGACGGCTTGCCCCCCACCCTGTGTAAAACTTCACCCTGAGCAAGGTAGAAGGGCAGAGGATCCAACTCTAAGGTGCTCTCAGTGGCCAAAGTTGGGGTGATTTGAACAAAATCATAAATAACAATAGCAATGGTATAACCCACAAAATAAAATAAATATATACGAGTCTGTACTGGTATAAGTAAATAGCCAAATAATAAATAAATGGGGGAGGAAGGGCAGCTTTTCATCACAGTAGAATTCAATTAATAAATGTAGAAGAAATTATGAGATAGAAAATCACCCTAATCAACCCTATCAGCAATACCATTGTAAGGACTGTTCCAGGTAAGAAGCATCTCTGCATGCTAATATTAGTGGGCAAAACTACAATGAGAAACAGAATGTTTGCATCACCTCAAACTATTTCCCTATGAGACATTTATTAATTATAAAGGGAAAAAATCGTAACTTTGTAGGGGAGAATCCCAGCAGGCAACACCTTAACCCAGTGAAGAACTTCATCACTGATGCCACGAGACAGTTCGCCATCTGATGTGATAATCCCAACGCACCGCGACGCCCAGCTGAGCGCTCGGCACGTTCGTGATAATCCTGCCAAAAATGCATGAAGACACACCAGACACACCAGACACAACGTGAAGACACACCAGACAAATCCACGTGGAGGCACAGGCTACAAAGTGGCTGACCAGTCATGAAATCTCAGAGGGCAGGAAACAAAAGGGTCACAACTAATAAATGCCATGTGGGACCCTGAGTGGGATCCTGAACCAAACACCTGACATCAGTCGGGAAACTGGCAAAATCCAGTGAAGTCTGCAGACTATGTGCCATGGTTTGGACATGGTTTGTTCGTTCCCACCAAAACTCACATTGAAATGTAGTCCCAGTGTGGTGGGTGGTGTTGGGAGGGGGGCCCAGTGGGAGGCGTTTGAATCATGGGAACGGATCCCTCATGAATTGCTTGATGCCATTCTCATGGTAGTGAGTGAGTGCTCACTCTGGTGAGACTGGATTCGTTCCCCAGAGATAGGGTCACTATAAAGCCAGGAGAACCCTGGGTTTCCCTCTTTGCATGTGTCCACTTCCCCTTTGACCTTCTCTACCAAGTCACGATGCAGCAGGAAAGCCCTTGCCAGAAGCCAGGGACATGCCCTTGAACTTCCAAGCCTGCAGAACCGTGAGTTAAATAAACCTCTCTTCTTTACAGATTACCCAGTCTCAGGTATTCTGTGATAGCAACACAAAACAGACTAAGACACTAAGCAATAGTGCTGTAACAGTGTCAATGCTAAAACCCCCTGGTTTCAATCCTTGCTCTATGGTGCGTAAGATGTTAACGTTAACATCAGGGGAAGCTGGGTGAAGGGCATACAGGAACTCTTGATGCTGTTTTTGCAACATTTTTTGCTATTTTTGCAAAATAGCATAGATCTAAAGTCAAAGTCATTTCAAAATAATAAGTTTAAACACATAAAAATAAAACCACCCCAGGCCACTCTTGGTGCCCTCTGGCCTGTCCATTCATCACGACTGCCATTCCCTGGAATAAGGTGCCTGGCTTTGCTGCTGCATCCCTGGCACTCAGGAGTGGGCACTGCAGGAGGTGGTGAGTTCCAGGGATGGAGCAGCAAGTGCAAAGCCCCTGAGGAGGAAGCAAGCCTGACAAGTTGCAAGAACACCAGGGAGAAGAGTGTAGCCAAAGCAGTGCTCTTGGGCGGAGGGTCCACACCTGAGCCATCTCTGTGGGCCCTGCTGCTCCCTTTGGGGCACTCCCCAACCATCTACCCTGTGCATGGGTCCCACCAGATGCTGAAAAAGCTCTAAGACTTGAGCCTATGAGGCTGTCCCAGGGTCCCAGGCAAGTGGCTTGATGAGCAAGCTGTCCCTGATGGCCAGAGAGGTACTTCCTGCACGGATGTGAGTGGGGTGGAGCCACCAGAAAGGTGCTGACATGCAAGTTTTGGTGACTCCCACTCACATCAGACACAGAATGAGTTCAGGGCCCAAGGCTCTTGCTGCCGAGCCTTGAGCATTGGCTCCTGTCCATGCCCACTCTGACTGTGGCACCACCCTGGGCTACAGCGCCCAGGGCAGTGGCCCCACATGCTCAAAGGTTCTGTGCTGTTTCAGAGCAGTCCTCCAGGGCTCGCTGCACCCTTCTGCCAGGAGGGCTTTCAGAGCACGGCTGTTGCTCTGTGATGCCACGTCCCTTCCCTGTGCCTCCCCTGCCTCTAAGCGACGCTGGGCGTCGTTATCCCAGGCTGGTCCGCTGATGCATGGACTGCTGCACACGACAGGGCCTCTTCTCCCTCTGCTGCTGATGGCAGCTTGTGGAAGGCAGGAGTGCACTCCACACTGGACAAGGTCGAATTCTGGTTGTGCAGAGTAACAGCCTAAGGACTGCAAGGAAGAGGTGACCGCAAGATACATGCTTCTTCCTTACGCTATAAAGTTCCAAACAGTAAATTTAACATGACCAGACAATAAGCAATGGCTCACATTTTCCTGCATACACTGGGCAAATCTGCATTGGTGGTCCTCAGTGAGGAAGCACAGACACAGCCTTACAGCGAGCCACGGACGCCCGCATTCACGGGGCCGAGGGACGAAGTCTGGTGGAGGAAACGCCCCACGGAGCACTGAGCACGTGGGGTTAGGAACATGCGGCAGGAAGATCTACAGCGTCCGCATACAAACAGGTTCCAGAGAGCCAGGTTATCCATGAGGACAGCATGGCTACTTTTTCCCCCCCGCTATGGGGCATATAAACACGCAAGTAGCTGGGAACAGCACACTCGACAATAAAGAACACAAAGAATTGTTCCTGGACCTGAATGCTAACAAGGCTCCTTGCACGCACTGACCGGACAGCAGACATATGTGCTAGCATCTCTCTCCCCGCTCCTCTACATCTTATGGACACACCTCACTATGTCCCATGCGGGCTCATGAATCTTGTCATACATTTTTTAATCAAACTGTCTATAGAGAGAGGAGCCCTGTTAAAAAAATATATGCCCAGGGCTCCTGCACCCTAGGGACAGCCATGCCTCTGGGAACAGCCCAGAAGGACTGTTGATAAGGGGCCAGGTAGGGTGAGGTGGGTCAGCCAGCCCAAGGTGACATGCTTTCCCTGCAACGTGCATCTGAGGCAGAGCACACTGTGCATGGAGCCGGCCCAAGCCCCCACTCCACCCTGGAGCACAGACCCCTGTCCAGACCCCTGGGGTTCTGGGTGGGGTCCTCCAAGACACCCCGTTTCCAAGCCTCCATCCCCAGCCCATTAGCATGCCTTTAATTCCCTTCTGCATGAGTCACAGCTATTTTTCCATGCAAAGAGAAGGCTTCCTGTCTTCCTAGAGGTTGTCAGGAGCTACACTGGCAGGCTCCCTGGGCCTGTGACACCCTCCCCGGGGAGTGGGAACCGTCTTTCCTGCAGCCCCAGGCACCATGACCTCATCCTGGTGCTGGGCCCTGGCCTCTGACTCACAGCACCCGCGTTAGTGCGAACTCAGGGCTGCCCCTCCCTGTGGGCAGGGGGACAGTCTGGCCTCACTGTGCTCTGCTCTCTCCAAACGAGGGGCCTGTCGCTGGGCTGCTCTGTCCCGACAGGCTCGCACTTCCCTCAAAAGTGCTAAACTTCACAAAGAGGCTGAGGCACTGTGTGTTCCTCTAAGCCAGTTGAATTAATTAGCTGATTCACACATGAGAAGACTCTTATTCTTGTAGGCTTTGTTTATGGATCAGAAATTAGACTTGAAGCAAAAACTGATGTCTCAACGTGAAGAGTATTTTCCCTTTTAACTGCAGTGAATCGGGGCCATGAATCCAGACAGACTGGGACCACGGCCTTCCCATCACCCTGGACAGGCCACAGCCCAGGACGGGCATGGAACATCAGCTTCCCACTGCCATGGCCCAGAACATGCCAGTGGACTGGTAGATCCCAGCCCGGGTCACGCACTGGAGCCGGCATCCGGGACGGTCCTTGTTTTTTAGGTGCTGGTGCGACCCAAACACTCAGCGTCGTGACTGGGAAGCAGGGGGTGGCGCTGATAAAAGGGATGTTGCCTGTCATCGGAGCTGACAGCCCAGAGACATGTCCAGCCAGCCAATCACGTGCAATGAACATTCTTCCGTGGCAGCTCAGTCTCGTAAGCAGGGCAGATGTGTGCATGGCTGGAAGCTCCACTAGGGCTGCCCCAGCAGACACACCCCTAGGGATGCTGAGGTTAGCCTGACCCAGCAATGCCGAGCACCCCAGCACATCTGACCCTCCAGCCCAGGATGACATCAGGGGCAACTTGTTCAGGTCAGAAATGGTGGCCCTGAGACCCTGCACCCACAGGCAGGGGAGCATGAGGGCCCCAGGCCCCAGCCACGACCCCATCAGCAGCACCCCTGCAGGGCCACACCCACATCTTCAGGGGGCCTCAGCACAGTGCACCCAGCAACCCAGGAGGCCTGTCCCTGCTGTCAAAGGAGCTTCCTGCCAGTGGAGTGGACAGGGGCTTGCTTCTAGAGTCAGCAGGAAATGTCGAGATTATCCCTGAAAACCCTTCAAATCTCCCATCAAGTCCCAAGTAGATGTGGGTTTTGCATACACTCAATATGATAATCTTCCCACACCGAGTGCCTAAAACCACTGAGGCGGTCTAAAGAAAGGAGCAAAGGAAGCCTGTGTGTGGATATGGGCATCGAGACCTTTTCTGTCGCCCATGACTACTGTTTCCAGACGAGCAGGGCCTGGGGGCATGTGGAGGGTTTCTACCGGCTGTGTGGCTTCTTGTTTCTGCCTCAAGCACCCTACCACAGGTTGCTGAGTCTGTCTGTCCTCAGAACACGACAACGACCCGCACCAAGCGGGCACTTACAAGTGCTGACCAAACAGGTTCTGGATTGCAAAGGAAACCTGGCTTTGAAAAGACACAAAGAAGAGCATGGCCCACACCTCTCCGCCTTACAAGCCGACGTTCTGGGCAGGGGCCTCTCTGCTGGCCACCCCTCCACATTCACCCCCGGGGGCTGACCCCAGAAACCAGCTCCCCCAGGCTCTCTGGGTACAGGGAGGCACCGACAGGAAATTGGCAGCTGGGGACAGAGGGCAGCTTTGCTTTCTCTGCGTGGCCTGGCAGGCCCCGGGGTGGTCAGGGCTCCCACTGTGGGGCGCGCTCGAGTCCCCTCACCCTGGCTGTAGCTCTATGAGTCTTGCCTTCAGCAAATCCCTTCAGCTGGGCCCCTTGACCCCAGCACTGACTGATCTGAGGTGCCTGTGTGGCCCTACCAGGCGGTCCTCACTGTCATGGCCTGGGTGCTGGTCCCCTCTCCGGGGTTTGGAATGGGACTTCCACACTCCAGCCTGATTTCCAACCTGAAGCACATGAGTGAGCCTCTCCCTGCAACCATGACAGACTCGGAGCGGAAGGAATCCCGGACCGGCCCAGAACACTCTGAGCAAGGCACACGGCCCTCCTTGATGCAGGAGTCGGAGCCAGGGGGTTAGAGGCTCTGAAGGATTTAGGAGCAGCCCACCTGGGCTGCCCTCTACACACTCACCCTCAACAGGCCTTCCTACTGCCATGGAGACATGTAGATGGATCTGCACTGGGAACAGGAGGAAGTGGAGACAGGCAGAGACCTTGGGAGGAGGCTGCCTGATGAGGAGAGAAGGATCCTCCAACCCAGGAGTCCCCATCCAGAAGGAAATGGCCTTCTGGGCTGTGGTCCAGGAGATGGAGGGTCCCGCTCAGCCACATAGCACGTGGCCCACAGGCCTGCCCAGCCCCTTACGACTGAGGGTATCATATATTATCTTAGTCTACACAGGTGTCTATAACAAAATACCATAGACTGGGTGGCTTACAAACAACAAAAATTTATTTCTCATGGTTCTGGAGGCTGGGAAGTCCAAGATCACGAGGAGGCCCTACCTCCTCGCACCATCACTGTGGGGGTGAGGACCCGAGCATGTAGGTGCAGGGCATACAAGCGTTCAGACCACGGCACGCACAGCTGAGTAGGCCACCTTCCCGGGTCCCACCAGCAGGAGGACCCTCTAGTCAACTGGGGAGGGAATACAAATGAAAATCACACAGACAGGGAAGGCTGAGGCCAAAGGCAACAGCTGCAAAAACTGCCTGGGACCAGTTAAGTCTAAATCATCCTGAATACAGTTATGAAACTAAATATAGATATCAAAGAAAACCCTTGAAATAGAAGATACTTATTATTTTTGTAAAAAAAATAATATAGCGAGCTGGGCACAATGGCTCATGCCTGTAATCCCAGCACTTCAGGAGGCCCAGGCAGGAGGATCACTTGAGACCAGGAATTTGAGACCAGCCTGAGCAACACAGAAAGACCCTGTCTCCACAAAACAATTTTTTTTAATTAGCCAGGTGTGGTAGGGTATGTTGCTAGTCCCAGCTACTTGGGAGGCTGAGGCAGGAGGATCACTTGAGGCCAGGAGTTGGAGGCTGCAGTGAGCTGTGATGACGCCACCACGCTCCAGCCTAGGCCACAGAGTGAGATCCTGTCTCAAAAAAAAAAAAAAGAAAAGAAAAAAACAAAGGAAATAGTAGTGACAGCCAGTACGGCAAGCCCAACTCTATCCACGGTAAAATCGGCGCCGTTGGTGTGTGGTTGGGAGTGGCAAGCAGGGAGCGGCGGGTGTGAAATGCTCCAATCCTCCTGAACAGACAGGTCCACCAGTGGTTTCTGGTTTCTGATGGTGATTCTTAGAGAAACTTAATGTTAGGGAGGTGTTAAAAACTGAAAGGTAATAACTAGCAGGATAAAAACAGGATGGGTCTCTTCTAAGTCACTGCAGAAGAGAAAAGATGCAGACGACATAATCTAGACAGCAACATATGAGGAAAAGGAATGCTAACAGTTAAGTAAATCCTTCGTGACCCTGAAGGAAGAAAAGATGCAGGCGAGGGCCCAGCAGGCGTGAGGGGAGGAGAGGGGAGGAGAGGGGAGGCCTGGTGGGATGGAGGGCAAGCACAGCTGGGCTGCGGCCCGCCAGGACTGCGGGTTTGCTCCAAGACCCACAGCAACCCCAGGTGTTTGGGGAGCCCAGGGGTGTGCTGTGACTGCAGGTGTGGAAGGACGCTCGCTACACCCCAAGGTGGCTGGAGCGGGGCCAGCACCGAGACCCCCAGAGGAAGCCCTGCCCGGTGCTCTCTCCCAGGCTCAGGGCTTGGAGGCAGGACTGAGGTCTCGTTTGTTTTGACTGGGGACTGAGGATGGAAGGGCGGGTGGGAGGAGATGCCATGTGCAGAGACAAGACGGGATCTCAGGGAAGGGCCCACCTGAGCCATCAAGGTGCTCTGCAGACACTCGAAGATGGCTGAGGTCGCTCTGGGAGGAAGTGCAACGAGGAGGAGGAGAATGGGGTCGAGCCCCCAGGGCCCCCACCAGGTTGGGGTGGGCAGGGGAGAGCCCAGAGGGGAGAGAGGAAATCTAGGAGCAGCCTCGGGTGACACTGTGGCAGCGACGCAGGAGGAGTACGGAGGCCTGAGCTGTGGGGCAGACGAACGTCCACAGGGTCCCACAGATCCCTCCATGGTCAGTGGGGACCTCCCTGGCTTTGGATGACACAAGGTGGCAGTGGAGGAGGTGGGGGGCCGGGCAGGGCTTCCGAGACGCTGGCCATGATGGGACCAGGGAGCAGACGGGAGCTCGAGGGACAGGTGGGGCCTCGCTGTGCAGGTGGAGGGGAATGGCCTTCGAGGCTGGTGAGCAGGGCGAGAGGAGGTCACGCAGCAGGGGACAGTAGCACCTGAGGCCCGAGGTCTGGGATGGAAGGGTAAACCCTGCAGCCAGGCTGGAGGTGGCAGGAAATTTAGGGAAAAGGAAGGAGCTAGGCCCAGCAATTCATCACAGAAGACAGAGCCTGGCGGAGAGGGCACAACGTGGGGACGGTGGCATCGAGCTGGAGAGGAAGGCCCAGGAGGCTGGTGGAGGTGCGCCCAGCGGACAGGTCCGAGGGGCAGCCCAGGCAAGGGGGGCAGTAAGGGGAGGGCAGCAGTCAGAGAGGGGTCAGAGGGGCAGGTGCCAGAGGAAACCAGCTCCCAGCCTGCCCCCAAGGGTGGGGGACAATCAAACATAAAGACATGAAGACACAGGTCAGACTACAGCAGCCGGGCCACTCACGTCACCAATGACACCTGCCCATGGGTTTCGCCTTACGGTTAAAGATCAATCGGATTGAGTTTAAAAAAACAAAAGTCATGCTGTTTGAAAGACATCCCTGAAACACGCTGAAAAAGAGGCAGAGAAAAATGCAACACAGAAAGCAGGGTGTCTGTAACATCATAAAAACAGAATCCAGAGCCAGTAGTAAGTGGCTCGAGGAGGCTCCTGCCTCACCGACAACACATTGTGGACATACAGTCACCGAGTTGCACGAGCCAAGCACCACAGCGTCTGCCACTATTAGACGTACAGGAGATGGTAGCCCGAGAACAAAGTCAGCAAAATGGCAACAGGCCACTCCCAGCTGGTGACAGTTCTCCTAGACCGAAGCAGAGACACACAGATTCATGTAATAATGAAACAAGCTGGGCTGATCTATGGGTGGACATGACAACTCATAACTGAAGACAAACAGATACTTTTAACAAGCACATGGGAACATTCACAAACACTGAACCCGGCCTGAATCCCCCCTACCCTGCGGCCCTGGCCCCTGAGCCCCTGTACCTCAGTCTCCCACTCCACCTGCGCAGCAAAGCCACAAGCTAAGACCACTGCTAACTCTGCTTCTCGGTGCCAAGAACCAAGGGGTGAAGTTGGGGGGTCCCCACTTTGCCTCCTCCCCTGCCCTTGTAGTCCAGCCAAAAGCCCCTCAGCAGAGCCTGCCACTCCTGACTCTTGAGCACGCCCCCCCCCCCCCGCCCCAGTACTCTGCGCCTGTCTGCAAGGACCCTCCTTTGACAGCCCCGCTTCGCTCTCAAGGCATGACTTGGGCTCCCGCGTCACTGGGACATAAGGCCACCTCCCTACCTCCCGCCGAGGAAGTCGTTGGTACAGAGGCCACCAGACCCTCTTTACTGCAATCCCAGAGGACAAGGACCTCCTCCTCCTCTGAGGCAGGATAACCCACCCCACCCCATGCTCGACTCACGAGGAGCCTCCCCGGGTCCCTTGTCTCCCCCCCCAACTGTGTCCTCAGCCTCCCCACTCCAGAGTCCTTTCTCTCAGCCCAGCAACATGCCTGGACCTCTCCAATCCTAACAAGAAGACCCTAGTCCCCTTCCAGGTACCACCAAGTGCTCCCCTGCCCTCACACCCCCATTAGCAGGTTGACCTCTGTGTCCCCTCTCTACTCACCAGCACCCATGGCCTCTGTCCCTCCTCCCAAGGCCACAGGGACCTCCATACCCTCCTCCTCAGCCTCTCTCCGGCTCTACTCTGATTTCCTGGCAGCAAGGGCACTGGGCCCCTCCTACTTCCCTGACACTCCAATCCAGAGCACACACTCCCTCCAGAAGCCCATATAACATTTGCAAAACCTGAGCAAACACCAGGAGACAAGGATAATTTCAGAAATTCCCCAAGCCTTGGAGCACTCAGGTCTTCCCCTGTGCTCATAAACTCAGGGTGGTGCTTCTGGCCAGGGCACCTCTGCCAGGTATCCACAGAGACAAGCTCTCCCATTCTGACAGAACTCGGCAGCTGTGGAAGGCTCCCAATGCTGCTATGGTCCGAGTGTTTGTGTCCCTGCAAAATTCATACATTGAAATCCTCACCCCCCCAAGGTGATGGTATGAAGAAGTGGGGCCTTTGGCAGGTAATTAGGCCAGGAGGGTGGAGCCCCCAGGAATGGGATTAGTGCCCTTATCAAAGAAGCCCGAGGGAACTCACTTGCCTCTTGCACCCTGTGAGAACACAGGAAAAGGTCACCATTCCTGAAATCAGGAAACGGGCCTTCACCAGACACTGAGTCTGCCAACACCTTGATCTTGAACTTGCAGCTTCCAGAACCGTGAGAAATAAATATCTGTTGTGGATAAGCCACCCAGTCTGTGACACTGTGTTACAGCAGTCTGCACAGATGAAGACATCTGCAGAGCCTGGGATGCCGGCTGGGAGGCGGCGGGGGCCCAGCACGCACACTCGGCGGGAAGGTGCAGACAGGCTCCGCAGAACCAAGACAGAACCTGAGGAAGTCCAGAGATGTTTGAGGGGGTTGCGTGGAAGGGGGCGCAGGTCCCTGCAGGAAAAAGGTCTGTGCTGGTTAGGGGTGGGGTGTGACAGAAATGGTGAAATTCGGATATAAATGCTGATGAAATCTGATTGAAACCCACAGATGTTATGGTCTGAAAATATCTGGGTTGTACTAGGAATTAACATCAGAGGTTAACAATCTAAAATCCAACCACTGGGAAGTTTTGTAAACTTTCCCCTAAGTAGCTCTTAGGTTACTGGGATCAAAATCATAAATACTTTTATAAACGATGACAGTGAGAATTCAACATATCGAAACTTGGGATGAGACCAAAGCCACCACCAGAAGCAAATTCACAGCCTTAAATGAGTCACAACTGCAGACCACAATGAAAATACATGAGCTGAGCATTCCAGTCAAGAAGGCAGAAGAGAGAACAAAAATAAAGTTAAATATAAAGAATATAATAAAAATATCATGAATGACAAATCCCACTTATAAAAAATTACATACAGGTAACAAGATGGAAAAATGATCACCAAAGTATCAGTGGCCACTGTGTTAGTTTCTATTGCTGCTGTAACAAATTAGCACAGACTTAGTGCCTTAAAACAACACAAATTTATTGTCTTATAGCTCTGGAGGTCATAATTCAAAACGGGTCTCACTGGGATAAAATCAAGGTGTGGGCAGGCATTCGTTCCTTCTGGAGGCTCTAAGGAGACTCTCTAAGATTAAAGACTCTTTCTTCTCCAGCTTCTAGAGGCCGCCCACCCTGCGTGGCCTGAGGCCCTTCCTCCGTCTGCACAGCCAGCAGCCTGCATCTTCCAGTCCCTCTCCGAGTCTGAATTTCTACCTCCCTCTTCCACTTTTAAGAATCCTTGTGATTACATTGTGCCTTTCCTGGATAATCCAGGACAATTTCTTCATTTTAAAGTTAAATAATTAGCAACTTTACTTTCATCCGTAGCCTTCCTTCCCCCTTGCATGTTAACATAGCGTCCTCGCAGGTTCTGGGGATCAGGCCCAGGTGACTCTTGGGGAGGATGTTCTGTCTCCCATAGTGGCCATCTCGAAATGTGGGATTTCATGATTTTTGCTTTCTTCTTCATGCTTTTCTACACTGTTTAATTTTTTTGTTGATAATGAACACATATATGTTCAAAAAATAATTTTTAACTGTCAATTATGTAAATGTGAATTGTTTCATTATGAATAAGAGAAAACTAAAGAAAAGAAAGAACAGCTTCCTCTTACAGCACCTACTGATGTGGCCTTGGCAACACTTTTTGTCTGATCTTTTGTCCTTGTCCCACTGACGATGACCCGCAGGACAGGACAGACCCTTTCACTTCTGCATCCCTAGCGCTGAGCACGGGGACTTTGGCACCGCAGGCATTTCTCGGACTGAAGATAATCCCTCCATAAAGGAGGCCCTGGTTCAGGAGGAATGATGTACATGCTCAAAAATGTACTTTAAAGCCAAGATCTGAATAAACATAGTGATATTATTTAAGAGTCCTCGTACATAAAACTTAATTCAGAAACGGTCTGAGAACGCAAGCCAGCAGACAGACGAAGCATTATTGCTCTGGCCCTGGCAAACCCTTCATCTGCACAGAGCCAGAAGAAAGATAAAAGTCAGAGAGGCCCCGCGGCCCAGAGGCAGTAGGGTGCTCCCCACGGACTGGCACAGGCCCCCAGGATGGAGCCAGGGCCTGCCCCTCCCGGCCTCAGCAAAGACCCAGCTCCTCACTCTGGCCATGCAGAGCAAACTGGTCCCCACTGCAAGAACTCCCCACTGTGACCTGGGCAGAGGCTCGGGGGCCTCACAGGCCCCTGCCCCTCCCTCCCAGAAAGAAACCCCAAACCATGAGGGCACTGCTCAGAGGCCCAATCCGGCCGTGCCCCCTCTGAATCCCCTGGGCTGAAGGGAAACACTGAGCTCAGCTGAGACCTGTCTGAGATTTTCCACTCAAATCCCTGCTCTGTCACTTCTGGGCTATTTGGCCTCTTTTGACCGCTGTTTTTTCACCTATAAAATGACATAAGATTACCTACTTTACAGAGTTGTCAAGGGATTAAAAATAAGATGATGAAATCAGAGTGAGTGAACTCAGTATTATTACTCCCACTGTACAGATTGGGAAACCGAGGCTCCAAGATGTTACTCCGCTCTTTCTGGATCAGACAGCTAATGACTGGCCAATCCAGGTCTGCTCACCCCAGAGCTGGGCTCTGCCCTCCAGCCCCCCACACTCTGGGACGGGGGGGGTCCCCAGAGTGCTACTACAGCCCATGGACACCATGGGGAGGCAAGGCTGTGCACAGATCTCCCCCCGCTGAGCAGTGTCTGAGGAACTGGGGGAAAGTGGGCTTCAAGCCTCTCCTGCTTTAGTGCATTGGGTCTGAGTTTGCTGAATTCTGGTTTTGACACAGAACTTGGAGACAACCTACCCCCTGGGAAAAGAACACAAACTAAGGCAGGATACCTGCACCATCTGCCCTGCAGCCCCCAATAGTGTCCTCTCATCTGGCGAGGGCTGTCCGAAGGGTAGGTGAAGCCAGTGGGGGCACAGGGTGCCCCTGCTCACAGCGCCCCGGGCCGAGGGGAGGAGGGCGGGCAGGCGGCCTGCACACCTTGCCTGTGGGCACCTTTCCAGGCAGCCCTCAGGCTCCAGGCTCCAGGCATTACTGCAGGGGAACCTGGAAATCAGCCCCAGCCAGCACGGCCCTTCAGCCAACCTCTGGCCGGCCTCAGAAAGGGAAGCACAGAATGAGCTGGAAGCCCGCACGTGGGCAGGCACTGGGATATCTGCCTCTCACCCTGCTGCCTTTATGAAAATAGAGGGAGGTGGTCAGGCTTGGGTACCCCAAGCTGACATGTCCCCTCCCACAGCCCCCCCTTTGCTCTCCACACTCCCATCACATGGGCTTCCTTTCCTCAAAGGCCTCATGGCAGGCCTGTTCTGCCTCTACCTGCAACCTACCTCCCCAGATCTCTGAGCAGCTGGCTCTGTCTGGTCATTTTGGCCTCAGCTCCAATTTCACCTCCCTTTTCTTCTCCCCCTGCCCCCAACATTACCCTGAACTGTCATCTTCATAGTCGCAGCATTCTCTTCTACTTCCCTGTTGGCCTGGTTACTTCCTGTTGGCCCTACGAGGCGGGGGTACCCGGGGTCTCTATCCAGCCCCAGCTGGCAGGTGTGAATGCACACGTCAGAGCGGTAGGTGGGGACAGACTGGGTAGGGCCTCTTCTGCTATAGGTGGGAGCTTTGAATTTTCTCCTCTGTGCAATAGGCAGCCTCTCGAGGGTCTCAGGCAGGAGCTGACGAAACCTGAGTCCCTTCTCGGTTGTGAGCGTTGGCTGGGCGCAAGTATGCAGGCAAGGGCCTCCCTCCCTCTCTAGGAAACGCCTGTCCAGGTGGAATCTAGCTATGCCTGTGTTTTGCTGGTAAAAGTCCCTCCCCTCACTCTAAACTGCCCAGCACACAGAAGGCCCCCTAAGAGGGGTCCAGTTCCAGGTGAGATGCTGAGCACACTCCTCCTGTGTCTCCTGCCAAGTGCAGCCGGGCAAGGTGGGCTAAAGGCAGGAGCAGCCAGCTAAGGATCCTGGAAAGCAAGTAAGGACACACAGATTGAGAAAGAAGACCAGAATTGGGAGTACCACCAAACTGGCAGGAAGTTTACTATTTTTTTCATTCTCCGGTATCCCTTGGCCTAGATACCAGGCAGCTCAAACCCCAGAAGTAGGGACTGAGCAGACAGTGGGGGAATCCCCCATTTTTCTTTTCTATTTCCTTTTTCTTGTCTCTGTGCTGTCACACCCTGGCCCACAGGCACCTAAAACTCTAAGGAAGTGAGCCTAACTCTCCAACTGGAGGAGCTGTGGCCCCAGAAAGGCAGAAGGAAACCTCATTGCTTATTCTTCTCTCTGCCTTCCTGGGACTGTAGTCTTAGAAAGTGTGCAACAGGACAGGTAAATAAAGCTCCAACCTTCTGGCCAGAGAGCCTTAACAGGGAGCCTCAGGAAACTGGAAAGTGCTAGGAAGATGCCAAAGACAGCTTAGGAAACTGATGTCAGAAAGTGGGCTCATGTGTGAGCTATGCATGAGTGGATCTGACCCTAAACAACACACCACAGGCTCTGGGGACTGACTCACGAGGTGGACCGATGTCTAGGTCCCAGACTTCCCACCAAGAGGTGCGTACATGGGACTGACAGGAATGGGACTGACAAGAATGGCACTGGAAAGGCTTTGGAAACGGACCGGACATCGAAACCACAATCCCTAAGCATCTTGGAACTTGCAGCCTGAACCCAGTAGGGTCGATCACCTGATGAAACAAAAATATCAGCCTTCTCCACAGCATTTAAACAAGATCCAGAGTCTCTTAACATAATATCAAAATGTCATGGATACAGTCCAAAATTACTTGGCATACAGGGACCCAGGAAAATCTCAACTCCACTAGGAAAAGACAATCAATGGATATCAAGACTGAGAGAGCACATGTGTTGGAATTATCTGACAATAATCTTAAAGCATCTGTTATAGAACTACTCCATAAAGTAATGGCAAAAACTCTTGCAACTTACAGAAAGTAGTCTCAGCAAGAAGGAGAAGATATATATAAAAAAAAAAACCAAATGGAAATTTTAGAACTGAAAACTATAGTAACAGAAACTTTAAAAATTCACTGCATAGGCTCAATAGCAGAATGGATATGACAGGAATAAGTCAGTGAACTTGAGGACAGATCAACAGAAACTATCCAACTTGCCCACAAAATATAAAAATATTTTTTAATGAAAAGAGCCTTAGGGACCTGTGGGAAAATACTAAAAGATCTAACATTCATGTCCCAGAAGGAGAAGAGAAAAAGTGCATTAGTGCACAAATATTTGCATAAATAATGGCTGAAAACTTCCCAAATTCTGTGAAGGCATAAACCCACAGATTGAACAGATTGGCCAACCTCAAATGAGATAGATCCAAAGAAATACACTCCCACACACATTATAATCAAACTGCTGAAAACTACAGACAGAGACATGGCGAAAGCAGTCAGAGAAAAATGGTATGTTACCTACGGGGGGAAATGATTCAGATAACCACAGATCTGTCATCAAAACCATGGAGTCCAAGGAAGTGGAAAAACATTGTTCATATGCTGAAAGAAAAGAATTGCCAATCCAGAATTCTATTTCCAGCAAAAATATCCTTCAAGAATTCTGGAGAAATAAAGACATTCTCAGATGAAGAAAGACTAAGAGTGTACTGCCAGCAGACCAACTGCCCTAAGACGGCTGCTAAAGAAGTCCTTCAGACAGCAGGAAAGGGCACTAGGAAGAAATTGTGAACCTCAGGAATAAAGGAAGAGCAACAGAAACATTAATTATTGATCTGAAAAAACAGACTAGTTTCTTGAGTACTTTAAAATAAAGAGGAATTACAGCATTGTAATTTTCAGCAATGCAGTTTTCGACATACGACAGACACGGGTGTGTAGAAGACAACCAGGACACAAGGGGTGAGGTGCGGCCCGTTCGATGTCAGGGCTCAGCATGAAACCTGAAGTGGTGAGATCGGACTCCAGACGGGCTGTGAAAGTTAGTATGTTTATTGCGACCCCTAGAGCAACCACTAAAAACTCTGTACAAAAAGATACAGTAAAACACAAAAGATAAATTAAAATGGAATGCTAAACATTGCTCAAATAGAGAAAAGCAAAATAAATCCAAATCAAGTAGTAAAAAGGAAACAGTAAAAGTAAAAATCAATGAACCTGAATACAGAAAAGTCATAGAGAAAATCAATGAAACCAAAAGCTGGTTCTTTATAAAGATCAATAAAATGGATAAATCTCTAGTGAGACTGACAGACGAGAAAAAGAAAGAAAATACAAGTTAGGAATATCAGGGATCTTTTAAAAGGCTATCACTGAAGACCTTGTAGGCGTTAAAAAGTTAATGAAAAACTACAAACAACTCCATGCACATAAATTCAACAATGTTGACGAAATGTATATTTCCTCAAAAACCATAAACTACCAAAACTCACCCAAGATAGAATAGAGAGTCTAAAAAGTCCTGTCATTATTAAAGAAATTGAATTTGTAGTGTAAAAACTTATAAAAAAGAAATTTCCAGGCCCAAATGGTTTTACTAGAAAATTCTCCTAAACATTTAAGGAAGAAATGACACCAATTCTACACAATCTTTTCTAGAAAGTAGAAGAGGGAATACTTCCCAACTTATTTTATGAGGCCAACATTACCCTGATACTAAAACTAGACAAAGTTCAATAAAGAAAAAAAAACCTATAAACCAATATCCCTAAAGAACATAGATATAAAAATCCTCAACAAAATATTGGCAAGTCTAACCCAGCAATGTATAAAAAGTATAACTCACCACAAAAAAGGTAAGTTTATCCTGGAAATGCAAGCTGGCACAATGTTCAAAACTCAATGTAATCTACCACACAACAGACCAAAGAAGAAAAAACACATGATCACAACAAATGATGTAGAAAAACATATGATAAAATTCAACATCCATTCATGAGTAAAAATAAAAAAAACTCTCAACTAATGAATATGGAAAGGAACGTCCTCAACCTGATAAAGAGCGTCTACAAAAAATCTAAAGCTGACACGAGACCCCACCGTGAAAAACTGTTCTCCCCTAAAATCAGGAGGATTTTCCTGACTCCTACTCAGCCTTGTGCTGCAAGTCCCGGACATCTCATGCACATAGCCGGCACTCAGCACACACTCCGGGGCCAAGGCAGCCTGTGAGCAGGAAGAGGCCCCAGAGAGCTCCCCAAAGCCTGTGTTCCCAGGACAGGCGGAAGCCCAGGAAGTGTGACTGGCCCCAACATGCGTAGAGGAGGGCATGGGTCCCTGCTCCGTCACCAGTCTCACTGAACCTCTAACTCCAGTGCCAGGCCCTGGGCCAGCAGATAGCCAGACAGATGGACTCGGCCTTGGAGTCGACACCCAGGAAGGAAGCAAGGCCATGAGATCGAATGCCATAGCACCAAGTGCTCTGACGGCCTCAGGACACAGCAGTTGTCCCAGGACCAGGCCTGACAGGAGCCACCCCTGAGGTAAAGGGGTCCCGAGGGAGACAGGAGGTCAGCTGCAGAGTGGGGGGCACACCAAGGGGGCTAACCCAGGAGTAGCTGTCCCACCTCTGTTATAGCCCTGGCAGAGCCAACCCTGGGCCTGAGTCCTTAGGGGCCAGCCCAGCACCTGGTAGAGGGTCAGCCAAGTCAGGAGAATTCCCCGGGTAAGCCAGTGGCCGCCAGCCCCAGCCACACCCCGGCCCAGCTAGTGTGGGGCAAACACAGGGCGCCCACGCTGGTCACTGCCCTGCTGTGCACTGCCACCGCCCCGCAGGGTGGCTGTGAGGGCATTGCCACCCTCCAAGGCTGCAGAGACAGCACGGCCTGGGGCCCACAGGAGCCCACCAGCCCTCTTGGGGCTCTAGCGCCCGGCCAACCTGAGTGGGCCCTGCTCCGTGGACAGCTCCATGACACGATGGAAGCTCTGCCCACGCGTGTTCACAGCCTGGTCCCACCACCTTGCAGGGGCTTCCTGGGCTGCACTGCACCATCTGCTGACAGTGCCATGGAGCACGCCAGGCTGCGCCTGTGTGACCTCGTCCTCCATTCTCCACACGGCTGCCCAGCAGAATCTCTGAACCATGCATCAGACCTGTCACCCGCCTGCCCAAACCCTCCAGCGGCTTCCCACCACGTGACTGCCCTCGTCAGCACGGATTTCTTCCTCTTCACTCCAAGTTCCAGCCACAGAGATCTTCCTTCTGTCCTTGGCACACTTGAGCTTACAGCCTGCCCCAGGGCCTCTGCACCTGCTGTCGCTTCAACCTGGAACAACCTTCCAGAAGTCCAGATCTTCACTCGAACATCTCCTCCTCAGAAGGACCTTGGCTAGAAGTGCCCCTTCCTTGTCACGCCCCACTCTGCCACCATGTTCTATTTTTTATCACACCATTTCCCAGTCCCAACATGTAGGCTCTATATGGGGTCACTGTCTGCCCTCTGACCAGATCTCAGGACAGCAGAGCTTTCTTGCTGGGTCTGCAGCCCTCAGGCCAGAGCCTGGTCCTGCATTCCATAAATATGGGAAGGTCGCTTCACCTCTGCAGGGCCTGCCCCCCTCCCTCAGCAGGAGGTAAGGCTTCCTTCCCAAAGCCCCGCTGCTCACAGCGGGCCAAGTTCACTGCCTTCTGGAGCAAGAACAAGCGGAAGATAAGTGTTTGTACTGAGAATTCTGGTGCTCTGATTTCTCCCAGTTTATAAAGCGCTCAGGCTGCCTGCGTGGAGGTGGGGAGACAGACAGGCACTGGGACAGTCTGACGTGACCGTCTTAGCAGCAGGGGGTTCTGACGGGATGTCGGGAGGCATCGGGACCATCTGACAAATGACCACCTGGGAGATTCGCAGTGCTCAGCAGCGCCAAGGGAGAGCACTTGAAATGCCAGCTGGAAAGGTCGTGCATGCCAGCTGGAAGGGGAGCTGAGCAGCCCCGTGGGCAGGCCAGGGACAGACACAGCGGCTGCCACCAGCAAGGGTGCCAGGGCGAGGGCCACAGGCACTCCTGCAGCTTGAGAACCATCCCGCAGCCCCCACAACCGAGAGCCTCTTTTTTTTTTCTAGGCAAAACCTTTGAGAGGAATCCTTTCTAACTGTATCCACAAAATGATTTCTCCCAAAATGACACCCATGTGCACAGATGAGGGGAGAAGGGGCTCCTCCCCAGGGTGGTGGGTCCAACACGTGTGCCTGGCTGGCTTCCTGCGTGGCCGGGGGTGCTGTCTGCTAGGCAACCCTGCCCTCCTGGCCCTCTGCCTCCCTCCTCAGAGCCTCCAGTCCCACCCAGGGTCCCTGGGACACAGCGGGGCCAGCCCGGAGCCTGAGGGGCACTGTTCCTGGTCTTTAATGGCCCCCTCAGGTACCCATCCATTCAGCCACCCTTCTGGGGCGGCAGGCACAGGTGAGGCCCTGGGCCCAGGGAAAGGAGCAAGGAGGGCTGGGGCAGGGTGGCTGCTGTCCTGGACCTCTACTCCCCTTCCCCCTGCAGCTCCTCACCTGACTGTGGACTAGAATTCTGTAGCCACGTCGTCCATAAGAAGTTATAAGGAGGGACAGTCCAGCTCAGCAGACAGGTAAAAACACCAGTTCACCTGAAGCCTCAGTGTCCCCTGCTAAGGGCCAGTTAGGAGCCAGCACGCTTCCCAAGGCTGTGCAGGGAGATGCCAGCAAAGCCACCTGCTGGCCACCAGTGGCCGGAGGCCTGGGGCCATTGGTGGATGGGGCTGGAGAAAGGCCACCTCTTTGGGGCCCAGGTCACAGTATGTCCACAAAACTGCCTCATCAGACGGCTACTCCCCTGGCAGTAGTGACCCAGGCCTGACCTTCAATCCCAGCTGTACATAGCTTCCTAGTCGGCCCCCTGAGCCTGGAGTTTGGGGCCTCAAGATGCTGCAGAAAGGTGGGGGCTGAGTTTCTACCATCAGATGGCTCTGGCCCTGCCACTTCACCAGCTGGGGCACCTCTCTGTGCCTCAGGTTCTCCTCTATAAGGTGGATGGGGGAGTGGCTTGCAAGAGTGAATCGCCATAGTGCTTGCTGAGAGCAGGGCAGGCCCTGGTGCCCCACTGGCCCTGATGCACGGTCCCACCTCTCCCCGCCCGCCCCCGCCTTCCCGCTGCCCCCCGAGTCCAAGCCAGGGAGGGCCAGCACGGTCAGCCTGTGACTCTGGGGACATGCAAGTGTGCTGACAGCACCTCTGGCCCTCTGGGACGTTCCCAGTCTCTGCCCAGGCTGCTCCTTCCCGTCGGCCAGGTCCCTCCAGGAGCGGCCCGCGCTGCCCGCGCCTGCACGGCACTCATCACTGTGACTGCTGCTCTCTGACCTGCCACCTGTGGACTCTGTCACCACCAGGCTGACGCTCCCTGGGTGTCCCTTGTTCACAGCATGGGGTGGGGAAAAAACCATGGAGAAAGAGTGAGAGAACCGGTCTCACTGTTTCTGGGGACTCGGCACCCCCTGGGCTGGGGAGCAGGAGGCACCTGTGAGCCTTTCCGAAGCCCCCACGCTGGCTGCCTGAGGCTGGAGGCAGGCACGCGTGCAGGCCACAGGCATGGCCCAGAGGGCACAGAGGGCTCCCCGGTCATCAGACACCTCGGGGCTCCCAGGGATAAGGCAAGGGCCTAGCCCATAAAAGTATCTGGCCCCTCGGAACTGTCCAGCTGGACCCTAGAACCCCACAAAGTGTGACCCCAAGAGCTGCAGGGTCGTGCCTTGGGGCCCTGTAGAGACCCATAATCCCGGGCCCCACTTCAGCCTGCTGAATAGAACCTGCATTTCACATTTCTGCAAGTTCCCAGGTGATCAGATGACATCAAAGTCAGAACACGCTGCCCTAGACCTGCCATGGGTCCCTCAAAGGTGGCAAAGGACCCTGCTGCCCAGTTCAGGGGGCCCACAGGAGGAGCCTAGGTCACTGACTCACCTCCCCTCACCATCCCCGCTCCTTGCCAGGGCTGTGGCCTCGGTGGTGAAGCTCTTCAGGCTCCCTGAGCCTCACGTCCCCCAAACGTAAAATGGGAGGAATGTCCAGCCTCGAGAGGGTGTCGGGAGGCCCAGGGAGACAGTGGCTGGGAAGTCCTGGGGAAGCAGAGGCAGTAGAGTCTTTGTCCTGGAGCAGCAAGAGGGCCACTCCCCAGACTGCAGCACCCTGCTGGGACAGGGAGGCCGTGCGGGGACGGGACGCAGACGCAGCAGGCTGCCTGCCCGCTCCTGCACAGGCACCAGGGCGGCAGCTATGCCACCCAGCCTGCCCCCACTCACCTGCCAGCTCTGCCTTCCTGGCCTTCACACCTTTCCGCTCCAGGTCAGAGTCCAGGGTCCCCTCTGAGGGCAGGGCCAGGTCTTTGTCATCTACTGTCTCAATGACAACAGGAAACAATCTTTCCAAACCAGATTATATAAGGAAAGACACATATGTTCAACAGATGTTCACTCTGACGCCGACCTTCCCAGCCCCTCTGAACAGGAAAGCCATGCCCATCCCTCTCCACCCAGGACCTCGCCCCCCTGGCCCAGGAGGAGCTGGCCCCTGACTGGATGCTCCACTGGAAGGGCCTCCTCCGGCTCTGTCCTGCCCAGGCTGCGGCTGTGCCCCTCCCCCTGCTCTCTCTGACCCATGCGGCAGGCACCCAGTAGCTCAGAGGCACAGCCGTCCCCCAGGGGCAGACAGCTGGGAGCAGCACGCCAAGAATCACACGGATGTCACCCTATCAGCAAAGGCGCAGTGACAGCAAAGAATGTGAAGAGTGGACGCTGATAGAGATTCTCTGCTTGACCAAGGCCCATCTGTGCACTTCCCTCCCTCCGCCACCCCCAGGCAATGTCTGCGCACCCTGGCCTGTCCTCAGCAAGTGTCCTGTTAGGTGGATTTAGGCGGAATCCCCCTCACCCCCGATGTTTCCTCTGAGTCGTTTCCACCCAGAAACCCCAGCTGCACCCAGCTGCAAGTTCCCACTTGCCGGTGCCGGACTCGGCGTTGAGCTCAGGCTCCCCCGCTGCACAATCCCACTGCTGTGGTCCCTGCACCCGTCGAGATGGTCCCGAGCACAGGGTGCCTCACTGTGCTCTAGCAAGTGTCACTGAATCATTCTTCCTTGAACACCACCCTGCCTTGCAGAAACTAAGGAGAGATGACAGAAGCGGGTGGAGAAGGGGATGAGACCGCCGCAGCGCGGAGAGAGGACTCCAGATGCTCTGCCCAGGCTGATGGGGGAAGCAGCAAATGTGTGACTATAAAAAGGACCACAGGTACAGTCAGCTGAAAAATGGTCTCCAAAGATATGTCCAGGTCCTAATCCCTGGAACCTGTGACTGTTACCTTCTATAGCAAAAAGGATTTTGTAGATGTGATGAAGTCAAGGATCTTGAGATGGGACAGTTATCCTGGATTTTCAGGGTGGGCCCTGCCATACGCTGAATGTCTGTGTCCCTCTGAAATTCCTCTGTTGAAACCTGTTCCCCCAAGGTATTGGGCAGTGGGGACTTTGGGACGTGATTAGGTCAGGAGGTGCCATCCACATGGGATGGGTGGGATTAGCGGCCTTCCTCGTCAGACCACAGATGCTGCCTCGACCCTCCCGTCACGTGAAGCTGCGGTGAGACGGTGCCATCTGTGAACTGAGAAGAGGCCATCTCCAGAGCCCGGCCGCGCTGGCGCCCAGCCTCGGACCGCCAGATCCAGAACTGTGAGGAGTAAGTTTCTGTTACCTGTGAGCCACCTAGTTTATGGCTTTTTGTCAGAGCACCCCAAACAGAAGAAGATGGGCCCTAAGTGCAACCTCAGACAGCTTTGTAGGAGGGAAGCAGAGAAGACAGAGCAGAGAAAGGCTAAAGGCACCGGCCTCGAAGACGGGAGCGACGTGGCCGCGAGTCAGGAAATGAGCAGGCCAGAAAGAGGCTCCCCGAGAGCCCGGAGGGAGCAGGCCCTGCCCACACCTTGACTTTGGCCCATTGAAACTGATTTCAGCCTCCAGAACTGTAAGAGAATAAATTTCTATTATTTTAAGCCAGTAAGTTTGTGGCAATTTTTTGTAGCAGCCACAGAAAACTGATAGAATGGGGAATTCCAACATGAACTATTAAATAAAAGTGGTGACAGAATTATTCTAGAAGAATGAGGTAGGGAGAGATAGCGGGGCTGTCAGTGAGCTAAACCCTCAGCTGCCACGGCAGGAAGTCAACAGATAATGTCGAAACCTGACGCATCAAGCAGCAGCAAGAGGGTAGTGTTTAAGGACTTCTTGGTAACTATGGAACCAACCAGTGGCCTAAAACCCCGCAAGGGCCCGTGCAGAAGGGGCACACGCACACACTCGCACGCGTGCACAGGCGCACACACACACATGCACTCACACACAACGTCAGGGGGCCTGGCTGGAGCTGGGGTGCCAGCTCCAGGACCAGGGATCCCCAGCCAGGACTGAGGGGGCTCCCAGCAGCCCCACCCGCCCATGCCCAGACCCTCAGCTTCAGGCTCCTGCGTCCACAGGGAGGCTTCAGGTGGGGTGCAGCTAGGAGCGGGCAGGCAGCACCAGGGCCAGGGATGGCATTTCCCAGGCTCCTAGGCCCTTCCTGCCCTCACACCAGGTCAGCCCAGGCCTTGTCTTGCTCACCTCGGGGGAAGCACCTCTCGCCAGCCATCTGGGGCTTGGCTGGGCCTCAGCCTCCCGGCTGCCACGTCTCACTCAGAGCTGGGCGGCCGCCAGCTCTGAGCTAAGTGAACGGAAGCGGCAGGGGGAGCCAAGGGGACAGGCTCCTCCCCAACCCGGGAGTAGCCGGAACATGCACTGCACCCCCCTCTTTTTGAAACAAGAGCAGTGGATCCGCGGTGCTTTGCCCTGCCAGGAACCAGGCCTCCCGGGCTCGTGCCCACACCCTCACAGCCCCACCTGCCCGCCTCTCTGCCAGCCCACACTTGCTGGACTGTGCCCCCATCTCACAGATGAGGGAAACAGGGGCCTGCAGAGGCCGGGGCTTGCCCAACAGGGCAGCCTGGGCCAGAGTCGCAAGCCGCACACTCTGGGGGGGCCACTCTCTTCCACGGGACCCCTATGGCCTTCATGCACCCAGGCAGGGCTCCCACAGGGCCCAAAGACCCCATGCCAGCAGACCTCCACCGATGGACAGGGTCCCCAGGGCCCACACCTTTCTGTGCCAGGGCCAAGCAAGGGCCACAAGGGCCACAGGGATGTCCCTTAGCATGGCCCTGAGAGCCTCAAGCGAGGGCCTCTCTGGACGAGAATGCTCCTTCCTCCTAAGACTCTGCTCCTCCCTGCCCAGAGCATAATCAGTCAGCAGGGCCCCTCCTCCCTGTCACCCCAGCTCAAGCCTGGACATCATCCTGGATCCCTCCTCCCTCCCACACCCACCCCCAGGGCCCTGCCTGGCCTCCTCCTTCCCCTGCCCCTGCCTAGGCCAGGCCTCATTCACACCTCTCACTTTTGTTCCTCCTGGGTCCCCATGACGCAGACCCTCTCCCCCAGCACAGCCTCTACCCCACCCCAGACACGCATCACACGTGACCATGCATAAGACTAAATACCCCGCCTTCTAGGACACACTGAGGCCAGAGTGTTGTGTGATGACATGTCAGGGTCCCGGCTGACTGAACTCCTGTGGGTGAAGTCGGGGTACCCCCAAAGGGAGTTCATTTCCTCCATCAGCCCAGGGAGCTGGGCTCCTGGGTCAGGAAATGTGAGCTGCGTGAGTGGGCACACAAGAGGGTGGGAGGAAAGCCAGCTCTGGGACGGTCCTCTCCCCTGCCTGTCCCACTCACTGGGAGGGGCCTGAGCTGGAAGCTGGCATGAGCCCCCCCACCACAAGACCAGCCAATCACTGACACCCCCTGGGGAGCAGAGCTCACATCTGAGTAGCACGTGTGCTGCAACAGAAAGATCGTGCCCAGCACAGCCGACAACAGACAGGGGAGAGTGGAAATGAGCATGGCATGTGTTCTCAAGGAGATAAAGAACAGCACAGAAGCAAAGAGTGGGAAGGAGCAGCTACAAAGAACGGGTTAGGACGCATATTGTCCCTGGAAAAAGGACTGGGCCGCTGAACTGAACAGCAGAACAGATGAGGCAAACAGCCAACTCAGCCCCTGAGGATTTAGCGTACTCGCAGGATTCTCTGGGAAGGGAGCAAGAGAGGGAAGGCACGAGAGCAAAGTCGGGTGATGTGGATGAATCCCAGAAGAGAATGTGGGGGGAGGGGAGAGAAGGAATATTTGAAATAATGGCCAAGAATTTCCCAAAATTAGATGAAAGATTTCAATGTCATGGATTCATAGAGAGCTTATCAATATATAGCTCAGAGAAAGCCCCATGCCTAGACCCAGGATATGAAACCTAAGAACATCAAAGACAAATGGAGAGTTCTAAAGCTCCCAGAGAGAAAGAGCAGCTCACCATAAAGGGGGCATCCGATGGACATGAAAGGCCAGGACCAGGAAATGGGAAGTGGGCATGGGCGGCAGGGAGCCTGGGGATACGGGGGCAGAAGACAGGAGACAAGAGCCCCAAGAAGTAGTATCTGCAAAGAATTAAAGGGATCCTGGGGGTGGAATCTGACCCATTCCCTAAGGCCAGAGTGACAGTGGCAACAGAGGATAGTGGTGTCCCCAGGAGGGTCCACAGTGGTTGAGGCCACACCAGAGCAGCAGAGCTGCAGTGACACAGCAGGACAGCACCCTGGGAGGTGCTTAGAAAAGCTGGGGCAGGGGCCTCATGGGGGTCCAGCCACGGCACTGGGTGATGAGGGGGTTCACACTTACCTCCGACCTCCAGGGGCTCCCCACCCCGCAGGACACCATCCCCACTCCCTGGGATGGCATTTGAGACCCTCCTCACATGTCTCCCCAGGAACCTGTGAGCTCCCGGACAGCAGAGGCTGGACTAGGGCTCTTCACAGCAGGTTCCACAGAGTCTGGGCAGAGGAAGGATGGAGAACTGTCATATACTATGGAGGGAGGAGAAAAGAAAGAAAGAGAAAGAAGGGATGGAAGCAAGGAGAGAAGGAAGGATGGAGGGAAGAATCAAAGAAAGAAAGGACAGAAAGAAATTCCAGCTAATTTTCAGCAACAGTCAACTACAGGAATGCAAAGGATAGAGCGTAGAGCCCAGCCTGGTGCCCCTGGGGCCCCA
The DNA here is from genome assembly GCA_028533085.1 of Varecia variegata. Lineage (NCBI taxonomy): Eukaryota > Metazoa > Chordata > Mammalia > Primates > Lemuridae > Varecia > Varecia variegata. Next base: position 49,698,429 of record CM052443.1, read on the forward strand.
TAGAGTCTGGCCCTCCTTCCAGCTCTGCCCGGGCCACCTGCAGGGTGGCCAACTCCTCCAAGCACCCTGTCCCCCAGCACTTTGGTTTCTTTCCTCCTCTTGGTTTCGTGGTAATTCTTCCTAAATCCATGCTTGGGCTCTGGCTAGAGCTGTCCTTGTCCCTGAAGACAGACTCAGCTGGTAGAGCCACTGATATCATAACACAGTGTCATCCTCTCATGTGCACCTGCTCGGACAGTGCCCTTGTGAACCCAATTCCTGTCACCAACACAACAGGGAGGGAGCATGAAGACCCCATAAGCCCACAGCACAGCTCCTCATGGAGGGAGAGAGACACAGACACGTAGGTATCCAGGGAGGTGATGAGACTGCTCATCAGTGAGCCCCAGCCACAGGGAGGGCGACCCCAGGACATAGAGGAGCTGAGCGTGTGCAGGCACCGTGCTGGTTACAGCACACCCTCCCCACGGTATGCACATCGCTCTGATCACAACACCTGTGTGTGCACCAAGAATGACAGAAAAACTTCATTTACTTTCCTGTATTAATTATCTGAATATTACAAAAATATATTCACTTCAAAAAAAATCAGAAGAGGACATCATCCCCGACCCTGTCCACACAGCATCCCCAAGTAAACTGCTGGGCTTGGCAAGGTGTGTGGGCTGCAACCACCACCTATGAACTTGCCCCTGGAGACATGCACAGAGGAGTAGGCATCCCAAAGGGTGTGGCTGGCAGTGCTTGTCCCTCAATGCACAGCACCCACACGCCACTCCCAAACCAGTTCCACACCTCCACCGTCCACCCCCAAACCAGCTCTGCACTTCCACCATCCACCCCCAAACCAGCTCTGCACTTCCACCGTCCACCCCTCTTGCGCCTCCAGCTCCTCCTCGCTCCTCCAAACTGCTCTGCTCCAAGGGCGGGCACAGCGTTCATCTAGCCTTTCTCCTCTGCATGGACATGCAGGTGGCTAAAACGTTTTCTATTGCACAATGGTGGCCCATTGCACCACTGAGACCTGGGGTGGTGGGTCGGGCAGGTGCGCTCATTAAACTCCCACAGGCAGTGGCCCAGCAGCCGTCCCCAAGACAGGCGGGCACTCCCGCACCTCTTCCCGCTGCCCAGCCCTAGGTGGCCAGCAGCCCTGCAGCCCTGGTGTGACCTGTGTCTCCTTGATTGCAGCAGGTATGGGGCATACACTTGTTGGGAAACGTCCATTTCAAAACGTCTAGCTGAGGACCTGCCGAGCAGCCACGCCAGGCTCAGCCCAGGGGAGCAGGCATGCAGGGTGGAAGAGGACTGGGCCAGGGGAAGTTTCCCGAAATCCAGACTAAAGCTCCCTGGGGTCTCTCGGGGCCTCATCCAGGGCTAGGAGTTGGGACGTGAGGAGGAATGGGCAATGGCAGCATCCTCATCTGCATGTCCTCCCCCAAAGGTCAGGGGTGGGCTTCAGCCTGGGCAGGACCTCTGCCCTGGCCATGAGCAAAGGTGCCCTCCCTGGACCAAGTGGGACAGAGCAGGCCAGCCCTCCTGCCTCCCAGCCCGATGCTCCGGACAGAGCCCAAAGTGCCTGGCCCAGCATGGCCACTCTGATGGAGATTCCAGGCTGAGATGTCCCCGGCAGAAAGAGTCATTCATCTCAGAGCTTAACTAGCCTCTTCCAATTAGTGAGAAATAAAATGGCAGCATTTCCTCTGAAGAACTGCAATGAGAGAGTATTAATTAAATGCACTGCCGCTGAGCCGCCACGCACAGGAGGCCAAGCCCTCATTAAAACAGCAAGAGACTAAAGCCGAGAGCAGGAGGAGCCGCGGGGGCAGCCAGACACGAGCCGGGGAAAGGAGACACAGGGCGGGGCGGGGGACAGACGGGGCCGCCATGCTGCCCTGCCAGGAGGGACGGCACCCCTGCAAACTGGTACAGCTGCTTCGACCCCTGCAAAGCAGGGCTGGAAGGGGATGAAACAAACACACGCAGAGGGTGCTTGGCAGACGCTGGGCCTCCACCTCTTTGTAATCTTGGTGGTCAGAAGATGACAAGGGCCACAGTCCAGTGGCTGGCATCTGTCTCTGAGGCCACAGAGAGGCAGAGGAAGCTCCTGCCCTGGACCAGGGTGGGTGGGGTGATGTCAGGGTCCTCTTGGCTCAGGACAGGGCTGAGGCTCCCCTGGACAGCATCTTTGGGGAAACACTGATGTCACTCTCTGGGCATTGAGATGCTGCAGCCTGGCCTGAGAGGAGGGGTGGTGCCAAACGGCCTCCAAGAAGATCAGGCCATGACCCAAAAGCAGCAGGCCTGGGCCGCGGACAGTGCCGGAAAGCCCTCTTCACCCTTGCTCTCTGGGCAGGGGCGTCTGGTTGCCACATTAGCATATCTGCATGTCATTTCTCTTCTTTTTCCCTCCAGCTATCACAGAGGTCTTGTCAAAGATTTCAGATTGTTCTCAGTGACGACTGTGGGTTCCCAGAAGCTATGCCCTGACACACAGGCACCACACACGTGCACTCCCACACACATTGTCCACGCACTCCCGAGTGAACACACAAGCACCACACACATGTCCACATGCATCACTCATGTACCTGCATCCCCTACACCACACACACCACATACATATGCCCACGTGTGCAATGCACACACGAGTGCACACATGCATCGCACAAATGCCCTCACTCATGTGCATCACATATATCACATACATGTACGCATGCATCACTCCTGAGAATATATCCCATGCACACACATATCATGTGTACAAACACACCTCACCTTCACACACACACATCACCCACGCACATGCGTGCATTCATGCCCTGGCCGCGCCGAGCCTCACTGCCTGCTTCCTCATTGCTCAGTTCTTACCACTATGCAATGACGTTCACTTGGTCTCTTGCTTGTTGCCTGTCTCCCCAACCCCAGGTGCACTCATCAGTAGAACAGAACCCCCGCCCTCTGCCCAGGCAAGGCTGGGACCCTCTCTTCACCCAGAGGCCACGCGAAACACGTCTGCAGGCTGGGCTCAGCCCCTACGCACCTCTCCCAGGCAGAGCAGGCATCATGTTTCACTCAGGTCTCACTCAGGTCTCTGCAGCCCAGCATGTTTGCACCCAGCCTGCCAAATCTCTGGCCCTGCCCAGACGATGCCGCCCAGGCAGGAGGACAGCTGTGCCTGGGCCCAGGGTTTGCTGCTCTGCACTCAGGCCACTCCTGCTACCCTGGGGCAGCCCTGCTACCGAGGGCTCCTGGGGCAGTCGGTGATCAGTCAACCTCCAGCCTGATGCTCTCCTTCCAGAGCCAGCTGTCTCCTAGGAGATCTGTGGAGACCGGTCAGCAACCTCACCGGCCCCCTGCCTGGTGAGGAGGGGGAGGCCACGACGAAATCCCCTCTTGCTCCACATCTACCTCCGTGTCCTTCTCTCTCTGTGCTTGTGGGGCAGCAGCTCCCTCCTCCAGCCTCCCAGGGCTCCCAATCTCTGCCCCAGCCTCTTCCTCGGGAGCCCTAAGCCTGCCTGGAGCTCACCATCCTCCTCTGATGACACAGCCCCTGTGTTCCTCAGGAACCACCCCTCCTCCCCTCAGTCACAATGGGGGCAGGGGGACATGACCCAGGCCAGGCTGAGCAGAATGGATCCTCACCCGATGCAGCGAATACAGTGAGCACAGCTCAGGGATATGGACTTGCCACAAGGCAGTCCATCAAATTAAATCCAGGAACTATTGCTGGAACTGTGGGAAAAGACAATCTGTGAGGATGTAAGGTGGCAGCTGCCTGCAGCCATTTTTCTTCCTCATGTGAAGAACATGCCTGAGAGTAAAATCAACACAGCAGAGAGTAGGGCCAAGAGTGGGAGAAAGTGAAAGAAAAAGTGACTGAAAGTTTATTTGGGCACCTGGATCCAGCCATACCTGAAGCTAGTAGCCCTTTATATTTTTCTTTTTGCAGATATATTAACCAATGAATTATTTTTTGCTTCAGCCAGTTTCACTTAGATTTCTCACACTTAAGGAATAACCCCTAACTAATACACACATTCTCTTCCACAGCTTAAACTCTCCCTCTCTCCTGGTTCTTTGTCCTTGGTTTGTGAGCAAACTCGAGCCACCTAAAACCCTCTATGCGGAGTCAGACACATGTACACACAAGCACACACATGAACGCTACATACACAACTCAAATCTTCTAAGATTGCAAATCCCCTTTGGCCTGACCTCTCCCTCACTACAGCATTTGTGTCCATGGCGCTCAAACTCTCCAACCTCTGGACCATCACCCACCCCCCTCACAACTCCCCACCCCTGACCCTGACGCCTACAAAGACCCCTCCGTGCTGTTGGGTCCCTGCCATCCCACTTTGTGATCCCTCCTCTGGGATCACTCTCGTCCTGTACACATGGCCTCCTCCATTTGCCTGCACATGGTGGGGGACCAAGGAGTGCTGTCCTCTTCCTCTGCCTCCCTCTGCCTTTGGTGCCCACCCTCCCCAGGCAATGGAATGCACAGCCTTCCCTACAGAGCGTTCCAACTCAAACTCCAAACCTCACTCCTGCTCTCCCCAAACTACCCCTTCTCCCCGGCCTGCAGCCCCCTCCCTCCCCCCATCTACCCAAATCAGAGCCTGGGGGTGCTTCTCCTCAGCCTCTCCCTCACCCTCCAGGCCCCCAATGCTGGAGCTCCTCTCCACATTGCCCAAGTAGATTATGTTGCCTCTGGTCAAAGATGTTACGGCAGAACGTTGGAGGCTCCAGAAATACATCCACTATACATGGCATGAACAAAAGCAGGTCACAAAGGGAATGTACAATATGCTCCTTGTTTTGTAAGTGTTTGTACACATGTGCACAGATGTGGGAGACACACACAAAAATATTGAATACTAATGGGATTATAGGGAATTTCATTTTCTTCCTTTGGTTTATTTATGCATTATGTTTTATATGAAGGCATACAAAACACTTTTTAATTTAAGAAAGATAGAACAAAATGTTGTAAGTTGCAAGCCATTGTAAGCCATCCCAGGACTGCTGGCACTGGGAACTGCCAAATCTGAGGGGACCCAGCACAGGTGAGCGAGAAGACCTGAGGACATGCCATCGGCCCGTAAGTCCTCCCCTGGCAATCGCATGGCAGAGACAACTGGAGGCTCAGAAGCCAAGTAACCTGCCCAAGGTCACACGGGAGTGAGCACACAGTCCAGTTCTCCATCCTGACCCAGGTCCACACTAAAGGCTGTGATCCACCCCTCAATTGAGGGCAAACGCTGAAGCAATGCCAGGTGTCCCACATGCCCTGAAATGCAGCTATTTGCCACATAAGACACCCGGGAGGCTCGAGGAGGCTGGGAGCCAATCCTAGAATGGCTGCACCAGCCACATTGTGAGAGAAGCCTCTGGCTGCCTCGGAAATACAAGAAGCAGGACAGGAGACCCTCTGAGAGGGCACGAGGCAAGGGGCTTGGCAGCTCCACGGGCAGGTGGGGCCCAGGCCAGGTGAGGCAGCAACCCAAGTGTGGTGACGAGAGCGAGAGAAAGAGGCCTCTCCAGGCTGCAGCTCCTTCCAGGGGAGCGGGAAGCACCAGGGGATAGTCGCTCTCTCACACACAGCTGGAGCCTAAACCCCCACTTCAGGTGGCCCTAAGGAGCGGTGCCTGGCAAGGTGTCTGCTAGTTGTGGACACTCTCCTCCCGATCACTGCCCAGAAGCAGTGCTGTGCCCCGCATGGGCCAGGAGGGCTAGATCCTGCTATAGACAGGGACAGCCAGGAGGCAGAACCTGAGAGTCCCAGGACCAAGCCAAGATCCGTGGCCTCCACAAAACCAAGGAGCCCTCACCAGCCCCACAGCTGGCAGGGCTGCACAGCAAGTGACAGAGGCCTGGTGCCCTCCAGAGGCAAGCACCGACCCATCCAGGGGCAGGGACCCAGGTCTGTGCGTCTGAAATAAAATCTATCCACAGTCCGCCTGCTGACAGGCCCTTGGCTGCATTCCCTGCTAAGTAACTGTGAAGGGAAACGGCCTGGCCGAAGGGAAGACGATGGGGGCCACGGAGTGGCAGCCCAGGAGGGCCTGGGCCCCCACCCTTGGGCTGCAGGACTCCCAAGGTAAGGGCACGGACAATGCTTGGGGGAGGAAAGGGTAGCAGGACACCACCCTTCCCAGTGGGCTGCACAGTGTGGCTGAGTGTGGGCAGAAGGGCCTCCACCCTGATCTGCACACCTGGTCCTGACAGAGGCCACAGCGCTCACCCGGATCCCTTGGGACCAGCAGTCTGTCGTGGCCCTCAGGTTGCTCCCTGGAGGGTTCTTAACCTGAGCTCTACAAACTAGGGGAGGCTAACACTCCACCTTCGTCTTCACTAACTGCTCACCGGAAGCTGGCGATGCCTTCAGCGCCAGGTAGAGGCAGTGCAACCCAGCAGAACTAGCCGCACCTGTGCCCATGGCGACAGCACTCACAGGCATTTGCGTTTCTCATCCCCACTGTGGCAGAGGGGACCAGACAGTGTTTACACTTGGCACAACTTGAATTAGAGAGGTTGTGCACTCCTAGGTCTTGTTATTTAATGCATTAATGAAAAAGCACAGGAGAAACTTGGACATGAATGTTCACGGCAGCGTTATTCTCCAGAGCTAAAAGGTGGAGACAACCCAATCCACCAAGTGATGAACGGATGAAAAAGCTGTGATCCATCCGTACCATGGAAGAGCATCTGCCCATAAGAAGCAACGGAGTCCTGATACACGCTACAACACGGATAAACCTCGAGAACGTCACACTGAGTGAAAGAAGCCAGGCACAAAGGGCAACCAAATACCGTGTGATGCCATTTATTTGAAACGTCCAGAATGGCAAATCCACAGAGACAGAAGGTAGGTCAGTGGTTGCCTAGGACTGGTGGGTATGAGGTAACTGGGGGTTATTAAAGAGTATGGGGTTTCTTTTGGGGGTGAGAAACATGGTCTAAAATTGTGGTGATGGTTGCATCACTCTGAACATATACTAAAGCTATTGAATTTTACACTATAAATGGGTAAAATATATAGTAATAAATTATATCTCAATAAAACTACAAAAAATTAAAAAGTATGAGGATAAAAAATTAAAAAGCACATGTATAGATGTATTATAAATGTTTTCAATGTTGATAGCCTTATTTCAATAGAATCCGTTTCCTTTGTATTATATATTGTGCATGGTAAAACATTGTTTGGACAAAGCATCCTTGGGCCTCACCAGACTGCCCAGAGGGCCCACGGCAGGGGAAGGCCAGGGGGACACAGAGAAGAGCGAACAGTTCGGCAAAGGAGCGCAGCAGCACAGCTGTGTCAGCCGCCACTACGGAGCACGGCGAGGCTTCCTAGAAGGTGGGTGGTGAGAAGTTGGCCAAGAAAATGGGTCCCCAGCACTTCAGGCAAAAGCCGGGAGGTACTCAGAGACCCCCACTCTGTCTGCTCTGCCAGTGTGAGCCCATGTGGGCCAGAGGAGCCCCTGCCTCCTCAGCCACCTGATCACTCCCTTCAGGCCCTCAGATCATTTTTAGGTTCAACTGCAGCCAAGCCACACGTGCGACAAGGGCTGTGCTCAATATGGGCAGAGCTTACACTAGATGGAAACGTATGATCTTTCGGAGCTCCTGCCCCAGGTCCACAGGATGGACGGGAAGGCAGAGACAGTGGTCAGAGTAAGCAGGAACCGATGACTGGTCAGCAGGCACCTGTGCATTGCTGACCCTCGAGGTGAGGGGGGCCCCTGGACGCACCTAAGGGAGGGCGTGGCAAGGAGGTGCTGTGCTTGTCACAGCGGCCGAAGGGGACAGGAGACTCGGGAGGCAGGAGCCAGGGAAGAGACGGGCAGAGGCCCTGGAAGCAGTGGGGCTCCCACAGCTACTCCTGACAACAGCACCTGGCTTTCCCATGGGGACCCAGCCTCCCTGCCTTGCTCCCAGAGCTTCAGACAGCAGACACCCGCCCTGGGGCCAATGGCCATGTGGCCAGGTCTGGCTAATCGAAGCCCTGCTCTCTCGCCCCGGCCACGGTGATTTGCTCAAAGCTTGGCACGTGACCCAGCCTGAGCCAGTGAGAACCTCCCTCAGGACCCTCCCAGAGACCCTCTGGGAAAGGTGGGGCCTCTGCCGGGAAGACAAGGTGGGCTTTGGTGAGTTCCGAGGCTGGGCCCACGGGGAGGGAGGCCAGGTTTTCCCTCCTTGGTCTGAGCCTGTTCGCCCTGGGTTTTCCGTCACTTGCAGTCACAGGAGTCTGACCAGGGGACGGCCTGCAGGAAGAGACAGGGCCGCCAGCACCGGCTGCACAGGTGCTGGTGGAAGGACAGGAGCAAGGCCCCAGCAGCCTATCACACCCTCCAGATTCACGGCCACAGAAGAAATGACAGGACGAGCCTTCCCTGTCTGGGGAAGGTGGGAGGCAGGGACCTGTGCTCCCCGTCCCTGCAGCTCGAGGGACAGTTCTCCATCCACAAAGGCTGCCCCTCCGACGGGCACGGTCTGCTCACCACCTCGCCTGTATTTCCCTTCTCAGGGCCTGCCTGCCGACAAGCCTCTTCTCTCCAGCCTGGAAAAATTTTTCCACATCCTGATTAGTTGTGTTCAGGTGGGGAGGATTTGGCGGAAGAAGTGGCGTGTGTGTGTGCACCCCCAGCCCTGGCAGGTCCCCAGGAATGCTGCATTGGCAGGAAGGGATGGAGGAGCCTCGGCCTCAGCCGTGTCCTGAGGGGCTCTTGGTGATGTCAGCAGCTCTTGGCCTCTTCCAGTAAACATCTGTTCTCCTTACTCTGACCCAGGAATTCCATTTCAGAACAGTCACGGCCTCATCTGGCAAAATGTCCCGGGCCAGTTATGCCTCGGGTGGGAAGAACATCCTACCCTGGCCTGCACCCCTCCCCCAGCCCTGCCTCCCCACCCCGCCCAGGCCCAGCCCACAGAGCACTGCAAAGTGATGAATGTCTACACTGTGCTTCCTATTTCCAAGTACGTTCACACTTTGGTTCCTCCTAGCAGTGCCATGAGGAAAATACTACCTCGCAGTAACAAAGGCTATTTGCGACTAAGTGGCCACAGGCTTTACTTCATTTAGGCCTCATAGTAACCCCCCCAGGGCAGTTCCTGTCATTGACCTTTACCTTTCACAGATGAGCAACAGGCTCAGCTGGCCAGCCAGGGGAGCAGCCAGAATCAAACACACTCCGTGGGGCAGAACCATGTTCGACTTCGGTGCCCGGGGCCTCACACGGAGCCAATGCGGACTGAAATCGTGGGGAGGAGATGGGAGGCAGAAATGGCCGGCTCCAAAGCCCATGTGTTACCAATCTCCAAATAAGAGGACGTCTCAGCTGCTACACAGAGACCATGCAGAGAGTGAACACAAGTGAAGCGGGCCAGGGTGACTGCAGGGAGCAGTGGAGACTGCAGCACCTGGAGCTGTGGTGGCCCTCGAGAGGGCGCTGTCCCTGCTCAACTCCAGCCCTCAGGGACGCAGGCCAGGCCCAGCCGCTCTCCCAGGTTCTCAAGAGAAACTGGAAATCTTGAGCTTTGTAAGAAATTTGTCAAACACTGGGAAGGCCAAACAAAACTCATCTGTGGGTGGACATGGCACACAGCCCACCAATTTGCAAACTCCACCCTGCACAATGAGGACACTGAAATTCAGAGGAGTATTTCACTGGTAAGGGGCAAGGCAGAGACTCAAACGGGGTTCCTAAGTCCAAATTCCTGTGGAGTTTGCAGACTGTACAACTGGATCTGCTTGTCAGCCTCCCTCTGAAAGTGTCTCACTCAACTACATCCCCAGCAGAAGCTCAGGACCGTCTTCCAAAGGCAGCATTTTCCTGCCAGCCCTGCAAACAATCCTGTGCATGCCCAGGTACACTGCTCCCTAGCCACAGGGGACACCTGACAGACCACAAGGGGCTGAGAGGCTCCTTGACCTAAAGGGGAGGCCAGCCACTGCCACTCATGCCCACGAAACTACTGCATGGGCACTTCCTACATTTGAGGCTCTACTGGATGCAATAGACCAAGGAAAGGAAAGCCATGCCGCCATGGGTAAGTGAACATGAGAGATCCACTTTGGGCAAGATTTGTCCACTTTGGGTCTACCACAACCAGCATTCACAGAAAAAGAAGCAGGACCTGGTTCTTGACTCCCTTAGACAATGGGCTAGATGCTCTGAAGATGTGGTTGTATCTCCCACACAGAATTACCAAATTCAATTTATACTCTAGCCAACATAATAAGACATAAAATGAATAAACATTGAAAAAGAAGAGACAAAAATATTATGAATTGCAGAAGATTATTGCATACTTAGAAAATCCTCTCCCCCAAAAAAATCCACAAAAAAAGGAAAAGAAATACTAATAAGGAAGTTCATGAAAAGTCTGGATACAAAATAAACATAGAAACTTATGTAGCTGGAAATGCAGACATGGGAAACATCCAAACAAGATATTTATTTTAAAAGGATTTTGTATGATTTTCTGTGTTTCACATTTGTACACTATAATAACAGAAGACTAATTTGCTGAAACACAAGGCAAAGATGCAAGTCATTGGGACCAAAGAAGCAAGGGGTGCTCAGGTGGCCATACCACAAGGCTTGGGTTTGCCAGGTCAACAATGGTTGTAAAGTGTTGAGGTGCAGTTCTGCACACGCATGTATAATTTGTACTAACGTGTCATTTTAACTGTTTGCTCCTTGGGAATGAAGACATCTAAACTCTGAGAATATCATTAATCTGGAACAAGCAGGCCCCAGGTATTCTGAGTAAATGGTCATCTATAAATTAAAAGTCTCCCTAGATATCTATAATAACCTACTGTAAAATACAGTGGAAAAGACCCTATTCACAATGGCAATAAAATGTTAAGTCTCTTAGTTATAAACCTACTGGGGTATATTTTTAAAGGTTTGAATCAATGTTCTTATTTCCATGAGAAAATTAAACATGAAGATGTCGTTTACTTGTTCAGCAAAGATTTGCTGAGGTCCTGCTGTAGGCTGGACACCATTTTAGGCATGCAACATTATCCAAAATAAAGATCCTCTTATGATATTTCATAAGAAAACAACCCAAATCCATTTGGAAAATGTATACAAACAGCCAAAACATTTTTTTAAAAAAGCATGATGGTGATACTTGCCCTATCAGATATTGGAACATACTGTTAAGCAACAGCAATTAAAGAACCTGGGACAGGTGCAAGGAAAAACTGGCCAGAAATGAACCAGGTCACCTCCGAATTCGAGGGTGATGGAATATGCATCTCAAAGGCAGAGGAAAGAGTGAATTAGCAAATAAATGGTGCTGAGCCCAGTGGGCACCTGAAAACAGGCTGGGGGAAGGCTGTGAGGACCTGCAGCCAACCAGGGCAGGCTGACACCAAGACAGAGCTGGCCTACGTCTGCCCACCCTGACTATGCCCAAGCCTGGAGCCACCAGAGACCACAAAGTGACCACAGCCAAGGGTGCCTCAGCCAGAGCCACCCTCAACGGCCAGCACCTCTCTGCGACTGCCCATGGCTTTGGTTCTTAGGCCCCATGTCCTGAGAACACAGGAGCTCCTCAAAGAGAAGAATGCGGCAACTCTGGTGACCTTCGTGGTGGGAGCAGGCACCTGGCACACCCTTCCCCCTCCTCTGGAGTCTGCCATCTTCCATCCAGTGCTGGGCACCCTCCACCCTCCACTCCACCCACTCCCAGGCAGAGCAGGGGCTGGCCTCACCATGGCCCCCTTGCCCATGTGCCTCCATGCAGGACATCACCCGAGCACCCTTCTGTGGTAGCCCTGGGGCAAGGAACAGTCTAGGCGGAGCACCCTCCCCACTGAGGACACAGGCAGGGAGGGCCTGGACACCCTGACAGGAAAGACAGTGCCCAAAGGCCACGCCACCCTATCTGAGGTAGGGGCCACTCTGGTAGGGCAGGGGCAGAGCCTTCACCTTGTTTGCTGCGAAGTGTACCGAGAACTCTGTGGCAAGCTGAGAAGAGGCATTAACCCTCCTCCGCAGCGATGAGCCGCCCGTGTGGGTGGCGGGAGTGGCGTGTGCCTCTGCGGAGCGCAAGGGTTCGTCTGGGCTCCAGCTGCCGCGGAAGGAGCCCAGACTCCGGGCTCTGTGTGACCTGGGGTGGGTCACTCCCCTCTGCGCCCAATTGCCTCACCATTCCCAGTGTGCCCATAGGCAGTGGGGGCTTCTGGGTGGCGTCACAGGAGGTGATGTGTAAACGGGAAGGCACAGGCAGGCGGAGTGTGCAGCCGGCAATGAAGGGCCCCCACCCAGCAAGGGTCCCCAGGAGTCTGGCTGATGAAGGAGGCTGAGGGGGGGGGGCAGGGAGAAGAGGAAGGGAAATGGGAAAGCGGGGAGCTGGGAGAAGCGAAGGAAGGCAGTGGGGAGACAGAGGGGAGAGGAGGGATGCGAGGAGACGCTGGCGTGGGGAGAAGGGGACAGAAGGGAAGGGAGGGGCTCTGGTCGGACCCCACATTGCCCCTCCTGTAACGGTTGTCTCTGCAGCTGCACGGGGGAATGCTCGGGAGACACAGGCCTTCTCTGTCAGCTGGGTTGGCTGAGCCCTGACCTGGGACCTCCCCTCGCTCTGTCAGAGCCCCAGGTGTGTCTACTGTGATCTGCTTTTACGCACAACACTCCTGACACTGAATGTGTGGCTTTTGTCCTCACCCCAACCAGTTCTCCAACTCCCAGGACACCAGCTGGCTGTCCTGTGATTCAGCACAATATCGACACTTCCGGAGTCAGTGCAGACCCCACAGGTTAAGGGCTCAGTCCCACAAGACTGCCCCACTCCAGATGCCAGTCATAATGCCAGGTTTCCACCTGCACTTCTGACCAGGTGGCTCTAAATTGGGAGGGTCCCACGACTCCCTCCTCATGCTCGGTAATTTGCTAGAATGGCTCACAGAACTTAGGAAGGCACTTGACTTACTCTTACCAGTTTACTATAAAGGATACAGTCAGAAACAGCCACGTGGAAAAGATGCGCAGGGAAAGGTGCGTGGGAAGGTGCGCAGAGCGGCCACGCCCCCCGGGACACCCACCCTCCCAGCACCTCCAGGTGTTCACCAGCCCCTCCAGATGTTCACCAGCCCAAAAGCTCTCCAAACCTTGGAGGTCAGGGTTTTTTATGGAGGTTCCATCAGCCCCCTCTCTGGAAGTTGGGGGAGTGGAGCTGAAGTCCCAACCCTTTAGCCCTGCCTTGGTCTTTCTGGGGACCAGCCCCCATCCTGAAGCTCCCTAGGGGCCTCCGCCCGCCACCATCTCATTGGCATTCAGAAGACACTCCTGTCACTCTAGAGAGTCGAAGGGTCTTAGGAGCACTTGCATCAGAAACCAGGGAACTAAGACCAAATATTACAATTACAGATGCTCCTATCACCCTTATCACTCAGCAAGGGACAAGGGTTTTACTTGGAGAACTGGTTGGGGTGAGGACAAAAGCCACACATTCAGTGTCAGGAGTGTTATGAGTAAAAGCAGATCACAGTAGACCCGCACACAGCCCGGGGGCTCTGACAGAGCGAGGCCCAGGGTTCTGAGACAGGAACCGGGGATGAAAAACAAATCGATATTCATTATGTCACACTGTCACAGGGTCTCGGACAAGCACCCCAGCCTGTGACAGACCCACGCTGGGGTGCTTGTCCAGGGGCCCAGACCTCAGGTCAGGGCTGGTGAGCTCAGACCAGTGGCCAATGGCTGGCCATAGGAGCAAATAGGGACACGGAGGGGAGGGGGAGGGCTGGGAGCCTCACAGGGCCTGGGGGCCCAGCTGGGGGGCACTGAGGAGCACCAAGGAGGATGCCTGCCCCTGCCCCACCCTACCCCGACTGAGTCTGCAGGATCAGTGCTCAATGCCCATGGAGTTCCAGGTACCTGCTCTGTGTAGACAGCCCAGCAACAGGTGCCAGTTGCTACCCTGTGAGGACCCCTCCCCACTGTAGGTGGCCTTCGGGACAGCCATGCAAGGAGGCTATCCTCCCTCTGCTAGGGATCTGAATTTCCAGGTGAGGGACCACCTGGTCAGAGAGGGTCAGGAGCCTGCATCCCAGGCCTCCGGGAGGCCTGGCCGTCCCTACTGGCCATCACTTCCCTCCCTGGGCCTCCTGGGACATTCCAGCTGCCTTGCTCCCCTTTGCTCCTTCACTGGCACATGCCCCATGAGGCAGGTGGCATCACAACTGGGGAAACAGAGGGTCACAGGTAAGCAGGAGAAGAGCCAGGACCCAACCCTGGTCTGTCAGACCTCTCCCCGCTTGGCCTTCCTCTAGGTCAGTGGGCACCCATCATGCTGTGCACAAGACCCTCCCATGTGGCTTTTGTAAAACACAGATCCCAGGTCCCACCCAGGTCTAATAAATCAGAATCTCTCAGGGTGGGGTCTGAACAGATATTGTTCAAAGCTCCCAAGTTCCATTGGGCAGACAGACCACGCAATGGAAAACAATTTTATTTTCTGCAGGATGGGCCCCCTTAGATTTCCTCTAAGGGAGAACTGCCTTTGTTTGGAAAAATACCTTCTAGAAGCACGTAGAATAAAAGATAACAGCAGGACTGGGCAGGTGGATGCTGTGTAGGCTGGTCCCAACGCCACAGAGCAGAGGGCACATCTGCCTCAGACGCAGGAGGAGCATCGAGATGGCCCGCTCCAGAGCAGAGGGACAGAGAGGGGGAGAACCTGGCCAATCAAGGTGGAAGTTTCCCCACACACAGGCCACAGGGCTTTCGAAGAACCAGGCCCTGTTCTGCCAGAGCCACCTGTGTGGCGGGGAAGAACAGCCCCCTCCACCTTCCTCAGCAAAGCTGCCTACTCCCCACAAATGCTTCCCGTGGACAGCCATGAATGGGGAATGGGCTTCACCTCTGGGCCAGCAAAATGGGCGAATGAGAACTGGCGGCTCACCTGAGGCTGAGAACACCAGCCCCAGGGGACTGCGACACCTCTGGCCTCTTACTTGGAGGGGGTGGGGATAGGGTGTTAAGAGTTAAGACATTTTATCGAGATTTCAGCACCTTTGCTGATAAAAATGGGACCTTTAGAAAACTAGAATTCAGAGGATATTGCCTTCACGTGAAATCCATCTTAATCCATGAGCAAGCATTACAGCGAGCAGAGAAGCACCAGGCGTTCCCATTAAAGCCAGGCACAGGCGCAGATGTGCGTAGCCACTGCTGTGACTGTACATCGCTCGGAAGGTTCTAGACAGTGCAGACTGGAAGTGAGGATCCAAAATTATCAGTGTTTACAGACAGTACAACTGTATATCTAGAAAACCCACAGGGATCTACAAATATGCACTGTATTAGAATTAATGAGTTCAATCAAGCTGCTTAATAAAAGATAATTATATAAAAATCAATAGGCTTCCTGTATACCAACAATAGATGGGAAGGATTGAATTTGAAATGGAAAAAGGAAAAAATCCTTGAGATAACCTTGATTTTAATAAATGGTGCTTGTATTAAAAAGGTATAATACTTTACTGAGCAACATCAAAGCAGAATTAAATAAATTGGAAAAAAAACATGTTCCTGGTAAATACTGTAAATTATGTCAATTCCTCCTTTAATTAGTTTCTAAGTTTAATTTACTGTCAATCAAATTCACAAGGGATTTTTTAACCTGACAGAACAATTCTAAAATTCATTTGAAAGAATAAACAGATGTGACCAGCCAAGAAAATTCTGCAAGAGAGTAAGAGCAAAGAGGGAAGTATCCAGCCAGATGTTCCAAAGCAGCGCCATCCAACAGACATGTGATTCGAGCTTTATCTGTAGCCACATTTAAAAGTAAATAAAAAGACAGGTGAAATTAAGTAATATATTTTACTTAACCCAATATATCCAAAATAGTATCATTTCAACCTGTAATCAATACTTATCTATGAAATATTTTACATTCTTTTTCTGTACTAAGTCTTTGAAACCCGGTGTGTGTTCCGCACTCAGAGCACCTCTCAATTCAGACCAGCCATATTTTAAGTATTCAATTTCCTCAGGTGGCTTGTAGCTACTGTATTGGACAGCATAGCTTCAAAGTACCTAATACTTTAGATATTGGAGCCTTAAAGCTCTAACAATAAACAGAGTTTAGTTTTGGTATAAGAACAGACTGACAGGAAAAAATAGAATTTATCTGTAGTATCACTTAATATGAGGTTTCATTTGCAAGTGGCTGGAGATGGTATGTGTGTAATCCATAAAATATCTATAGACATCATGAGACCCTGTCTCTACAAAAAAATTTTAAAAAATTAGCCAGGTGTGGTGGTACACACCTGTAGTCCCAGCTACTCGGGAGGCTGAGGTGGGAGGTTCCCGTGAGCCCAGAAATTTGAGGTTGTAGTGAGCTATGATCATGCCACTGCACTCCAGCCTGGGTGACAGAGTGAGACCCTGTCTCTAAAAAAAAAAAAAAGACTGTATGTATAAATATCTACCAATATGTTCACAGCTCCTGAGACACTTTTTATCATGCCTCCAGAAGCTCTGTCCCAATCAGAGCGGCCACTAGTAAGCCTTAACAAGCCTTGCATGAAACACAAATAAAACACCTTACTTTTCCATGTGGCCCTGATCCCTGCTTTCAGAGGACAAATGTCTGGGCTCAGAGATGACTCCTGGGTGTCCTGCTCACCTCCAGTGCAGGTGGCCCAGCTTCTGCTGCTGCCTGCTTCCCCAGCACAGAACTTACATGCCGGCTTTCAGGGCCCCGAAATCATTTGTTCCATCAGCAGCAGCAGCATCCAGCCATGTTTTCATGACTCTACGACACACATTTTTCACATTTGCCACCTCTGAACCCAGGATGCAGCAGTGGGTCTCACACCCTGGGGGGCTGGCATTGCCGGGCACACACCGGCTCAGCCACAGCATCTCACATTGCCATGACTTCGCGTGAGGTGTGTGTGGCGTCAGCATTTCTTGTGTGGAGACCTTTGCCACTCACAGTGTCTTCAAAAAGTCACACTGTGATGGCAGAAAGTTAGGGTGTGGGCAGAATGGCAGAGACACAGCAGAGTGTGTAGCCTTGGTGCCAGCGAGGCAAATGCCAATCCTTGGAGGAATGATTACTACTCATACTTTACCAAAGAGAGGAAGGCACCCGGAAGTGGGTGCAGCTGTGCTCTACCATACTTGGTTACCCAATATGTGCAAAATGACAGCAAGGCAGGAGAAACAGCCCACTCAGGGTGAGGAGAGCAATCAGAGCAAGCAGGGGCCACTGGAGCTGGTGCCTGTGCCTCAAGGGGATCGTGATTAAGGCACCAACTTGTGGTTTAAATGGGAGTCTCTCCTCTTTCTTGTTGGCATATAAAGTAACAGTGTGTCTTGTATTTGATGGCACCTTAGATCCAATGAAAGGCAGAAATGGCCAATGTTTCCCCTCCCTTAGGCCTAGACTAAGTGCATGCTGTGTACCCATCCTTCCAACACCTGGTGAGGCAGGTGTTGATGGAATCCCCCTTTTGCAATCTGAGGAACTGAGGTTTGCAGTGTTGCAGTGCTTGTCCAGGCTGCAAAGCTGACTGTGTGACCGCAGCAGCCTCCAGCCCACACTAAGCCCACTGCTTATGGGTGTTAACCACCAAAATGTGCAGAGCCTGCCTGGCCTCTCGGCAGTGCCCGAGCTTTGGTCCTGGACGCCAAGGTTTCCTTTGCCCCCAAGCGGAAGCTCTGTGCCCCACTCTGCAGGCCCTGGAGTCGATGTGCAGCGTAATTGAAATTCATGGATAAGCCCGAGGAGCCAGCTCCAGGCTCAGTAATAACTTCTCCATATTAATGGCAACACCGCAGACCCGGTGGACAGCTGACATTTAATATGAAACATATGCAGCAGAGTCAGAGGTTCCTACCTGGGTCCTCTCATTCTAGAGCACCCGTCAGGGGTGGGGGTGGGGGTCTCAGGAGACACCAAGATTCAAGGGGCTGGGGTCTTCCTCCCCTTCAGTACCTCCACCTCATCTCAGGCCCCTCTGCTGCTGGAAACCCCCTCGAAGAACACACACACACACACACACACACGCACACATTCACATTCATGCACGTGCACACATACACTTAAATATACACGTGTGCACATGCACATGTTCACATACTCAAATGTACACACACGTGCACCCACATACACACTCGTGTGCACACACTCATACACACACTCAAATGTATACACTCATACAGATAAGATGCACATGTGCACACCCACATGCATACTTAAGTATACATATACTCCTACATACAAGACGTGCACATGTGCACACACAGGTACACACTTCCACACCCACTCCCCATGCATGGGTGCACAAACATGCACACATGTTCACATACAGCCAGCTGCCTGCTGTGCAGTGGGAGCAACACAGAAACCTCAGGGCTGCCCAAGCCAGAGAGAGGGAGGTGGGGGTAATGAAGGACATGTCTGCCTGCCCATCCAGACTCAGGGTCCCAGGAGGGGCCCGATGCACACCTGCCCCTAGGATCTTCAGAGACCAGAGTGGGGAGGCTCAGGCCACCACCAAGCAAAGCCAGCCTTAATGATAAGTGGATGTGCATGGAGCATGTCCCTGGGGCTCAGGGCGGATGAGCCCCTTGATGACTACTCTACTCACTGGCTGCAGTACTTGCCATCCACTGCAGGCCTGGGTAAGGACCCAGCGTTCTCCGCCTCCCAGCTGACTCTGAGGGAGGTCCTGCATTCACTCAGCCATGACTCACTAAATGCTGGGGACACTGGGGGACAGGGAGCCGAGGGTAGCCATCAGGCAAGAGGAACCTGAAACCTGCCAACACCTGAATGAGCAGCATCATTACACTAAGCAACCAGTGCCAGAAATACACACACACACACACACACACACACACACACACACGGTGGAGTGCAGGGCGGGGGCAGCAACATGATGCAGGGCCCAGGAAGAGCTGGCCTCCTTGGGGTCAGGGTCAGAGGCCACTGACTGGCCATGCTGGCCTTCGGGGGTGGGGGGTGGAGGCCGGCTCCACTATGCCCCTCTTTGAAGGATTCCAAGGGAGAGGCCACCCCACACAGAGAGAACCCCACACAGCTGAGCAACTCCCTGGAGCCTCTGTTTCCTCATCTGTAAAACAGGGACACAGTGGCTGGCCCACAGCAACACTGCAGGGGTTGGGTCCGAGGCGCCAAGCAGAGGGAGCCAGTGCAAGTGCTGATTCTCAGACCCTCTCCCGAGGGCCCTCCTCCTGAGGGCCACGCTGCAGCTGCCAGATCCCCAGGCGCCTCCCTTGCAGGCCCTCAGCTCAGGCGCAGCAGCGGGGTAGGGAGCCGCCAACCCTCCGGTCCCCAGGGCGCACTGAGGAGGGCGCCCAGGCACAGCCTCCCGGCAGCCCTCGCTCCCCACTAACACTGCAGGCCATGGGCAGAGCATGTGACTCAGGCTGGAACCAATCAGCATGTTGCACTCCCGGGTCTCAAAGATTGGTTTTGAAAAGGTCCCATGACTTAAGCCTGTCAAATCAGAGTGCCGCTGAGGGCGTAGTGGCCGCCTGCGGAGATTTCCCTTCTCTTTTCCAGTAGGCCGTGTCTGGGGTGTGTGAGGGGCCCCGGGGCAGCTGCAGCTAGTTGTCCCCCAGGGAAGAGTCACGCAGGGCAGGCAGAGCTCAGGGGACACCACTCGGCCCCCAAATTACCCCTACTCTTATTGGCTGAAGCTAGATGAGTCCGGGTTGCAGACCAGGGATGCCCTGATGTCACTGTGAGGGGCCACCGCGAGGCGGGCCGTGGACCCTGGGCGGCCACTCTGCCAACTGGAGCCCAAACCCCTGGCAAGTCGGCCTCCGTCTTGGCAGTCACATCCCTCCCCAGCCCCTGGCTGGGGAAGAGCCCCCAGGAAAGCCCCTTCCCTCCCACCAATCAGGCCCCGGTGAGAAGTGGTGGTGAGGCCGGCCTGGAGGTTGTGGACGGCGCAAAAGGGGGAGTGGGCTGGCTGGGATGAAGTAGCGCGGAATTCTCAGCAAGTTCCCCAGCACAGCCTCTGTCTGCTGAGTTGCCCCAACACTCCTGCTGCCAGCACAGCCCCCAGCACTTCCACATCTGCTTCTAGGGCCCCGGTCAGGGCCCACATGAGGTCTCCATGCTGGACTTCTCTGGACGCACAATGACAACAGAATCAGAAATAGGACACACAAACACAGCTTCTCTGAAGAAACGTGGGACTGTCCAGCAGCAAGGAGCCCATGCTCCCAAGGGACAACACCAACCCTGTCCCCTCACTTTCCCTGGTCTCCATCTGGCCTCTAAGGCATCTGAATGTGCAACTCCAGCTTTGGAGGGTCCCAGAGATGGCTGACTCCAGCCCCCACTTTCCATCTGGACAAACTGAGGCTCAGTGGGAGAGGGAAGGTGGCCCAGGGTCAGGAGGTAAGTCATCAGTGCCCAGCCCAAAGTCTTCTCACCCCCCACCCAACCCTTCCCCATACATGCCCAGGGAAGGTTTCCCTTCCCTACTCAGTTTGATTTAAACCAGGGGATTTGAACTCAGGTTTCATGAACCCCAAGGTGCGGGGAAGAAAACCATAGAAAACTGCATGTGTGCATAGTGCTTGCCTGTGGGAAAAGAGGCAGACTTTTTGACCATTCTCCAAGGGGGCCTACCCCACTGAATGCAGACACCCTGGGGTTGGCAGCAGAGGAGACCAGGCCTTCCCTGAACACTGGGGTCACAGGGCCTTTGGGCAGGTCCCACACCCTTTCCTGCACAGGCTTCCAGCCCCCACTTCCTGGGCACTCTCATTTCACAGCTCCCAGCTGAACTCTGAAAAGTCTAGAGCTGGCCCCTTTGGACATAGCCAGGGATGCCATGGTACTAGTTGCCAAGAACCACAGGGTACGACATGGCATGTGTGTGTCCAAGACAGCTTCCTGGATGAATTGCCATTTAGCTGAGACCTACAGCATGACAGGTAAAGAGGAGGGGGTAAGACTGTCCAGGCCAGGGCCAGCCTGTGCAAAGCCCCTGGGTGTCCAGTGTTGGGGGAACTCAAAGTTCAGTGAAATTGGAGTGCAGGTGTGAGGAGGACACAGTGACAGATGAGGCTGGAGGCACCCAGCCAGGTCAGTGGGGCCTTGAATGCTAGGCCAGTGAGTTTGGATTTTTTTAAGACCAAGCAATAAGAACCACTGAAAGATCTTAAGCAAAGGAGTGACATGATTTGATGTGTGGTTTATAAAATCACTCTGGCTGCAGTGGCAAGAAGGTTGCTGGAAGGGACCAATCAGGAGCAACTGAGGAGCATAGGAGCCAAAGATGGGGCTGGAGGCAGGTGTGTGAGGAGATGGAGACTGGGACGAGGTCCAGAGAGCTCCGGGATGGTGGCTGGCTGGGGGAGGGAGTCATGCACGGGAGCAGGGAGCCTGGGATTCCCACCCATGTAAAGAGTGGGATCTGGAGGAGAGAGAGAGACCCATGTAACTTGAGAAGTGTGGGGTCGTCCAAGGAAGGAATCCCAGAGGCAGCTGAGCAGGCAAGTCTAGAGCCCAGGAAGGTATCTGAACCGAACACGGGGCAACCATTTTCATCTCCCTGGCACACTTGTCCTTCCCCTTGCTTGTATGAGTAGAGCCCTCTCCATTCCAGAGTTTGGGGATCTGACTCTCAACCTCAACCACAAAGGTGAGCAAGAGACTCAGGCCAGGCCTACGCCACAGCTAGTGGTTTAAAGATGGGCCTGTAACCCAAGAAGGGCTAATCGGATCCCTCCCGAGGACTGTTATGGGTATCACCCAGAGAGGAGAGCATTACATTTCAGAGAGATTTCCTCCTCAGAAGACAAGCTAGGCCAGGAGCTACTGGTGGCCCCACATGGCAGGGGGGGGTGGGCATTCTGAGATGAACACAGGGGCAGAGCTGAGAGACAGACAGCATGTTCTGAGTGCCTGGATTCAGCCATGCCTGAAGCTGACACTTCTCAGGACCCCCAGATAATTGGACCCATGATGTCCCTTCCACCCACTGAGACTTGGGAGCACCATGACAGAAGGGGACAGATTCCTACCAGCACTGTCTGTGTGGCCTAAGGCAAGTTATTCAACCTCCCAGAGCCTGAGTGCTCCATCTGTAACCAGGGCAGAGGATGCCTCCCCTACGGGGCCTCTGTGAGGTCCAGAGGCACCATGTGTGACACCCCGGGTCCTTAGCCTACTATCATGGAAACACAGAGGGACTTAGAGGGTTAAGGAATTAATTAGTATAAAATCAGAACAGGCACATACATACAGTAAAAAAGAAAACAGAACAGAAGAACCAATGATGCTGTCCCGCTCTCTCAAGGCCACTGCTCACTGACAGCATTCAAGGCCACTCAGGCAGGCCCCAGCCCTTCCTCCAACCCCAATATTCTTCCCATCTGTGTCTTGTACATCTGCCTGAGTATGTCCAGTGTGTATGTGACACCTCAGCATGCCTGTCCTGCCCAGCCAAATTCACACATGATACCTATGCACACACCCCTCCTTCTGCCCAGATTGCCAACCTGCACCTTTTCCAGCCAGGCACTCATTCTTCAAGACCCCATCCAAATAGCCCCCTAGGAGCGCGCTCTCCAAGTCTGACCAGTGTGCCTCAGCCCGTTAGCCACTCTGAGGAGGGGAGCCCCTAGCAGGGCATCAGGCCTGCCACGTCTCTGACCAGATGTGTTTATCCTGGATAAACACATTAGAAGGTGCTGGCTGAATAAAAGAATCCCCAAATGAACAGCCGAATGAATGACACAATGACAAAGCCTCCCCAGGATGCTGTCCGGCAGGAATCACTGAGTACACGGGAGGTGGCCCACCAGCAGACTGCATCCATGTCTGCTCCTCCCGCCTCACCCCAGCCCCAGCAGAGACTTCCTTTAATTTAGGAAATTCACCTTCAGTGTAAAATGAGACACACCTCTGAGGCCTGGGACATCCTCGAGACAACGGGGACTATAAAGGCTCACCATTTTAATCCAACTCCTCCAAGGACATTTATTGTTGTTTGCAATATGCCCAGGTTCTACCTAAATCCAGCCAAAGGCAGTGATTTTCCGAAGCAACAAGTCACATTTCCTGTGTCTCCATAAAAAGAACGCCAGCGGTTGTGGGGCCCGGGTGTAATTGCTGGCTCTGCAGACGGCAGGACGAACCTCAGCTGCCTGAGGACGAGTGTGCTCAGGGGCCACAGGGCTGGGAGAGCGGCCACTTGCTGGGGCAGGAGTTCCCTGAGCAGCAATTAGAGCACATCCCAGGGTGGGCGGCTTCAGATGTCTGGCCAGCACAGCCGGCCTGACCACCGCACACCCAATCCAAAATAGAAAACTGCAGTGGCTTCTGCTGTATGCCAGGCCCCTAGGCAGCAGACAGGACACCACCAATGTCAGCCTCCTCCCTGACCATCGATCCAGGCTTCCTTCGAGGTCCCCTTGTGCAGAGCCATGGTCCCTCTGCCACCCCCCCCCCCCACCGAAGAAGGAGAACTCCTCGGGGCTCCAGTCATACTAGGTGGCCCGGGCAGTCCCAAAAGGGAACCCCCAGTCTGTCTCCTGTTCTTCAGTGGCTGCCCCCAAAAGATCAAGCAGCTCAGGAACACTAGAGCTTTCATTTCCAAAGGCTCCCGTCAGCTCAAAATAGAGAGAGAAACCAACTTTTCAAATAATCAGCTGGAGTTCAACAGGAAACCACAGTGTAAAACCCAGTGGCTCCCAGTCAGCCAGGTGGGAGAGGGTAACTGGGCATCTCAGAGCCACTGCCTGCTCCCTGGGCTGGCATCACCCCCACACACAGAAGCAGGAAGACTGACTGCTGGGCCACATGCCGAAAAGCACAGGGACACACACCCAATAGACACTCTGACCCACATGAGCAAAAACAGACAGACACATATATGCACAAGAGACACAATGGCACATGCATATGTTCACACAGGTGCACAGGCACCCAGATACAAGTATGCGCCAACATTCCAGAGCACGTGCAGATGCGCACACTCACAGAGATACACACACATACACCGACCTACACCTGGATGCAAGCCATAGACATGTATGGGCAGGCATAAGGAAGATGCACCTGATAAGCATTTGGGAGACCCTAGCTGTCTCCCTGC
Organism: Varecia variegata; assembly: GCA_028533085.1. Lineage (NCBI taxonomy): Eukaryota > Metazoa > Chordata > Mammalia > Primates > Lemuridae > Varecia > Varecia variegata. The sequence continues at coordinate 49,722,559 of CM052443.1, forward strand.
ATAAATCGTCCCCTGCTCAGACCAATCAAAATAACTTGCCTTCCAGCCAACTTCTCAGTCAGTGCCCGTGGCTCCTAAGCACTGAGAGGGCAGAGAAGGTCCTCAGCGCAAGTCGTGACCTTCCAGGGGACTCCCAGGTAACCCGTTCCCGAGGCCCAGGCAAGGGCAGCGTACAAAAAAGGGCGACAGAAGTGCGTACTCACCAGCCCATCACAATTGCTGAGCGCCACGGAGGAGGCTTCAGCTAGGCCGGCCACGTCCCCGACGTAGAGGCAAGTCCCAAGCAGGGGCTCCACGAGGGTGGTGCCTGTCTCACCCTGCCACTCCATAGTGGCCCCGGGCGCCACGAGGCGGGCGTTGGGCCGCAGCCGCAGGTGCAGGTCTCTGCCAAAGACCGTGACATTGTAGAAGAGGCGAATGTCAGGGTCCTCCTCGCTGCCTCCCGGGAAGCTCCTGGTCCGGACCGGGGCAGCCCTGCGGGCTCGTTCCCCAGCCCTGGCCGTAGCCACCGACACCACGTGGGACACCAAGCGGCCCCTGGCGTCAGTGCGCACCGGCACCGCCAGGATGCGCTCCGCTCCGTGCCCCAGGGGCCCGCCTGCAATGGGAAGGGGCGTTAGACCAGCGGAGGCCTGGGAGCCCCAGAGCCCCGGCGCCGAGACGCGCATTCCCTAGACCCCGCCTGACTAACAGAAGAGACATTCTGCCACGCAGCCCCCAAAAGCTAGCCTGCACCTCCCCGGCTTTCTTGCAACCAGGAATGGGCGTTAACAGGGCCACCACTCCGGAGCCCTGCCGCGTCAGGGCTGTTCCCCTCCCGGACCCTGCCAAACAAGAGCTCGGCCCCCTGCCCTGTTCTGGGATGGGGCTCAGTGAGCACTTCACAGTCCCTGAGGGGACGACCTCGTCAGAGTGTCTCCCACCCCCGAAACTGCCGTCCTTGTCAGGACGTGGGGCTGCTCGGAAGCCTTTCCCAGTTGGCCCCCATCCGTGCGCCTGACTTCTCGGGGGCCCCTGCCGCCCAAGTGCCCTCACTGTTGGCCTTCGGAGCGGCGACGACTCGGCTCCCCCGAGCACGAGCGGCCTGCCCTCCGTGACCAGCTCCCGGTCAGCCCGCTGCCGGTCCCCTCTCTCCGCGCGCCCGAGGACAGGCAGGGCTGGAGCAGGGTCCTTCCGATCAACGGGGATCCCCTCCCGGGAGCCCCAACCAATCCTCAGGGCCCAAGGCGGCGCGCTCGGCACCGGCTCCTCCCGAGCGTCCCCAGACGCGAGCCCGGGCGCCGCCTCGCCCTGGCTCCCCCGGACCCGCTGGGGCTGACTGCGCTCTCCGCCGCGGGTTCTCCCGGCCCTCTGTCTCCACGCTGCGCGACTCGGGAGCCGCGAGGGCTCCGAGGCTGCCCCCGGCCGGAGGCGCCGGGCTGCACCCCGGGGCGCCCCCTGCGCGACCGAGCCGGCCCCGAAGTTGGCCAACTTGGCCCCGGGCGGGGCGCGCGGAGTTTGCCCAAGTCGGGCCGGACTACGCCTCGGGAGGGGCCGGCGGGGCGCGCGGGGCTGGCCGGCCGGCGGGGGGCGCAGGACGCGGGGGCCGGGCCGCACCTACCCGGGGGGTCGGCGGCGGCGGCGAGCCTGGCGTTCGCGGGCGGCGGCGGCAGCAGGAGCGGCGGCAGAAGCAGCAGCAGCGCAGGGCAGAGCAGGCGGCGAGCGGCGCCCGCCGGCGGATCCATGGCAGCCGGACTGCAGCCGGGGCCCCGCACTCGCAGCCGGCGCGAAAGTTCCCCGCGCGCCGCCCAGCCCACATCTGGGGGCAGCTGGAGCCGCCCGCAGCTGCAGCACCGCAGGGCGCGGGGCGGAGGAGACGAGGCGAGGAGGAGAGGGCGGGGAGCGCGGAGGGAAGGCGGGGAGGGGAAGGAGCGAGCGGGCGAAGGAGGCGGGGGGAGGGAGAAGGCGAGCGAGGGGGAGGGCGGGGACGGCGGGCGCCTCAGCCTGCGGTGACCCGGCGCTTCTTGGCGCGGCCGCCGCCGCCGCCGCCCGCTCCCCTCCTCGCGCCGCCGCGGCGGCTCCGGGCTCGCAGCGGAGCAGAGACACCTCGAGGCGGCGGCAGAGAAGCGCCGCGAGCCGGGCTGGGGCAGCCCCGCAGCCGGCCACCCTCGGCGCGCCCCTCGAAGAAGCGGCACCGCCGGAGCACCCGCACCAGAGAGCCCTCGGGGTGCCCGGGTACCACCCATTAGTCCTGGGAACCTGGGGCCCACCTCACCCTCTCTCAGTGCCCAGGGGCGGGACAGGGTGTGTAAATGGACGGGGTCGGGAGCTGACTCTTGGGTCCTGGGGAGCTGAACCTGGCCTGGTGCCCCCAAAGGCAGAAAGATGCTGTTATAGGAGCTGCACTCTGGCGGCCACCCCAAAGATCAACATTTTGCCCTTACTCAGACATTTTGCCCTTAGTCCCCCACCCCTCTCCTCCTGAAGCCCCTGTCCCCCCATCTGCCTTCCCATCCCTCCATTGCAGCCTCTGAGCACAGCCTCTTCCTGCCCGACCTTAGCCCTTGGTCCTAGAGCACAGTCAGGTTGCTGTCTGTCCTCAATCCCACGTGGCCATTCTAGCCTCCTGCCACTGCACTCCCTGGCCGCCCCAACCCCCACCCCGCTGCCTGAAATGGCCTCCGCACGCTCCGCCCACCTTTTCCAACTGAGTGTCCAGGGGCGTCTCAGTTCTTCCTGGGAGAGTTTGCTGCCAGAGCCCTTGCTAGCTGGAATCCCTCCTCTCCAGCAAGGCCCCTGTTCTCCCACTGCCTGGAGTCCCTGTCCCACCAGGCCTGGTGTCCCCTGGCACAGTGACTTCCCCCAGGGCCTGCCTGGGAACCCCCTCTCAGGCATGTCTGCTGGAACATCTCTGCTGTGTGATGCCAACTTCCGTCTCACTTTCCCAGAGGGTGGACACCTGTCCCTTGGATCTTCTCATTGACCCTGCCCCAGGCCTGTGTGGCCAGGGCCTTGGCCTTGGCCAGGGGGGCAGAGGACCCAGAAATGATTCAAGCCCCTCCCCGCTGGCCAGGAGGGTCCAGTCTTATGGGGAAACACATGACTTGCACAACTCACTTTAGCTGAGATTTGGTGTCCCCGACTCTGACATTTCTAGGACCCAGGCGTGAAAGCGCTACAGCTTGACAGCCATCTTCACCTGGAAGCTCCTTTCTCTGTATCACCTAAGGATTCCTGAGGCTGGATCCTGCCCCCAGGCATGGTGGACGTTGATCATCAACATTAAAAATGGTGAGATGTCACTTAAAAATGCAGATTTCTAGCATTTCTTGAGAAACTGGAAGGGTGGCCACACTGGGCCCACACTCCTGCTTAGCAACCATTAAATGGGGCACTTACCCTGCAATTTACCACAGATTCCCTGCCTCTGCTCTTGTGACCTTTGATGACCCAGCTGGTTCCAGAGAAAGTTGGAACTGGAATCCCAGTGTATCAGAAGAGAGATTACTCCACAGCTGGGCATCCGGGAGGACTTCCCATAAGAAGCGGCATGAGCTGAATCTTGAAGGCTGGGGGAGGCAGGCAGCCCAGCGTTGGGTCCAGTCAGGTGCTGTCCTGGAACCCATGCTGCATTCCTCTCGTAGCTGTCTATGCTTTCATCCTCCTCAAAAGATGAAGCCAGCAGCCTCATCTATGTCAAGGGTCATAATCTGCTACCATCCTGCCACGTTTATGGTCCTTACCATATCCTCCTGCCATTACTACCACTACTATATTTCTTGATACAGCACTTAATAATTTACTTAAATTTGTAAAGGATACTTTAAATCACTACCATAAATGGAAGAGCCAACATCTAACCATCTCATCATAAATCAAAGATAGCAGCCAAGAATAAATAAAATGAAAAGAAAAAAATGTCATCAAATTCTACATACTACTACCTGCAAAAGGCACTGAGGCTGAAGCAGATTAGCAAGTGTTACAAAAGTGTTAAGACAGACCAGCACAGAGATCTTTTCTTTAATGTAATCAGAAAGAATTGAAGAGGAGTAACTCTGACTTTGTGAGTCGATGGTATCTTCTAACGGGTTCACATAACCACATTATTTTGCACACTTTGGGGTACTTGCTCTAGGAATTTTTTTGGAGAGTTTGTCCCCCATCTCCCTGACACTCCCAAGTAACCCCTGGCAGCTATTCCTATCACATCACCCCCAGCCTCCAAAGGCTCTTCCCAGACAGAGCCCTGACCCCTGCCCGAGGCCAGGGATGAGTGAGAGACTGACCACCACCATTGACCAGCCCACACATCAGTCCCCACAATGATACCCACAGGCTGAGTGACTGCACAAGGCACACACCCGTCAAAATTTCCAGTGAAGCCCCTTTAGGGGAGGGGAGGACCTAGAGACACATCCCAGCTTCCTGATCACCTGTCCTCAGCTAAAAAAAAAAACAAAAAACAAAAAAAACAAAACTCCTCCTTCTTCAAACTTCCGCGGTTCAAATCTCTCCTCTTCCTCTTCCAGGAAATGTTCCCCCTACCCCACTGGTGTGTGCCTCTCCCTCTGGTCCCCCTTCTCCTCTAGGTAAAATGCAGAACATGGAAATCCCCAGCGGTCCTTTGCTCAAGTCTACTTATTCAGCCTAGATCCCAAAGACAAAAACTAAGGACCACAGGGCTGATTCAGCTCCAACGCTTGTTCAGAGCATGTTACACGTGCTTGTTTTTATTTGAATTTGAATGCCTTTAGGTCTGGCTTGTACTCCCCCACTTGGCACAGTCCCCCCACTCCCTGTTGCCCTGCACCTTCCTCTTGTTCGTGAGTGTTATCATCCTGGGCCCTGAAGGCACTGGAGTTGCAGCCCTGATCTGGAAGCCCGCTGTTTGGCGGGGGATGAGAATAACCCAGCCTTGGTTCAGGTCCTGCACACCCAGCCCCTTAAAATCTTCCCAAAGGTGTGAGGTGCAGGAAGAAATAGGAACCTTTCCTTGTCTTCTTGGGTATCACAAGTCACAGCATATACCTCAGAGAACGGATGCGGGCAAGGAAGAGTGTTTTCCTCTGTGCCGGTCCCAGCTCCAGGCAGGAGGGTGCCTGCGTCACTCTGCAGACGACAGTCAGGGCTGCTCTGCTTCTGGCTTCTGGGCCACATATGCAGCACAAGCATCATTAGAGACAGGAGCCCACTTGAGAGCCATTGCCGTCCCCTGATGTCCACACAGACACGAGGCCCCCAGAAGGTATTCTACCCCTAAAGGGTCACCTTCCTTGGCAAGACCTGCCAAGCAGATGGAGGCAATGAGACCTCACTGTCCTCCCTCCAGACAAGCGAGCTCCCTGGGGTTGTGGGGAAGCACCTAGACTCTTCCAGCCCCACTGGGGCCCATGTGCTGAGCGTACCAAGCATGAGGGGTTATTGACCTTGTAGAGGGGCCTCTGAAGACAACAGCCCTGTCCAGCACTGCCATTGGCCCTGTCAGATGCGCTGGCAGAGCTCTAGCCAGGAGTGGCCTTGGCAAGCAATATGCCAAGGAAACGCTGACTGAACAGAATGTGGTAGCCAGGTGGCCTTCGGGAACTGTGGTTCTCGCTGTTTCTTGAGCAACCTGCCCTCAATATACACACCCTGCAGGGAGCTGTGTCAGGCAAAAGGGGAAACGTGGGCAGTGTCTAGGCAGCAACTGTTTTTATTGCCATTGCACCACAGAGGTGTCCCATCACCACTGGGATCAGTTCCGCCTCGAAGTGAAAGACAAAGTGCTTGAAGTTTGGGGGGTTGGGGATCCAGGCTCAGTTAACACTTCTACATGGAGATGCAAGAAGGAAGCTCAGACTCAATCTAAGCAGTGGTGGCCGGGGAAGGACATAGCTCATTGCCTACTTGTGACTGTCCACTTGCATGTGTGTTCAACCTAGCAGAGAGAGCAGAGAAGAATTTTAAAGAGACCATCTGAGTGTGGCAGATACTGACACCCGGGACCCAGTTGGGCCAGTGTCTAGAGTCCTGGGTTCACCTGTGTCTGGCCTCTCACAGGCGGCAGGGGGGCCACATTTGGTCTGTCCTTCCCATCTTGGAAAGCCCTCTGGGTACCTCAAGATGCTTCTGGCTGCAAGAAACACAGACCTCTTAAACCATAAGCAAATGCCTCATCTCACACCAGGAAGTCTGCAGGTGGGGCAGCTCCAGCGTTCAACCACAGCCTCAGGGGCCCTGCTGCCTCGGTATCATCTTTGCCCTTGACCAGGTAGAAGGATGGCCAAAACACAGGTGTCCTGTGCTCTCCCAGAAGGGCTGCCAGAGGCCATGTGCCGATGACCCCAGCCGGGACTGTCCCACCCTGTCAGTGTTGTTTCCCCCAGACACCTCCATCAAGATGTCTCAGAGCCCCACCCACCTTCCCACCCAGAACTGCCCCCATCTCCACCCCAGCCCCAGCCCCTGCCCAGTCCTCCCAGGCTGGGCATCTGACACCTCCACTCTCCGTGCACACACCCAGCCAGGGCCAGGGCCATCCTGGGCCCTCCCTTGTGGTCACCAGCTCCCTCTACCCTCTCATTAGCTCTGCGATCTGCCCCCAGTCCCTGCCACACCCTCGACCTGGCCTCGACATCTCTCCCCAACATGGTGGCAACACCCACACGATCATCCCAGTTGGGCACTGGAGGCCTGACGTTGAGCCTGAGAACTCGAGTGCCTTTACTTCCTGCTGGTCAGACGGGGGTCTCCAGGACAGCACCCCACACTCAGTGACCTGGTGCACACAGCAAAGATGGGTGCCTGGCTTACATCTGTTTTTAACAGAGGGTAGAAGTGAGCAGCCCCTAATCCAGGTTGGTGGCCGAAAGTACAAATATCCTTTTGGAATAACGAGGCAGATCTCCAAACTGGAGAGCTCCCTTCCCCACCCTGTCATGTGGCTGTCCTGGGCAGCAGGGGAAGTTCATCACGGCTCACCAGCACAAATGATTTCAACTCCCTGTCTAGTCATGTGCCCTTGGCAAGCCCCCTGTGCCTCAGTTTCTTAAACTGTGTAATGGGAATAATAGTATCTACCTACTTCCCATGTGGTTTTGATACTCACATGGTTTAACACATATGAAGGGCTCCCAACTGACACATGGCAGAGTTGGCACTGACACCTGTGCTAGCACTGCTGTCCAGCCCTTCCTGTACACGGCTGCACCCGAGTACAGTATTGGGCTGTAGATGCAAAACTGTGGGCACTAGAGATTTTCCAGAGTATTTTGACCATGGCCTTTTCCAGGTCATCGCTGACTTTGGAACCAAACCCTGGCTGTACTGCAGGACATCGGCAGTAGGATGACAGGGTTGGTTTTGGCCTGATCACCTTGCCAAAGACTTGTAGGAAATGTGGCCGCTGACAAAACACAGCCTGGCACACAGTAGGTGCTCGGTAAATATTTGCGGACTGAGTCAACAAAGTAAGATAATTTTCAAAGATAGATGCTATGAAGAAAATAAAAAGAGGCAGATGATATAGAATGCATGGGACAAGGAGGCGGAACAGGGAAGGTTTGGGCTAAAAGCTGATCAGAGAGAATTTCCCGGGAATGAGTGGCCCAAGCAATGAGCTTCTCAGGCAGGGGCAGGCACATGCAAATGCTCTGTGGCAGGAAAGAGCTTTCTCTGCTCCAGGGAAAGCAACAAGAGCAGCAAAGCCAGAGGGTGGGGAGAGCAGGAGAGAGCAGGAGGAGATGAAATGAGAGAGGCCACAGGGACCAGCGATGAGGCAGTGCCTTGCAGGTCTCAGCCGGGCGTTTGCATTTTGTTCTCAGCAGCAGGTTTAAAGTAGGGGAAGGAAGAAAGAGCATGTTCACCCAAAATGCTCAGGGAACTAGGAGCCCTGGTTGGGGCTCCCCAGCTTCTTTCTCAGGAGAAGGATCGGCCACATCCCTGCCCATGACTACCCTCATCTGCCCTGGTCAGAGGAGACCTACCAAGCTGAGCCCTGCAGCTTCCTCTTCCGCTGGAGCAGAAGGACGAAGCCACTGGGAGCAGCGGGCCTTGGCACAGCTCCGCGGTGAAGGAGCAAAGCTCTTAGGTGAACTCTATTCCCTGTCCTCACGACTTCCTGCACGGAAGGACGGCCATGGTCAATTTACTCTGGTACATTATGCTTCCGATGTCTACGGCCCAGTGTTGTGCTCCGGGTCCAGCTGTATACAGGAAATGATGGACAGCAGCTTGCACAGGTCTCCTGGCTCTTCCCACCCTCAGCCACTCAGCAGACCCAGGGGCCACCTGCAGCTAAAGAAGTGGAAGCTCAGGGCTGGTAGCCCCCCAGGGTACAGAATTCGATCGGACCCCCCTGACTCCAGCGCTCACCCCACACAAAGGTGTCCAGAGGCTTCTCTGAGACTCCCGGCCGTCTGGGGTACAGGCTTGAGCACCTTTCCCATAAATACCACTCTTTGCCTAAAGTAGTAGTGGAGTCACTAGGTGTTGCCATAGACTCAAGCATCATAAATGAGGCATGCCAACCGGTGGCCCACAGGGTTTTGTTTTTTAACTCCAGTTATTTGCTAAGATTTGAAAAATCAAAAGACTTCCCATGAAAATATGTAGCTTTGGATTCTATGGGGAAAAACCCACTTGGCTCTACTGGGACACTCTGCCACAGGGCAACCACGAGCTGGAGCTGAGGACAGCTGCAGCCCTTGGGTAACTTCCAGACCTCACCATCCCCACCTGGCCCCTGGGCTCCTGGGGTCTGTGGCCTCCAGCCCCTGCACCGCAGAGCCCACATCTGCCTCTTGCCCTGGGGAAGCTGGGGCTGGGCCCCTGCGTGGCCTGTGACAGCGCCGGGGCAGCTCTCCAGCCCACAGCTTTGCATCCCCCACCCTGGGGTTTCTCTGCTCTCTCACACAGGGACCTCCACAATGGCCCCAGTTGCTGTAACTTTCCAAAATGCTCCTTGTCCTGGCTCTCACACGGCACTGGTAGCCCCCTGCGACCCACCAAGAGATCCTGCCCACTGGCTGCAGATACACACAGTGCCTGAGGAAGGGACTATCCCCAGGATCCTCTAAATACAAGTCTGTAAGCACAGGCCGCTAGGAGGGAGGGCGGGGACGTGGGCTGGGGGGGCTGGGGTGCAGGGGTGCTGCAGGAGAGCTGCTGTTGCAAGGAGGGGGCTTGCCAGCGAGCTCATGTGAATGGAACACAGGAAGCTGATGCAGGGTGCTTGACAGGCAACTTCCCCAGGAGACCAGAAGAAAGATCGTTCGTTTGCCGAGGCGCGTGCACACACACACACACACACACACACACACACATGCTGTGCCACGCACATGTGGTGACACATGCACAAACAGGCACACAGACCCATGCTGACCTGCAGCCCACAAACACCCACAGACGCAGACACGCAGCCCCACGCTCCAGAGCCCACGCAGCGCCCAGCCTCCCTAATAGCATTTCTGAAAATGAGAAAAAGGAAATCGAATGACTTTCAGGTGGCCACTGTTCCCCCATGGCGATTTCTCATCTCCTTTCTGAGGGGCCGTGGCAGAGTCTCGTCTGAGCCCTGAGACTCCCTAGCAACCTTCCGCAGGTCCACACTGCAAGCCTGCGAGGCTCTGCTGTGCGCTCACCTTCCCTGCCCTCGGGCTGCGGACGGGGGCTGCCAGCGCACTGAGGTGTTGCAGTGACAGTGGGGGCCACTGGCCTGCTTGCAGGGCAGCTGAGACCCCCAGCAGCTCTCTGTTCTCGAGGCCCCCAGAGCACAGGACCGCAGCATTTCCTGTCATTACTGAGCCCAGTCCCTGGCCCAGGCCTCAGAGCACCTAGAGGTGGGCAGCTGCTTCCCAGAGGAGCCCTTCTCTGCGGGTCTGGCTGCGGTCTGCTCTCCCACGGAGACTCTGTCCACCTGCAGCTCCTCGGATGGGAAGCCCCTGCAGCCCCTCAGTCCCCACAGCGCCTCCGAGCCAGATGGAAGGCGCCGTCAGCCTTAATGTCGTCTTCGGTTATCAAGTATGCAAAGCGCATCATCAGCCACACTGTTATCCCTGAGGTCAACTGAGACTTCAAATCTTCCTCATATAAATGTCATAAAACATGCCCCGCTCGCAACCTGGGCATTGGCAATGGAGATTTTGAACCGGTGCCATTGGTTTCTTTTATTGGCTTGAATCTGTGAGGTGAGGAGGCCCATGGCCAAGTAAGAGCGGAGCCACAGGGCCAGGTGGCCCCGGGGATGACCCAGCCGTGGCCTGAATGACCAAGCCCCTACTCTCCTGAGCCCTCCTGTGGCACAAGAGAGACAGTGGCTGGACCGGAGAATCGCAGGGCCAGGAGGTCCCAGATAGGCCACCACTATCTAGAGGAAGACTCTGAGCTCTGGGAGCAACAGGGAGTGGGAGCAGCTTGGCTCAAGATTCATCAGAGGCTGGCAGAAGATTCTGTCCACCTGACACACGCCAGCAGGAAAGCAAATGCTTCCCCAAAACCTAACTCTCACGAGAAACTGGGCCTCGCCTTGCTGAGCCCCAGACTTCAGCTTCAACTCAGACTAAACCCTGGGCCTCCGTCTTACTGGGTCTCGGGGCTTGGTCTTTCTGCACCCTGGACCTCACAGCCTCACGGGACCCGGGACCTTGGCCTTGCTGGACCCAGGACCTCAGCCTCACTGGACTCTGAGCCTCGGCCTCATTGCTCCCTGCGCTTCAGCCTCGTTGCGCCCTGGGATAGTGCAGAGACAGTGGATGGACCTGAGAATTACAGAGCCAGATGGTCCTGGACAAGCCATCACCGCACCCCAGACCTCAGCATTGCTGGATCCTGGGCATGAGCCTCTGTCCCTTCAGCAGCCTGCCCCAGCCCACAGTCCTGTCATACCCCTTGTCTCTGTGCTGCCAGCAAAGCTCCTCTTCTTGGGCAAGTGGAGGCTCTTGAAATGACACCTTCTGCAGGAGGCTTACTCCATCAAGCAAGCTGTTGTCCCAGAGAAAAAATAAAAGCCTCCCAGCCTCACTTATAACAAACTTGGTCTGTTGTGCAACTTTGCAGTACAGAATGTACATGTGCCCCGTCTCCCCACTGTTGCATAATGTTCCAGCTGTTTTCAGGACTGTTTCGTTCTTCGTCTGGCATACTTCACAGTCGTGTATAAAATTATGTATATGTGGATGTAAAGATGAGCATATGTGTGCAATGAAATGACAAGTGAAGGAAAGGAGGTGGGGCCAGGACTGAGGGAAAAGGCAGATGAAACAAGGGTAAACATTTTGAATGCCACCTTCTAGACATCTGGGAGAGAAATGAACTTGGACTCAGTTTAAATTTAAAGTGAGACATTCGTCCAGTAGAATCGATTTCGAACTTGGTGGTGTTTGAATTCCTTCTTCTCTGGTAGTTTTCTTTTTTTCAGAGTAACCCTTAAAACTCCATCATTTTTGTCAGAGAAATTTTGTGTGCATCGTCCTGCCAAATATTTCTTAACAATGTAACCTGCGATGCCGCATCAAAGGACTGAAAGGCATCGTAGTAACAAGTCCCCTACATCTCCTGGCCTTGTTGGGACCATCCACAGAGACAAGCTCAGCATTTCCTCCCAATAGGAGCCTGGGTTTCTGCTGGGCCCGTCAGGATCGAGTGCAACACGGGAGGACACTCTCCTCCTGGAACCAGGATCCACCCACAGTGGTGCCAGCGATGGAGGAGCAGCTTAGCAGAGGGACCCACTGGGCCTGGTACGTCCACAGCCCCAGGCCGCGGGCCAAAGGCTTGCAGGCAGAATCCCGCCCACTAGCACGCTTGGTTAGGACAGCGCAGCAAGTTTTTTAATTGAATTAGATGCACACACATAAAATTAGGAGCTTTCAGATTAGAAATGTAGATCCTTGGCTCCTTTTCATAAAATAGAATATCTGGCAACAGTGGGCTTACAATCCAGCATGGCGGCCGGAGCAGGGGCTCAGAAGGGCTGTTCGTCCCTTTCTGCCACTTGCTCACCGTATCAACCAGCTACTGCCACAGGAGCACTGCCTCTCAGACCACTCCGGAACCTAGGCCCCAGGCCACCATCCTCAGGCTCACAGCTCTGCAGGCCAGCGGGGTAGCTGAGGCAGCGCGGCTCCTTGTCAGCTCATACTGGGCCCAATGCACTGGGACAGCAGCTCTAGGAGGAAGCCCGTCTCATGGAGGGGGTCAGAAGTTTCTAAGAAGATGAACATAAAGGCACAATGCTTCTCAAGGCCTGAGCTCAAAATCAGCCGTCACTTCTGCCTGCGTCCCACTGGCCAGGCAAGACGCACTGCCCAGGCCATCATGGATGCGGTGGGGAAGCACACTCCATCCTAGACAGAAGCTGCAGTCAACGACAATGGGCATGGATAAGGGAGGTGTACTGGATTGAATAGCATCCCCCAAAAGTGCATACTCACCCAGAACCTTAGAAAAGGATCTTATTTGGAAATGGGCTCTTTGCAGATGTAACTAGTTACGATGAGGTCATATTGGGTTAGGGTGACCCCTCCCCAACATGACTGGCATCCTTATAGAGAAGTGGAAAGGCAGAGGGAGAAGACCATATGAAGAGAGTGGAATGATGCGACTACAAGCCAAGGAACACCAAGGATTCCCGGAGCTACAGACTGAATTGTGTCCCTGCAAAATGCGGGTGTTGAAGCCCTAACCCCCAATGTGATTATATGTGGAGATAGGGCTTTTCAGAGGTAATTAAGGTTAAATGAGGCCATAAGATGGAGTCCTAGTCCAATATGATTGTTGGCCTTATCAGAAGAGGAACATGGATCTCTCTCTGTCTCCTGCTCCCCTTCGCCCCCCACCACTCTGTCCCTCCCTTTCTCCCTCTTTCCACCATGTGAGAACACAGCAAGAATTGGCCATCTAAAGCCAGGAAGGGGCCCTCACCAGGAACTGAATGGGCTTGCACCTTGATCTTGGACTTCCCAGCCCCCAGCACCGCGAGAAACAAGTTTCTGTTGTTTGTGCCACAGCCTCTGGTGTTTGCCTGGCAGCCCAAGCGGACTAGTACAGCCACCCAGCCCCGGAAGCCAGGAGGGAAGCATGGAATGGACTACCCCTCAAAGCCTCCAGAAGGAACCAATCTTGCTGACACCTTGATTTCAGACTTCTGGCCTCCAGCACTGTGAGAAATAAATTTCTGTTGTTTTATGTCATCCAAGTTTGTGATCATTTGTTACAGTAGCTCTAGGGAACTAATATAGAATAGGTGAGGAATTTGGAACAGTAATACAATGTGCCACAGACTGCCCTCTTGGACACAGTTACTCAAGAGCTTTCCTGCTATGGTTTGAATGTATGTATCCCCTCCAAAATTCATGTGTTGGACACTTAACCCCCAGTGCAGTGTTGGGAGGTGGGCTGTTATAGAAAGCGCTTGCTGGAGGGGTTCTCTCTCTTCTGCTCTTCTGCCATGTGAGGATGCAGCAGGAAAGCCCTCACCAGATGCCAGCACCTTGATCTGGGACTTCTCAGCCTTCAGACTGTGAAAGCATACTGTTCTTTATAAATTACCCAGGCTCAGGTATTTGATTATAGCAGCACAAAATAGGCTAAGATGCTCCCACTTACAGAACACACTCACTGCCATCTCAAGAGCCCTAAAAGTCTTATCCAGGCATGACATCAGGCTTGAAGTCCAGAATCTCATGTCTTAAGTCAGATCCAGATGCGTCTTAATCCAGAGACCTATGGAGCAAAAGGAGGAGTTACCTGCACCTCTCCTACCTCCCACCCCTCCCACGTCCCCCAGCTTGCCATGGGAGAGCAGGTGCAGGACAACTCGACAAACACTCCCATTCAAAACGAGGCAGGACGGGAGGCCCATGGCAGGCACTGGCCCATCGCAATTCTTAAATCCTGCTGGAGAAGCACTGCCAGGTCCTGCTGCCCTGGGGGTGGGCGGTGTTCTGAGATTAGCTCCAGGTCCACTCTCTGGAACTGGATCCTCGACCCATTGCTGCAGGTGACTCTTGTCCCTGCTGTCTAGGAGAGCCTTCCTCTCCGTCATGCTCCCTGGTCACTGTTGAGAAGAAAGCTAGCAAACACACCCTTCATGCCACCTGAAGTCTTTGTCAGCCTATGTCTTGCCCATGAGAAGTCGGTGCCCCAGAGATTTTTTTCCCCCATCTTGAATAGTCATAGTCTCTTTTAGTTCAGACTGGTGGGCTTTTGTCAAAACAGCTCTCTCAAAAATTGTGGGTTTCCTATTCCTATTCCTGTTGGATTCTGGGTGCCAAAAGCCACATTCACAATTCACTTCAAGAAATACCCCTCTCTGCACTTATTACAGCTACTGCAAGCAGCTTAGGCTGCTGCAGGACCACGGCGCTGATCTGTCAATCACGAGGCATCGCTGGGTCCTTCCAGAAGTCTTCACACAGGTGTGACAGCTGTGCCTTTGATTCGATCTGTGCCCCCAACCTATATCTTAACAGCTGTGCCATCGATTTGACTTTTCTTCCAGGCTGTATGTTAAGTTGAAAATCTTTTATTGGATGGAAAGGCTGGAGATTAGAAATAGTTTTATTTTGCAACCCAGCAAGTTCCAGAATTTTCAGGCTCTCTACTGAGAATTCTTTTTGAGAAGTGGCCAGCTTTTTCCCAGGCTGTCTTTTCTCTGTAGTTCCATATCAAATTTGGGCAGCAGGGGCTGGCTCATGCCTTCAACTTTCTACCTGGACACACCCAGCCCAAGGCCATGAGCACACCAGGTACGTTTTCTAACCTCCAAGTTATTGCAAGTAACAGTTTTAGCAAATGTTTCACCAATCCATAACACAGGCCATAATTTTTCTAGCCTCCTATCACAATTTCTGGTTCCAAAGCCAATGCCACATATTGTAGCTTTCTGTTCTAGGTACCAGTTTCCATAGCAGTTAACCACTGCCATAATATCGCTGCATAATAAACCACCCTAAAACCTGGCAACTGAAAACAGCAGTAATATATTCCCAGGCTCACAGCTCTGCTTCCATGTGCGCATTCCAGGGCCCAGGCTGAGGGGGCAGCAGCTCCCTGGGGAAGTTCATCTCACCGACAAGGTCAGAAGTTGCTAGAAGAATGAGCATAAAGACACAATGCCTCTCAAGGCCTGGACTCAAGACCAGCACAATGTCCTTCCAGCCCGGCATGCATGGGGAAGTGCATCCCATCCAGAGGGAGAAGCAGCAAAGTCGCGTGGCAAAGGGTGTAGACGCAGGGCTGGGGGAGGCGCTGGGAATGGCAAAGCAACCCGATGCATGTTCCACTTCATTTTCTTAATTTGCCATTCTTCACATTATGGAAGTGCTAGTTGTTGTAACAAGTGAAATGATTCCAAATCGTGGGAAGAAAAGCAACTATCTTCTTCCTGTGACTCTCCACATCTCATCTCCTTTGTGGGCAGAGAACAACGGGGCCATGGTGCAAGAGGTTAGCAAGACGTCAGGGAGGAAAGGGAAGCAAAAAAGAGCGGGGAAGGGCTGGTGCCTCCCTGCCCTGGGCCAGCCCCCGCGGAAGCCGAGCTCCAGCTCCGGGCACCACCCTCTTCCTTAGCAGCAAAGGCCCAGGGGTGCTCAGGACAGTGTTCATGGGCTTCCCTCCTGAACTTGCTTCCTGTGGTTGCTGCTGTCACAAATCCCCACCAAGGGGCAGAGGAGGGACGCCTAAAACAACAGGCATTTATTCTCTGCCCGTTCTGGAGGGCAGAAGTCTGACATGATTCTCACTGCTCCAGGGGCTTCAGGTGAGAGTCGTGCCTGCCTCTCCCAGCTCCTGGTGGTGCCGGCATTCCTTGGCTCATGGTTGCATCCCCCCGAGCTCTGCCTCCTTGGTCACATCACCTCCTTCTCTTCTGTGTGTGTGTCTAATCTCCTGCTGCCTCCCTCTTACAAGGACACTTGTGATTTAGGGCCTGCCCGGATAATCTGGGATAATCTCCTGCTCTCAAAATCATCAATTTAACCACATCGCCAAAGACACTTTTTCCAAGTGGGGCAAGCTTTACACCTTCCTTGCAGACAATCATGCGTGGCACAGACGAGAGCGTTGGCCAAGGCCACGCCAGAACAGGGAAAGCCAGGTTACGTAGGGTCCTGCCTGCCAAGACCTGGGGAAAGGCATCCAGGAAGAGGCAACAGCGTGGGCAAAGGGAGAGAGAACATGCATGGTGTGTTCCAGAAATCAGTTGGTATCCAGCTGTACTGCCTCCCCCAGGCCCAGAAGGGATCGCCAAAGGTTCTCTGAGCCTACAGCCAGGGCCGAGCCAGGCACTGCTCTACCCTAATGAACATGCTTCTTATCGATGGAGCTAACCCTCTAACAGGAAAGCCCTGCTTTGATGAACCAGTTCTTTTAAATGAAACATTTTATCCAAAGCCATAACACGATCCCCATGAAATTAAACCGGGAAGACAGACATTCTAAATGCCCCAGATGCTGGTTTTGATTTTTTAAATTTTCAGTTAAATTAAAGTTGGGCCATAGAGACTCAACGCTCAGCCTTCCTGGAGGAAAAAGCTCTGATCCGCCTCCCCCATGCCTATCTTCCTCCTGCAAAACTCTTAGAGGTTGGATACAAATCTTGCCCGCGGGACTGGGAGGCAGGAAACCACCTGGGAAAGCCAGGAACCGTGCGTGAGGTAAGTGGTAGCCCTCTGTGTGTCAGACCCCCCACAGTGGAGCAGCCCTGCCCAGCGATGAGAGGGGTCAGAGGTCGCCAAGAACTGGTGGATCAATCCTGGTTACATGGCATGTGACAGAAACTGACTTAGGCAAAAAGGGAATTTATTGTTTCACAAAATTAAACATCCAGGGATAGTTTGGCCTTGGAAGGCTTGAAATGTTGTCCCCAGAGCCCAGTTTCTTCCCTCCAACTCTCTCCCCTACTTGCCGTTGGTCACTCCCTTCTCAAACAAGACGTCTCTTCATGGTGCCAAAAGGACTGCCACAGCTCCAACTGTACATTCTCACAGCCCTGATCCCTGGGGGGAAACAAACTGCTTACCAAGAGCTCCAACTGAGTCCCAGATATCTGATGGACCCAGATGGGTCAGGTGCCTGTCCCTACACCCAATGGCCAAGAATTCACTGAGGGCTAAGGACTTAGCAGTGTGATTCACCCTCAACGGCAGGGCTGGGTCAGCTTCACCCCAATTACATGGCCCACAAGGGAGGAGAAGGAGTGGCCACAAAACGGTGTCTCCTGTACTACTCTAATGGTTCTGATGCAGAATGTGTCTGTTTAAGTCACAAAAGAAGTTAATTCTTACAACCTGGATTGTCCAGTTGAATACCTCTATTAGTCTGTTCAAGTCGTCATAACAAAACACCGCAGACTGAGGGGCCTAAACAGCAGAAATTTATTTCTCACGGGTGGGGGGGCTGGAAGTCTGAGATCAGGTGCCCGCGTGGTGGGTTCCTGGCGAGGCAGCTGTTCCTGCCCGCAGACGCCTTCTCACTGGTCACAGCCTCTCCTGCGTGCACGGGGGGCGGGGCTGCGGGGGAAATGACCGGCGTCGCTTCTCTTTTATAAG
Source organism: Varecia variegata (assembly GCA_028533085.1). Classification (NCBI taxonomy): domain Eukaryota; kingdom Metazoa; phylum Chordata; class Mammalia; order Primates; family Lemuridae; genus Varecia; species Varecia variegata. The sequence goes on from CM052443.1 coordinate 49,740,069, forward strand.
AATAGCAGTTCTGGCCCAGTGCGGTGGCTCACGCCTGTGATCCTAGCACTCTGGGAGGCCGAGGCGGGCGGATTGTTTGAGCTCAGGAGTTCGAGACCAGCCTGAGCAAGAGCGAGACCCCGTCTCTACTAAAAATAATAAGAATAAGAAAAATAATAAAATAAAAAAATAAAAAAAATAAGAATAGCAGTTCTGTTGGACCAGGGCCCAGCCTTGTGACCTCATTTAACCTTAATTACCTCCTTAAAGGCCACACTAGCCAGGCAGCTGTGTTTCCACTGGGTCCTATGTCCGCATGGCATGAAAGCCCAGGAAATACCAATTCGACAGCCAAGTGAGGGACTGCCCCAGACGAAACAGGAGCTGAAGGTCAAGGTTGTAAAGCTGTACCTGCCTCCTTCACACCCGTACCAGCCACCATCACCCGGAGGTGGGGGACAGTCTGGCTCAGCCAGGTGCAGCTCTACCCTGGCCTTGGACCGCAGCTCTACCCTGGCCTTGGACCGCAGCCCCAGTGGCTGGACCCATCTCCTTCCAAAGTCCAGTCTCAGGACCCCAACCTGGGGGCTTCTTGGCCCCTCCAAGCCACTATCCCTCTTGCCTCTCTCCAAACCTGCTATAGTTTGGATGTTTGTCCCTCCAAATATCATGTTGACATTTGATCTCCAATGTTGGAGGTGGGGCCTAGTGGGAGGTGTTTGGGTGATGAGGGCAGGGCCCTAACGAAGAGATTAATCATGGGGTGGGGGTGGTGAGTAGGGTCTTGCTTTATTAGTTCCCACAGAGCTGGTTGTCAGAGAGCCTGGCACCTCCCCGCCTTCCTTCCGCTCTTGCAAGATGATCTCTGCGCACAGGAGGGTTCCCGTCCCCTCCCGCCATGAGTGGAAGCTCCCAGCAGCCCTCTGCAGTGGCAGGTGCTGGCGTCACGCCTCTTGCCCAGCCTGCAGAACCAGGAGCCAGATAAACCTCTTTTCTTTATAAATCGCCAGCCTCAGGTCTTCCTTCACAGCAACACCAAATGGGCTAAGACAATACCCCCCAGGATCCCCAGGCTCAAGCACACCCACTTTCATGGTCATGTGAGGGTCCTTGGAGGTTTGTTTGTCAAAAATGGAATTATTCCATACATACCAGCAGGTAACAGTTCTCACTTCCTGACCCACCATGGCCCTCCACCCAGGACAGTAGCCTGAGATCTACCTACCACCTTCTCCTAACAGCTGCTTAAAAGCCCATGGCCACAATTTTCCAACCAGTCCCATAGGTATTGACATTTTTAGGTTTGCAGGTGTGTTACGTGCCGTGTGTGTGTGTGTGTGTGTGTGTGTGCGCGTGTGCGCGCGCGCTCTCGCACATGTGTCTTCCAGCAAGCCTGTAATAAACATCCTTGCTTCATTGCACACTGGTGGTTCTATTTCTACAGGATAAAACCCCCAGGGTGGAAATGCCAGGTTAAAGTTACCGTGTCTTTTAAGTTTAACAGATACTGCCACATCATCTTCCAGAAGGACTGAACAGTTCCCCTTCCGTCTGCAAGTGACATCCACCCCACCCTGCCAGCTCACGGCACCTCAGTGCTTTCATTTGCTCTCCTGACCATGGACGTGAGGCTGAATGTGGCTGTGTGTGTTCCCAGGCCCCTGTGGCACCTGCTGGAGACTGAGTTGGAGAAGGCTTTCTGGAGGCCATGAACCCTGAGCAGGATGAAGTGGATTTGTCTGGAGAAGGGCGCGTGGGGAGAGCACTGGGGAGCAGCAGGTGGGGGCTGAGCACCTCTGAGCCCCAGAGCTCAAGCCGGGCTCCAGGAGGTGCAGAGATGGCCCAGGCAGTGGGGGTGAGGGCAGGGCTGCAGCCGGCAGCTGTGCAGCACAAGGGTTGTGGCCACTGCCTGCCACGTGAATGCCTTTCAAAGGGACACGTGGGCTTATATCAAGGCACTCACCTGGGTTTCCATTCTACCCAGCTCTGTCATCAACTGACCACTGCCTCAGGAGCGCCCCTTTCCCTCTGGGCCTCAGTTTCCTTATCTGTAAATTCAGGGAGCTAGCCCAGTTGGTCTTTTCAGAACTTTCAGCTCTGGAATCTTCTGAGTGGGCCAGCAAAGGCCTTAACAAACAGTCCATCATATAAATATTAATTACAGAGAGACTTAAAGGCTGCAGGAGCCCCGAGAGGAAACTCAGGTAACTGAGGCAGGTTGGCCCAGGGAATCGCAAGGACCCGTTCCATGAGCCTGGGGCCCTCTTCAGGGTGTGACTGTGTGGACTTTAAAGAGAGGTGGGTGACAGCTTGGCTGCAGAGTGAGCCAACCAGGAGGCTAGGGGGCTGCCTCCCACGCCCATCCCTCCAGGCCCTCCCCTCCTGTGGCCCCACCTCCAGAAATGTCCCACACTCCCCAGGTGCCCAGGCCAGGACTCTGAGAGGTGTGCCTGCCTCTTCCCCTTGCCTCCACCCCTATTCAACCCAAGGGAAAGGTCCTGCATGTGCTTCCTCTTGAAAGAGCAGGAGAGCGCGTCACAGTCACAGCACCCACGTCATGTCTGGGAGACCCCAGGAGGCCACGGGTGCTGCAGGCGTGGCAGCCCACTTCCAGCAGGTCCACAGCCCAGCGTCCTGAGGACCAGGTGGGACAGTGAAATGGGACCCCGCCAGCAGCTGGCCCCAGAAGACTCCCCACCCGCCCACAGCAAGGAGCGGGCGGCAGAGGGGCTGGGGGAGGCTCCAGGAACCCGTGAACTACAGGCATCACCCCACAGCAGCCCTCACCTGTGAACGTCCAACTGGCCGTTGAACAAGATTGAAATGGTGACGAATAAAGATGTAGAAAAGAGGTGGCATTTGAGATGTGAAGTGGCCATGAGACTGTTTATTACCGAAGGGCTATGCTGGGTGAGGACACGGACAAGGTCAACAGACTGCACAGACCGGCCATTCCCGGGCCAAGCTGCTCTCCCGAGAGTCCCCAGGCTGCACCTAGAAGCCAGGTCTTCCTGGAGAGGACATCAGCTCCACCCTCACCCTGCCCTGTGGGGTCCTGCCAGCCTCAGCACCTCGTGGCATCTCCCCTCTAATGAGATGCAGGGATGGTCTCCTTTGCTAACTCAGGCTCTTACGGTGATGTCCTCATCTCAGCTGTCCAGATCACTAGTGAAAAAGTTAATGGATCCTCCGGGCCAATATCCTGGGAATTTCGGGGACCTGCTCTCTTCTGTCCATACTCCCTGCAGGCCCTGTACCCAGCAGAGCACAGACGAGGGACACGTATAGCCTGGCCCCCTGCAGAGAGAGGCTGAGGCAGCCCAGGAGCCATGATGCATGCAGAGGACAGAGGGCCAGGCAGGAACAGCCTGGCAAGCATCGTTCTCAGGGTTTGGGGTGGGGGCTGGAACGCACAGGATGTCCTGCCTCTGCCTCATGGCCACCTCTAGGCCATTCTGTCAGCCTGCACTGGGACCTGGGCCTTTCTCTTCTCTACCGTCCCAGCCCCACCTGCCCGCAGCCCTCTCCAGTGCTCTCAAATCATGCCAGCTTCCGGGAAGACTGGTCTGAGGACCTTCAGGCCCAAATCATCAGAGTCACCCTTGTTTCCCACTCCCGCGAGCTGGCCACATCCCTGCCTGTAGAATGGGTGGGTGAGCTGCCTGGAGCCGCTGGCGTGGGTGGGCCTCCTGCTCCACCCCGCGCTCCCTCCCTGGGCACAGCCTTGTGTGTCCCCTGGCTGGAGTCGGGGAGCTCCTTCCTGTGCCTCTGCCAGGCCTGGCCCTGCACATAGCCTGGCCAGACACCCAGTGCTGCCCTGAGGCCAGAGGAAGGACATGCGAGAGGACAGACAGAGACGGTCAGCCTCAGCTGTCCCAGTAGGCCCTCAGGCCAGGCCTGTGCACACCCTCCATTTCCCAGCATCCACCCTCGGCGCGTGGGCAACAGGAGCCCTTGGGAGCCTTGAGAACATCTGTTCCAGCCCTTCGTTCCCGCACACGGCACCAGGCGGCTCAAAGGCTGATGCTGGGGAGGAAGCTCCCAACGCAGCAAGTCAAATCAGGAGAGGAGCATGGCTGCCCGCTCCTGCGACTCCCTGCGCCTGCTGGCACCGCCAACACCAGTGCAGGGGCCAGCTGCCCATGAAGCTGCCTCCCCACCCCACACAGACACCCCTAGGCTCCTATCCACCTGAGCACCCACCGCAGCCTGGGCAGACCTCCAGGGAAGCCCCTGTATGCCCCCCAGATGGGGCAGGGGCTGCCACACACATCTGGGCCACCAGTGCCTGGCATAGCATTTGTACCCAGAAGGGGCACAGTTACCGCTCTTCCTCTCCAACCCTTCCCGCGCCTCTGCTCAGGGTGCAGGGAGAGTCTTCATCCCCCACTGCAGACACCATCTTGTTCCCCCAGGCCTCGGGCCCAGAGCTCAATCCCACAGCACCCTCGGGCCCCTCAGCCAGCACACCCAGCGGGTAGGACTGAAGTTCCCCTTTCCTGACACCCGGGGGCTCCTGGAGGGGAGGGGCTGGCGTCACACCTGGAATCGGAGGCCTCAGACCTCTCTCCAGCACAGTCCAATCCATGGGTGGGTCGGTTTGCTCCTTACAGAGCTTTTGAATTTTTGAAAGGCCCGAGATGTACCCCCTAGAAATTCATGTGTTGGGGTCCTAACCCTCCAGTACCTCAGTATTTGGAGGTAAAGGCCTTTAAAGAAGTAATCAAGGTAAAACAAGGGTGGATGGGTGGTCCTAGACCAATGTGACTGGTGTCCTTCTAGGAAGAGGTGATGAGGACACAGACCTGACCTCACAGAGGGAAGACCACTCGAGGACAGAGGGAGAAGACGCCAAGGGGAGAGGCCTCAGGAGGACCGGGCCTGCCCCCACCCCGGTCATGGACTTCCAGCTCCAGGACCCAGACAGACGAGATGACGTTGTGATGTTTTAGCCCCAGTCTGTGTTGTGTGACAGCAGCCCTAGCAACCTAATAGCGAGGGTTTCATGCATCGGGGCTTGCAGTTTCTCTTGGAAAACTCAAAGACGGGCATCCGGGGCCACATCCCAACGTGCAACAACCTGCTGGCGCCAAGACATGGTCCCTGCCTCTCCCACTCCTCCATCCTCCCGGCCACCTGCAACCCCAGACCTCAGCAAAGGGCAGCAGGGGTGGCCTGGAACAGCACTGAAATCCCACCAGTCAGCACATTCCCACTGACATTCTCCCCCCGCCCTGTTACAGGTGGAGGAGGCGGGGCTCAGGCTCCCAGGTGCTCCCCGCACCCCCAGCCCCCAAGCTGCAGCAGCCACCAGCCTGCTCCCCTCCCGCTGCCCTCAGGCTCAGCCCCCATCCCCACCTGCACTCCAGGCTGCAGGCTCCAGCCCCGCCCTCCCTCTGCACCCTGGAGCACCCACCTCCCGCCTCCAGCCCAGGCCTACCCATTCACAAGGAGAAAAGGCCATGAACATGGACAACGGACACAGGGCCTCACCCCCTCTCCAGGGATGTGTACACGAAGCCCCCACATCTGTCCCTCCTCAGACAGGATGGCACTGCCCAGCCTCAGGAATGGGTCCCTGCCACCGCTGCTGAGGGAATATAAATCAGGGACAGTGGGCCAATTCAATCCATCTGGAGTCACCTGGAGTCTCCTGTCCTTCCCCTGATGTGTGCCCACCTTGGCCCCCCTGTCATGGAGAAGGGGGACATGGGGCTGCCCTCCCTCCCTGTCCCACAGTCCTGGAGATCCAGGTCTGACACACGGAGATCATCGAGAAAAGCAGGCCTGGGTTCGCCCACCGCCCAGAGTGGCGATTATCAGCTCGGCGCCAGATAGAAGGGAGAAGAGATGTGGCCTGAATGGAGCTGCTCTCTCCAGGCCCCAGCTGCAGGCGTCAGAGGGGCAGGCCCTGGCTCAGCAGGTGTCTTTCTCCCAGTTCTGCACCTGCCTCTCCTTGCCTCTTCTGTCTGGTGCCGGAGAAGGCCATCTCTGGGCCTCACCGTCAGGGCCCCTGATAGTGTGTGAGGAAATGGGGAGGGGGCTGCAGCCCCCATGTCGTGCCTTCCTGCCATGATCTGCTTTAGGGGGTGGCAGGGCCCACCCTACCCCACAGCAGTTGAGCCCCGAGGCCCCCCTAGCCAGCTACTTTGAGTTTTAAGACGTCATTAAAAAGATGAGTCTAAAAGAAAAATCTATTAAAATTAAAATTAACAATTCCACATGCTCCACAAAGCCTTGTCAAGAAAAACCTTGCAGCGTACCCGAGGGCTGCACAGGGCCCTTCAGTGCCGTTTGTGATAGCGAAATGTCGGGGACGATGGAAATGTCCAATCAGCAGCAGACCAGCCGAGCAAGCTGGGCCCACGGAGAGGGAAGGCCCACGCACCACCGGCACAGAGCTCTACGCGCGTGCTGTCGGGGAAAGGGTGGTTTGTTTACAATACAACAGCAGGGCCCAGGCCGCGCTCCACGAGCCACCTCTCGCTCCCTGCAGTCACGCTGGTCATCCACTCAGTCCACAGAACCCCCCACGGCCTGCTGCCTGCCTGCCCCGAGCTGAGCACTGGGCACCGAAATAACAATAGTGGACGCTTGTTGTATTCAGGTGCTGGGCTCCCGAAACACAGCCCCGCAGACGGGCTGTCCAGACGACAGAACACATCACTCACGGTCCTGTCTGCTGGAAGTCCGAGATCAGGGTGCCAGCAGGGTGGGTTTCTTCTGAGGCCTCTCTGCTCGGCTTGTCAGTGGCATCTGCTCCACATGTCCTCCGTGGTCTTGTGCCTGTGCACCAATCTCCTCTTCTTAGAAGACCACCGGCCATATTGGATCAGTGACCTCATTTTAGTTTAATTACTGCTTAAAGCTCCTATCTCCAAATGCTGCCACACGCTGTGGTACTGGGGGTAAGGCCTTCAACATGTGAATTTTAGGGGGACACAATTCAGCCCACAACACTTCAAATGTGTTGAGCACGTCCTATGTGTGAGGCAATATTCTAAATGCCGCATCTGGTTTAATTCTCTCAACGACCCTCTGAGGCAAGAACTGTTTTTAACATGCCCATGTTACAGATGAGAAAACTGAGGCTCAGCAAGGCGAGGGCAGTCGTCCAAGGTCACCCAGGCGTAGCTGCTTCCATTCCTCCACCGCCTTCCCAGCACCCGTGCTCATTGGTGTGTGCGTCGTCTGTGAGCCCGGCTAGAAGGTGGGCCCCGCGAGGGCAGAAGCTGACTGCACCACCCTCATGCCTGGCACAGGGAAGGTGCTGGGAGAGGGGTGATGACCAGAGAGCAGTGGCCCTTCATGAACTGCAGCCCCCCAAGAGGGTTGCCCTTCAATGCCCAGTACAGAGCTGAGCCCTCTGGCCCCTTGACAGCCACCCCAACTCCCCAGGCCCCGGGCCTGCCCAAACACAGGAGCCGCAGGGCCATGCAAACGGCGCAGCCCTTTGGTAAAGATCAATGCCATCGCCAGCCAGCAGCTGGGCCAAGCTTCCCGGTGCTCCACGGTATCCCAGCAACAACACGCGCATCCCCTTGTCTGCAGGCTGCTGGAAGACGCTGCTGTCAGACACAGAGCCCTGCCAGCCCGGCCCTGCTAGGGAGCCACTGAGCTTGCAGCCCCCACCCAGGCTGGCATGGGCTGGGCAGACCCCAGGGCTCTGTGGGCTCACCTCCTGGGCCAGAGACAGACCCCCAGCAGGCGAGGCTGAGAAAGGTGTCTGGGTCAAAGACCCCAGCACACAGTCCCCAGGCTCTGCTGCCCTCCCAGTGGGCAGTTAATCCTCTTAGATCAGGGCACACTGCAGGGAGGTCTGTCTGCAGTGTGAGCAGTTACATTTGACAAGAGTCTCTAAACAGATGCATGCTGGAGATGCAAAGTGCTCGTATCAGGAAGGGATTATCCTCATTCACTCTTATCAGCTATGGAAGTGGGCGCTGAACCCAGACCCAGTGGAGGGAGTCCAGGCCCATCTGCTCCCTACAGCAGCTTGTGTGGTCAGGGTGCCCGATTCAGTGCCAGGGAGCCTGGCTGGCTGTGAGCCCTTCCTCTGCGCTCTGCCAGGGTGGGGCCGCCAGCCATGGGCCTGGGGGAGGGGCTTGGGGAGGCTGGAGCCCAGCCCCAGGCTCATCAGGCTGCTGCTCCTCTGAACTTGCGGATTTTTAATTACCCTGTCTTACTATTTCCTTGGTCTCGTTTATTCTGTTAGCTACTGCTATTTACTCCTCTACTTTAAACTTTTAAAAATCTTCATATCTCTTTTCCTGTTTTATCTCATCCTTTTATTGTGGAAGCTGTCAAATAATTCCATCTGGCTTATTTATTTTACCTTTTCTATATTTACAATTTGTCGTTTCATGTCCGTCACATTGCATTTTGAAGAGTCTTCTTTTCCTGCCTGGCCATGTCAGGGGTGGTAGCATGTTTGGAGGTAAGAGCCCAGGTGTGGGAGCCAAGCAGACACTAATCCAGATGTGGCTCCGCCGGGCTGGCGACTTGGCCTCCGAGTCACTCAGATGAAAACCGGGCATAGGCATACCTATGGGAGGATCACACCTGTGCAGGGCTGTTACTCTATAGCACCTGGCACAGGGCACGCCTGCCGCAGGGGCACAGTCATTGCCAGTGGATGTTAATACTGGTGTCAGGAGTCTGGGATTCTGGTGTGTCCCAAATTGCAGGATGGATGGTTTTTGTCTTTCTTCCCCATGTCTGGGCAGCTGTGAGGAGGGTCTCAGCCACAAGCCAGAAACCTGGGTGCAGGGGGGAGGGACAGACCAGTCTGGCTCTGCCCAGCCCACCCCTTGCCCTCTTTGGGACACTGCCCATCTCTGGTTGGGAGGAGAGCTGCCAATCCGACACAGTGCCCCACCCCCCTGCTGCAGGATTGGACAGTCCACCCATGCTGGACCAATCAGCATCCTTCCTCAGTGCTTTTTAACTGGACCCAAGGCTTGAGGCCCCTTTCCTCTGGAGGAGAGGTGCTGAAACAAGGTTCTGCCACTGTCAGGAGCCTGGAGGGGAAGAAGCTGGCCTGGGTAGGCCCCAGGAGCGGACAATGGAGGGTCCAGGCACACCGGGCCTGGTGCTCGGGTCCCTTGGAGGCAGCAACAGTTTGGTTCTAAGAGCCCTTGAACTGGTTTGAGCTGGCTTCTGACACTTGCAGCCAAGAATCCTAACTCAGAGAGCCCACGCCTCTGCCAGGCCTCTAAAGATGGATTCCCACAAGCTGAGCACCCTGCTTAATTCAGACAGACTCTGGGGCGGGGGGTGCTTCCCAGGGAACATGTGACTGAGCCCACCTACCAGGCACAACTGGCTTCTCTCAGGAAAGCACCAACCCCTTTATGGACTGGCTCAGGAGCTGAAGCCTGGGGGTGGTTTCCACACCCTCCCTGGCAGGCTCCTTTGCAGGTGCACAAGGGGACACCCTAGCAGGTGGTACCCAGGAGCAGGGCCACAGGCCTGAGTGAGTAGGGCGCCCAGGCTGCCCATGAGGACACTGCATGGTCCGAATCTCAACCCCCAGAAGGTGACGCTGAGAGCCTGAGACGGGGTAGGGCTGCAGGTGGGGCATGGGGTCCACTTTTCTGACCTCACCTCACACTCCTCCTCCAGCTCATTCTGCCCCACCCTTGCCTAGAAGTTTCCCTGCCCTTCCCTAACAGGCCGTGCCCACTCCTGCCTTCTCTGCCTGAGACCCACCTCCACCAGCTAGCCACGTGACGACCTCCTCACTCTCTTCAGGTGTGCAACTTTCCAGAGAGACCTCCCCAGCTAGCTCCATTGCGCCAGCCTTGTTCTCTCCTTGGCACGTGTCACCGTCTGCCATGCTGTGTGTCTATGTGTTGGTCTGTTTTCTATCTGTACCCGCTAGAATGCATGCTATCTCAGGGCAGAGACTTGGCTTTTCTTCATGGCTATGTGCTCAATGTCTAGGACTTCAAAGGGATTTAACACGTACTTTGTTTTATTTTTTTGGAGACAGAGTCTCACTCTGTTGCCCAGGCCAGTGTGCTGTGGCGTCAGCCTAGCTCACAGCAACCTCCAACTCCTGGGCTTAAGCGATCCTCCTGCCTCAGCCTCCCGAGTAGCTATAGGCACGCGCCACCACACCTGGCCGATTTTTTCTATTTTTAGTTGCCCGCCTAATTTTTTTTCTTCTATTTTTTTAGTAGAGATGGGGTCTCGTCCTTGCTCAGGCTGGTCTTGAACTCCTGAGCTCAAGCAATCCTCCCGCCTCGGCCTCCCAGAGTGCTGGGATTACAGGCGTGAGCCACCGCGCCAGCCTCGACACATACTTTTTGAACAAATGAGTGAATAATGGCTTGAGAAGGGAGCCGCCCTGAGAAGGCGCCGTTTGAGCTGCAGCAGCCACCTGGAGATCTGGGAGGGGGGGGAGCGCAACCGCAAAGACCCTGGGGCAGCAGCGAGAGGCAGAAAGGGGCCCGCGTGGCCAGAGCAGAGTGCGTGGGGAGCATGGAGCAGGAGGTGAGGACAGGGCAGCAGTGCGGGGCACTGTCCGCCTTGCCGAGAACTTTGGGGTTTATTCCAACAGTCCCGGGAAGCCCGTGGAGGCTTTTCGGCAGGACAGTGCGCTAACCTGATTCCAGAATGAGTGGGCTGGCAGGGAACAGAGTCTGTGGCTGGCAGAGGCCCATGCCAGGAGGTGTCCTCAGAACCCAGAAGTGATGAGAAGCCTCTGGCTGCCCTGAAGCATGGGGGTTGCTGAGGGTGGGCTTCATGGAGGAGGGGACATCCTTAGCTGTGAACAGCCCTACCACACAACATTCATGGTGTTTCCCTACACTCGATTAACGTCCGGGTCTGGCCCCAGAGGACACTGCCACAGCCTCCACTTGCCAGCAACAGCAAGCAATAGCAGTCAGCTGAGAAGTCCAGGCCCATCCTCTGTGAGCCCTCCTCTCAGGCAGTGAGGGTGCAGGGGGAGGAGCCCAGCTGGGGAAGGGTGCAGGGGGAGGAGCCCAGCTGGGGGAGGGTGCAGAGGGAGGAGCCCAGCTGGGGGAGGGTGCAGGGCGAGAAGCTCAGCTGGGGGAGGGTGCAGGGGGAGGAGCTCTGCTGAAGGAGGGTGCAGGGGGAGGAGCTCAGCTGGGAGAGGGTGGGGGGGGGAGGGGGGGAGGAGCTCAGCTGGGGGAGGGTGCAGGGGAAGGGGCCCAGCCTGGTGCCTGGGCTGCCTGCTAAGCCTCCTGGGCTGTACTCCATGAGGGTGGCTACTAGCCAGACCAGCCACATCTACACTGTCAGGTCCCACAAGAAGCAGGGGCAGAGGTGTGGGTGGTGATCTGCCCCTCAAGGTGATCTGAAGCACAGACCACACCACCACATGGAAGGCAGGGTGCATGCCACTCACACAGGCAGCACCGGCCACAGGGGCCAGATCCAGAGCGGGCTGGCGGGCTGCCTCCGAGGAGGCGGTGCAGAGATCTTCTGGAAGCAGGCTTGTCAGAAGGAGGAAGATTCCCATCCTTATACTCATTTAACCCGGAGCCACCACCTCCTCTGCAGGTACCAACTGTATCCACAAGGAGCGAGGCAGTTTTTAAAACCACTCAGAAAAGCCATCTTCTCACTTCTGTTGCAGGACCATGAAAATGGCTCACCCTGTTTACGTAACCGAGGGAGACCTTCAACACAGAAAAAGGGAGATGTGCCCAGAGGAGCCTGGGGCACCACGAAACCGCCTGCTGCTTCGGAGGAGAACAAAGACACTTCCCACCCCTGCAGGGTACCTCTCTGCTGGGGCACCTGTGCCAAGGCAGGCAGGTGTCTAGCGTGTGGCCTGGAGAGGGAGGGGCTGTCGCTGCCCAGGGGCCGTGGACGAGGCGGGGCCGGGAATCCAGCCAGCCTAGGGGTTTGGACATCACCCTGGGAGGATTTCTGTCAGGAATTCAGAAGAGGGATTGAGTGTCCTAAATGTGACCACAGGCCTTCATTGTTCCAGGAAAGAGCTCACTAGATCCTGCCTGATTGGGAAAATGCTCACATCTGCTTAGCCGGGCAGGGGGTGGGGGGTGGTGGTGGAGCAGTGTGCAGTGGATGCTGGCAGAAGCGGAACCGGGACGCAGGATGAGGATGCGGGACGGGAGATGGACAAGGGATGCATCACAGTCAAGAGTTCCCTATGCCGGGCACGGTGGCTCACACCTGTAATCCTGGCACTCTGGGAGGCCAAGGCAGGCGGATCGTTTGAGCCCAGGAGTTCAAGACCAGCCTGAACAAAATTGAGACCTCCCCCTCTACAGGCACACACCTGTAGTCCCAGCTACTCAGGCGCCTGAGGCAGGAGAATCGCTCGAGCCCAGGAGTTTGAGGTTGCCGTGAGCTACGATGATGTCACTGCACTCTAGCTGGGGTGACAGAGAGAGATCCTGTCTCAAAAAAAAAAAAAAAAAGAGTCCTCTGTGATTTTCAGGACTGAAACACCCATCCTTTCAAGCACCCACAGCGTGTGCGATGTAGGGTCTGTGGGGCAAAGGGTGGCCCTGGAGCTCAGCATCACGGCCAGCTGGGCAGAGGCTCTGCCTACAGACCAGCCTGGGCTCGCTGCAGACACTGGCTGTCATGGAAATAACCTGGAGCTTTGGGGAAGGAGTGGGGTGGCGGGGGACAGGCTGTGATGCCGTCATGGGTGGGGCTGCTGCCAGAGCCCAGCCGGAAGCGAAGACCCTCCAGGCCTAGCCATGAGGGAGGAAAGAGACGCAGGGGAGGGATAGAGAGAGGGAGCGGCCAGCCCCTTCCTGGTGCCAGGAAGCACCAGGGAAGCCTCAGGCAGGCCACGACAGCCTCTGAGACGTGCCCGACACAGAGCCACACATACAGGGGTGCGGCCATCACATGTGCTGTATCCCACCTGCTCTTAGGGACTTGCATTTCCTTGTCCATCCAATGGTGGTGATGTCCCCCAGCTCACAGCAGTGACAGCGGCACAATGCCCAGCCCACTGCCTAGCACCCCGGGCTGTGCATCACAGCTGAGGGATACGTGCTCCTAGGTGCCACCACAGTCCTCGAAGCTGGCACCCACCCAACTCCTATCCCTCCACCCAGAGTACTCATGCTCTCTCCAAAACCTGGAACCGATCCCTCCATTCCCTGCTGCAAACCTGCCCATCACTCCCCATGTCCCACAAGATACAGGGCAACTGCCTTAGCCTGGTGCACAGGACTATTACCCAGCCTGGCCCATGCTTCCTGGATGGGCCACCAACCACAGCTGCACACAGACACTTCATGGCCTGGTCTCCAGGTCTGTGTCACTGACCAGGCAGGGTGGGGGCGGTATCCCATGCACCCATTGGGAAGCAGTAGAGTCTCACACCTCAGGGTCTTCAGACACGGATTCATGTCCGCTAATCCCAATGCAGCCTTGGGCAAAGCAGTGGCCTGGCCGTGCCCAGGTCCCTGCTGTAGACGGGAGGTGACATGGTGAGAGTATGAAGTCATGCCTGGGCAGCACAGGAGAGAGAGTTTGGGGTGCATTTATTTGGAGAGAGCCTTTGCCATGTTAGGAATGCCCCTCCAAGGGGACAGGTGTAGGGTATCCTCCTTCACTGCTAGCCTAGTGAGGGCACTTCCGTGGGGTCCCTTGGAGGCCTTGGACACAGGGGCTGGTGTCTGACTCCCACGTGGGAGCAGCATCTGCAGAGTTGTCGCCATGGGAGCAGATTCTGAGTGGCTGCCGCTGGGAGCAGCCTCCCTCTTGGTGTCCCGCAGGGCCAAGGATGCAGGACGCTCCTGGGGACCCTCAGCCCGAGAGGACGAGGGGACTTGAAGAGGAGGCTGTGCACAATGAGACTGCAGGGAAAGCAGATGCTGAGGACGCCAGAGGGGCTGGCAAAGGAACAGGCGCACCATCCCCACCAGGGGAGTTGCAGCAGGAAAAGTCCAGCGGGGAACTTTCGGGGCACCGTCAAATGGCCCATGTGAGAGGACAGCTGCCAACACCCTGCAGGCGGAGAGCAGGACGGGCCTCCCTGGCGGGCACGGTTAGGCTGGCGGCTGGAGAGAGGCTCTAGACAGAGGAATGGGGAAGGCAGCCTCACCGAGAGGGGACATCCAGCCACGTTTGGAGTTGAGGCCACTATTTTAAACTGGACATACTCATTTCTGAATGTAGTTTGTGTTAGGCCTATTGCCTGTGTGAGACCTGGCCAGTTTCCATATGGGGAGGACAACACCTCCTCCAACCAAATGCATCTTAAGGGCACAGCAGAAAGACTCTTGTGTTCTGATCTTGTTGGGAGAGGGGTTTGCTCACCGGTCCCGTTGAATGCACCAGCTTCCACCAGCTGCACGTGCCTGTCCCGCCTGCTCTCACTAACGCAGTTTTATAACATGCATTTACTTCATGGGTCAATAACTGTGTGGGATGGTGATGCATTTTTGGTTGCTATTTCTTTAAGGACTTACAAAGTGAAATGCTTCTTGAGACATTGGTTTATGGTTTTAGCTTCCTTTTAAATAAACTCCTTTCTTGCTTGCTTTGAACACGTTCTTCTGGAGAATTAGTGTTTTAACAAGTCCTTATATTTGTGTTAATTTTCCTCACCGTCTTTATGGAACTTGTTAGTTACCGTCTGTGGCTGCGTTGTCTCTTGCTGTGTCCCATTTCCTTACGGAGCCACCTTTATTTTGCTGTTTCCTAGACCCCGGCCACGTGGCTGGGTCAGGGCACAGGCTCGGAAGGCAACGCCCTGCACGCTGCTCCACAAGCTCAGGTGAAGCCCTTCCCTCTCTCACTAAGCTCCAAGAACCACGTCTTGGTGGTTTCTGTGAGACAGAAATCGTGGCTGGTGGCCGTGGGCATTGGAGAGAACGCGCTTGGTGATGCCTGCCGCGGTGCACGGCCCCCACCACGCGGTGGGCACTTGGAACACTGTGGCCACATGCTCTCTGCCGATGCCTATGCTCTCCCTCCTTCCAGAACTGAGACAGCATGCAACTATTTATCCTTTTAATTTTTTAATGACCTTTTAAATCATCAGGAATTCCTCGTAATGTCTGGGGTTGATATGGGTTAAGGTTTCTTTTTCCCTAGATTAAAATCCAATTTTCCATCTACACCTATTTAACAGCTCCTCCACACAGGAAGAAATTACTTTTGTGAATTTATTTTAAAACCTGGAAATTGTTTGACCACTTATTT
Source organism: Varecia variegata (assembly GCA_028533085.1). Lineage (NCBI taxonomy): Eukaryota > Metazoa > Chordata > Mammalia > Primates > Lemuridae > Varecia > Varecia variegata. The sequence goes on from CM052443.1 coordinate 49,755,219, forward strand.
ATCTGTCCCTCTGCTGCAGATCACAGCTTCTGCTAACACAGACGCATGCAAGCCCCCAGCTTATTTTTTTCACTGAATTCTTCCCTCTCCTCACATCCCCATCCCGTCCGTCCCTCTGTCGGTGCGTGTCCAGTGAGCCTGACCCGTGCCGAGCCCTGCAGGCCTCCCCGGGAAGGACTGGGCGGAACCGTGCGCATGTTGCCGATTCACACTGACATCGCTGGGTTCTAAACTCCATTCCATTCCACCTTCCTGTCTACGGAACTGTATGAACAGCTCATTCAGTGTTTCTTCCCCCTGCGCGGTGCACTGAAATTTGTATCCGTGTTGAACCTATAACATTCCCGTGGCTGTGAACCCAAAGTCCGGCCCCAGCTCCTGCCATCAGAAACAATGTCATAGGAGGCATAGCAGCGACGGCCCCTCTGGCATCCCTGTGATCACCTCCCTCAGTTTCCTGGATCGACGGGCGTGAGCACACTCAGCTTACCGATCTCTGCCCAGGTGCCCACCGGGATGACTGGACCGCCTGCGCTCCCGAGAGCCTGCCCGAGCCTTCCAGCACACAGCCTCGCCAACACGGGTCAGGGCCGCCACTCTGCTGGATGTGCAGTGGCATCTCACTGTTGCTTTCATTCGCATTTCTTTACCATTGCTGTGTTTGAGTCTCTTCAGACACCAGCTGGCCATTTCAGCCCCTCCTCTTCTCCCTTCTCATTGTTCTGTTGGGTTACGCGTCTCTTATACAGACTGACAGACACCTTTCTACATTCTAATAGTCCTCCCTTAGCATTTGCGGGCAGCACCAACATCTCTCAGTCCTCCCTCTGTTGACCTGGGCTGTGGTGCTCTTCACTTGGCAGACGGCCTTGGTTTGGATTCAGCCAAATCCATCCACTTTCACCTCTAGTGTGCACGTGGGGAGCTTTGTTTAAGAAGTCTTTCCCCAGCTCCAGGTCACAAAAATGTTAGCCTGCACATTCTTCTGCCAGCTTTCAAGCTCCTCCTTCCATCCATAGGCCTTTTATCCATCCAGAAGCCACCTGGGTACTGACATGACCCCGAAGTCCAGCTCCAAAGTGAGCTGACTTTTCCAGCCTCCTCCACTGAACAACCTGGCCTCTACCCAGTCCTCTGTAGTGTCACCTTTGTTGTGCATCAAGTTTCCATGTACAGCAGGTCTGTTGTGAGCTCTCTATTCTACAGCCTCATGTCCTGGCCTGCACTGTTGCCAGGACCACAGCCTTGACAGCACTGGGACATCTGCTCAGAAATTGTCCTGCCTGCCCTCTGCTATTACTTGAACATTTTTCAAAATTGACTTAGATATCTGTCTTAATCTGTTCGAGCTGCTATAACAAAATACCATAAACTGGGTGGCTTATAAACAACAGAAATTTCTCTCTTTCAGTTCTGGAGGCTGCAAGTGCAACAGCAAGACGCTGGCAGATCTAGTGTCTGGTGAGGCCTCTTCCTCATTCATAGATGGCGCCTTCTTGCTGTGTACCCACATGGCAGAAGGGCCAAGGGAGCTCTCTGGGGTCTCTTTCATAAGGGTATTAATCCCGTTCATGAGGGCTCCACCCTCATGACCTAATCACCTGCCAAAGGCCCTACCTCTTAATACTATCACACTGGGGACTAGGTTGAAACGTGAATTTTGGGGGTGCACAAATATTCAGATCGTAGCATTTTTCTTATACCTTGATTCTTCCACAGAAATTTCATAATGAATTTATTGACCCTCTCAACAATTCCAGCTAGAATGTTGACCAGGATTGCATTTAATGCACAGACAAATCTGGAAGAGTTGAGAGCCTGGTAACATTAAGACATCTCCTGTGTGCACACAGCATAGCTTTTCATTTAGTAGTGGCTTCTGCTATGTTCTTTACTGGAATATTCCATTTTTCTATAGTAAGGTCTTGTGGATTGTTAGGCTGACTTCAGGATGGTTTTTAAGTTTTTGCTATTGCAAATGGTGACTTTCTTTTCAATTTCTTGGTTACTTTTCATTAAAAACTTTTTCCTACAAAGAATTTTACAGTATTTTTGGATATTAACATTTTTATAGTACATTTGCTGCATATATGGTTCTTCACTTCATTTTTCAGTAAAGATAATTCATTTGGCTGTCAGTGTCTCATCATCTGATAAGAACAGTGGAGGGTGTGGACAGCAGCCAGCTGTTTGTGCACTGTTTGACGAGCACCTTATAAATCTGTAGTCCAGGAGAAACTCTGCTCTGGCTTCAATACTTGGAATTGCAATAGTGCTGCAAATACTGCTTCTTTTACACATATAAAACAAGGAGTTTTCTGTGTGTTCCAGTCCCCAAATTGAATCAATTAAAAAGAGCCCCACTTTTTAGATAAGGTATTTAGAGGCTTTGCCTTCAGTATATTTACCAGTTTATTATAAACAACTCAAGAACAACCAAATGGAGGCAATGCATAGGGCAAGGGGTCGGGGTGGGCATGGCTCAGAGCTCCCATGTCCTTTCCAGGATGCCACCTCCGCTGCGCCTCAGTGTGTTCACCAACCAAGAAGCTCTGTGACTTATTTTTTGGTTGGTCGTTGCTAAAATAGAGAGTAGCTAGTGGTGTCCGTGAGCTGATAGTGTGTGCAGAATCCTTGCGTGAGCTCCTGTCAGTGCTATTATTTTGTCTGTTGATTCAGTTGGGTTCAGTACACGTGTGATGTTATCATCGGCAAATAAGGAGGATTTAGTCTTTTTCCTTCTGATCCTGACAGGTCTTACTCCATTTCATCCCTCAGAGCAGTAAGCAGCCCCCAGGGGTGGTGCTAACAGTGGGGAGAAGGTGAGCTCGCTGGGAAGGTTCTCAGTGTCTTCGCCAAGCTGCCTGCTTGCTGTAGGCTTTGGAATGTAGGAGTTGTTATGAAGTTAGGACGTTCCTGCCTCTTCCTAGTTTTCTGATAGTTTTTAGAAATCATACATAGGCATTGAACTATGTTTTTATGAATCTGTGAAGATCATTGAAATCAGCATTCTTAAAAATATAATATTTAAAAGCCAAGAGTGTCCATTTTTCTCAGGAACACTTGAAAAATCTAAGGGAACCAACAGACCCTGCAAGGTAACAGGTCAGGTGCGGACGACGGCAGAGCCGCCTGGGCCGGAAGTGAGAATGTGAGGCATTAGACTGGGACTGCAGCAAGAGAGGGCGCTTCTGACTGGCTGTGGGGGGAGCTGGCTGCCTTGGGGCAGTGGGGCTGTTTGCTGTGGCTAAGAGGGGCAGTGTCCAGGGTGAGTCCTCTCCTGGCCCCATGCCTCAGGCCACTGCCCGTCACCCCTACCTCTGCGGGGCCTTGGACTGCAGCTCGGTGTGCTCCCCAGGCGGGAGGGGGGACAGGCCCACCAGAGAGGACCTGGGTACAGCTGGTGCTGGGAGGACTGCAGGCCGGTCCCCCCACAGCCCTGCCCCCACTGCGCACCAGCCAACTACCACTAGGGGAAAAGCTCTTGGAAGAGAGCAGTCCCTAGGCTGCGGGACACAGAATGTCTCTGAGGGGCAGTGCCACTTGGTCAGGGGGCAGCTCAGCGCAGCCATCAAGCCCAGCCCCTTGGCTGGCTTTGGGCTGTTTGTCCTGGGGTGCACCCCTCCCACCCCAAATCCACTGGGAATGTTCCAAGCTCCTGAAACTAGCCCCATCCACACTGGACTCATCCCCAGACGGAGAACTGATACCACCAGGGGACACTGACAATGGTGTCTTTCACTTAACTAACAAAGAGCTTGAGCCACAATCTGCAAATGACAGTTGGCAGGCAAAGCCAGGTGTGGCTTTGTTCAACCTGCTCCGTGTTTTAAACTTTTGGAAACAGGCTGCCTAAGCAGGGCATGCACTCCGCCGTGGCCACAGACCCAGCACTCCCTTCCGTTCGACATCTAGCCTGATTTACTGATGTCACTTACTTGGTCCCCTGGGCTTTGAGCTTGCGAGTCCCACTGAAGTACACTTTGGGGTTCCTCCTGCCCTTACTCACCTAATAATGGTCATTCTGTGGTTTTGCGTACGAGACACACCTCAGGGACAAGCCACATGACCCCCTTTAGGATGGAGAGCCCAGACAGGGTGGAGTGGGAGGGGACTCAGATGATGACCTTGACACGTGTGAAGCAATGTCTTGCTCCTCTTTGAGTTTTCTTTCAGTAACTTGCTACTGAAGGGTCTCCCACCGGAGAAGCCCTCTGGAAGAGTGGACAGTTTCTGACTAAGCTCAGAGAGCCATGCCAGAGCAGACCCCTCGTCAGTCTGTTCACTTCACGGCCTGGTGGTGGCCGCATGGCTAACCCCAGCCTGGCAAACCGGTGGGAGATGTGCCACCTCCAATCAGTCTCCAAAATTTATTTACGGACAAGACAGATGACATCAGCATGTTTTCCCTCCCTGGATCTCATCTGCTCCCAAAGCCCCTAAATTTCAAGGGAAGGGGTTACCAACTCAGTGACAAAACAAGTGAAGTTTAGCACGTATGAGAAAAATCACACTGTTCACTCAATATATCTTTGTCATTTCCTGAGAGACATGAGTACAGAGAATTGGATTCATAGCAATGAGCACAACGGCAGCATAAATATGAAGACATACGGCCACCCTTAATTCAGACAGACACTGAAGGGACAGGCAATCCCACGCTGACAGCTAGGATTTTCAAGAGCAATGGAGAGACTGATTTTTGAATGAAATCTTCTGATTTTTAAAAATTGGTTCTTTTTTTAAAAAAAAAACAACACTCCGTCTGGGTTGTCTGCCTCCAGCCACGATGGTATGATTGGTATCACATTGTCCTTCTGACTTGAACAGCTGTAAAAATGGGCAAAATATATATAGCAAGTGTGGTCAGGCATTGGACAACAGCCAGGTCAGGTCCACAATCCCTGGGAGAAGGAAGCACGTCAGGGGAGCCCTGCATACACCAAGACTCCTCACCTAGGACAATCGCCCGGCACAGCAAGGAAGGGGGTGCCCTGCAGGCCTCACAGAGAGAGCACGGTGCTGTGCTGAGGAGGCAAGGCTTCGGGTTTGGCTGATGAAGCACCTGACACTTAAGGAGTTGGCTATCATAGAGGAGGGAAGCACGTAGAGCGATTGGAGATTTTGGCTGCCAGCTGGTCTGCACATGTGCAGGGAAAGATTGAAAGATCCAGCAAAGAGCAGTAGATACACAGCTGGAAGCAGAACTGAGATATTAAATACTAACGGTCAGGCTGCACTAGGAGACATTGGAGTTCTGGCTCAACCAGTGAAGAGACATCTTTAAGACATTGAGCTAAGCCACCAGAGCCCACATCTCATGAATAAGGACCATGTCATAGAGAAGTGGTTCTCAATTTGGGTGCAGGGGTGATTTTGCCCCTTCCCAAAGGACATGAGGCAGTGTCTGGAGACATTTTTGACTGTCATGAGGGCAAGTGCTACTGCCATCTAGTGGGTAGAGACCAGGCATGCTGCTGAACATCTGCACTCACAAGACAGTCCCCCACTACAAAGAATTTTCCAGCCCAAAATGTCAGTAGTATCAAGGTTAAGAAATCCTACCCTAGAGTAAGTACCACCCTAGACCCTGAGGGAGCTGGTACCCAGCCTCCCCAGTGGCCCCACTGATGCTGACCTGTCACTCATACCCTCGTATGGTCCCCCTAGGGAGAACCTGCGTGGGGCAAACAGAGGCCTCTGGCCAGAGTCAGCCCTGAGCAGAGGCCAGCCAGAAGGAGCGTGCGTGCAGATGCGTGCATGCGTGCGCAAGCATGTTCTGCAGCCACAGTGGAGCCATGGATGACTGTTCCACTCGGCAACAGCTTGATTGCAACCTTCTGGGAAACTCTGAGCCGGAACCATCAAGCTAAGTCACTCTCAGCTTCCTGATCCCCAAAAATGATGTGATAATGAATTTTTTGTTGTTTTAAGGAGTTATTTTGAGGGGGTAATTTGTTACACAGCAATAGATAACTAATACAACCCTGCCCTAGCAAAGCCTAAAACCAAGCCTTGGTAGGACCATAAAGAGCTGCCAGGAAATTAACTATCTGTCAGAACAAAACTCAAAACTCTTAAAGGAAGGAAACATAATCTAGATTCCTTAAAATACATAATGCTCAATATCCAGCATATAATGAAAAATTACTAGGCATGCAACAAAGCAAAAAATATGGTTCATCATTTTTGAAAAGCCATTGATAGTAACAGATCCTGAGATGACCCAGATGTTAGAATCAGCAGATGAGGGTTTTAAAAAGGATATTAGATCTACGATTATGAACTTAAAAATAGATCTTAATGAGTGAACAGATGGAAAATTTCAGCAGAGAAATAGAAATTATGTGAAAGAAACAAATGGAAATTCTGTAACTGAAAAGAAAACATCAGAAATCAAAATTTTACTACATTCGCTACAAGGAAATTTAAGATGGCAGGAGAAAGAGCCAATAAACTAGAGATAGATTCATAAAAATTTCTACTCTGAAGAAAAAGATAAAAAATAATACTAAAACATAAATAGAATGGAATCTCAGTGACCGATGAGACACTATTAAGCAGACTAACGTAAGTGTAATTCAAGTCTCAGAGAAAGGCAGAGATGGAATGGGAAGAAAAAACATTTTGAGGAAATAATGATTAAAATTTTCACAAATGTGGTATCCTGTGAACCCTCAAGCAGGATAAATACAATGAAAACCACAAGCACATTATAGTCAAACTGCTGAAAACCAAAAATGAAGAGAAAAAGTTTAAAAGCAGCCAGTGCAAAATGATGAAATAAACTCAGGGAACAACGACACAAATGATGGCTGTCTTCTCATTAGCAAATGGTAAGCAGATGACCACAGAAGGACACTGAAATGAAGAAAGAACAAAAACTATAATCCAAGAATTTTATATTCGTCAAAACTATTCTTCAAAAATGAAGATGAAACAAAGACATCTCAGATTATGAAAGCTTGAAAGAACTGGTTGCCAGCAGACCTTTGTGTCAGAAACACAAAGACTGTCCTTAGGCTGCAGGGAAATGACTCCAGAGGGAGACAGATCTGCAGGAAGGAATGGCAGCCACTGGAAAAGGTAAACGTGTATTTAAAACTCTAGCTTTTTCCTTAATTTCCTTAAAAGACAAATGCCCATGTATAGTGAAAGTACTAGCATTATAAGGTGGAGTTTATAATATAAAAATAATTACAATTATGGCAATAGCACAAAGTACAGAGAAGAAAGTTATATGTTATTAGTTTCTTAGATTTGTGAAGTGTGAGTAGTAATGTGTGAAGTGAAACACTATTAATCATAAGTAGACTGTGGTAAGAACACATATTATAATTCCCAAAACAGCTACTAAAAAATAAATATAAAAAGGAGGAATATATAAAATTCTCATAGCAGAAATTTTTTGGAAGAATGAAGTACACAATTAATCCAAAAGAAGTTGACAAAAAAGGAAGAGGAACACAAAGCAGATGAGACAAACACAAAACAAATAACCAGGCATTAGACTTAATCAAAACCAGCTATATCAATAATTTAGTATAAATGAGCTAAACACTAACTAAAATACAGTGATATCAGAATTGATTTTTTAGTCATTGATTCAAAAAAATTAAATTGAAATTTAATTAAATTGAAAAAAATTAAATTAAATTGATCAAAAAAATTTTAAAAATCATTGTTTTTTTAAAGTCAATGCCAAACTACAAGAATATGAGATATAAAGACATAGATAAATTGAAAGTAAAAGCATGGAAAAAATATATCATGAAAATGGTAAAAATAAGAAAGACATTGTGGTCATATTAATATATGGCAAAGTAGACTCCAAGACAAAGAGTATCTCCACAGATAAAGAGGGATATTTCACTATGACAAAATGGTTAACACAGTAGAAAGTCATAAAAGTTCTAACTTTGGACCTAATAATTGAGTTTTAAAACTCATAAAGCAAAAACTGAAATCAAAAGAGAGAGAGAGAGAGAGAAATAGACAATTCTCCAATAATAACTGGAGAGTTTAACACCTTTATCTCAGTAATTTGTAGAACAAGGAGACAAAAAATCGGTAAGCATATAAAAGATTTGAACAACACTATCAATAATCTTGATCTAATTGACATTTGTAGAATATCTCACTGTACAATTTCAAAATACACATTATTTTCAATTGCTCATGGAATGTTCACCAAAATATTCTGGGTCATAAAATAAGACTGGATAAATTTTAAAAGATTAAAATCTTATATTATTTCCTGACCACAATGGAATTAAGTTAAAAATCAGTAACAATAAGACATCTAGAAAATCACTCCAAATGTTTAGAAAATAACATACTTCCAAATAACTCATGTGACAAAAGAAGAAATCAATAGTGAAATAAGAAAATATTTTAATTGAATGATAATGAAAACAAAAAAATGCAAATTTTATGGAATGCAATTAAAGCAGTGCTTAAAAGAATATTCATAACTCTAAATGTCTATAATAGGGAAAAAAGCAAAGATTAAAAATCAATAGTTCAAATTTATACATTAGCAATCTAAAAAGGAAGAATATATTAAATCCACAGTAAATAGAAGGAAAGAAATAATAAACAGCAAAAATCAGTGAAATATAAAAAAAAAGCAAGTAAGAGAGAAAAATAATAAAGCCAAAAGACAGCATGTTGGAAAAAATCAATAAAATTGAAAAAACCAGCCAGGCACAGTGGTTCATGTCTGTAATCCTAGCACTTTGGGAGACTGAGGCAGGGGAATTACTTGAGGCCAGGAGTCCAAGACCAGACTAGGCAACATAGCAAGACACTGTCTCTAAAAAAAAAGCGTTTAAATTAGCCAGGAATGGTGGTGAGCACCTGTAGTCCCAGCTACTTGGTAGGCTGAGGCAGGAGGATGGCTTGAGCCCCAGGAGTTGGAGTTGTAGTGAGGTATGATCACACCACTGTACTCCAGCCTGGGCAACAGAACAAGATCCTGCCTCAAAAGCAAAAACAAAAATTGAAAAGACCCAGTAAAGCTGATCAATAAAAAGCACAAATTACGAAATATCGTTTTTAATTGACAATAAAAATTCTTTGTATTTATGATGTACAACATGATTTTTGATATATGTCTACTCAAAATGTCTGAAATGGAAGATCTATCACTATAGATCCTACAGATATTAAAAGAACAATAATGAAATATTATAATCCATTTTATGGCAATAAACTCAACAATTTAGATGGAATGGACAGGTTCCTTAAAAAACACAATTAACCAAAAATGACACAAGAAAAAACAGAAAACGTGAATAGCCCTACTTTTCATTGTCCTATTGCCTCATAACCAATCCCAAAACTTAGTAACTTAAAATAACAATTATTTTGTTGTTGCTAAGTTAACTGACCTCAACTGGGTGGTTCTTCTCCTTCAAATGGTGTTGGCTGGGGTGACTCACTCTGCTGCTTTCAGCTGGCAGCTGGGCCAGGTTGGAAGGGCCAAGGAGTTGTTAGTCATATGTCTGGTAGCTCAGTGCTCCTACATGTGACTCTCTGCAGTATGGTGGTCTCAGTCAGCAGACTGTTTACATAGTGGCTGGCTTTAAGAGAGAAAGCAGAAGCTGATTCTAAAATGCATGTGAAAATTCACAGGACCTAAAATAGCAAAATAAATTTTAAAAAGAATAGCAAAGTTGGAGAATTCCCAGTATCTGATTTTCAAGACTCGCTATACAGCTACAGTAATCCAAATGATAGTCACTTTAGCTGAAAGACAGACACACAGATCCACGGGAAAGAACAGAGACCAGACATAGACCCAAACAGATGTGCTCAATCGATTTCCAATGAAGGTGCCAAGGCAATTCAGTGGGGACACGCATTATTTTTCTATTTCTACATAACAAATTAGCACAAATTTAGCAGTTCAGAATAACACTGATTTATTATTTTACATATAATTATATATTTCACATATTTCGGTGGGTCTCAAGTCCTGGCGTGGTGCACCTGGGTTCTCTGCAGAGGGTTTCAAAAGGTTAAAATCAAGGTGCAAGCCAAGGCTGCATTCCCACGTGGAACTTGGACTCCTCCCCCAAGCAAGTTCCTTTTGGTTGTAGGACTGAGGCCCTCAGTTCCTAGAGTCCACACTCTGTTCACGGCCACGTGGCCCTCTCCACAACAGGACAGCTTGCTTCTTTGAACCTCTTTGACCTCTTTCAAGATCAGGCCAATAGAGGATAATTGTCCTTTTGATTAAGCCAAAGTCAACTGATTAAAGACTTTGATTACATCTGCAAAATCGCTTTCACTGTATAATTTACAGGCGTGATGGCCCTCATATTCATAGATCCTGCCCACACTCAACAGGAGGGGATAACAGTGTGTACACAAGAGGGCTGGGATATTGGGGACTGTATTAGTTTTCTATGACTGCTATAACAAATTACCACAAACTTAGTGGTTAAAACAATACAAATTTAGTATCTTAGAGAAAATAGTTGGGATATTTCTGTCCTACAAAGTTCTGTAGTTCAGAAGTCCAAATGGATGTCACTGGCCTAAAATCAAGGTGTCAGCAGAGTTGCATTCCTTTCTGGAGACCATAGGGAGAATCTGTTTCTTTGACTGCTGCAGCTTCTAGAGACTGCCTGCATTCCTTGGCTCATGGCCCCATCCTCTGTTTTCAAAGTTGGCAACAGTAGGCCAAGTTCTTAGCACATTACATCATTCTGACCTTCTCTTCTGCCTCCCTCTTGCACCCTTAAGGACCTCTGTGATTACATTGGACCCACCCAGATAATCCAGGATAATATCCCCATCTTAAGGTCAGCTGATTAGCAAACTTAATTCCATCCGCTACCTTAATTCATCTTTGCTACGTAGCATGATATTCAAGCTTCCAGGGATTAGGATGTGGACACTTTTGTGCAGCCATTACTCTGCCTACCCCAGAGGACATCTTAGAATTCTTCCTACTACAGAAAATTATAATCTTTTTAACAAATGGTGCTAGACCAACTGGACATCTGTATGGGAGAAAAATGAATCTCAATTCTTACCTTACACAAAAATTAGTTAAATGAATAAACATAAAAGCTAAAACTATAAGAAGATATACAAATGACCATAAGAACATTAAAAGATGTCCAACCTCATTAGTCATTAGAAAAAGGCAAATCAAAACCACTAGACACCATTCCATAGCTACTCAGATGGCTATAAGTTAAAAAGAAAGAAAGAAAGGGAAGGAAACAGCGAGAGAGAGTTGGTTGGTGAGGACGTGGAGAAACCGGAACCCTCGTGCCCTGCTGGTGGGAATGTACAATGGCGCAGCTGCCATGGGAAACGGTAGGGGCTGCTCAGCTAGACGTAATCACCATGTGGCCCGGCAATTCCACTCCTCAGAATACACCAAAGAAAACTGAAAACCTGTGTTCACCGAAAAACTTGTATGGGAATTTCAGAGAAGCATTATTCGTAAGAGCCAAAAAGTTCATCAACTGACAAATGGATAAACAGTACGTGGTCTGTCTGCACCATGGCAAAGCATGCAGCCGTGAAGAGGAATGAAGGACTTTCACATGCCGCAATGTGGTAAACTCTGCAAACATGCCAAGTGAAAGAAGCCACATGTGAAAGCACACATTTCATAGGATTCCATTTATATGAAATGTCCAGAATAGGCAACTCTGGAGAGACAACGTAGTGACGGCCAGGGATAGGCAGGGGGACTGGGACTGGCTGCCAACAAGCGCAGGTTTGTGTGCGGGTGATGGAAGGGTCCCATGATTAGCCAGCCGTGATGGTGTACAGCATAGTGAATACACTAAAACTGCTGACATGTACACTTTAAAATGGTCAATTTTATGTTTTGTAAATTATATCTCAGTAAAATAATTAAACGGGAAAAGAATCATGTGCTTATGGGTTGTATTGGTATTTATCAGTTCCTCTCTCTGCGAAAAGGCATTTTTCAAAGATGAAATATATAAAATATCATTACTGGTCAGCATTTGCAACAGATTTTGATAATAAGAACCATAACTTTGAACCCCAATTAATGTTATCCCACAATAAATAAAATTCCATTTTTCTCATCAGTAGGCCTGTATTACAGCAAATTTTACTGAATTATTGCTATATTTTGAGTTCTGTCAATTAAAAAATGAAATTATAAAACTTCTAGAAGAAAACCCCTAGGTGGAAATCTTCATGACTTTAGGATAACTAAAGATTTCTTAGAATACAAAAAGTACTAATTATCAATTAAAAATTGATATTGATTTATAAAAATTAAAAACTTTGGCTTTTCAAAAGACATCATTAATAAAATGAAAAGGAAAGCCACAGATAAGGAGAAAATAGTTGGGATATTTCTGTCCTACAAAGGTCTTGCATCCAGAATATATGCAGAACTCTCACAACTCAGTAATGAAATAAGCAACTCAATTTTTTTAAATGGGCAAAAAATTTGCACAGACATTTCATGAAAGAAGATACATGAATAATCAATAAGGACTTGAAAAGATGTTCAACATGTTCACCAATGAATTCAAGTCAAAACAGCTATGAATTATCACCACACACCCAGGAGAATGGCTGAAATTTAAAAGACTGACGATCCCAAACGTAGAGGGATCCGCTACTGGGACTGTCTCACCATGCTGGGGAGGGTGCAAAATGGCGCAACCACTCTGAGAAGCAGTTTGACAGTTTCTTAGGAAGCTGAACGTACGCTCTCCCTATGACCTAGCAATCTGCCCCTGGGAATTTAACCAAGAAAAACTAGAGTATATGTTCATCAAAGGACTTGCACACAAATTTTCATACCAGATTTATTCATAATAGCCAAAAACTGGAAACCGTCCACATGTCTATCACCAAGTAAACAGATGAATTATGGTCTATTCACACCAGGGGATAACAGTCACCAATCAAAGGAAACAATGAGCTACGCACAATGTAGATGATGGACGTGTGTCGAGTGAAGGAAGCCAGCACAAGTGAGCCCTCCAGGGTCCCTTTACCTGAAGTCCCAGGACAGGCAAAACTGGGCTGGGCCACAGATGCCAGCACGAGGCTGGCCTCTGAGAGTGGCATGAGGGAGCTCTCTGGATGGGGGCAATGTTCTCTATCTTGACTGAGGTAGCGGTTACACCAGTGTGTATGTATTTTTTAACTCAGTTAACTACACACTTAGAAATCTATGCATTTTATTATATGTAAGTTATATCAAAATGCACTCTACTTTAAAAAAAAAAGAAAACACCACATAGGCAAATAAAGCATGTTTGCTGACTGGTTGTGCTACCAGTTTGCAAAGTGGGCTGGAGCATCAGACAGGGTAAGGAAGAGCCCTCCCCAGCACTGCTGACCCCTACGTGTGGGCAAATTGTACCATGTGCTCTTAGGAAGAGATGCTTTCATTTTTAGGGCTCTTTACTGGGATGCAGTGGCAAAAAAAAAAAAAAAAGAAACAAACAGAAGGGAAGGAAGGAGGTGAGTGACGCTAATTACCCTCTGTCCCAACTCTTTATTTGGTCCAAATCAAGGCCCTCCTGGCAGTAGACACAGCGGGTGCCCCTCGGGCAGGCTGGCGCCGGAGGCTCACAGGCATGTGAGCCAAGGCCTGCGCCCCAGCCATGCTGCCGTGTGCCCCTACAGTGACAGAAACCGGCCTGACACTCGCCCAATCTGCCACCTCTTCCTGGACACCCAGAGAGGCCACATTCCCAGGCTCCCTTGAAGTTGGGTTGGGACCAGGTGACTAAGTTGTGGCCACTACAAGGTGGGGAGAGGACTGTACCCCACTCTGGAACTGGCCGTGAAAGTAAACTCCCCAGTGGCGTCCCTTCTCTCTCTTCCTCCCCATGGCTCCTGCAGGGGCCAGGTGGTCCCGCTGATGGGGCCTGGGGCTGGGGTAAGCAGGTCCCACAGTCACTGCTTGGGAAAAGATGCCAAGAAGAGCCCAACCCACTTCTGGCTCTGTCTGAGCAAGAAATACATATTTATTGTATTTAAACCCTGAGAACTGGAGGCTGTGGCCCTAAGTCCCCGCATGGCATGCCACACAGACTTCTGGGTGCATACCAATTTGTATTACTACAAAAAACATCAAGAGAAAAAAGGAAAGTTTATTGGTTCTCATGTATTTTTTACTACAATAATAAAAATCTCAACAGTAAAAAAAATAAATAACTTAATTACAAAGTGGGCAAAAGAATTACCAGATAATTCACAAAGAAAAGATAGAGATGGGCCGGGCACGGTGGCTCACGCCTGTAATCCTAGCACTTGGGAGGCGGAGGCAGGCGGATCGTTTGAGCTCAGGAGTTCAAGACCAGCCTGAGCAAGAGCTAGACCCCATCTCTACTGAAAAAAAAAATAGAAAGCAATTAGCTGAACAACTAAAAATATATAGAAAAAATTAGCCGGGCACGGTGGCACATGCCTGTAGTCCCAGCTACTCGGGAGGCTGAGGCAGCAGGATTGCTTGAGCCCAGGAGTTGGAGGTTGCTGTGAGCTAGGCTGACGCCACAGCACTCTAGCCAGGGTGACAGAGCAGGATTCTGCCTCAAAAAAAAAAAAAAAAAAAGAAAAGATAGAGATGGCAAATCAGCACATGGAAAAATGTTCCACGTCCTTAGCCATCAGGGAAATGCAAACTAAACCAGAGTGAGATATCACGGTGTAGCTATTAAAACAGCTATAGGAAAAAATAGCAAATGCTGGCAAGAACTCGGAGAAGCTGGATCTCTCGCCCGTCGCTGTGGAGAGTGTAAGACGGTTCGGGCATCCAGAAACCAGTTTGTCAGTTTCTCCCAAATGACCCCATGACCCAGCCCTCAAGCTCTCCGGCGCTTATCTGGAGAAATGAAAACTGATACTCGCACAAAAGCCTGTACATGAATATTCATAGACCCTTTCCTCACATGACTAAACACACAGCGGTACATGCACACAATGGCACACTCCTCAGCAAGAAAGAGGAACAAAGTGTTGATACCCGAGACAACCTGGGTGAATCTCAAGGGTGTTGTATGGAGTGGAAAAAGTCAGTCCCGAAAGATTACATGCTGCAGGATTCCATTTCTGTAACATTCTCACAATGCCAAGACTAGAGAGACGGAGAGCAGAGTGTTAGCTGGAAGGCAGGGACGGGGCAGGCAGGGTACCAACACGAACACCAAGCACAAAGAGGTGGCACAGGGAGCCCCTTCGTGATGCTGGGACACTGCTGTGTCTGGATTGTGGTGTTGGTTACAGAAATCTACATGGGGGGTAAAACTGCATAGAAACACACACGCACACAGAGAAATGATTACAAGTTCAAAAATGATGAGAACTGAGTAAGTTCTATAGTCCAGTTAACATCATTGCACCAACGTCAATTTCCTGTTTTGATATTGTCCTGTAGTTATATAAGATGCCACCACTGAGAGTAGTTAAGGGAAGCCTAATGAGGGACTCCATGTACAATGCTTGCAACTTCCTGCAAATGTACAATTATTTCAAAATAAAAAGCTTTTTAAAAACAAAAACACGGGGCATGACGTGAGCAATGATCATTCCAACCTTGGACTATATACACAGGTGGACCTGTGACCAAGCACCACGTGTTCTCACTGATGATCCCTACCTGCTCTGATAAAGCAGCCTTTCTCCTCCAGTTTTAATACCAAGGAGAAGTTGTTAATTTTCTTCCCAGCAAGCCAAAAATAGCAGCAATAATCCTCACCATCCAGCAACATGAAATATGCCTTGAGAAGCAAACTTCTCCACTGGGTCCTGCTGGAACCTAGGAGGCAGTCTTGACTGTCCATAGCGTGACTGTTAATTGAGCACCTACCTACTAGGTGCCAGGGACTGTGCTTGATGCTGAGTGTAGAACACACTGGAGAAGATATGGCGGGGGCCGGGGGAACAACTCAGGGCAACTCAGAGTCCAGGCAGGAGAGAGCAATGCTATGGGCTGGGGATTGCAGTGGAGAGGAGGAGAGAGCATGCATTTGAGACCCACCCCCCAGAAGGTAAAATAAACAGGATTTGGGGATTGTTTGACCATGGACAAAGATGGAGAGATGTATCCAGGGTGACTCCATAGTATACTCTCTGTGACCAGCACCTCCAAATCAATATTTCATTGCTTGGGCATCAAGAAGCCCCAAGCCCTTTGTATACTTTTTCCTGTCCCAGTTGCTGGCACTGAGAACCGCTCATCCACGACCTGTTAGGCAGACAGTGGGAGCCAGCAGGTGCCCCCTGGAAAGCTCTATCCCGGGGCTGGTCTGCTTTGGATGCATGGTGCCTGTGCAAAGCCTGCGCCCAGCTCCAGGTCTCCAGTTGGAGCAGCGGGGTGGGGAAGGCTAGAGGAGGGGCAGGGGCACAGGGAAAGCAAGTTCAAGTTCTGGGCCAGTTGAGATGCCAAGTAGGCAAGTCCAGGCTCAAGGCTGGAGTCGCAGAGCCGTGGCCACCAGCCTAGCAGTGCTCTCACAGCTGTGCCTGGATGTGGTTTCGAGTGAGGAGGAACAAGAGCCGAGGACCGTGTCCTGAGCGCTGAGGCTGAGCTTAAAGATTGTACAGAGGAGAGAGAGAGAGAAGGGAGCAGTCAAGGGTGGAAAGAAAGCAACAGAGTGCTGTGTCAGGGATGCGGAGAGAATTAGGGTGTCAAGAAAGAAACTCGGTGGCCTATGAGCTGAGAAACAAGAGCACAGATGTGTCCACTGAGCTGGAGACGTGACTGCCACTGCTTGTCACACTCACACACATACATCCACAGTGGTGAGCACACGGCTTGGGTCACTTGTCCCATGGACTCCTTACCTGGGCCACGGGCATAGAGCATTGCTCCAGGGCCAGCATTTGGAACGTAGCTGCCTGCCTACCGGAAAGGAGACCCTGCCCTCGCACGCCCGGGTGCCCTGTGGGCCCCGCTGGCCCCCACGTGTGGGGAGCCTCTGGCAGGAAGACCAGATGCCCTGGAGAGCTTTGCCTCTCTGCTTGAGGGTCATGTTGGGTTGGATCCGCTGGTGACCATGGCCCCGTGACTTCCTTTTGAGAATCACCAGAGTGACTAGCCGGTCCCAGCTCAGGGTGGGCAGGGCCAGCAGTCCCAGTGGGAGATGAATCTCAGGGTGGGGACGTTTCCTGGAAGTTCTGGGCAAAAGGTCCTCTCCACCCACCACGGGGTGAGTAAGCCAGGAGAAGCAGCCTGGAGCCCCTGAGGGCCCGGGTGGGGCGGGGGCCGAGAAGGGCCAGGGACAGTGTGGGAGCTCTGGCCTGGTGGCCCTCCTGCCACTGGCCACTGTCAGGGAAGTTGTCTGAGAATAAACCGACTCGGGCCTCACATCCTTCCGCTCGAGGCCTCGCCCCCTGCCAGACCCACTGCCTTGACCCAGGAGCTGGCCAGAGTCCCGGCCTGGGTTTGTCGGGACCCCCGGTTCCGCAGCCCCACCCAGCCCACCTCCCCTTCCCGGTCAGAGGGGACCCGCTGCGGCGCCTCCTGGCGGGGGCTGTTGCCGCTGAGGCTCCGTTTAGGTTCACAAGCGAGAAGACTCAGCTTGTCCGCCCCCTTCCCAAGAAACGCCTTGGCCTTCGGGCTCCAAAATGAGACAGAAAAAGCCCTCTGGGAATCGGAAGACACCCTCTCTGCTAATTGTCCTGTTCCCACGTGGTTTTTGCAGCTCCTTAGAACCACCAGGACCGGCTTGGCCTCCCTAATGAGCCCGGCACTTCCTCCGCCCAGGAAGTGCTCGGCCCTGACGAGGTTTCGTCGCCACACGTGCGCATGCTGCGGGTTAGGAGTGGAGACTTAGCGGTTATGGTGGATGCCAGTTTTAATAAGGCCAAGCTGGGACTCTTCCCAGCTGAGAGCATGCCACCTGCGGCAGGGCCGGGGACAGGCTTTGAGTGGCACAGGCCAGCAAGGCAATGGAGAGCAGGTGCACCCGGCCTCCCCCACATGGGCAGCATCTGTCTGCCTCCTCAGCCCCATCCCTCACACACTCCCCCACCCTGGGGTCATCTGACCAGAAGTCCCAGCCACCTCCCTGCTAGAGCTGCAGAGCAGGAGTCCTAAGGCATTCGTCCCCAGGGAGTGGGGACAGCAGGCAAGATGGGGACTGCAGGAGCTGCTCCTGCTCACCCCAGGGCAGCGACAGCCCAGAAGAGCCCACTTTGAGAACACCACACCAGACTTGCTCTAGAGGGGCCAGGACCTGCCAAGAGCCAGGAGGGCCCTGCTGCTTCTGCTGGACCTGGGAAGCTGGATAGCCCCGGCCAAGGCCCCCTGGCGGTGTTTGCAGAGCAGGCTGTCACCAGGGCTGCTACAGCCCAGGTGTGAGATCCGGGAGCAACCCACCAGGAAGCCCCAGAGAAGCTGCCAGCCTCAGCCTCCTTCCTGGCCCCTGTTGTCCCCTCAGCCCTCACTGGTGAAGCTGAGACCCTCAGGTCATTTTGGGGCCAGCTCTGGGCCCAGACACAACACCACTAATCAGCTTCTCGGCCTGGGCAGGGGGTACTTGCAGGCCTCGCTGGGGGGCCACCCTGCAGCTGAGCTGGTGCCCGGACCACCCCGCCCGAGGCCCCTCCCTGCTGCTGGTGGCCATCCCCTGCTCTCCGGGGCTGGCTCGGAGCCCTGTGCTGGAAAGCTGTGTTCCCTGTGAGGGTGACACCCGCAGCCGGGCGTCAGGACATCCTGTGAGTGTCTGGTCCGGAGCAAACAGCTCTTGCCTCTCGGGCGGGCCTCCTGCCAGCCTTTGATTCATGCAACTTAGAAAATAAGACACGTTTTCATGCCGTCTGGAATGTGTTTAATTGACTAGCCCAGAACCTGCCCTCTCGTCACCTGGGCAGAGCCTCAGCCTCCTCCAAATGCCTCTCAGTCTTTCCTGGGTCTGGGTCAAAAACTTCTAAACCTGCTCAAACAATAAAGTGCCCAGACCACACTTTTCTGAGCGAGCACTTCCGTGCAAGTGTGCTCTTCACGGTCTCCTCCTGAGCCCTTCCCCCACCACCTTGCTTCCATAATCCTGAGGCTCAGGCAATTAAAATAAAACATCCTTATAGTGTCTAGATGTTTACTAGACCAGCTGGCAGTGAGCTGGGCAGGATCATCTCTGTTACATAAAGGAAAAGAACAAAGAATTAGGAATATGGAAGACATTCAAATGTCTTAATTAGTGCTTCCATCTGTAAAAAAGTTTCTCCGGCACTAAGAGCCGCTCTCGGAGGCCTGTCATGGAAGTCCAGGGTCCCCAGAGCCCCAAGCAGACAGCAGCAGCGTCCTTGAAGGTTAGCTCTGGTTCCCAGCTGGGCAGGCCGCCTGGCTTCAGGTCCACCCACAGGGATCCTGGGACTTGATGCAGCAGGGGACAGCAGGGTCCCTGTACCGGCTCTGAACTCTGCGTGGACTCCAGGGAGAGAAGACCGGCAGGACTTGGGAGCAGACGTGGTCAGCAATGAAGGGGGCCCTGGGCTCCAGATGGTGCCAGTGGCAGGGCAACCATGGCTGTGCCCCTTGCCACACCAGAGTGGGGAAATTCCTCCCGCTCCGGCCTCTTCCTCGCCCTCCCCAAAGGCATGTTCAGATTTCCTCACAGCCTCCATGGAGCCTGAGCACCAGGGAATGCAGACGGTGGGCATGCTGGCAGAGGCGGCTTCACCGCCGGGCAGCACCTCGGCCCCCCAGGCTGGCCCCTGCCCCACAGCCTGGGGAAGCAGGGCTGGGCTTGTGAGGGGGAGGGGGCCAGGGTGGCAGGAGAGGGAGATACTGAGCAGAGCTCCAGGGTCAAAGAGTCAGGCTGAGCCTGTGCCCGGGCCCTGGCCCTGGCCCTGGCCGGTCTGGCCACCCATGCCTCCCTCTCCACAGTGATGCAATCCCAGACAGCTTCATAACAAGCACAGCCCTTGTCCTGGGCCCCCGCCTGGTGCCAGGCCCTGTCTAAGCACTCTACCATCTTCAGTGCCTTACTGAGGCCTCACCGTCCCATGGGGCACAGTCTGTCATTAGCCCTGCTGCACAGATGACGACATCAAGGCAGAGAGAGAACAGCTATCACAGCCAGCAGGTGGGCAGGGGAGCTGGGACTTGAACCCTCGTCTCCCTGAGTCCAGAAAGCCTGAGCCATGCAGCACACTGCACACACCTGTGCCGCCACCTCCAGCCACCCCCAGCCTCTCAGGCTTGGCCCAGGCACCCTTGCCTATGCGGGGATGCCCCGGGCCCACTTCTGAGCACACCTGTCCCCTCCTCACTCCCTGCCTCCCCGACCTCTGCACCCCAGCTCCCAGCGGGGCCTGAGCGGAGCACAGTCTCAGAAAACACTGGCTGGATTCAACTGAACTCAAACTATCTTAAATTAAACAACGATGACGGAATGAGAGAGGAAGAAAGCGAGCTTGACGTGAGTAGCCTTAGGCTTCCAGCAGGTCCAATTTAATGGTTCAGACAGTTTCAACTATTGAAAAATAATTCTTTCCTATAAAGCATCCTGGTCTATGTTGGACACAGTCCTCTGAACAGGGCTAAGCCAGGTCCCTGCCTTTATTGGTCTTCTGTCTTAAATCTTTGAAAGAAAACGTCAAATTGATTGGACCCCTGAGGCATGGCTCTCTCATCAGCCAAATTTCTGAAATACCTGAGACTTTAAATAGCCAAACTTCAATTGGATTCAACAAATTTGTTGAGTATCTACAAGAAGAATTAGACAATGCCCTTGCCCTTGAGGGACTCATGGGAGACAAGGATGGAAAATGAGACAGTGACGATGACTTGTGGTGAAGGTGTGTAGAAGTCGAGGCCAACCTGCCACTTCGCCATGGAGAAAAGGTAATTAGCTCGTGGTGGGGTGGGGTGGGGTGGGGGGTGTTTTACAGAGGGGGAGACACTTGACTTGGTCTTGAAGGAGAACTTACAAGGTCAACAAGGGCAGGATATTCCGAACAGAGGGAGCAGTGTGAGCTGGGATGGGGCTGCAGACTGCTCGTTGATCAGATGACACGAGGTCTCCGCGCCTTCGAGTGCTGTGGAATACTCTGGAATACTCTGCTCTTGCCCCAGAGAGCCCCACATCGCAATGCCTTCGTATTTCTTTCACTTGATTTTATTGTCCTTTTTTCCTTTCCTTTTCTCCCTTACATATCAGACCTTTTCCTCTTCGCTGCAATTATTAGTTGGTTGGCTGACTGGATCATTCACTCTGCAGATATTTACAGAGGAGCTACTCTGTGCAGGATCCCACGGAAGGCTCCAAGGAGTCGGCCCCAGTGCCTGCCCTGACATCCCACACAAAGCAGATGGCAGAGGGAGGCCAGGGACAGCTGCAAAGGGGGCTGGCTCGGGGCCAAGGCACTAGTGGGAGCGGTGGGGGTGGGAGGTATATTCCAAGAGGACACACTCACACACCTACATGCTCAAACACGAAGCCTTGCTGCTTCTCTGCCGTACACCTCGGGAACCAGCCACCCAAACTTGACAGCAGAATATTCCATTAAAGGTAGCTCGGTCAACACTGCTTCATCTCTCAGCCGTGAGCCCCGGGGTGGTCACAGATCTGCTGTCGCCAGCCCCCGAGCACCCCCACCTCTGTGGGCTCCTCATCCTGCCCATGCACTGCCTTCATTCACCCCTCATTCGCTCTGTCCTGAGGGACTGTATGTCCCAGGGGAGCCAGACTCCCCCAGATAGGCTCTTAGTGGAGGCCAGGAGGGTCAGGGTTTGGGAAAGTCACAGAGGTGGTGGAGATAGGGCTCAGAGGTGTGGTCTGGCCTCTTGCTGATTCTCCCTGGGCTCCGGCCAGCCAGGCCTGGGTGATGTCCCCTTCCTGTCCTTTTTCCAGGCTCCTGGCCCCAGCCATGGGCTGAAGCTGGGCACTGGGTCTTCTTTCTCCAGAAAGCCCAAGGATTGGGACATCTAGGGTGGGCACTAGAGAGCAAGTGGGAGGCCAGACCTGTGCTGGGCAAAGAAAGGCTCGTGGACCTGGGCCAGGTGGGTGAGATAGTCCATGCCCACGTCCCTGTCCCTATACCCGGGGGAGAGCCGGCCTGTGACTGCCCAGAGCAGGGCCTCCTTTCTCTCTGCTCCCTAGGGTGGGGTGCCTTCCATGTGGGCCGACTGGAGCCAGGGCGGGCCAGGGGAAGGGGATACGAAGAGGCAGCCCCAGCAGCCACAGCCAGGCCCTGGCTGAAGGTTCCAGGTCCCCTCATCAGGATAAGAGCCCAGGTCGGGTTGACACTAGAGGCTGAGTGTTCTCCCCCGTGTGGCCCAAGGCGAAGGCAGTGACCACAGCTGGCCCTGGAAGGAGATTCAGGACCAGGGAGCAAGACCCGGGCCCCTGCCGGAGGCCCAGTGCTTGGCTGGGGCCCACCCCTGAGGTCACCGCTGGGGGCAGAGCCAAATAGCAGCACTCTTCCTGGCGGCCCAGGCAGGGTCAGAGCTTCCGGGGCCAGCTCAGCCGCACGCGGCCAGGAAAGACTGACCCAGCCCCGTGTGAAGGAGTGAAGTTGTTTCAACTGCAGTGGAAAAAAACAATACTCAAAGGAACAGGACACTCCTCCAGGTCTGCAATAACCATCCTGTCCTTGGGCTGGCCAGCGCCCAGCAATCAGAGGCTCTGGGCAGAGCGGGCCTGGGATGCGCTCCTGTCACAGCTTCATCTCCCCTCCCGGGGTGCTGGCAGCTGACAGCCTCCCCACCAGGCCCTGCGCCTGGAGGCTGGGACAGACTGGCCGCCATAAAGAGAATCAGCAGGAGCCTGGCAGGCAGTCTGACCACCACCCCTTGGCTTCTGTGACCTTCCCAGGTGATCCCTGGCCTGAGACTCAGTTCCCTCATCTGTAACCTGGGGACATTCATGCACCGGGCTGGTGTGAGCACCAGATGCAATGGCACAAATGGAAATCTAAGGCAGCATTACTCTCACTCAAGAGTGTTATCAGAAGCTCCAAAGCTACTGCCTGGCACGGCTCTGCAGCCTTGACCCAGGCAATGACCTTGAAAGCCAAGGGCACCCCCCCACCCAGAGGAGCAGGCAGGAGGGCAGGCTCTGGGAGGAAGGCAAGGCTGGGTCCACACTGTGGGCTGTCCCTTCCCGTGCCTGGCACAGGGGAGGCCTCGTCTGGGGCTCTCAGGCCACAGGAGCATCCAGGGGAAGAAGGGAGGTGGTTACTAAGGGAAGTGTCCACAAAGGAAGCAGAAGCTCGTCCAAGCAGTGGTGTCCTGGCTGAGGGGACCAGAGCAGGGACAGGCAGGAAGCAGGGACATGAGACGCTGCGGGAAGCAGCCCAAGTCATGCCATCCACAGCCATCTTTGTTTGCAAAACCCTTCCTGGGGTGGGAGAAAGTGGTGGTGGAAATGCAGGCACACTCCCACCCCAGACCGGTCAGGGGCAGCCTCCACCAACACCTAGTGGAATCTCTCTCTCTGCACACAGCGCCCCCTGCCCTGGGGCTCACCCCCAGTGACTTTGGAGTTGATGGGGCTTTGGTGGCTGAGTTACATTTTGATCCATACCTATTAAGCCATGGTTATTAATTTCATCACATCAGAACAAGAAATGTACGCCTCAGTGACATGAGCCATTCATGTTTCAACAGCAAATCTTAGTAATAGGCATGTCACCTGGGATCAGGATCAGTTCAGGAAGTGAGGCAGCCACCCATGACTCCCATACAGATCTCCTGCTTCCAGGCTGGGACACAGCTACTTTCTCCAAACAGAATTCTTGAGGACAGCAAATGTGACAAGCTCCCCAACCCTACCATTTCGCTCACCCTGACGACTTCTCGAAGCCTCACTCTGAATGGGGTGCCCCCTCCAGCCACCTGCAAGTCCCAGCAAGGCCCCCACCATTCCCCTGTAACTGGAGTCAGACCCAAAGACCCAGACACCCCAGAAGCGGGAGTCAGAGGAGAGCTCACCCCAGCGAAGAGATGGCTGCAGGCCTGGTGAGCCAGCCCGTGCTGTGTCAGCACCCCAGGCTGCCTGCCCAGCACTTGTCCTCACATCCCTAACAGGACCTTGGAATCTCAGGTTGGGCCCCTATTGGTGTTGGCCAATCAGGGCATCTCAGCCCCCTGACCACAGGGACTAGTCCAGGGGCAGGCACATGACCCCAGTCAGGACAATGAGACATGACAAGATGTTTGCTGGGATCTTCCAAGAAAGATGCTTCCTTATGCTTCAGGAGCTTCTGGGGGAAGAAGTTCTCTTTCAGTGAGGAAGAGCATGATCACAGTTGCTCTGGGCAGCCATTCTGCTAACAAGAGGACAGCCAGCCTTGGGGTGATGCCAGCACCATTGGAGGTGAAAACTAGAGAGATAGAAAGGATCTGTGTCCCTCTATTGTGATGCCATGGAGCTGCTTGATCAAGCCTCTCCTGAAGCCCATATACTCTGAGAATTTTTAATTATATGAATCAATAAATTATCTTCAGGCACAGCTGGATTTAGGGGCTCAAAATAACACCTCCAGGTACTAGGTTCTCTCTATTCTGTTCCTCCAATCTCCAGATGGTTTCCCTGTCAGCCTCCTCATAGTGCAATGTAGCTGCCAGTAGCTCCAGGCCTTGCTCTTTCCAGGTTCAAGTTGAAAAAGAAAGGAAGCATTTCTTCCCAGAAGTTTCCACTTGAGCCCCAGGATTCAGTTTGACAATCACCTTGACAGACAGGCCCACCATGAGCCAAGAGCTCTGACCAGACCTAGTCTCCCACATGGCTGGGGAGAGGGTCCAAAGAACAGGTGGGAGGGAGGCAGGGTTCCGGGGCGTCTGAGCACTGTCCCCAGGAAAAGGGGTGTGACCATAGGATGGGCAGAGCCTGCAGTCTCAGCTGCAGTGCCCCCCACTCACCCGCCCACCCACCTCCTCAGCAACAGCCCCCAGGAGGGTCCACACAGCCAGCACCCGCCACACCACTCCAGCCAGCCTTGCCACAGCAGGCCTGAAAGCTCACCACCAGGACAGCACCGCCGCTGAGACGGTGTCTGTGACCTCCAGCCCCAGCGCCCAGGGCCCTCCAGGCCCACACCCCGAACTGGGTCTTGCCCACCCCTGCCCCCACCTCTCTTCCTTCTCTGCTCACTTGCCCCCCACTGGTGTCTCTGCAGTCCTGCCAGACGCCTAGAGAGGCTTGGATCTCAGGTGAATGAAAACACACCTTTTCTCAAAAAAACCCACGAGGGTGAGGCGGCTGGAGAGTCCCCCACGGAAATCCAGGGCCCTCTCGCCAGCTCCCAGCCCCTCCCTCGCAGCTGAGCAGGACTGTCCCCTCTCTGCTCCTCCCCCGGCCTCCCCACACCCCACTCTGCTCAGGAGCCGTGCCCCTGTCTGCCCAGGTAAGAGTTAATAACATTGGCTGCCACCGAGATGTTTACCCACCTCCAGACTCCAGATGAAGATAGAAATGGTATTTATGATTTCCACCCAGCGTTTCTGGAAAGGATTTAAGGTGCTTACGAGAATACACATATATAACAAGATTGCATAAATTAAATGTGGGAGCCAAAAAAGACAGAAAAACAAGGATGGAACATAAAATGGAGCAGGGAAGGAGGCTGACACAAAAGCAAAGGCCGTAAGGAGCTGGAAGCTTGCTCGGGGTGAGCCACCAATGCGCCCCGCAGCTCTCTAGCAGCTAACCTGCAAGAACAGGCCAGGCTGCTGGAAGTTTTGGGGTTGGCAACATTAAAAGCCACAAACAATTACCCAGGAGATGTCCCAGCAGCAACAGGAACATTTCCCAAGGGACCAAAAGGTAAGGAGTGTAAGAGGGAGGGGTTGACAGGCTTTCCTTGTGGCTTTGGAAGCTGGGGTGGCAGCAGAGACAGGAACAAGGATGGTTCCAGCCACGCTGCTGCCCAAACCCCAGTGTGAGGAGACTTCCCAGCTGTCGCGCCCTGGGCAGGTGCTGGGCTCTGACACTGGGCCCCTATGGGTGGAGGGAGCTCAGCCCAGGTCCCCGCTAGCCTCACCCACATGATGGCCCCTGCCGTCCAACAGCTGTCCCCGGGCCACTCCTGCTTGGTGGGGTGGAGCACCCGCTGGCCCCCTTCAGGGCATCCCAGGACCTAGCCAGTCCCATTCACTCCTGCTTTGGGCCCCCAACTCTTCCCCCACCATATGTTTAGTCCACAAGCATTCACTAAGCACCTACCGGGTACAGCCTGGGGATGTGAAGATTATAGAGGAAACGAGAAAAAAGTTTCAACTAAAGCCACTTGCAGCCATTTCAGCCTTTCGGGAGGTGACATGGAGTTGAGAGGCTGCCCACCTCTCATGACTCAACTCTCAAGAGGTCCCCTGAGGACCAAGGGTGGTGGCACAGCTTGGGGCACTGTGGTAGGGAGGGCCAGGGCTGCAGAGGCCAAAAGCACACGCAGCAGAGGTGACAGGCGGTGCCCCTATTTGGGTCTCCCAGAAACAGCTGTGGCGACCCTGGCACAGGTGGAGATCCTTGGTCTGCAGGGCCCCAGGTGGGAGGGGAGGCAGCACCCAAGGCCACTAGGGCCTTAGTACCAAGTGACTTTGTCAGTACCCCCGGCCCACCAGGCCTGGACAGTCCTGCTATCGATGAACAATTCTACTTTTATGACACGTTATATATTTTTTCTGATTCCAAAAGTAATATACTCTCAAAAAAAAAAAAACCAGCAACAACCACAACTTTTAAAATGCAAAGAACAAACACAAAAATTAGCCACAATTTCATTATTTATTGTGGTTAGGGCTGCTCTCATTTTGGGTATAATCTGCTAGTCTTTTTTCATTAATACATATATACTTTGAAAAACTGCATGGCAAAACTTCTATGGCCAGAATAAAAGTTTAAAAAGACAAACGGGGGAAGCTATTTACAACGCATATCACTGACAAAGAGCTTATTTCCTATGTGCAAATAGACCCTGGAAATCACAGGAGAGAGAGAGAATTTAAATATATGACAGAAATAACATAAATTAGGGATGAGGGTAAATGACATGCAAATATCCTATGGTCTTTGTGTCATCCAGGAGGAAGATGAGGGTGTTATTAACCACAGACTTTGCTAAATTAAGGATGTGTGTAGTGATTTCTAGAATGACTGCTGAAAGATAGGAGTATCACAGAATTAAGGGCAGTGGCTACCTATGCGAGAAGAGGAAATCAAGACATGAGGGAGCACCCGCAGCACGTGGGCTCTGGGATGCTGGGCATGTTTTAATTCCTGATCTGCCTGTTGGTTATCTTAGAAAGTTTAATTCAGCATTATTCATTCTACTGTGCAAATATATCACATGCACTTCTCAGTACGCATGCAATATGTCACAATTATTTTAAAGAATATTAAAAGATGCTCCATCCCATTCATAAAAAGGTAAGTGAAAAATTTGAACTATTTCTCAAAAATCAAAAGGCTTGAGAACTCACCATGTTGGCAGGGGCGTGGAGAAATGGGCTCCACACACATTCCTGGTGGGGAGCGATTGGTGCCTCCTCCGTGGAGTGCACTTTGGTGATTTCAACCCAAGTTTCTGGGATACAAAGCTTTGCCTGCTTCTAGGATCTTATCCCACAGATATCATCACACAGGTGCACATTTCACTTGTGCACAATCTTCTTCATTGCAAAAGATGGGGAACAACCTAAATATCCACTGTTAAATAAATACTGGTACTTCCGTGTAGTGCAATACTGCACAGCCATAAAAAGATGCTCTTCATAGATTGATGCACAACTACAGCCAAGACACAGCGAGTGAAGAGCAAGACACAGAGCAGCATGCACAGTGCAAGGCCCCTTGTGCGGAAGCAACTGGCAGGAGGCATTATACACATCTATTAATATTTGTCTGAATAATAATCATAAAGTTTATAAAATAAGACATCCTTGAAAGGCTATATAAGAAACTGATAACATTGACTCTAATGGGCTAGAAGGCATGGTTAGAAATCATATTTTTCACTATATAATACCTTTTTGTGTTTTTTGAGCTTTAAAACAGAAAGTAAATGTTCAAAAATATTCATATAAGTAAAAATAGTCATGGGATTGGGGAATCCTGGAAGGAAGTTTCTGAGGAGGCCACAGGAGGGAAGGGTCAACGGCAAGGGCACAAGGAAGCACCCCCTTTTATGAGCTGGGTGTGTGCAGCTACCCTCAGGCACGATGGGGCTGGGGCTCAAGGCAGAGGCTCAGGCCTGCCCCTCCCTGGTGCCAACATCCTACAGCCAACCCAAGGGACGGGCCAGGCACCAGCTCTCCGGAGCTACAGCAAAGCCGGAGAGAGCATGGTGACAGAACAGTCCAAGAGCCAGGGCCTGGCTCAGTGCAAGCCTGCGGCCACTTGAGAGAACAAAGATGGGAGGAAAGATTCACCCAGCCAGACTCACCTTGAGAGGAGAAGGCCGCCACTGCCACCTGGGGCCACGCCTGCCTCCCGCAGGGCGGGAGCGAGGACGGGGCACCACCCCACCGCACACACCTGCCATTCACTGGAGTTCAAATGAGCAAAACTTGGCTTGGTTTGCTCACGCTGCT
Organism: Varecia variegata; assembly: GCA_028533085.1. Lineage (NCBI taxonomy): Eukaryota > Metazoa > Chordata > Mammalia > Primates > Lemuridae > Varecia > Varecia variegata. The sequence continues at coordinate 49,783,720 of CM052443.1, forward strand.
TTACAGCCTGCTTTTCCCACTTAACATCTTCTCACGTCAGTAACTGCTCTTTTACTGCATGATTTTTAATGACTAAAGTTTACTCAACCGATTCACTGTTAAACATTGAGATTTTTTATTACCATGAACAACACTTTGATGAAAATCAGCACAGCTAAATCTTGGGGCCCAGCTTTAATTCTATCCTTAGGATAACGTCCCAGAAGTAGCCCTGCCGGTTAAAGCATACGCACATTTTATAGCTTTTTATGCATATGGCCCCAGCCTTAAAAAATTCTTGCCCCTGGGAGGGGCCAGACTTCCAAATCCCTTCCAGACCTAGAGCCAATGTGATTTTATCTTTACATACTAAATATTTTGGGAGAAGCAAGCATCCCATTATTGCTTTAATTTGTATCCTTTGATTACTAATTGAGTTGAGCCTTTTTCATGTATTTATTTCCTTGGTTTCGTTTCTAACCCAAGTTGCCTGTTTGTCCACAGCCAGCACCTTCCTGTGCCCCCTCTTTGCTCAGGCCTGAAGGTCACTCCTTATACATCCACAGCTGTCAAAAGTCCACCAGTTCTGCAAGGTTAAGGTCAAGGTCAAATAGCCTGCCCTGACCTTCCCTCCAGGCAGTCATTCCTGACCTCCCATGGCTCTTGGCTTGAGGTACTTGCTGCTTTGGTCCTGGTTCAATAGCTCTGTCTGTGAGCCTGCACCCCGCCGTCTGCACCAGCTGTTGGCTTTACTCCTCGGGCCCAAGACTTGGCCGCTGCCCCATCTAAGGATCCTGTGTCAACAAATTTGCTGAGCCCTTACTCTCCAGTTAGGGCTTCGGGGCTCCAGGGACGAATCGGACTCCATCTCTGCCCAAAAGCCCCTTGGAGCCGTGTGCACCAAGGACAGCCACCTCCCACCCGCCAGCTGCCCCGAGCCCAGGACTGGGCCTGTGCGTCCCCCTGCTGTCGGCTCCCTCGGGGAAACTGGCCCTCCGAGACCACCAGCTGCCTCCCCTGCGCGGTAAGAGGAGGCGGAGCTCCCACTGGAGATTCTGCTCTGTGAGAAGCAGAGCCACGCAGGCAGGAGGGTGAAGCCCCTGGAGAGGCCGGACGAGGAAGACAGGGAACTAACCGGGGACCTCGGGGCTTTAAGAATGGATTCCGATATTGTTTGGCTGCGTCCAGTAGCTGTCCAGCATTGGCTGTCTCAGGCTTCGCTCTCTGGTCTCCTGTGTTTCGGCAACTCTCGCTGGCGTGTGGAGTGCTGAGCATGGTCCCCAGGAAGGGCAGCGGAGGCCCCGGCAGCAGGAGAGAGCCAGCAGAGGGAGCGGAAACCGCAGTTCCCTGGAGATGCCACCGGGCAGGGGAGGGGCGCATGTGGGCACCCCGTGGCAGGAGGCAGAATGGGCGGGGCCTGCCCTGTGCCCCCATCAGATGTGCCGTGCACAGTGAGTGTGAGGCACACCCTCTGGGAGTGCCCGGGCAGTGGCACCCTGGAGCTTGCCTCAGGAGCAACTTCCCAGCCTAAAGAGGCCCCGAGACACTGAGCAGTGCGTGGCCCTTGGGCCTCTGGGACCCCAAGCCCAGCCCCAGCCTCTCCCAACACCTGCGGGATGCCCCTGGTGCCACCAAAGAGGTGACTCTGCAGTTGGGGTGACCTTGGCTCCCAGCACTGGAAGAAATGACAAATTTCTCTTCTTTCTGCTGAAAATATAATCCATCCTTTCATGGGTCTCCAGGGACCGGCAGCGCAGCGCATGCATTATGGAAGCGTTTGCTGGGCTCGTTCCTGCTGTCTGCGGCTGGCACGCTGCCCGCTCTTCCTTAAGCCCTTCAGAGACGGAGAGAGCATTTCAGTGCCAAGGGGCAGTTTCGGGGATGTTCCTGAAAAACATTACATTTCTCTATTAGTGGCTGCTGTCCTGCTTTCTGGACATTAATTTGTTAATTTAGGCAAGAATAAGGTCCTACTATGTGCCAGGCCCTGGGGTCAGTGTGACCAGCGTGGATCTACCCACATGGGCCACGGTTGTGCTCATGCTTGGAAGACTGATGGCCCCCAGCCCAGACCTGTGGGGCTAGAGGCTCTTCCCAGACCCTGAGACCCAAAGGCCAAGGAGCTGCTGGTCAGGTGGTGGGCAGGGAGGAGGACTTCTTGGGGGTGGGCTGGGGAAAGGCATTGATGCAGGCACTGGGGAAGTAAACTGAGGCCAGGCCACAATGGGCCAAGGGTGCCAAGCCACTGCATTTGACAACCTGCACCTGTCATCCTGACAACTACGGGAGTCCTTGAGGGGGCACTGGTCAGGGAAGTGACACCAACAGCTTTGCCTTCTAGGAAGATCATGTTGACAGCCTCCAGGAGGGTCCTCAGCAGGAAGGAGCATGACAGCAACTCAGGAGTGGCCAGTTCAGGGATGTGCCACACAGGTAAAGGGAGAGACTCACACACAAGATGCATTTGAGAGATGCAGTTGAGAGGACGGAGCAGCAAGGGAGCAGCAGACAGGAGGGCCAGGAGAGGCCGGTGGGGGAGGGGCTGCGGGGGTGGGGGGAGGGCAGTGGAAGGCTTGAGTGTCAGGTGCCTGTGGAATGTGCAGCTGTCCAACAGGCAGGGTGAGTTCCTTCCAGCAGAGAATGCGTCTCAGGCCTGGCCTCCAGCTACACCTGGGCAGACTGGGCCTGCCCGGGACCCCACAGCAGGGGAGACGTGTAGGTGTCTAACACTCACATGGATAAAGGACAGTGGCCTCTGGGAGAAGGGCTTCTAGGGGTGTGGGGGAGGGACAAGGCTGGGAGCAGAGGAGCAGAGGCTGCCTGAGTGGCCCTGAGGACAGCCAGGGAGAGGGCGGGGAAGGGCGAGGGCAGGGCTGGAGAAGGCACGGGCAGCTCATATCTGACATCACGGACACGGGTGTCCAAAGCGTGATTTTCCTCTTCCTTATCCAATTCTGAACACAGAGTAGCTCAGAAATAATGCAAACTTGCCAATTAAAGGCAGCTTTTGCCGTTGGATATTCACCTGGAGGTGGAGGGCAGGGAAGAACAGCCAGGAACACGAGGAAAGCGGAAATCATACGCCTGAACAGTCTGTGGTTTGCAAATGCAGGATTTGAAAGCAGGAAAAGCACTGGCGAAAGGCAACGGGAGGAGCCCTCCAGGCAGACATTGAAGCATCACGAAGCCTCAGCGTCATGGTCGCGTGGCACAGGCGGATGCCATCTCCACAGCCCTGCAGGGCAGAGAGACGCCCGAGGACACACCGAAGGCAGTCAGTGACCAAGGCGTGTCTCCCTTGGTAAAGATGAGCGTGCTAATGCATGATGTTAAGAATGGAAAAACAAACACCACATCTACTCCCCATTACATTGGAACTAACCAATGGGCACATGTGCACAGAGGGGGTAAAACTCGGTGGAAATCAAGCAGGGAGGAGGTGGGAAGAGGGGAGGGGAAAAAAAACCCACCTAGCAGGTACCATGAACACCATTCGGGTGATGGACACACGTGTAGCCATGACTCAAGCATTACAAAATGATCCATGTAACCAAAAATATTTGTACCCCCTTAATATTTTGAAATATAAATAAATAAATAAATGATGTTGGGGTAAATAGGCAGCCTTCTGCAAAAAGACCAAGTTAGATACATACCTCACATCACACGTCAGGATAATTTTCAAATGGAGCAAAATTTAAATGTATAAATGAAACCATGAAAGTATGGGAAGACAATACATGTGAATTCCTTTACAAATTTGAAATGAGGAAGGCATGTCAAACTATGACTCTAAATTTAGCAACCACAAAAGATTGATAGACAACACAAAAATTGGAAACTTTTGCAGGGCAAAAGCCCCTATAAACAAAGTCAAAAGACCAACTGGAAAGAAATATTTGCAACTCAGATCACTGTCAGAGCAATAAAATCTCTAATATATAAAAAGCTCTTAGAAACTAATAAGAAAATGATCAATAACTCAATAGGAAAAAAATTAAGAAGAACATGAATGCACAGTGAAATTCAAAGGGCCTCAGCATATGCAAGGGTGTCTGACTCAATCATAAGAAGAACACAAAGTGACCCTGCAAGGGCTTCTCACCATGCGCTTGGCGAAAATGCAAGTTGGATGGTGCCCTCGGCTGGTGAAACCATGTGAGTAGAGGCGCCACCCCAGTGGGAGGTAATTTGGAAATGACTATCAAAGTTGTGCACGCACTTACCCTTTGACCCAGCAGTGCGTTTCTGGAAATGGAGCCTGTGAATGCACCTGCCTGTGCAGGAGCAATAGATTGGAAACCCAAGTGAAGTCACAGGGGACTCATTTTTCAAACAAACACGTGTGGCACAGCAATGCACCGAAGCATCTGGAAACACACTGGCTACCTTCCCATTTGCCTGTCCACATTCCAGACCATCCACCCTGCTCGGGGCCCCTGGAGGCTGTGGTATGACCAGGGCAATGGCCCCCTTGCTCTCTGACTTCAGGTCATGTTCAGCCAGTGGAGAGGGGGTTTTCATCCCTCCCTGCAGGGACACCTCGGGCAGGCTGCACCCTGGACCAAAGGCCACAATTCCTGCCCGGTGGATGTGTTCTCCCCTCAGGCCTAGGGTGACAAGGACAAGGGTCACCCCTTGTGACTTCCCTGTATCCTACCTACACCTTGTAAAGACTCCCTCCAGAAAACACTCCTCAAATTGCCCAGTTTGAGCCAGCCATCTGCTTTCTGCCGGGCCCCTGACTGATGCAGCAGCTGTTTATGAAAAGGACGAGGACGCACTCTAGGCATCACCCTGGAGAGGTTGCCAGGGACCTTATTAAGTGAGAGTCTATCGTGGTTCCCGTGCACGTGAGGAAGGTGGGGGGAGAGGCGCAGCATGTGGCTGATCTGCATGTCTTTGCACAGGGAAGCACGGGCTGGACCCACAGGAGGCAGACAAAGGCGGCTGTCCGGCAGCAGGGGGAGTGGTGGGGCAAGGGAAGGGCACACAGGACCCTTCTCGTGTCTGACTGTGGGCAGGCCTCTCCTCCCCCGCTCAGCTTCATGGGACTCTGGCCTGTGGACACCAGTCTGTCCCAGGCACCTGACCACACACAGTGCTGCGTGCTGCAGTCTGACTGTGCCCCTGAGATTCATATGTTGCAACTTAGCTCCAGTGTGATGGTGTTAAGAGGTGGAGCCTTTGGAAGGTGATCGGGTCGTGTGGGCAGAGCCCCCGTGCGTGGGATTGGTGCCCTTATCACACAGGCCCGAGAGACTGTTCACGCCTCCCGCCACGTGGAGACACGCTGAGAAGTGTGCCATCTGTGAAGCAGGACACAGCCCTCGCCGGGCACCGAATCTGCCAGTGCCTTGGGGGGCGGGGGCGCCAGGGGCGACACAGGGCAAGGGCCAGTCTGGGTAGGACCCGGAGTGTCCTGTTGCCTGCCCTGCCTTCTGCCTCCAGGAGCCTGGGGGCTTAGACAGGGAGCCACTCAGAGAAAGCGCCCCTGGACAAAAGTAGCCAGCAATTCTCTTCCCCAGGCTCAAAGGGGAAGGAAATCGTGGGTTTGTTTGTTCGTTCTGCTTAATTCTTCTTCATGGAGGCCGGCAGGGAACTTGAGATCATTTCCATTTTCTTTGTGAGAATGAGTTGCTAAGAGTAATTTAAGCCCCCCACTGAAGTGAGCGTGGCAGAGATGGTCAAAGCACCTGACCTGTGACAGGTACAGGCTGTCCACACTGGGAGGGCCATCCACTGCCCCTGTCATGTGCCCCTGGCTGGCAGGGCCATCTGCCCCTTCCGAATGATTTCAGGACCAGGAAGCCACCTCCATGCTTCCTTCTGCCCTTCAGAGTTCCTAATCTCAGTGAGTATTTACCGCGGACTCCTCAAGGTTTGAGCCGTGGGCAAATGAAAACTTGGGCTCGGAAGGTCCCTTGGAAAGCCCCTGCGCATGGTCAGTGGGCTCCACGGATCCAGCCACAGAGGCCCTTGCACGCTCCCAAGCTGCTGTGACATCTGGCTGCTCCCCCGGGGCCCCAAACCCACGGTGAGCCCTCAGGGAACACGCACCCTCTTGCCGAGCGGAAGGCCTCTCTGGGCCGGAGCTCGGAGACGGGCCTGCCGTGGGCTGGAGGGAAGACAGGAGAGCAGATTCCATGCGCCAAGAGGGGTGAGAGGGCAGGTGAGCTGGCAGAACCACGGCCAATGAGAACAGGAGGGCACGAGGCAGCACTAGGCACCCCCGCGGGCGGTGGCTCCCCGGAAAGCTCCAGGTACTCCCAGCGGCTCCGTCTGCGGAGGAGCCCACCGCCGCAGGCACGGAGCACGTCCTGCAGACATGTGTCCACGTGTTCACACCTATGCAGATGATGCTGCAGCAAAGAGGCTTAAACACACAGTCACACGTGCAAACAACAGTTTCCTGAGCACCTACTAGGTGCTGGGCATACAGAGGAAGCTCCTCCGCACACAGAGAGGTAGGTGGCCGTGTCAAAGAGCAGGAGCACTTTCTATTTTAATAAACAGCCCACTTGGCCCCAAAGTGCCTGTATTAGTGTCCTTAGGCTACCGTGACAAATGCCACAGACTGGGTGGCTTAAACAACAGAAATTTATTTTCTTGACGTCCTGGGGGCTGGAAGCCCAAGATCTTCTGAGGCCTCTTTCCTTGGCTTGTCGATGGTGTCTTCTCCCTGTGTCCTCACGTGGCCCTCCCCCTGTGTGTGTCTGTGTCCTAACTTCCTCTTGTGAGGGCACCAGTCCTACAGGATTAGAGCCCACCCGTATGACCTCATCTGACCTTGATGACCTCTCTAAAGGCCCCACCTCAAAATAGACCCACATTCTGAGGTACTGGGGCTCGGACTTCAGCCTATGTATTTGGGAGGACACAGTTCAGCCCATAACAGTGCCTGTGCTCATCTATGCCCTGCACCAATTAGGAAACAATTTGGCACTGAGTAAACAGGAACTGAACATAAACAAAATAGAAGTGTAGGCCTCACTCAAAGTCCAGGGGTGGGCAGGCTGAGGTTGCCAAGCAGCTCTGCTCCCCAGTGTCCCCAGGAACCTGGCCTGGTAGCTCCATCATGCCTGGCCTCCATTCCCCAGATCATCTGATTGATGCTGTGGTTCCAGCCATCACAACTGCATTTCTGGCATTAGGAAGGACGAAGGGGCAAAGGACATGCACCAGTTCTGTTAAGGGAGATTCCAGAAATTGCCCCTCCACACTTATTACATATTATTGAACCTAGTCACAAGTCCACCCCTAGAGGCAAAAGAGACTTTGAAATGTGGCCTTTACTCTGGGAGACGCTGGACCCCACTAAACATGTGGGATCTGACTGCAGTGGAAGAAAGTGGTGTGGCAATGGGGCACGCTCCAGTCTCCATCGTGTGCCCTTGCTGATGGTGGTGATCACTGCGCATACCTGCAATGGTGTGTCACGTTTTAATTTGCATTTCCCCAATTATTAGCAATGTTGGCCATCATTTCGTTTTTACTGTCCATTTGTAATTTCCCATCTTAGAATTTCCTGAATTTTCTCTTCTTGGAATTGCCAGTTTTTCTTTTGGGTTGGTTTGCCTTTTTATTGTTGACTTGTAAAACTGCTTACATATTCTAATATTAATTCTTTGTCTTTTCTACAGGTTGCAAATATTTTCTCCTTGTCTGTCATTTTTCTTGTTTGTTTATAGCATCTTTTGTCATAAAGAGAATTTTCAGTTTCATATTAAAAATTGTATCAATCCTTTCTTTTATGGTTTATTTTTAATTTATATGATCTTTAAGGCATTCTGTACTCCAAGGTTATAACCATATCCTCCTATATTTCCTTTAAGACCTGAATTTTTTGTTTCTTATGTGTAGGTTTTTGATCAATTTGGAATTTATTTTCTGAAAGCCATGAGACAGGGTTGTGAGTTCTTTTGTAAGCTGACAGCGTGGTTTGCCACTCTTAGCCTGTTTGCTCCAGCCCTTCCCGCGCTTAAGCCCTGGCCATGGGGAGCTGCCACCACAGGCTCAATTTCCCTGCCCCTGTGGCTGGCTCCCAGCTGGGCTCGGTCCACAGGAGGTGCCACGAGGAGACCAGAGAGCAGGGGGAAGGAGAGCCAGGTGTTCCCACCAGCTCCCCGGGGTCCGCCTGCTGAGTCCAGCATCCTGCTGGCCGGCCCAGCCCCCTCGAGCCCCCCAGCCTCTGCTGGACGGCTGCCTCTCTGCTGGCATCTTGACTCTCCCATGCCCCGTAGAACTAGCTCCCTGCATTTAATTCTTTCTACTTTCAATACTCTTTTCCTGAGTGTGCCCTGACTGACACAAAGAGCCAATTGATCTTACCTCGTTTATTTCAAAAAGAAGAAGAAGAAGAAAAGAAAAAAAGCTCCTCCCACTGATTGGAAATGCCTCCTCTATCTTGTACCAAATTCCAGTAAGAGCACGGATCTGCCCTGGCCAGCTGTCCCGGGCCGTCAGCTGCTCCGCAGCACGTGAGCCCCAGCTGCGAGGAGCCAGCATTGCAGGGACCCGTGGGAGAGAGTGCCACTGATGTTCTTCTCCAAGACTATGTCACCTTCCTGCCCGTGCTGCTTCTATATGAATCTTAGGATCAGTTTGATGAGTTTCATGCAAAATCCTCCTTAGATTTTGACTGAGATTTTACTGAATTTATATTAATTTTCGGAGAATGAAGTCCTCAAAAAATATTGGATATTTCCATCCTTGAATGTGACATTTCTTACTATCAGTTCAGATTTTCTTTTGTGTTCTCTAGTAAGGTTTTACACCTCCCAACACTTGGCCCCTCCCATTTCATGTTAGATTCATTCCCCAGCATTTTCCAGATTCTGTGGCTATCCCAATTGATATCTTGTTTCTATTCTGTTTTTAATTATTTATTTCTGTGGTTAGAAATGCTATAGATTTTTTATACTGATCTTATATTTTGTTATCTTGCTGAACTCTCTAACTCTAGTAATTTGACAAGTGACTGAATCTCCTAGATTTTCTACTTAGAACATCATGTCTATATACAAATAACAACAGGGTTTTTTTCTCTTCCTTTGCAATTTTAAATTTTTTATGGCCAAGACTCCAGTTTTCACCTAGAAGTAGTGACAAAGAACTTGAACTTACCTTGATCCTGATTTTTAACAGGAATGAGTCTAATATTTTACCATTCAATACGGTATTTATTTTAGATATCTGGCAGACACCCTTTATTAACTTAAGGAAATTTCCTTTTATTCCTAAGAATTTAGCTTGTTTTTGTTGTTGTTGTTCTAGTCAGGAATAGAGGAAGTTCTGTCTCCAATAAAGGTAGGTATGACATCTTCTCACTGAGGAAAAGCAGAAAAACTGGACCAAAAATTTAAAAATCTGCTAGAATGCATCAGAAAGCTAATAAGACAAGGGGGAGCTCCCACCCCGGGACTGGGATAGGATGCAGGTCCATGAACCATGCAGCTGGCAGGGTTTCAAGACAGCGCAAGGTCTCTGGCCCCAGTGTACCCACACCTTCTCCACTGACACTTCCGCAAGTGTAATTAATGTTCCACATCAGTTAACCTCAAGCTAGGGAGATTATCCTTGGTGGGCCTGACCTGATCAGGTGAGCCTTTAAAAGGGACAGGTTCTTCCCGGCAAAGGAGATTCAAAGTGTAAGAGAAATCCAGCTCCAGGGAGTCTCTGTTGCTGGCTTTGAAGATGGGTGGGTCACACGCCCAGATATGTACGCAGCCTCTGGGAGCCGAGAATGGCCCCGGAAGGCAGCACCCTGCAAGGAAGCGGAGACCTCAGTCCTACAACCACAAGGAACTGAATCCTCCCAACAATCTGAACGAACTTGGAAGAGGAGCCCAAGCTCCAGATGAGAGTGCATCCTGACCAACCCCTTAACTTCAGCCTTCTCAAAGCAAAGAGCCCAGTCGCAGAGTGCTAGACTTCTGTCCTACACATCTGTGGGCTAATGAACAGGTGTTGTGGAAAGCTGCTAAATTTATGGTACTTACTACACAGCATAGAAAACAAATACATTTGCTGCTTCACAAGGAGACAACTGGGACCCTGGTGACACTTTGACAGCTTCACTAGGGAAGAGGCCAGGCCTACTGGTTGAAAATTGAGAAATACACACATAAAAACCTCATGTATCAAAGAAAAATAATCACAATGTAAGTTAGTGCAAAACATGTTGAACTTAAAAAATGATAATGAGAATATCAAAATTTGTGAGATTGCAATGAAAGCTGTGCTTCCTGGAAAACATAGTGGGTCTTGAAATCAGACCCTCCAGTCTGGCTACGCTGCTGTGTGACTCTAGGAGAGCCTTTTAACCGCTCTGTGCCTCAGTTTCCCTTTCTGTGGAGTGGGAGCTGTAGCAGTACCCACCTCACGGGTGGTGGAGTCAATGAGACGACCACGGAGAGACTGCGATTCCGGTCCCAGCAAGTGGCAGCGCTACAGAAACCGGCTGTGCTCTGTCGCTGCACGTGCTCACTCCCCGGGCCTCCCTGTGCTGCCTCTGGGGGCCACAGAGAAGCAGCAAACCCAGGCCTGGCCCTTGGTCTGCTCTCAAGCGGGCGGGAGCCACCACCCGGCAGGGTCAGCGCCGAGGGCTGCAAAGCCTGGCGGCAGGGCCAGGAGCAGCACCCCGTCATCAGGCCTGAGGGCTGGGTCCTGCAGGCCCCGGGGCCAGCTGGCCCGCCTTCTGCCGCCAGGGCTGGGGTCCCGCTCTGTCGGCAGGCCCTGTGCTCCTCCCAAGGAAGGGGCTGTTCTCCAACAGGGACTTGGCTGATGGGTGACGCAGAGGGTGTGTGCCTGGGCTCAGGCCTCTGGGCCTTCAACCTCCCACCCAGCAGGACAGGAGCAGCTGCCTGAGGCACCCAGGACTCGGGCCCCAGACAACTGTGGCTCCCCATGAGCTGTGACAGGGAGGTGACACGGAAGGTGCCAGCCCACCCAGGCATGTGTGTGCCGGTCCCTCCTTCCCCACGGGAGGGCAGCACAGCCCCCTGGGGGTAGGGGAGAGCAGCATGTGTTCCAGCTCTACAGTGGCCCCACACCGGGGGCAGGAACAGGGCTGCCGGGCCTCCGTTGTCCAGTGCCTTGCTCTGTTTGTGCTGCTGTAACAGAATACCAGAGACTGGGTCATTTATCATGAACAGAAATTTATTGCCTTGCAGTTCTAGAGGCTGAGAAGTTCCACAGCAAGCTGCCAGCATCTGGCCAGGGCCTTCTTGCTGCGTCACTACACGGCAGAAAACGTAAGGCCCAAGAGGGGGCCAAACTCCTTTTAGCAACACCAACCCCACCCATGAGAGTGAAGCCCTCACGGCCTAATCACCTCTCAAAGGTCCCATCACTCAATACTTTTCTAATGGCAATTAAATTTCAACCTGAAGCCAGGTGTGTTGGCTCACACCTGTAATCCCAGCTACTCAGGAGGCTGAGGTAGGGGGACCAACCTGAACAATATAGCAAGACCCCATCTCCACAAAAAAATTTAAAAATTAGCAGGGCATGGGTGTGTGCCTATAGTCTCAGCTACACAGGAGGCTGAGGCAGGAGGATCACTTGAACCCAGGAGTTTGAGGCTGCAGTGAACGGTGATTGCACCACTGCACTCCAGCCTGGGTGACAGAGTGAGGCCCTGTCTCTAAAAAAAAAAATTCTCTCTGTGCTCTAGAGGGGACCAACATTCAAACCATAGCACCAAGCCAACAAGCTTAGACCTTGCCCAGAAGAAATAGGCATGTAGCTCTGGGTCTGGAGCAGGAGAGCACTGTGGCTGTGGGTGTTTGGTCCACACACCCTGGGACAATGGGACATGTGGCCTGGATGGGAGATGATGGGAGCAGAGTCTGTGGGGCCAGGCACGGGGCCAGGTCTGAGCACCAGAGGTGGAAGTCTCAGAATCCTTGGCATCACCTCCCGGTCGCAGCTCATGGGGAGCGACAGTTGTCTGGGGCCCGAGTCCTGGGTGCCTCAGGCAGCTGCTCCTGTCCTGCTGGGTGGGAGGTTGAAGGCCCAGAGCCCGTGAGCCCAGGCACACACCCTCTGTGTCACCCATCAGCCAAGTCCCTGCTGGAGAGCAGCCCCTTCCTCGAGAGGAGCACAGGGCCTGCCGAGGGCCACTGGCCCTGCTGACAGAGCGGACCCCAGCCACAGAGAGTGGGCCAGCTAGTCCAGGATGCAGGGGGTTCTTGGAACTCTAACCTGTCCAAAACTGGCCCAGGCAAAGTCCCCAGGTCCTGAGCACTCAGAGAGGGCTTTGCTTTAAAGGAAACACGGTTTGGGGCAGCCTCTGCCCAGCGGTGCTAGGTGGGCATGTCACAAACGCCACTCACCCAGTCGCCCTCCTGCTGCTGTGCGTTATTAGATTATTCCTGGGTAAATTAGAGGACAAGTATGAATAATTCAAAGCAAGGGATAAAATCTAATCAAGTCTGTCTGCCTGCTTGAACTTTGACACGAAGCCCGCAGTGGGCGCGAAGCTGGCTGGGAAGGCTGCTGTGAGAACCCAGGTCCAGGAGGTGCGCTCAGAGGTCTCCAGGAAGCTCCGCGGGGAAGTCACAGACTGGGGCTTCACGGGCCCCACCCCCTGCCTCCAGGCCCAGGTGGTGCTCGGCAGCTGAGGCCATGACCTTGGGATGATGCCTAACCACGCCAGGCTTCAATTCCTTATTTGTAAAGTGGGAGTAAAATTTGCTTCATAACGCTGTTCTGAGCACTCATCAAAATAACAAACCAAAAGCCCTTCGTGCCCATGCAGGCAGGCCCCGCACCCGGGCACGCTGCCACTTTCCATCCTGCGTGTGACATCCAGGCAGAAGGAAGGCGCGCCTTTCCCGTCAGCCCAGCATCCGGAGTTTTACTGTGAAATGTGTCCATGTATGTGTCAGTTTATATAATGGCGGAAATGCGTATGAAAGAGCTACATTTGCACTTAAAGTTCAAGAGAATGAGCTTCGTATTTTCTCCACAGACATGCACACGGTTCCACGGTTTTGAAACAGTGCTCAGCGGCAGAGGCTGCCGGGGCCCTGCTCAGGCAGCGTCTCGGCCCCTGCACGCCGGCCCCAGAGAGCAAGCTGGTACCCGCAGAGCTTCAGCCACCGGCTGCAGCCACTCTGCAGGATGCTCTGGTCCCTGCTGCTGCCACGGTGGGCTCTGCAGCTCCCAGCCAGGAGCAGCGAGAGTCCCCAGGCAGGACAGGTGCCACCACTGTGCCCATGAGCTCCCAGGCCCTACCTCCAGGCCCAAGCCCTGGTCTGAGGCTCACTGCTTGGAGGTCCCTTCACAGGAAGGGTTGGCCAGTACTGCTGCTGGGGCTCTGAGACAGCACCCCGTCTCTGCCAGGCTCGAACCCGGAGGCCTGAGGGAGGGACCGCAGGGGACCCTACACTTCTACTGGGCTGCTGCTGTCCAAGGTGCTCCTCCAGGCACTGGGTTATGGTGGCAAGCCCGGCACCCAGGCCCAGCCTCCCAGAACTCACCGTCTGGGTGCCCCACGTCACCCCACCAACTCCTCGAGGAGGGCTACGAGGAGGACGTGCGTCGGGGCTGTGGGAGCTGGCGACGGTGCCCGCCGGCCTGAGGACAGGCTGGGGTCGGTGCGCTGGGCAGGAGAGGGCTGCTGGGCGCTTTCGATTTTCCCCGTTCTGCTGAGATGTGGGAGACCCTGGAAAAGGTGAGGCTTCCAGCACAGTCTGACCCAGGGTCAGGATGTAGAGACAAAGAAGTGCCAGGAGTGAAGGGGCTTGTAACAAGGCAAGAAAGAGTCTCCAGAGCCAGGGGCCTGAGCAGAGCTGTGTTAGATGAGGAGAGCCAGGCAGAGAAGAAAGACGGGACCCACGGGGAGAGAAAGGCACCCAGGCAGGAGTGGGTGGACCTGGGGACCCCGCCTGGCCCAGTGGAGGGCTCACACCTGGGCACTGGGCCCCAGGTTGGATGCCCACAGGGCCTGGCAGGCAACAGGCCGGGGTCAGCCCAGGACAACGGGAGAGCACCGGGCCCTCGGGGGCTGCTCCTCCCCAGCTCAGACAGCCAGCGGGGTCAGCCCAGGGCAGCGTCTCCAGGGGTTCTGTGGTGGCATCAGCAGTGGCTCGCCCTGGGGGGTGTCGAGCAGAGCAAGTTGCCCCCAGCTTCAGCATTTGCCCGCCTTTCCTGCCACAGGATGCTGCTGTCCTTCGCACCACACCCCGCCAGGCGGGCGTCTCAGGCCTCGGGTTGTACCTGCGGGCGGGGCCGCACACTCCCCCAAGGGAAGTGTGCCTGCGGCTCCTGAGGCCCACTTCGCCGTGTCTTGGCCCCTTGGCTCCCCGACGCACCCCGCAGGGCTCGCTTGGAGAAGGGCAGCCGTTTTTCTTTTTGACATTTTCCAGATAAGTGGATGTTTTTATTCTGGAATTTAGGAGAGACCTTTATCTGCTGTCTGGGAGGAAGCATCTGTCACCAATATGAAGCAGCTACTCGGCGGCCCCTACATGCCTTGAGCCAGTCCTCACTGACACCCCCTGTCAGGGCCAGGGCTGGCCCTGGAGACAGGCAATGACTAGGCCTGGCAGCTGCCCTGGGGTACAGCCAGGCCAGGAGGGGGCAGAAGCTGCAGATGGCGCCGGACCCCGAGACAGCGCTGCCCCCCTCGGTGCCGGCAGGCAGAGGGGCTGGGGAGAAGGAAGGAGCCAAGAGCCCCCAGGGCAGTGGCCTTCAGGCTGGGCCTGAGGAGTGAAGCCCACCTGGGACCACCGGGACCCCTCTTCACTGCCAGCCTGGTGTGGAGACGGCCCTGCCTCCCCCACAGCACACAGTCGCCTGACAGCTGCTCAAAACTGGGGTGACGCAGGGGGATCCCACGTGGAGAGGCAGGCATCGCTGTTGGACCTGCAGCCAGCAGTCTTGGGGGGCTGTGCCGGGGAGGAGGGTGTGGGCGCTGGGGGGGGCAGGTGCTTGGGCATTTGCAGATGCCAAGCACACAGCTCATGAGTTGCTGCGGACAAGGCTGCCCCCGGGGCATGTGGACCCTGGGCAAGTATATTTTGTGGGGCCCCTGTCTATTAAACTATTTGTGTCACCTCAAATCATATCAGCACCATTCCGGCAGCCCAACCTCACATGATCCAACAAAGGGAAGACCCTGCTGCTGTTCCCTGGGCCACTTTTGTGGAACCAAGACCCAGCCATAGGGTCCTCAGAGTGCCCATGGGCCTGAGTCCCAGAGAGCCTGGAGGTGTGTGGTCCACTTCACACCCAGGGCCTACATGGGTCCCCATTCAGGTTTGGGGTGTCCCCCCTAAGCTCCCCCAGGTCCCAGGCACAGGCAGGGGACTTAGACTCCAAAGTATAAAGGGCCTGGGGGACCAGGGCAGGCCCAGCCACCCAGGTCTAAAGCAATACTGAATATGGAGACCCCAGCTTATAGGACCGGGGCATCCCTGTGCCTCCGTCCCAAGAGCTGGGGCTGAGCCTGACAGAAGGGACAGAGGAAGGAGTGGCCCCAGGACAACAGGAGCAGCAGAGTGAGACAGCTCTTGGGAGCCAAGACTAGCCACCAGGGTCAGACTGCGGAAAGCATCGCCCACGCAGCCCAGACGCCAGGCCGTGCAAAGCACAAATGCTGCACCTGCCTGCCTCCCCCACCCAGGCTGCCCCCTCCAGGCTGGGGTGGGAGCCAGGTCCCCTTTGCTAGACTCCTTCTCCCTGAAACTCTGCTCAGAAACACAGGAGACTTTCTGTGCAGATCCGCAGACCAGACAGCGTTCATCTCAGTGTCAATAAATCGGGCGTCTCCAGGGCAATGACTTTTACTTGGTAAATACTAAGCAGCCAGAGCGGGCGAGTGCAGGCCCCCAGTCTGAGACAGCCACAGCCAGCGCTCTGCCACCCATTGATCTGTCTCCCACTGCGCCGCCATGTGCTGCAGGGATGGGCAGATGCAACTCTGACACTGACATGACCCCACCCGCAAGGACAGAGCGGGGAGCTGGCTTCTCCCAGCTGCACACAGCAGTCTCACAGGCCTCTCAGATGTGACTAGGCAGGGCAATGACAGCTGGTGCAAAAACCCACCCAAATGTGGAACAAGCTGTGCCAGCTGTTGGCAGTTGGGAGGGGCAGGGCGTCCTGGAGCCGGGGTGGCGATGACAGGGGAGGCAGCAGGTCCCAGGTGGTGGCTCTGCAGGGAGGCAGCACTGGAACAAGAGGCCTAAGGGCTCTGTGCCCAGGGGTGACCATGGAGTGAACCTGTGTGGATCTCTGCCCAGCTGCCCTTGCTGGGGGACAGCACTCCACCATTCCCCAGAGATTCTGCTCAGACCTTCGTGCTTGGGTGGGACTGAACCCACCTCCCTGGCCCCAAGGCTGGGCTTATGTCTCCAACTCGGCCCCTCTGAGCGGTCCACAACCTGGCGTTCCACCATCCCCTCCCCTCCCTCCCCCACCACTGGGAGTGGCACGGGACCGAGCCCAGCCAAGCCTTGGGCATCCCCAGCCTGCAGAGAAACAGAGAATTGTTTGCTGCAGCGTCTGCTGGCTCTGGGGTTGGGGTT
This sequence comes from Varecia variegata, assembly GCA_028533085.1. NCBI lineage: Eukaryota > Metazoa > Chordata > Mammalia > Primates > Lemuridae > Varecia > Varecia variegata. Next base: position 49,800,237 of record CM052443.1, read on the forward strand.
GGTTCTGGGCTGGCTGGCAGAGGAAAGAACGAGAGTCATGGGGTCTTCCCCTCTAGGATGCAGAGTGTTCACTTCAAAAATACCCTAAGCCAAGCCCTGTTGCAGAGTGAAGATTCATTCTCCTATTAGCAAGTGCGTATGAGAAATGTACAGTGCTCCTAGTCACGTGACTCTGCTATTCTTTCTGGAAAGCTGATGACCACATTGCTCCTTTGGCTAAGGAAGCAGGCACTCCTTTCCCTACATGTTACACCACAATGACTTCCTTCAAAAACTGTCAATGAAACTGTCAATGAAAGGGGGCACAAACAATTTCCCCACCCCCTGAATTTCTAGCCACCCCTCCACCTTCATCTGGCATAACTTCCTGCAGTACAACATCCAAATGTCTGCTGGATGGATAAATTGATGAATGGACAAATAGAATAAGAAGATGAGTGGGTTGATGTGTGAGTGAATGAATGAATGGATGGATGGTTGCGTGGTTTGGATGGACGGATGGATGAGTAGTGAATAGATTGGTGGATAGGTAGATGGACAGATTGATGGATAGAATGTGTGAATGGATGGATGGATGAACAAATGGAAGGACTAAGAAATGGATAGATGACTGAGTGAATGGATGGATGGGTACTTACTTTCTTAGAAGGAAGTAAGCTTTCTGAAGGTAGGACTGTGCATTTTACTTCCTTGTTTTACCTGCAATGAATTCCACATACAGGCTTCACAAAATATTTCTTAACCATAACAGAATCTGCCGGGCAGCTCTGACAGGGTTGTTGCTGTCAGACGCCACACGTACCATGCAGCATTCCTATGACAATCTGGCAAAATCAGCGGGAGGGATTTTATAATGGCTACTCCCCACGTGAAAGTTATTTTCTAAAAATTGCTATTGTTTGTGCCCTTTAAAATGTACTTTGAAATGTAACCAATTAAAAAGTATAGGCCGGGCACGGTGGCTCACGCCTATAATCCTAGCACTTGGGAGCCCGAGGCAGGCGGATCGTTTGAGCTCAGGAGTTCGAGACCAGCCTGAGCAAGAGCGCGACCCCGTCTCTACTAAAAATAGAAAGAAATTATCTGGCCAACTAAAAATATATAGAAAAAAAATTAGCCAGGCATGGTGGCGCATGCCTGTAGTCCCAGCTACTCGGGAGGCTGAGGCAGTAGGATCACTTGAGCCCAGGAGTTTGAGGTTGCTGTGAGTTAGGCTGACACCAGGGCACTCACTCTAGCCCAGTCAACAAAGCGAGACTCTGTCTCAAAAAAATAAATAAATAAAAAGTATATATACATGTATATATACATATATAATATTTATGTTATCTTTGAGGAATGTGAAAGATGTTTAAGCAGGAGTGAAATAGTTTCATTTTCCTATTTAGTGTGAGCCTATCTCCTTTGGTTTCTATGCTGAATAGACAGCAACATAATTTAAGAAATATTTTCATAAATATTTCTATTAATTTTTCCAAAAAATAGAACCCTCCCCCCTTTTTGTCTAACCAGCCAGTTAAAACTACACAGTGTAAAAGTTGTTGGGATCTCAACAGCAACTCAGAAACCACAGACTCAGGGAATGAACGTGAGCCTCACAGCTCTCAGGACAACTCCTCATGACCCTCCTCTTCTTACACTCAAGAACACGGAGACCAGGGAAAAATCAGCCCAAAGTCCCGAGGGGCCTTGATGGCAGATATCGGGAACACAGGCTGCAGTGCGGCCCTGGAGCTTTCCGTTCAGCAGCGCGCCTTGTGCTCTGTGCCAGCACCTTGTGCTCTATAACGGCTGCCACAGAGCAGAACTCCCATTCCCAGGGAGCAGTCCCCCTGTGCCCTCCTCTCAGGCCTTCTTCTAGCATGTCCCTCTTCATGGGATAAGGTGTCCACCTGGAACCCACTCCCACACCCCGTAGCCCATGCTCTGGGAACCCCGGACTCCACAGTTCCCTGCCCCAAAAGCCCCAACCTCACTTCCAGGATCTAGTGCAGGATTCTTGTATGGCTCTATCCTGGTGGGTAGACTACACAGGCAGTAGGCCAAACGGGTGGCCAAGACTGTGCCTGGAGCCCGGGTGACCAGAGAAGAGGTGAAACCAAGCACCTGGCCAGAGCTTCCCCTTCCCTCCTGCAGGCCGGCGTGGAATGCCGAGGGGTCCAAGAATTCTACATTTGAATATGGCCATTCTAATAAAATATTTTTCAAAGTTTGACCTATAACATAATTTTATTTACCAATTTGTTAGCTTGATTTATAACTGCTAAATATTTAGATCAGAAGTTCTCAAACATTTTGGTCTCCAGACCCCTTTACACTCTTAAAAATTATTGAGAACCCCAAAGAGTTTTTGTGTGGGGTTTAGTCATCAATGTTCCCCATATTATAATCGTAAACTGAGACATTTTAAAAGTATTTATTCATTAACTCATTTTAGAGATAAAAATAATAAGCCCATTACGTGCTTATATAAGTAACACACGCTTAATAAGCTAGCTATAAAAAAAACTAACTCTGTTTTCCAAGACAAACTGAAAAGTGTAGTGAGAAGAGTGGTATTGTCTGACAGCTTTGCAAGTCTCTTTAATCTCCCGATTAAGACAAGACAGCTAAGGTCTCATTTCTGTTTTTGCCGTCAGTCTGTTGTAATGTGTTGTTTGGTTAAAGCATAAGAAGAAATTCTGGACTCCTGGAGATATGCAATTAGAAAAAAGGAGGAGTATTTTAATAGCATTTTCAGATGATTATGGATTTTCCTACTTGATACTACACCAGACCTCAACAAGTAGCAGTTTCCTACAGATGAGTTGGCCAGGGTGAGTCTGGGGTGGGAAAAGTGAGGCACCCGGGGTGCAAACTCCTGGAGGTGCTAGCTCTCAGGGGTGTGCAGGTACTTTCCTCTGTGCTATACGCCCTTCACCCTAACACCAGCCCTGCTAGTTGCCAAGTGAAATTTGAAATCATAGTGATAAACTTTTTGTACTCTGTTCCATCACAGTTTATTCCTGTTTCTTGTACGTGGAATGGATCTTTGCCCATGCATGATTGCATGTGCACGTGCACGGAGCCATCAGGACTGGGATTTGATTTTACCCGGTTATACACTAATACATTAACTTGCTACTATTGCATGGGTGCTGCCAAAAGACACAAGATCCCTCTGTCAGAGACAGAGGACTCCATTACTCACAGCATGCTAGCACGGCAAGCAAAGTGAGCATCAGCCAAGTCCCACGAGGTGATGCAGAGGGGCTCAGAGAGATGCCACACACTGCGGGGTGCGGGGGGGGGGGGCTGGGTGCTGCAGCTAGAAGCTTCAGCTTGGAGATCCATCTTGTTTGCAGCATGCAGTAAAGAAGGCTGCTCTTTGTCTCAGAGTAAAACAGCACCTGACTCCTCAAGGCTGCCCGCTACAAATATAAACCTGAGAAATAGTTTACATAAGACGAGCCTCAGAGTTTTGCACCCTTGGCACACCCAGCAAGACCTGTGGGAGAGATCTGTAAAGGGTGATTGCCTTTCCCAACACAAACAGGATGCACTGGTCATTTGGAAAATATTGGTCCACTGAGTTATGCAAATCCTCCAAATGTTGACATATTTCTTTAAATAATATCAAAAAATCACATTCATTAATATCATTAATCTCATCAGAAAAAGTGGTTAAGTATTGAGAGTCTATCAAGCTCACAGTGGCCAGTACCCCTTTTTCAAAATTCTAATTTTTGCTTGAAACCTCAAATTTTATCTTATGGAACTACTGTCAGTTGTTTTCCTTGAAAAAACAGGTTCATTTCATTCATTTCTAATAGAATGTCTTCCAAATACCCAAGTGTGAATGATCATGGTGTGACTGTCAGTCGATATTTCAAGTAAAAATTGTATTCCATGAAAAAAGTGGCTGGTTCAGCTTGCAACTCAAACAATTGCACAAGTGTTTTTCTCTGAGACAACTGTACTTCAGAAAGTAGCAGAAATATATTATGCCTACTTCCTACTTCATGACATAAAATACTAAAAAGACATGTACTCAGGAGTCAAGATTTAATAAAATTATTACAATAATTTATACTGCTTCATCAAGGACATTCTTAGGTAAAAGTGACTTTTTAAAAAACTTAAAATGTAGAACAGTAAAGAACACAGTGACTGCTAGTACATTTGGGAGTCACTGCCCTGATTTGAATTAGTTTCACGCACCATTGTTTTGTACCATCGGGACAAATGTTGACACGGTGAAACAGGTCAATAATGTCTTATTATTAATATGAAAATAGTTTTGATTTCACAGACCCTCTGAAAAGGTCCTGGGACGGCCAGGGTCCCTCAGACCACACTGGAAGAACGGTTGATTTTCACATGTGATACTTGGGCCTTTGCTCGCACGCTTGCCCCAGGCCCTGTGAATTTCAGGGAAAGACCTTCCAGGAATACAAAGACCAAGTTGGAAACCACAGATGCCTTCAAGGACCAAGAGGCAGAGAAGCAAGAGGAGCAGCCAGGTGGAAGCCGGGACAGAGAGGAGAGTGCAGGAGCAGACCCGCGGCAGCCGCTATGGCCTCCAGCCAGCCGTGGCCATGAGGACATTCAGACCCAGTGTGGCCAGATCTTGTGTATATTTCAAGAAAAGCCAAAAACCCAGATTTTTCTATGAAAGTGGACAAAATTTTGAAAGTTGGCAACTAATTCTCTTTAAAAAACAAAAACAAATCTGTGGGGCTAAACAAAATATCCACAGGCTGGATTCAGGCTGTGGGTGCCAGTTTGCAACCTCTGGTCTAGAGGGACAGCCAGACACAGAAATAATCACAGTATCACCATGTAAGCTAATCTGATGGGCCCAGAAAGCGCCCTGGGAGCAGAGAAAAAGGGCCTGTAATCACAGCTTCCCTTTCCTGAGAACTTGCCGGGTGCCGGGGGATCTCTACACACAATTGCTTCATGTAATCCACCTGGCAATCTTACAAGGCAGGAACTATTATTGTCCCCTATTTTATAGATGAGGAAACTGAGACTTAAAGCTCATAAATAACTAGCCCAGGACCATATGATTATACCCCTTCAACTCTCCCTCTCACTTCCGCTTCTCCTGTCCCTCTAGGTTTCTCACTGCACATTAAGCAAGCATGTTTCTGCCTCAGGGCCTTTGCACGTGCTGTTTCCTTCTGTCTGGGATGTTCTTCCCCCAGAGGGCTTCCTCCCCAACTGCATTCAGATGTCTATTTAAAAACCGCCTTCTCGGAGAGCCCTGCCCTGACTATGCCCTGTCCCACACACACACTGTATACACTCACCCTGCTTTACTTTCTTCTTTGTGCCTATTATATCTTGAAATTATATGATTCCTGTTCCTGCTTATTTCCTATCTGGCATCCCCACCACCACCATCACTGGTGGAATGCAGGCCCTCTGAGAGGCAGCCCAGCACCTAGGACAGCACCTGGGCACCTAGTGAGTGCTCCGTAACTATGCACCACACACATGGAGACAGAGAACTGCTGTCGCTGGGCCCAAGAGACAGAAACACAAGACACACACAGCCATGACTTGTCAGATCCTTGCAATTTACTTCAAAAAGTCTAATGACAACAAAATGTAAAACTGTATGAGAAATAAGCACTGGCAGGGAGGAGTCGGTCGAGCAGTGAGTGCTCGGCTCTGGTGGTTGGGTGCTTGGGCTCCAGATCCAGCTGGTGACTTTCCCACAGGCTCAGGCCACCCAAGAATAACTCACGGCCTGCTGCCATGCAAGTAGTTTACCTATTCAATTCTTTATGCACAAATATTAGTTACATACTTACCAATACAATATGAAATAGATTGATAACCCAATTTTTTTTAAATGACCAAAAGTCTTAAAGGAGCCATCACAAGAGCCAGGAGGCCACTACATATATGAAAAGGTGTTCAACCTCACTATTCACCAGGGAAATGCAAATCGAGACCACACTGAGATACTACAGTACTCCAGCAAGTGGCGAAGATGAAAAAGATTGACCATACCACGTGTTGACATAGGTGTGGAGCAGCCAGAACCCTCATGCACTGTTGGTGGGCACGTCAACTGGGACCACCACTGTGCCGAACTGTTTGGAGATGTCGCCTCTGTCCTAACATGTGCTGGTCCTCTGACCTGCATATTTCTCTCTTGTTCTATACCCAAGAGAAATGAGTGCCTATATCCACTAAACAACACATTCAAGAATGTCCGTCACAACCTTATTCATAATAGTCAAAAACCCAAATACCTTTCAATAAATAAATGTGTAAATAAATTGTGGCCTAGGCATATGATAGAATACTGTACACGTACACACACACACACACAAAGCACAATACTCTCAACAACATAGAACAGCCTCATTATGCAGAGTGAAAGAACCCAGACACAAAGGGGAAGGTATTGAATGATTCCATTTACACAAAGGATAAGAATAGGCAAAACTCTGTGATGCTGGAAATGAGAACAATGGTTACCTCTTGGGATAGAGTGTGTAGGCTAGGAAGGCACATGAGGGAGCTGTCTGGAAATGTACCTGGGAGACTTTGCTCTGCTCAGGTGTGGTAAGGTGACAGGGAGACACTGCCTTTGGCAGAAGAGTTTGTTGCCCACAGCTCCTGAGAGGAGGAGGAGCGCCACAGCATGGAGGGCCACGGGGGAAGTGGAGACAGAGGAGCAAGGGGCAAGCCTGGGCCGGGGCCTTCACTGGTTTCCATGGGAAGGAAAGGATGACGCAGGGAGGCAAGTCTGAGCATGCTCAGGATTAGCCAGTTTGCGTCATGCTGGCTCTGGGCTATTGGAGTGGCCCCGCTGTCCAGCTCCTGGCCCCGGGTGAGTTAGGACAGGGAGAATGTTCATGTGGTGTGGGAGAGTTAGGTAAAGGAGGTGGCTGGGGCTTGGGCTTGGATTTGTTGGTTTGCATATGGAAGGCACTCGCAGGCGAGTTGTCTGGGAATTAGCCACTCCTGGGGGGGCAGTCTCTCCCTGGCCAGGAAACCATTGTGCAATGTCAAAGCAGCGTAAAGCACAGAAAATAAAAAGCTTGATTAATGCAGGAGCCGTACAGAGCGCTGATAAGCTTCTCTCTGCATGTGTAAAGACTCAGTGAGTTATCTGCTTGTCGTATTATAACTCACATTTTTAAAAATACAAATATAGAATTGGATTTGAAGAAGCACTAAGACAAAGGAACTCTTTGTCTCATCAGCCACCACTCCAGCCCTCACTGTCTTTCCAGTGTCAGCATCCTCCTCCTCACCCCCGACCTCAGGCTCCATCTCCTGGCAAGTCCACGCCCTGGGGGCCTCAGGGCACTCAGCGTGGATCAGTCTCTGCGGTGATACAGCCTCCAGCTGCCTGCCGAGAACTCAGCAAACGCTCCCTGTGTCTCGCTGCTTCTCCTGAGCTTTCCTGGGCACAGCAAAACAGAGGAAAAATCACTCCACAGCGCTGCCTGCTGCCACCTTCTCAAGCTGCTGTTATGCCTGACGCCCCCTCACCCCCAAGCATCCCTCCACCCTCCTGGGACGTTTGGGGGCTCCATCACCACTTCCTGGAAACTGCCCGTAGCCTGAAAGGGGCCTGGGCAGAGGAGGGTGGCCTGGGCTCCCACACAGGCATGAGACCTGGGAGACGCAGCCCTGATGCTGGACTGGGCAGAACCCTCTTAGGGCCAGGCTCCCTAGACACCCCCTGCTTCTAGCAATCATGTCACCATATATAGCAGGATCTATGTTCTAAGGGCCCCACCCCACCAGGCTGGAGCCCCTGGTCTCCGTCTCCTGAGGCCAGCGCAGCCCCTGCATGGCTCAGAGCAGTGGGCAGCCAACGCTGTGGATGGAGCAGCGGATGGTCGAGGGGTCAGTGTCGCGGTTGTCAGTGACGCTGAGAGGCTGAGGCACATTCTTGGACACAGCTCAGCCAAGCGCTGCCCACAGCTTCCAGAAGATGCCACAGGGCACCTTCTGTGTCACCCTATTAAGGGATTCAAGCCCTTTCAGCCAAGACAAGTCCCACCGGTGCCATAAGGCTGCCCCCAGTTTGATTTTGAAATGTTACATGAAATGCCTTCTTCAGTGGCCAAGCCCTGGCTGGGCCAAGGGCACTCTGGAAGAGGTGGGGCAGCCAGATGCCCCACACAGATGGGCACACGGACGCGACGATCCGAAGCTGGGGAGCCCGCTCTGGCCCTCGGTGGGGCCTGGGACCGGGAGGTAGGACAGATCTTGCTCAGTCCTGGAAGAGAACAGCCTCATCATTACAGCGTCTGGTCCAAGAGGCTCTCAGCCGCGCAGAGCCCAGAGAGCAGGCCTGTGCCGCCAGATGGGCCGGCTCATTAGGATGGGAGCGTGGTATTTCTTATGCAAATGAGGGAAAATAAATTCATCAGAGGAATGTGAACACCAAACATGCACAGGAGCCACCAGGTACTGGCTAAGAGGTGAGGGAGGGGAGGAGCAGGAGGTGGGAGAGACACCCCCAGCGCTGCATTGAGGTACTCTTAGCCCAGGTGCTCTGGGTTTGTCCACCTGGGCTGCCCAAGAGGGAAACTGAGGCCCCGGGGACCCCATCCAAAGGCTGAGCCTGGCCTGACCCACACCCAGGCACAGAGAGCTGTCAGGGTGCCAGGGTGCCAGAGGGCAGCAGGAGCCGGGACAGGTGCAAGGCCAGGCCACAATCGTCCAGCCTGGCTCCAGCAGAGGAAGCGGCCCCAGCAGATGCGGGGATGCTGGCCAGACATAGCCGGCAGCTCCGGGGCTGGGAAGGACCACCAGACCCAGTTCTGGGACCAGCCCCAAGGGAGCCCTCCTATCCCGCACCTCCTAGACGTCTCCTAGACCCCAGGCAGGTCCCCTGCTGGAGCTGCCTCCTCCACCCCTGCCTGCTCCATCCCTGCCCCAGTGCCCCTCCAACAACACGCCAGACCAGGGTATGGTGGTCACTGACATACCCTCCCCTCCTCCCAGGTTTCTTGCCCATGACGGTACTGCCAGCCCCAGCTCTCAGAGACCCTCCACAGCCACCCCCATCCTACCTCCCCCCACGCCCTGACCACCAGTCCTACTCCATCTAATTCTCACCTTTGGGGCTCCCTCCCACACCAGGGCCTCCCGGTGCCGTCTTTGCCAATCTCTGCGGGCATCAACCTCTGCCCCACCAGCTCCCACCTGTCCATGTGACCCTGTCACATCCCAAACTCCAACGCCCTCGACTGGGGACTGCAGTCCATCCATCGGCCCCTGTCTCAGGTGCCCCTCCTTCCCTGCCTGACTCCACCATCGAGACCTCACCTGACTGTGCTGTGTCCTGGGACAGAGCCAAAGGCCTACGAAAGCCCACTTCTACCTACCAATGTCCGGCCACTGAGCCAGGGGACAACACCCAGGACTAGACTGCTGGTATACTCAAGCTCATGCCATAGACCCTCAGCTATGCCAATGGGACACGGGCAACAGCTCTGATCTCCCTGGGTACACTCCAGGCTCTGCCCCACCCACGGCACTGAAACCAGCCGCACTGCCACACCTCCCAGGTGTGCAACCACCTCAGCCCAGAACCTGCATCTGAGACACCCTCCTGTCACCATCATAATCACTACACACAGCTCCCTCCTGTCACCACGACCACACACATCTCCCCACTGTCACCATCACAACACACCAGCTCCCCCCATCACCATCACCAACACACATCTCCTCCCCCCGTCACCATCACCACACACCACCTCCCTCCTGTCACCAACACCACACACCACCTCCCTCCTGTCACCCTCACCACACAGCGCCTCCCCCCTGTCACCATCACCACATACCGCCTCCCCCCGTCTCCATCACCACACACCACCTCCCCCCTCTCACCATCGCCATACACCACCTCACCCCTGTCACCATCACTGCACACCACCTCCCACCTGTCACCTTTACCACCCAACACCTACCTCCTGTCACCATCTCCACACACCACCTCCCCCCATCACCATCAGCACACACCACCTGCCCACTGTGACCATCACCACAGACCACCTCCCCCTGTCATCGTCACCACACACCACCTTCCTCCTGTCAGCATCACCATCACTACATACACCTTTCCCCAGCAACATCACGACACACCACCTCCCCCTGTCACCATCACCACACACAGCCACCCTGCCTGTCACCATCAGCACACACCACCTTCCCACTGTCACCATCACAACACACCACCTCCCCCCTGTCACCATCACCACACATCACCTTCCTCCTGTCACCATCACCGTCACGACATACACCTATCCCCGTCACCGCCACCACACACTGCCTCCCCCCTGTCACCATCACCACACACCACCTCCCCCTGTCAACATCACCACAAACCACCTCCCCCCTCTCACCATCACCACACACCGCATCCCCCCTCTGGCCAACATGACACACCGCCTCCCCCCCATCACCATCACCACACACCCCCTCCCCGCCGTCACATCACCAAACACCACCTCCCCACCTTGACAATCACCACACACTGCCTCCCCCTGTCACCATCACCACACTCTGCATCCACCCGTCACCATCACCACACACTGCCTCCTCCTGTCAACATCACCACACACCGCCTCACCCTGTCACCATCACTACACACCACCTCCCTGTTGTTACTGTCACCATACACCGCCTCCCCCCTGACACCATCACCACACACCACCTCCCTCCTCTAACCATCACCACCTACCGCCTCCCCCCATCACCATCACCACACACCACCTCCCACCTGTCACCATCACCATACACCATCTCCCCACTGTGATGATCACCCCACGCCACCTCCCGCCTGTCACTGTCACCACACACCACCTCCCTCCTGTCACCATCAGCACACACCATCTGCCCACTGTCACCATCACCACACACCACCTCCCCCCCTGTCACCATCACCACACACCACTTCCCTCCTGTCACCATCACCACAGAGCACCTCTCACCCGTCACCATCAGCACATACCACCTCCCCCCATCACCATCACCACACACCACCTCCCCCCTGTCACCATCAGCACTCACCACCTGCCCACTGTCAGCATCACCACACACCACCTCCCTGCTGTCATGATCACCACACGCCACCTCCCTCCTGTCACCATCACCACACGCCGCCTCCCCTGTCACCATCACCACACACGCCACCTCCCTCCTGTCACCATCACCACAGAGCACCTCCCACCCGTCACCATCAGCACATACCACCTCCCCCCATCACCATCACCACACACCACCTCCCCCCTGTCACCATCAGCACTCACCACCTGCCCACTGTCAGCATCACCACACACCACCTCCCTGCTGTCATGATCACCACACGCCACCTCCCCTGTCACCATCACCACACACGCCACCTCCCTCCTGTCACCATCACCACTCGCTGCCTCCACCCTGTCACCATCAGCACACACTGCCTCCCCCCTGTCACCATCAGCATACACTGCCTCCCCCGTCACCATCACCACACACCACTTCCCTTCTCTCACCATCACCACACACATCTCTCCCCCCCATCACCATCACCACATGCCTCCTCCTACCTGTCACCATCACCACACGCCACCTCCCTCCTGTCAGGGTCACCACATACCACCTCCCACCTGTCACCATCATGACACACCACCTCCCACCTGTCACCATCACCACTCGCCGCCTCCCCCCTGTCACCATCACCACACATGGCCTCCCACCTGTCACCATCACCACAGACCACCTCCCCCCATCACCATCACCACACACCACCTCCCTCCTGTCAGGATCACCACTCGCCACCTCCCCCCATCACCATCACCACACACCACCTCCCCCCTGTCACCATCACCACACATGGCCTCCCACCTGTCACCATCACCACTCACCACCTCCCCCCGTCACCATCACCACACATGGCCTCCCACCTGTCACCATCACCACAGACCACCTCCCCCCGTCACCATCACCACACATGGCCTCCCACCTGTCACCATCACCACACACCACCTCCCCCCTGTCACCATCACCACACACCACGTCCCTCCTATCACCATCACCACACACCACCTTCCTCCTGTCACCATCACCATCAATACATACACCTGCCCCCATCACACCACCACACACCCCCTCCCCCCATCACCATTACCACACACTAACTCCTCCCGTCACCATCATCACCACACATTGTGTTCCCACTTGTTAGCACAGGGGAGCTAGGCAGACACTTATTGCTCTGTCCTTCCACTTGGGCATTTTGTCCTGCATGCTCTCACCACCTCAAGGGTACTGCCCAGCAATTGTTTGCACATTTTCACTCTGTATTGTATCATTCCACCATGGCCCCTCCCAGTGTCTGCTGTCCTTCACAGCAGCTTCCTCCACCTCCTTCAGTTACGCCAGCCAGTGCCCCCACCCCTACCAAAGCTGCTCTTGTCGCGGCTCCTGCGTTCTCTATCCTGGTCCTCCTGCCCTTCAGAGACTTAGGGCACAGCCCATGGTGCCTGCCTCTTGGACTTCACCATCTTCCCTGGGCTCACAGGGCATCCCACTGTGACATTTCTCCTTCCTCCTTGGTTGTTCCACCTCGGTGGCTTGATTTTTCTCATCTCCCCAGCATCTCACTGTCACGATGCCCAGCGCTTGGTCCTTGGCCCTCTTCTCTTTCTTAAATGCACTGGATTCCACTGTAGTCTCCAGTGCAATGGCTTTACATACCACCTATAGCCCTGCCACTCCCCAGTGCACACCTTTAACGCAGATCTCTCTCCTCAGCCATGTATCCACGTGCGTCCTGACGTGCCCCGCTCTTTGCTGTCTTCTGTCCACAGCACTGACCACATCCCAGCGTGCTAGGGCTCCAGGACTGAGCACGCTCATTGTGCATTACCTGTCTTCCCCCACTGGGGCATGAGCTCCACGAGGCAGGATCATTGTTTTGATGACTGATGTGTCCTGAGTGACTTGAATAATACTTGTACACAGGAGATGCTTAGTACAAATTATTGGAGTGATCAAATGTGAAATGTCCCATGACTGCCCGTTTATGAACTTCAGGTGAGGATGGCTCTGGGTCTAACCTCCCAAACTTGACTTAGGAGGGAGATTCATAGGATGGGTATTTTTCAAGTGTCTTCTAGTTTAAAGTGTCAAACCTAACTCAAGATGACTGAACAAAAAAAGTTCTTTATTGCCTCATGTGACTAAAAAATCTAGAATTAGCTGCAGGCATGGCGGGGTCCAGACAGGCAAATGCTGCTGTCGGGCTTGGTCCCTCGATTGCCGCCCTGAGCCTTCCGCGGGCTGTTCCTCGTGTGCAGCTGTGGCAGCTTCAGGGAAGCTCTGTCCCCACCTCAAGTCCATGAGGCAGAAAGTTTCCCTTAAGAAGAGTCCCAGTGTTAGGTTTCCTGGGTCCAGCTTGAATCAGGTGCCCCTGACCCAGTTGCCATTCCCAGGGAATGGAATTTAGTGACCCACTAGACCTGGAGTCCCGGAGTCAGCCTGAGCCATGTGGGCTGGGGTGGAGGGTAAGTGAGGTCTGACACTGTAGTGGGAAGCACAGGTGCAGGGCTGGCATGAGCAGCTGTCCCCTGGGCTGCCTGCCAGGGCTGTGGGAACAGCTCCCAAGAGGCCTGGTAGGTCCCGATGGTGGCTGACAGGAGGAGCAGCTGCCTCACACAGACACCCGAGCTGTCCTCCCCAATTCTCAGTTGCCATCCAGATGAGAAGTAATGCAAAAAGTTCAAGATGTCAAAAGCTCCCCTTTAGCCAGAGTCTGGCTTAACAGATAACAGCTTCCTATACATTCTCCTGATCTGACTCTCCACCAGCCCCCCAAAGCAGAAGTCATTAAGGCAGAACAAAGAAGGATGGCCACCATCTCACATCACATTGTGCTAGAACCGCAAGACCATGCAATCAGACATGGGAACAAAATAAAAAGCTTAAATATTCAAAAAAGCTGGCAATACTATCACTATTTGTAGATGATATATTTATAAACCTGCAAAACTCAAAGGAATGAGCTGAAAAAGTATTAAAAATAATAAGGTAATTCAGTGAATTATAAAATTTATATTCAAAACAAAATTGATTTCCTATAATTTGTTATGGGAAATAGAAATATTATGAGCTTGATAATGTATCAAAACAAACTATATCATTCACAGAAAGAATTTTACAATATTTTGTAAAAACTAGAAATTGCTGTGAACCTAAAACTGCTCTAAAAAACAGTCTTAATTTAAACAAAACCTATGAATAAATTGAGATATATATAAAAAAATTATAAAATTCTAAGTGACATAAAAGAATACTTGAATAAATAAACATCTTATTTTTTAATATAATATCAATACAAATGTTAAAGATATCATACTAGGTCTGATAGTGTACCCCCAAAATTCATGTACTTCCTGAAACTTCAGAACGTGACCTTATTTGGAAAAAGGGTCATTGCAGACATAATTAGTTAAAATGAGTCATAGTGGAGTAAGTGGGTCCTTAATCTGACTGCTGTTCTCATAAGAAGAGGACAGGAGAGACACATGGAGAGATACTGGGGGGTGTCACACCTTGGGATGACAGAGGCACAGAGTGGGGTGACACATCTACGGGTCAAGAAATCCCGAGGATTGCCAGCGAAACCAGAAGCTAAGAGAAAGGCAAGAAAGAGGATCTCCCCAGCACCTTCAGAAAGAGCGTGGCCTGCCGACACCTGGATTTGGGGCTTGTGGCCTCCAGAACTGGGGGAGAAATATTCCTGCTCATGAGTGTGTGGTTGTGGCCTTAGCTACAGCAGCCCCAGCAACCAGCACAGATGTCAGTTCTCTCGTGTTAACTACAAACTCAGTTCAAGCCTGATCCAAACCCTAATAGGGTTTGTTTGGGTTTGAGGTTTTGTTTTTTTGGATTGTTGATTTTTATTTCGGGGTTTTTTTGGTTTAGGATAGTATTTTGTCCTACTTTTCCTCTTATTGTTTTTGCTGTTCTGGGAAGGGAAAGAGATTTAAAAATCAGTCTCTCAGAATGAAAATAAAGTTATATCCAGGAAATTTCTGAAAGGGAAAAGGAACAAAGCAGGCCCAGCACTCCCTTCCAGACAAAGCTCACCCTGCGGCTCCACTGCGAAAAGGGAGTTGAGAAGTGGGTAAGTGTAGCAGGCGTTTAGTACGTGATGGGGAGGGACTGTGACATCGGCGGGCACACACAGATCTTTCAATAAAAGGCACTGAGAAAACGAGAAAGCTGATTGACAATTGCAAAGATGTGGAAACAACCCAAGTGTCCATCAATGCCTGAGTGGATTAATAAAATGTGGTATATGTATACCATGGAGTTCCACTCAGCCACAAAAAAATGGTGAATTAATATCTTTTGTAACAACCTGGATGGAACTGGAGACGATTCTTCTAAGTGAAGTATCACAAGAATGGAGAAACACACACCACAGGTACTCAGTACTAAATTGGCACTAATCGTTCAACACTCACGGGCACTCATGGAAGTGAAAGTCAATGGAAATCAAGCAGGTGGTGGGGAGGGAATGGGTGAATTCACACCTAACAGGTACAATGCTCACTATCTGGGTGATGATGGGCACACTTATAACTCTGTACAAAAGCAATTCATGTAACCAAAACGTGTGTACCCCCCACAATATTCTGAAAACAAAAGACCCTCTTTTCATGTACTAAAAAAACAATAATAATAATAACAATCATTAATGCCAGGTCACAGCTGTACTCCTTTTACTCAAAGTCCTGATGGATCTAATTTTTAAAGCTAAATGATTCAAACACAGACGTCCAGTTCACAGTGGTGGGCCACATTTATTTCATATGCCCCACCCCCCAAATAGCTAAGAAATGGCCACAGAATATGTCATTTTCAAGTGAATAAATATCCCCCAAATGGGGATACAAGAATATGCTCTTGATAGACCACATATTATGAGGGATTTCTAGAAAACCGAAAACAAATGCGATCTGACTTATAAGAGAAACCAGAGCAGAGAAAGTTTCATGTTAGGGTGAGGATTTATTTTTCCCACCAAACCTCCTTGCAAAGGGGTCCTCAACACCTAAACATGCCTGAGTCCTGGGGCACGTGCCCACACACAGACAATGATTCTCAGAGACGAAACCCAACATCTAATAAGGAAAAAAATTACTAATCAAATAAAGTTTCTATTCGTCTTATAAATCATCCTCCCTTTGGAAAGATTTTAGAAACCTGAACCAAACGGGAATTCTTGAAATTCAAAGGCTTTTTATTGGAGTAGGCCAGTGTGTGAGACTCATCTGGCCTTGTGTGAGACAGCACATGGACCAGTGTGGACACACTGACTTACACTCTCAACACGCCACAGGCCATCTGCCACATTTTGCTCATGGCTCTGTCCAAACAAAGGAAATAATCGCGGATGCAGCTGCTGAGCCGACACCCCCCCAAAAGAGAGACATAAAGGCCACAGGATTCAGGCAAAGCCCAAAGTACCTTCGCCTTCTCCTCCCCCTACACAAACAGCTTTCAGAAAGTTCCTAGGCTCTTTGTAAACTGTCCTCCAAAGACATTCCCCAGCAAGGACCACAGCACTGCAATGTAATCATTCTCCTGAAACTCCGCTGAGTTTTGCTGAGTCCTGCTGGTACTCCAGCAGCTGAGCGCGTCCTTTGAGTTGGTTCCAGAAGTTGTGACGGATTTTCACTTATCACTTCCCTGGCCCCTCCTGGGCGTGCGGCAGAGCCTGCCCCGCAGCGCGTTCTAGAGAAATGGGAAAACTACGTGAAGGCCGCGGCCTCTTCCTCCAGCCCCTGGGAGAGTCTGGAAGCAGCGCCCGTGGGCAGTGAGCTAAAAAATAAACACAGTGAATTACCACAAGGGAAAATAGCCCAAACAACAAATCCATAGGCATTTCACCCCTTGTTATTAAAGTTAAGCAGCACTGAAGTCCCATTTTACATTCACTAAATTAGCATAAAATAAGAACTTTCTGGCAAGTACACAACGAAATTGGCCCACACATACACGGCAGGGGGTAGAGGACCCCTCCGTCCCTGGCGCCCCTCTGCTAGCTCAAGTCACCTCTGTTCCTTACAACCAAGGAGTCCTGACTACAACAAGGACAGTGCACAGAGAGGCTCGGCTTAGGGACGCCCTCAGCTTACCGCACAGCATTACGCATCAGCGCAGCTGAACGGGTGCAGCCTTAAAATGATGTAAAGCCTAAGTAGCAATATGGGAAAAAAAAACACACGTGATACCCAGTTAAGGGAAAGCACAAGCGCTCAGAATGAGACCCACATCATCCTTTCAACTGCAGGAAAGGAGCCACAGGCGTGGGCAAGCACAGCCCCGGCGGGTCCTCACCTACGCGCGCTCCGCGCCAGCCTGGGCTGCCTGGCTCGCGGGTGTCGCCCCGCGCGACGCCCACATGCCTCCGGGCAGGCACGCGGTGCGGAGGAAGACACTGAGGCATTAAGCAGTTAGACAGCGTGAGCACGGCCACAGAACCAGGCCCTGAAACCCAGGCTGCCGGACTCCCAGCCAAAGTTCCCAAAAGCCACAGGAAAAGGAAAAACAGTCATTGAAGGGTAGTGAGAATGGTTTGGAGGCTTTTTATTTGTTGGTTGGTTTTCAAATTCCACTCTAAGTTTTTCCATTGTCTTTTCCAATGAAAAGAAAATCAACAAGGAATCTGTGAAAGATTAGCACACAGCCCCTCTAGGAAACCTACTGCATCCTTCTTGCCATGCCGGAGCTCAGCCTCCGGGGCCCCATCCTGCTCGGGACAGTCCCCACACAGCCCTGCCCAGTGCGGGTGTCCGGCACCTGAGCGCACATCCCCAGCACCTGGTGGGGCCAGCCAGGCTGGACTCACTGATGACGTAATTAGCGGCAGTAAGGGCAGGAGACGGAGACCATTATCATTCCAGGACCTCCCTCTTCCCCCGGGTCCCACAGGGGTCTCCCCTGCACCCCCATTGATTAGGCCTCCCCACAGGTCCCAAATCCACTCCCTCCTCCCCCGCCCCACTGTTCCCAGCCCAGCCCTGGTTTCAGACGCATGCTCTGGCTGCGAGGCGACCTTTCCGAAGGACGAGCCTGCTGCCTGTCCCTCTCCTGTACACGTTCCCTGGCTCACTGTGGCCTCCAGAGAAAATCTGGCGTCCCAGCCTGGGCGCTCCCGTCTCGCCCGCTGTCGTGGTCTGCTGTTCCCGCCCTCCGACCGCAGGCTGCCGGCACACCACGTCCCCAACGCCCACGTGCGCGTCCTCACACCCCTGAGCACGCTGCTCTCCAGCTGCACGCCTTCCACACTGCCTAGTGAATTCTTGTTTTTCAATAACAACTTTATTGAGATACAATTCACATACCATAAAATTCACTGGTTTTAAGTGTACAATGCAATGATTTTTAGTATATTCACAGAGTTATGCAACCAACATGCACCACAATTTTAAAACATTTTCTTTACCCTCGGAAAAACTCCACCCCACTTAGCCTTCCCCTCTCTTTCCTTCCCCAGCCCAACTCCTGGCCCTAGGCAGCCAGGAATCTACTTTCTGTCTCTATAAATTTGCCTCGTAGGGACATATCATACAACTGGCCTTTTCTGACTGGCTTCTTTCACGCGGCATGATGTTTTCAAGATTCTTCCATGTTCAAGCATGTAGCAGGACTTCCTTCCTCTTTATTGCCAAAGATATTCCAGTGTATGGATGTGGCACACTGCGTTCCGCTCACCTGTGGATTTAGGAGCTGTCTCCACTTTTTGGCTGCTATGAATAATGCTGCTATGAATATTCATGTACAAGTTTTTGTGTGAACATATACTTTTTATTTTTGCTGGGTATATACCCAGAAGTGAAATCGCTGGGTCATATGGTAACTCTATATTTAACCTTTTGAGGAACTGCCAGGTTGTTTTCCAGAACAGCTGCGCCATTTCACACTGCCACCAGCAGTGTACAGGGGTCCAGCTTCTCCACATTCTTGCTAACACTTGTTGTTATTCGACTTTTTTATTTTAACCATGCTACTGGGTGTGGCTTTGACTCACATTCCCATGGTGGCTAATGATGTGGAGCATCTTTTTGTGTGCTTGTCAGCCATTCATATATCTTTTTTGAAGAAGTTTCTGTTCTGATCATTTGCCCATTCTTTAATCGGGTTATTTGTCATTTTGTATTGAGTTGTAAGAGTCCTTTATATATTCTAGATACAGGCCCGTTATCAGAAATGCAAATATTTTTACTTTTTTGATGGTGTCCTTTACAACACAAAAGTTAATTTTGACAAAGTCCAACTTAGCTACTTTTTTACTTTCATTGCTGCTCATGCATGCATGTATATGCACAATGGGAACATTTTTTATCTTTTTTCTAGTGTCGTTGTGGTCTGTTTCCTGTGCTTTTTGTGTCAATCTGTTTATGTGCTATAGGTCTACTCAGATCTTCTATTTCTTGAGTCAGTGTCAGTAGTTTGTCTCCTTCTGTAAATTTGTTCATTTCATCCAGGTTACCTAAGTTGTTGGCAAATAGTTAGTTGGCCACAGTATTCCTTTATAATCTTTTTTATTTCTGCAAGTAATGTCCCCTCTTTTTTTTTCAATGCTTGATTCTTTCCCTTTATCAGTTTTCAAAATAGTGAACTGGTTTCCTACCACCACCCTAGGTGTGTGACGCGCTGCATTCCGGTTGTCACCTGCTGCACAACAAACTGCCCCAACCCCACAACAGCCGCAGCCGCTGCTCTGCGTCTCCTGGTTGTGTGGGTCAAGAATCAGGGCAGGGTGCAGCGGCGTTTTGCTGCTGCTCACGTCACGGACTGATGGTCTGGAGGTCCAAGAAGGCCTCACTGCATGTCTGGCATCGTGGGGGGCCTGGCTGGAAGGCCGAACGCAGCTGCACCACCACACACAGTGTCCATCTGTGGCCGCTGGAGCACGAAGCCTCAGGACGGGTACTTTGCACAGGGCAGCCCAGGGCACGTTTCCGACAGAGAAAGTGGAAGCCTCTGGTGTCTCCACACATGCTGTTTTATGGTATTCCACCGGTCACAGCAGTCACAGAGCCCACCCAAATTCATGAGGAAGGGACAAAGGCCCCCCTTTGTAGGGAAAAACTGTCAAAAACTTGGTGGCCATCCTTAGTCTGCCACTAATTGGGTATATAGCTTTTGGGATTGTTTTCATATTTTTACAAACTCATAGATTCAAACATGTCTGATGAGTTTCAGTCTGTTGCAGTTATTCTTACTGGTGCTCCAAGTGACCCCATCTGGGGCGAAAGGAGCCTTTCCTGTTTCTCCTGAGTCCTATTAATGCGGCTCTTGTCGCCATCAGTAATGCTTTCAGGGACAGCAAGCTTCTCCCAAGCTCACCTTGTATGTTTCTTCCTTAGGCCTGGAGTTTGTCTTTTCTCCCAGATGCAAACGACCCAGTAAAAATCCCAATCCTCATTGTCTGTCACTTGGACCCACCCTCTCTTTCCAAAGTTAGTGATCAGCATTGACTTCTCCATATCAATGACCCATTGAACTTTTCCTGCCATAATCCATAAGTACTTATGGAACCCTCAGGAAAGCCCAGATTCTCTTCAGGTTGGGTGACTCTTGCCTCTGGTTTTTACCTGCTGTCACATTGTTTTATTGTCACTTCCTCCTGTGAACTCTGAGCACTGAGGACTGCATTGGAGGGCTGCCCCATGCTGCACCTGGCTCCACCTCCAACCAGGAATGTCCTCCTTTTTGCCTATTAAATTCTTGGCTGGGCAAAGTGGCTCACGCCTGTAATCCCAGCACTTTGGGAGGCTGAGGCAGGAGGATCACTTGAGCCCAGGAGTTTGAAGTTCCCATGAGCTATGATCATGCCACTGCACTCCAGCCTGGGTGACAGAGCAAGACCCTGTCTCTGAAAAAAAAAAAAAGAAAAAGATGTTATCCATTTTCTAAAATCCATCTACCATTTACCCAGCTCACCACCTTCCCAGTGCTCCCTCGCGTGCCTCCCCACTTGCTCCATGTGCACTGCCTGCCTTCGTCACACTGTACCTGGGCAGCCTGTCACGCCATACCACAACCCGTTGCTTCCACCTCCGGAGGCTATGAGCTTGTCAAAGGTCAAGACCTCACCACTCGTCTGGGTGCCCAGCTCTGAGCAGGTTAGCTCAACTGTCACTGAGGCACGAGTCTCTGCTGGCAGCAAACGGGGGTGGCCTTGGTTTTCCCTGGCAATGCCTAGGAGGCAAATGTGGGAGCAGGAGTGAGGGGAAGTGAGCTGGGAACTGGTAAGGGGCACCTTCCAGGTGCGAGAGTCCCACCAGGCCTTCCTACAGAGTAACACTCTTTTTCTAGACCATGTAAATGAACCGCTAAGGCGCCAGGGTACGGGAAAAGCTCTGGGGCAGCCCTACACGACCAGCTACTCATAACGTGCCTTTGTGCAGCACTCTTCTTTCTCCAGAGGTATTTGGCATGAGTGACTTAACAGATAAGGTTTGAAAATTAAAACCAGTTCTCACTAATGCAGCCCCGAGGTCCTTTGGACACTATCCCAGCCATTTGAGTCCGTAACAAACACCCAAGGCTGAACAAAGCATGTGAGGGCTGTTCCATCAGGGCTGGGGAGCTTTTATGGGTTCCTTTTGCTAATTAAAATTCATTCCTCTAGACAGCTGTGATCTTTGGTGTCTTAAGCACCTGAAAAATATATCTTGACATTTAAGCCACTCTTGCTGGGGTGATGCTAGCAGCAGTAGTAAGCCACAAATTCCAATCAGAATAAAAATGCTACATTCTATGTTGGGGCTGGCTTTGAAGCGAAAGGACACCCAAATCCCTAAGGTTTCCCATTAAACCATCAACATCTGAAGAGACGAACCCTCTCCCTGCTCTTGGGATGACACAGCCACCCTCCCAAGGCCACTGCCCACTCCTGAAATTTGAGGCTGCTGTAACAACAAACCATGTTTTTGCTCCAGACAGTTTGGGACGCGCTGTTGGCCAGCTGGCATCTGCACAGCACATGGTTCAGAGGTCAGGAGGCTGGGGAGCAGCACCCCCAGCCCTGCTCTACTGAACTCCAAGCCATGGTGGCATCCAGCCAACATCTCTGCCCAGGGTCCCTAAGCAGGATTCAGGAGCCTGGAGGCAGTAGGAAGGCTCCTGGCTTGTCACCAGGTCCCTGATCCCAGGCACCCCTATCCTGGGAGACTGGCCTCTGAGCCACCCCCACAGGAGGGAGTCCCCAGGGCCCCCTCCCATTCCCCCAAGGTCGCCACGGCAAAGCACTCTCGGCAGGGCAGGACTGCTCCGTATGCCCAGCAGGGCTCTCCTGCCCGTGGAGGCCTGAGCCCTGCACTCCTGACCAGGGCAGCTTTGGATGTGTCTCAAGTGCAGGCCCCAAATACCCTCCCCTTGTGCCTCTGCAGAGCTGCTCTATGAGGCCAGCATCCTTCCCACAACTCTCTGCCTCAGATCAAGACTGCACCCCTCCTGTGTCTCCCCTCACCTGCACCCCACCAGCCAGGGAAGACCAACCCCCTCTGCTCTGGAGTCCCCCGTGCCCCAGCGCAGACTGCCCTGTGCTGCCGCTGCCTGTCCCATGTCTCAGGGAAGCGGCTCTGGCGAGGGTGGGGCCGGGGCCGGGCACTTAGAGAACCGCCGGCTGCTCGGCTGCTCGGGAAGATCAGCCACCGCTTGGCCACACCAGGCCGGGAGCAGAGCCGGTATAGAGGGTGGGGACCTGAGGGTTCAGGTGGTCTCAGGGTAGGGAGACTGTCAAGGAAGCACCATCTTTGTTCTTTGTTTCCTCTAGGAGATTTGTTTCCTCCAGGACACAGGTTTTGAGGGAAAGAACCACAGGGCTGAGGGAGGGGAGCCCAGGAGCAGGTGGGGGACCACCAGAGGACAGAGGGCTGGGCAGGCAGGGGGATCACAGTGGGGTGGGGCAGGAGGTGCTCCTCTGACTCACACTGCTTCCCACTCGTGCTCCGTGTCCCCTCTGTCACCTGCCGCTGGGGTTTAGCTTCATTCTGTCAACGGTACAGATTTACTGCCTGACTCGGTCCGCGGAGGCTGCTGGAGCCAGGTCCCACAGCCTGGGTGGCTTTACCAACAACAGACCTTCACTCTCACAGGTTTGGAAGCTAGAAAGTCCGAAAGCGAGGTGTGGCAAATTCGGTGTCTGTTGAGGGCCCATTTCCTGGTTCATAGATGGCGCCTAACCCCATTCCCAGGGGCTCTGCCCTCATCCCCAAGTCACCCCCAAAAGGGCCACCTCTTAACACAGTCACATTGATGATTAGGCTCAACATTCGGATGGGGGTGTAGTGGGCAGGGACCCACACAGCGGCTCACGCCTGTAATCCCAGCACTCTGGGAGGCTGAAGCAGGAGGATAACTTGAGGCCAGGAGTTTGAGACCAGCCTGGGCAGCATGGCAAGACCCCATCTCTACAAAAAATAAAAAAATTAGCCGGGTGTGGTGGCGCATGCCTGTAGTCCCAGCTACTCAGGAGGCTGAGGCAGGAGGGTCACTCGAGCCCAGGAGTTCAAGGCTGCAGTGAGCTATGATCATGCCTCTGTACTCTACTCTCCAGAGCAAGAACCTGCCTCAAAAAAAAAAAAAAAAAAAGGATTTTGTGAAGACACAACATTCAAACCATAGAATAACCTACTGGCAAAATAAAATTCATCTCAAAAATATGTGCGGAAGTGTAAGGCACCCAGCTTCTAATGCCCATTATCGTCCTCCAACCCAGCAGGCACAGCAGGCGTGCCCACCTGTTCTGTGAGCAGGGCCAGGTGTGGTCAGAGACACCAGCTGGGTGGGGTTTGGGGGGCGGCAGTGGCCACGAAGGCCCCTGCCTGCACCAACACTGCCAGCTGCTCCTCAGGGAAGGCAGCATGAAGTGGCCCAGCTTTCACGGCGCCGCTTGGGAAGCGCCTGCGCCCTCCGTTGACTGTTCTATCTAACCTGAGATGTTCTGTCGCCGTGCCGGGGGCTGAGGAAGGGCAGAGCCGCGGCAGAAGCTATGGGGTGCCCGCTCAGGCTCCATCTCTCCTCACCTTGGTCACCACGTTTGGGTTGGACCTGAGGCTGTTGGAACTGTGACTTTTAGAAGTCCCTTGCAGGCCGGGCGCCGTGGCTCACGCCTGTAATCCTAGCACTCTGACAGGCCAAGGTGGGAGGATCACTCAAAGTCAGGTGTTCGAGAGACCAGCCTGAACAAGAGCGAGACCCCGTCTCTACTAAAAATAGAAAGAAATTAGCTGGACAACTAAAAATATATAGAGAAAAAATTAGCCGGGCATGGTGGCACATGCCTGTAGTCCCAGCTACTCGGGAGGCTGAGGCAGGAGGATTGTTTGAGCCCAGGAGTTGGAGGTTGCTGTGAGCTAGGCTGACGCCACGGCACTCTAGCCTGGGCAACAGAGTGAGACTCGGTCTCCAAAAAAAAAAAAAAAAGAAAAGTCCCTTTCAAAACATTTACTGTTAGGCATCCCATATTTTTTGTTGTTTTGGTAAATTGATTTTTTTCTTTTTCTTTCTTTTTTTTTTTTGAGCATATAAAGGCAATTCATTTTTATTTATTTATCATATATCGAACAACTCGCTAAGCTACCTTATTAATTCTAGTCATCTGTAAATTTAGGTGAGGTCCTATTTATATTAACATATCATTAGACAACAATTACAGTTTGGTTTCCCTTTTCTGATTCTTATACATAGAGTTTCTTTTTCTCCTTTGCACTGTCTGGGACCTCAGGGACAATGTCAGATGGAAATAGCCACTGGGCGTCCAACCTTATTCCTGACTGGCTAAGAACTACTCCTAGCATGTCATCCTCAAATGTAATGTTTGCATAGATTGTTAGTATACACCCCCTCTTATTCCTAGTTCGATAAGAGTTTGATTTTTTTTTCTTAATCATGAGCAGCTTTTGAATTTTATCAAATTATTTTTCTGCATCTATCAAGATTGTCATCGGCTATTTTCTCCTTATGCCCATTACTGTGATGAACTCGCAGGTAGACTTTCTAATGTTAAATCAACCTTTACTTCCTGGAACATGCCAAGCTTGATATGAACTGTTACATTGTTGTGTGTGTTGTTTACATTGAGTTTGCCAATATTTTACTTAGAAATTTTATGCATTCATGTTCATGAGTAGATTGGCTTGTAATTTACTTTTTTCCTCATTTTCTCATCTAGTTTTAGCATCTAGATTTTGGTATTATAAAATGAGTTGGACAGTGTTTCCTCTTTTTTTCCAGAAGACTTTCTACATAAAACCAAAACAATCTTCTCCTTTAAAGATTTCTTAAACTTACCTCAGTCTGTTTTCTTTGTGAAAGATTGTTTACTAATGATTTAATTTCTTTAAGTATTATCGAACTGTTCATTCAGGTTTTCTATTTCTCCTTGAGCCAATTTTGCTTAATTGTATTTTCTAGGTGTTTCAAAATGTATTTTCTAGGTGTTTCAAAAAGGTTTAAATTTATGGGCATCATGTTACCCATATTATTTTTTTACTATCATTTTAATCTCTACCATATCTGAAGTATATCTTCTCTTGCATTCCTGAAAGTTTTGGGGTATATGAATGCCTTATTTCTTTTTTTACAGCTTTATTGAGATATACTTCACATACCGTAAAATTCACCCATTTAAAGTATACAATTTAGTGGCCTTTAGAATATTCACAGAGTGGTACAACTGTCACCAGCATCTAATTTTAGAACATTTTCAGCATCCTTAAAAGAAATCCCATCCACATCAACAGCCCATTTCTGTTCTCCCTTTACCGTTTGAGATTGGCTCTTAATATGTTGTATATTTACATGGTTCAAAAGTCAAAATGGCATTATGAGGTACAAAATAGGTATAAAAACATACACAGAGAATTCTAACTCCCACCTCATCCCACCTTCCCCACACACACATAACCGTTTGTTAGTTTTCTGTTTATTTTTTCTGTATATCTTTATGCAAATTCAAGGAAATGCAAATGTAGTTATTACTATTTTCCACCTTTTTCTTACAGAAAGGCAACATAATTTATACACTATTCTGCACCTTCCTTTTTTACTTAATATACCCTACAATACATCCTCATTCCTTCTTATAGTTGTGCTTCATGTTTATTCAATCAGTCCCCCCACAGGCAGACCCTTGGCTTGTTTCCAAGCTTTTGCCAATTACAAATAATTCTGTAGTGTATAACCTCATTCATGGGTCATTTTATACTTGTGAATATCTATCTGTAGAATAGATTCCCAGAGGTGGGATTGCTGGGTCAAAGGATAACTACATTTGTACTTTTTATAAGAAATGCCAAACTGCTCTCCATAAGTGTTGTAAAATTTTGCATTCTCCACAACCAAACTTATTTCCTCATACCCACACCAACCATGTATTTTCAAATTTTGGATTTTTGCCAATCTGATTTGCAAGAAATGGTGTCTAAGGGAAATATCATTTGCGTTTCTCTTATTACAACTAGGTCGAGCATCTCTTGATGTTTAAGGACCATTTGCATTTCTTTCTCTATGAACTATTTCTTTCCTTTGTCTGTTTTTCTAC
The DNA here is from genome assembly GCA_028533085.1 of Varecia variegata. Taxonomy (NCBI): domain Eukaryota; kingdom Metazoa; phylum Chordata; class Mammalia; order Primates; family Lemuridae; genus Varecia; species Varecia variegata. Next base: position 49,826,818 of record CM052443.1, read on the forward strand.
TGAGTTCTTGGTCTCTTTCTTAGGAAAGTAAAAGCTCTCTTTAAATTATCCACTTCTGTGTGACTAACTACCTCAAAACTTGTGGCTTAAAGCAAAATGCTTTATTATTCCTCAGGATTCTGTGAGTTGAATGGGCTCAGCTGAGTGGTTCTTCTGCTCCAGTTGCCACCAGCTGGATTTGCACAGTGAGTGCATTCAGCCAGCAGCTGGGTTGAGTTGGAAAGTCCAAGAAGATGTCACTCACTTGTCCAGTACCTTAGTGCTCCTCCTCACGTGGGTAGCTTGGGCTTCTTCCCAGAATGGTGGTCTCAGGGAAGTCAGTCTTCTAACATGGTAACTGGCTTTCAAGAGGGAGGAAACAGAAGTGCCAGTCCTCTTAAGACTTGTATTCCAAAGTCATGGAACATCACTTCTGCATTCTATTGGTTGTAGCAAGTCAAAAGGCCAGCCAAGATTCAAAGAATAGAGAATAGACTCCACCTCTGGATGGGAGAGGGAAATGTAGTATGGGGTACAGGGAAGGAAAGAACGGGTGCAGCCATTCTCTGAGACCATCTCCTATCTTCATCTACAATAGGTAAATTACTCCTTTGTGAAATTAGTTAGAAATATTTTATGCCAGTTCATCCAGGTGAGGATCACTTGAGGCCAGGAGTTTGAGACCAGCTGGGCATCATAGCAAGACACTGTCTCTATAAAATATATTTTTAAAAAATTACCCAGGTGTGGTGGCACACAACTGTAATTCTTGCTACTTGGGAGGCTGAAGCAGGAGGATTTCTTAAGCCCAGAAGTTCAAGGTTGCAGTGACCTGCGATCATGCCACTGCACTCCAGCCTGGGTGACAGAGCAAGACCCTATCTCAAAATAAATAAATAAATATTTTCTGCCAGTTTGACAATTGTTTTTGACTTTGATTACATTTGTATACGTCTGTGTGTGTGTGTGTGTGCCATGTAGGGTTTTTTAACATTTTATTTTGAAACAATTATAGTTTCACAGAAGTTGCAAGGATAGTACAGAGAAGTCCCAGTGTACACTTCACAGTTTCTCCTAATGATAACATCTTATATAACCATAGTATAATATCAAAACCAGGAAAATTGACATTAGTACAATGTATATAATCTTATCACATTTGTAGATTCATGTAACTCCCACAGTCAAGATACAAAACTGTTCATCACCACAGAGATCTCCCTCTAGAGCCACCCCACTATAGTCACACACACACTGCCCTCTCCCCACCATCCCTAACTCCTGGCAACCCTCATCTGTTTTTTATCTCTGTAGAGAGTTGAGTAGTGGCCTATAAAAAGATGTGTTTAACTCCTCACCCCCAGAACCTGGGAATATAACCTCATTTGCAAAAAGGGTCTTTGCAGCTGCTATTAAGGATCTCACGATACGGTTGCCCTGGAGTTAAGGTGAACCCTGGATCCAATGACAGGAATGCTTATGAGAGAAAGGCAAAAGGACACTCGAGACACAAAGACACAGAGAGGACAAGGCAATGTAAAGATGGAGGCAGAGATTGGAGGGATGTGTCTAGAAGCCCAAGAATGCCAAGGATTGCTAGCAGCCACTAGAAGCCAGCAAAGAGGCATGAAACGAATTCTCTCTCAGAGCCTTCAGAAGAAATCAATCCTGCCAACATCTTGATTTCAGACTGTGGCCCCCAAAACTGTGAGAGAATAAATTTCTATTGTTTTAAGTTGTCAAGTTTGTGGTAATTTGTTATGGAAGCCCTAGGAAACTAATACAATCTCTGTAATTTTGACATTTTGAGCATGCTATATAAATAGAATCATACAGTATATGACCTTTTTCATGCAGCACATTTCCCTGGAGATCCACCCAATTTGTTGCGTGTAAAATAGTCCATTCCATTGTACGGAATTCCATAGTTTATTTAACCATTCACCTACTGAGGAACATCTTGGTTGTTTCCAGTATTTGGCTATTACAAATAAAACTGATATGAACAATCACGTACAAGGTTCTGTGCAAACATAAGTCTTCATTTCTCTGGGATAAATGCCCAGGAGTGTGATTATTAGGTCATATGGTAAGTGTATGTTCAGTTTTGTAGGGAACTACCAAACTATTTCCCAGAATGGCTAAACCATTTCACATTTCCAGCAGCAATGTATAAGTGACCAAGTTTCTCTGCATCCTCACTAACATTTGGTATTATACTATTTTTCTATTTTAGCTGTTCTAATAGGTGTGAAGTGGTGTATCATCATGGTCCTCATTTGCATTTCCCTATTGTCTAGTGACATTGAACATCTTCTCAGTGTTTATTTGCCATCTGTGTATCTTCTTTGGTGAAATGTCTCTTTGTCTTTTGCCCAATTTCTAATCGAATTTTTCACTGTTGAATTTTGAGAGTACTTGATATATTCTAAATATGAATCTTTTGTCAACCATATGATCTATAAATATTTTCTTCCAACCTGTAGTTTGTCTTTTCATCTTCTTAACAGGGTCTTTTGCAGAGCAAAGTTTTTAAATTTTAATTTTGATGAAGTCTCATTTATTAATTTTTTTCTTTTATGAATGTCTAAGAAATCCTTACCAAGGTCTAGCTCCTGAAGATTTTCTCTCATATCCCCTGAAAGTTTTATAGTTTTACATTTTACTTGTAAATCTATAATCCATTTTGAGTTAATTTTTGTGTAAAGTAGGAGGTTAGGTCAAGGTACATTTTTTTGCCTATGGATATCCAATTGTTCCAGTGTCATTTGTGGAAAAGACTATCCTTCCTCTGTTGAACTGCTTTTGATCTTTGTCAAAATCAGTTAGCCATACCTATTTGGGGCTATTTCTGGATTCTCTTTTCTGTTCCGTTGATTCTTCCACCAATACCACACTATCTTGATTATTATAGTTATGTAATGTCTTGGAATCAGGTAGAATGATTCCTCCTATTTTATTCTATTTATTTATTTATTTTGTACAGTATCTCACTCTTTCACCCAGGCTGGAATTTAGTGGCACAATCATAGCTCACAGTAACCTGGAACTCCTGGGCTCAAGCAATGCTCCTGCCTCAGCCCCTCAAAGTGCTGGGATTACAGGTACAAGCCACTGCATCCAGCTTGTTCTTCTTATTCAGAATTGTTTTAGCTATTTTAGTTCCTTTTCCTTTCCATTTAAATTTAAGAATAATCTAGTCTACATCTACAAAAAAAATCAATCTTGCTGAGATTTTGATAGCAAATTGTTGTAAACCCATATATAAATTTGGGGACAATTGACATATTTACTCCTCTTTGATGTCTTTCATGTGAATTTTGTAATTTTCAGCATATAAAACCTGTACATGTTTTCTTATTAATAGATTTACACCTAAGTATTTTTAAGCTATTATAAATGTTATTGAATTTTAATTTCAGTGTCATTGCTAGCATATAGAAATACAATTAATTTTGTATCCTTCAAACTTACTGAATTTCTTATTAATTATAGCAGTTTTTTGTAGATTACCTGGGATTTTCTATGTAGACCCTATATGTCATCTACATATAGGAACAGTTTTATTTCTTCCTTTCCAATGGTATACCTTGCATTTCCTTTTCTTGACATATTACACTGGCTGGAACTTTGAATAGTATGTTGAAAAGGAGTGGTGAAAGAAAACATCCTTGCCTTGTTCCAGATCTCAGGGGAAGAGCATCCAATCTTTCTCCACTTAAGTATGATGTTAGCTATAGATTTTTTTTTTTAATATTCATAATAATTCTTCATTTTTTTTTCTTTTTTTTTTTTTAAATTTATTTATTATAGCTTATTATGGGGGTACAACCGTTCTGGTTAAGTATATTGCCCATGCCCCTCCCAACCCCCCGAGACTGAGCCTCAAGGGTGTCCATTCCCCCAACAGTGCA
>CM052443.1:49831210-49919659 GCA_028533085.1 Varecia variegata
GCCATGGCACTCACTCTAGCCTGGGCAACAAAGCGAGACTCTGTCTCAAAAAAAAAAACAAAAAACTTATGTTATGCAGCTAATGCAGTGCTTAGAGGGAAATTTGTAGCTGTAAAAACCTGTATTAAGAAAGAAGAAAGATCTCAAATCAATATCCTAACATTCTACCTTAAGATATTAGGGGGAAAAAAAACAGCTGCCACCCCAATGGATACTGCATCTCCTTCCTTCCAAAGGAATCCGCCCTCTTCCCAAAGTGGCTCTGCCTAAGTGGGCCACTTCTGAGCCCCCTTGGGCCCTACCCACACCTTCTCTTAACCTCTCCAGCTGATTTTCAATCTTGTTCACAGCATTTCCTCCTTAGAGTGGAGACCTCTCCTTCTGTGACCTGCTCACTAGACTCCTCCTTGCTCCCCGTTCTTCTCTGCCATACCTGCTGCCCCACTGTGACTGCCTGTGAAGATTCCACCGGCAGTGATTTTGAGTTTTTCTTTGTATTCTAGAATCACTGAAGATGCAGGGTTTTTTGTTACTTGGGGGGTAGAGGGAGGTTCAGGATCCTCATTGCTCCGTATGGCTTTTAGAACAGAAAAGGGAAGATCTGGAACTAAGCTGTTGCCAAGCTCCTGCCAGAACCCCAGTGCCCTTCCAAATGCTCAAGAACTTCTATTTCCAAGCAACTCAGTCTTGACCACAGCTTGTGTAAGAAGTACACAGGGGGGCTGTTTCTGCCCTTGAAATTGGGCAGAAACCTTCTTCTAGGTTTCACTCATCACAACTTTCTCACCAAGGAACAGAGGACATCACCCCTTGCATACTCAGCACCACATTTTTGCTGGGATTATTGAGCCAGGGTACATATGGCAGTTCAATTCTGATGCCAACCACTGAGAGTTAGTATCAGCCTCCACATGCTAAAGGCACAGCCCCACCAAAACTCCCCTTACTTAAAAAAAAAAGCACTCCCCTTACTTTAGACACAGTTGCAAGGGCAGTGATCCCCAGGTCACCTGCACATATGACCAGCTGGCTCCAAATCTGGTGGTTCTCATGATGCTCTCCGGTTCAATAAGTCACTAGAATGACTTGTGGAACTCAGGCAAGTACTCTAGTTACCGTTTTATCATAAAGAATACAAATCAAAACCAGCTAAATGAGATACATAGGGCAAGGTCTGGGAGGGACTTGACACAAAGCTTCCATGTCCTTTCGCCTGGAATCGGGACATATCACTCTCTCAGCACCTAGAGGAGTTTACCAAAGCTCACCTGAGCCTCAGTGCCCAGAGTTGTCATTGAGGCTGCACTGCAGGGCAAGATCGGCTGCGTCATTGTCCACCGGAGTGAACTCAATCCCCAGCTCCTTTCTCCTCCCCAGAGGTCGGGAGGTCAGGCCAATGTCAACGGCTCAAAGCCCCAGCCCCCTGCATCACATGTTTGGTCTTCCTGGCATGATCAACTCCCATCCTGAGTCTTGACAGCATAAACTCAGATGTGGCCCAAGGGCCACCATGAATAACAAGGACATTCTTGTCACTTGGGAAATTCCAAGGATTTTAGAAGCTTCATCCTAGGAACGCTAGACAAAAAACAGGCAAATTCTTTACTATGACATTCAGGAAATTTCTGATAAATATGCCCAAGACAGTGAAAGGCTGGAACTTATCAGAACAGCCAAGGGGACCAAGAAAGAAAGCTTGGGAAAGAAAGGATGAGAGGAAGGAGAGCTGTCTCTCTAGAGAGCTACATGAAGGGCTGTCATGGGACTTACTCCTCTGGGCCTCAGAACATGGACTGCAAACAACCAACTCTGGGTCCAGGAAACAGGCCGTTTATTAGACAGAAATGTTCCTTCCTAGTTGAAGGCTCTGGGGGAATGACAGACTAACATGTCAGCCGGGGACCACCATCTCTGCAAGTGCCCTGTCTCTCATTCGCTGTGGGGCTCTGAAAGATCTCCTCCAGGGCAGGGACCGGGTGACGTCTGAGGGGACACCACAACTCGCAGAGGCTCAACACAGTGCCCAGACCTCAACTTGCACTCAGCAAACATTTTTTGTTGTGCTGTTCTGATTGTCCCTCCACATTTGGGAGAAAGAGGAGGGGGATTACAATAGGGTGCAGGGTAAAATTGAATAGTAGACAATGTCTGCAAAAGACCCTCCACTGCAACCCCCTCTGGGAGAACCTCACTGACCATCTTTCCTTCTCACACTTCCTCTTGTCATGGGCTGGGGTCTGCTCCTCTGTTCTTCTCTCACCGTGTCAGCCCATCATCCTCAAATTCTTGTTCACGATCCCAAATGAGGCTCCAGGAAAACCTCTGCTCGACCAGAAACTCACCACGGTGAACCCTAAACAAAGCACCACTGCCCTTGCCCTCTGCTCTCAGCACACAGCACGGGAGCTTTGATTTCTTCTTCTTCAACATTCCCTGGACCTGCCATTAGCAAGGTGAAGTGGGTAAGGTGTCTCTCCCTGCTTTATCAGCCAGAACTGGGTGTGAAGGTTGCCGTCCTGCCTGTACCTCCTCTCTCTGTCCCCTACGCACATGTAGGCCGGTGTCACAGGTGCTTGCTCTGGGCTACCACGTGCAAGCTCACTGGGATTCCACGGACCCGAAGCTTCCACGTGCCCCTCCAGGTTCCCCTGCCCCTGGTGTCCCCGGTGTTCTGCTCTTCCCCTCTTCTGTGTCTCATGACTCTCGTGCTCTCCATGCTGCCCTCACCAGGTCCCATGGCTTCCCATCCTGCCCAAAAGCTTAAGACCCCTCGTTCCTATTTCCTGTCTAAATCCCTCCCATCTGTGGCTGGAGACACAGAAACTCTTAACTGGTTTTCTTGGGGGAAAACTCCTGGGAGTTTGAGATGGCAGAAAAACATTTCTTACTTAAATCTTCTTCTGCTACTTGTATATTTCACTATGGGCATGGTTTACTACCTGTGATGGTTCATTATTTTACATGTTAACTTGGCTAGACTCTAGTACCCAGTTATTTAATCTGTTAAAAAAGTAAACTGAGGCACAATGAAATTTTAAAGAGTGTATTTGAGGAATCAGCAACTCATGACTTGGACAGCTCCAAACCAGAAATGGTTTGGAGGCTCCACTGAAGTAGCATAAAGGACAGGCTTTTATATGGCCAATGTAGAAGTCATGCAAAGGAAATCTTTGATTGATTACAGTTACAAAGTTACCTTACTTGGTCTAGCCTGCTGAAAAGTCCCTAGTTGCATTATTAGAAGTTTGTTGGCTACTTCTGATTAGTTGAGCTTAAGTTCTGTTTTCTTTAATACAGACATTTATAAGAAATAGCTCAAATTAAGTTTCACTTATGCATGCAAATCAAGCAAGGTTAAGGTCACATATGAAGCCTTATGGCTTTGTCTGCTCAGAGATTCTTCAGGCCAAGACTCCACTTTCATTTACTTTAACAAATTCAACATTAATCTAGGTGTTTCTGTGAAGGTATTTTGTAGATGTGATTCACATCTACAGTCAGGTGACTTTAAGTAAAAGAGATTTCCCTCACTAACCTGGCTGGGCCTCCCTGACTGAATGAAAGGCCTCACGAGCCGACCTGGGGCTTCCCTGAGGAAGAAGAAATTCCGCCTGTGGACACCAGTGTGGGCTCCCACCTGAGCGCTCCAGCCTGCCCTTCGGGGTGACCTGGCCTGTGGACTCCAGCCCCACCCAGCCAGCCCACGATTGCGATAAATCTCATTCTCTTGTTCTCTGTGTGTACACACATGTGCACATGCACAGGTTCTGTTTCTCTGGCAGACCCCTGACCGATACACCACCTAACAAAATTAATTTTTTTTTTTTTTTTTTTTTGAGACAGAGTCTCGCTTTGTTGCCCAGGCTAGAGTGAGTGCCGTGGCGTCAGCCTAGCTCACAGCAACCTCAAAGTCCTGGGCTTAAGCGATCCTACTGCCTCAGCCCCCCGAGTAGCTGGGACTACAGGCATGCGCCATCATGCCCGGCTAATTTTTTCTATATATATTTTTAGCTGTCCAGCTAATTTCTTTCTATTTTTAGTAGAGATGGGGTCTCGCTCTTGCTCAGGCTGGTCTCGAACTCCTGAGCTCAAACAATCCGCCCGCCTCAGCCTCCCAAGTGCTAGGATTACAGGCGTGAGCCACCGCGCCCGGCCCTAACAAAATTAATTAAACCCAAACTCATCATTCTCCCTCCCTCTGCGTGCACCACCACACCCACCAGGCACCCTCCCACTGTCCTCCTCCCCGTGGACATGTCATCTGCCTCGCCACAGCCCAGGCCGGAACCACAGGGCTCTGCCCGGACTCCCCTTCACTTCTGCGTCCAGTCTGTGGGCCCGGCCCCTCCACCTGGGCCCCACCTGCTCTCCTGCTGGCTGTTCACTGTGGGCGTCTCACGGGATTCTCTGTCCCTGTGACAGCCTCGTCCACCCCGCTGAGACACCATCTCCCTGTGTGGAGGCCCTTCCTGGGGGCAGCACGGAGTCCACGCCCCCGGCCCGGCAGGGTCTCCTACTTCAGCCGTGCTCCCCCAGGTGTCCGGCCTCCCTCCACCCCCGCTGGCCACTGGCTTCTCTGAATGCCCAGAAAACCCAGCCTCGGCGGGGTGAAGGTTGGTCACTCAGTTCCTGCTTTGGAGCCTAAAACATAGTGTGTACTAAAAGATATTTGCCGGAGGAGTGATTGAATGAACCTACCGCTCTCTCCTTCTCCTTTCACTGGTCATAATATAGAACCAAAGGAATGTGGTGAATTAGTCTGAGAGATTACAGGGGAATTCCACTGTTTCTGTTCATGACCTAACAGCAGATGATTAAGGCAAAGAATATTTTGCCCCTTAGGAAAACTAAATCTGCTTTTGACTCATACCCAGTCTTAAATTGAGCTTTTTTTTTTTGTTTCCCGGTGGTGCTTGTTTCCCAGAGTGGAAAATATGTTCCACTCTGTTTGTTGATTCTTCAATATGTCCAAGAAGAACATTTGGCTTCAGGGACACTTCTTCAGGGTCTTAAGCAGTTAGCAAGAGCCTTGTTCCACCCCATGGTCCCCAGCCCTGCCATTCGTGACTTCAGGACTGTGCCAGCCAGAATCCACGAGGCATATCTTCATTTCCAGAGCCAAAGTCTGAGTCCCTGACCCTAAGCCTTTCCTTCCATCCCTGTCATGGAATTCTGCTCAGCATTAGCTTCTCAGAGAAAGCCCGTGGTTTGCCAGAACCCACCCTGAGGGCCGAACCCCAAGCCTGGCGTCCCCAGTGCCGCCAGCTGCTGACCTAAAGCAGGAGGCACTTGCTGAAAATGCACGTTGTGAACTTGGGCCTGACTTTGCGTCTTTCTCCGTCTGGGAGCCTGTGTTTCCCCTGCTGGAGTCTGAGTCGCCAGCACCCTGTGGTACGGTGCACTCACAGGAAACCCGTGGCACGGTGCTCAACCAGCATTGCGGGCTGCCGCAAGTAAGCCCCCCACGCAGAGGCTTCTTGAGTTCATTAAATGAAAAGACCAGCTCAAACATAGGCGTCAGACCCTGAGGGCTAAGGGCCAGGTGCCGATGACCTGAGGAGAGACCCCTTTGGCCCTCGCCGGAGGAGCCCCTCTTTGGCTTGCAGGCAGCATCTTCCCGCCGCCGCCGCAGGCTGGGCCTTGGCCCCGGGCTCAGCCTCACTTGCGGAGACAGGCACTCTCCTGGTGCTCTTCCACCCCCGCCTTCTGAACGACTGCCATCTACTTGGGGATAAAGCCAGACTCTTTATAAGCCCAGAACTTTAAGCTTCTCTCACACCGAGATCAGACTCATAAAGGAGTAACAAACACATTCTAAAAGCTCTGCGATGCGAACTGAGAGGAGCGGAAGGGACCTCCTGCCCCCTGTTACCAAGGCTGCTGACAGCAAGGCAGGTGAACCAGCCCAAGCCACCTGGCTGCTGTCCCCGGTCCTGCGGCCCACTGCCATGGAAACCGCACACGGCTACTGCGTTGGGCAAGGCCGCTGGCAGTAGAAAGCAGCTGAGCAAAGCCTCGGGAAGCTGACCTTCTTTTCTGAGATCTGACACCCCTGCTTCACGGTGTCTGGGACAAGGAGTTGCCCCATTGGTGCCCACTCTCCCTCGAAAGTGGGCAATAATCCTGCACTTCGATTCAGGGTAAGGAATCCTGGTTCAGAGGCACCAGCTGCTCTGTGAGCTTGAAGTGAGTCACTTGGTGTTTTGGCTACTCTGTGTTGAATGACAAAGGTAAGGACAGCTCTTGAGGAACCAAGTGGGACAGTGGCCCCTCAACACTTGCAGTCAGAAAGGATCATAGAGCGATTACCCCTCCTAGCTAAGGATTTCCACCTGCCCCCCTACCCCTCTCTGTGTGATGTAACTGACGACTGCTAAGTAGCAGTGTCACACCTGTATTACCACAGCAAGCCACAGCAGGTCACTGTCAGAATTAAAAGTTAGTCCCTCTGCAGTCCCCTGCCCATCCTACACAGGCCACTGGAATGGAAATCTGCCCTGATGGAGTTCTAGCCATCTCCTTCCTCCTCTACAAAACCTCCACGGCTGCCCAGTGCCTGCAGGAAAAGCCCAAAGCTCTGAGTGTGTAACCGCTCACATTCCTTGCAATCTGCTCTGATCGCCCTCCCACTGCTTGACAGCCTGAACCTGGACCCCAGCCAGCCTGCCCTTCATGTCGTCCCCAAAACTGGCAGTATCCCCATCAGCGAGTTCTCATCTGAAACATCATGAAGCAAGCATAGCACATTGTTTACTGATGAGTGGTTTTCCTTGTGCTGACAGAAACTTTGATAGAACCCAAGAACACATGCAGCACTGCAGTGAACAGGTACAAGTATTATAATATTTGGTACTAGATGACAAGAAAGGGCTCTCTCAGACATTGTTGGGAGAGGGTGAGGTGGTATAACCCATGCAAAGGAACAGCTGGCAAACTGCCAGAATTACAGATGCAGGTGCCCTTTGGCCCAGCAAGCCCACTTCTGGAAATCAATTCTGCAAATGCCCCTGCACGCATGCAAATGGCAGGTGACACGATTATTGACTGGGGCATTCCTTGCAATGGTAGAAGACTAGAAACACCCCACGTGGACCTCAACAAGGGACTGGTTAAAGTGCCATGACCTACCCACATGTGGGATGCTTAGCACTGTAAAGACAGCGAGGGAGGTCGCTGTGGACATGCAGGAAAAGGTCTCCTGGGTACATGGCTGAGTACACGGCACGCCACCGTTTCAGGGAAGGAAAGTAAGAACACACACTCATATATAATTGCATGAGGAATTAACACCAGAATGTAAATAAGACTCTAATAAAAACAGTTACCTAGAGGCGGAGGTGAGGGAGAGGAGCTAGCAGATGGGAATATGTTTATATCGTTTTGATTTTTTCAACCATGTCATGTATCTTCCGTTTGAAAGTTAAACATAATTTTAAGGAGGTTATATCTATACAAGCATAAAACATTTTTCAATTGAGTAACTACACAAAAAGAAGGAAAAGTTGGGCTCCACTTGCTGGATGATCCATGGAATCTTCCGCCTCCTCGTCCCTACAGAAAGCTTCTGTGGGGGAAAGCGTCTTGTCCTATTCCCTTCTGTGTGACTAGGACCAGCATGGAGTAGGTATTCAGCAAGTATTTGTGGAATAGATGGGTGTTGTTTTGTGGAAACTGACAGCCACAGACAAAATGCCAAATAAGGCACTAGTGCACACGATCGGGACTGCTCACTTTAACAAGAATCACCATAGTGATGGGAGACGAGCGAGAGAAATGGCATCGCAGTTGCTAACAGCAGCAGCCTGGAGTTGCCGGGCCTGGAGGCAAAGCCTGGACCATATCTGAACTAGAGGCTCATCACTGCCTGCAACTTGATGCTTTGGGGGGATTTTTTTTTTTTTTTTGGTAAAGTTGTATTCGTTTTAACAGCAAATGTTGAAAATGTTTAAATATGCATTCTCCCCTAAAATGTGTAGCTATAATATAGGAGGCTTGGTTTTCTTGCCATTTTTCCTCTGCTTATAAAAAAAAAAGAACGAAAGAAAGAAAGAAAAAAACAGGAAGTGAAATCTGGTTTATATATAATTTGTCACACATGTAATAGATCCAACTTTGTAAGCACTCCAAGTTTTCATTAACTCTGCTAAAATATATTTACATTAAGAAATCTCTCAGCCCTAATGTTGCTAGTTTCAAACTTCCCAAGTTGTTTTGCTAAAAATGCAGATCAGAGCCAGATGGAGGACCAAGCACCCCATTTGACCTCCCTCCTAACCACAATCCCATAAATGACAGAAAAGTCATCTTTAATTAGAAGAAGCACAACAGGAAAAGAACAGGAAAGGAAAAGGAAATGCATAATGTTGTGGGAAAATAGGAAAGGTCACCATCATTGGACCACAGCATTTGCCCCAATCTAAATCTGAGAGTGTGAACACTTGGTCCAGAGAGGCAAGACTGTCTACCCAGTGACTGCTGGCTCTCTGTCCCCAGGAAGGACAGGGGACTCCTACAATACCCTGGGGAATACAGCCTGTCCCACCCCAATAATCATCACAGGCAGGTATGATCAATAAAACAAGCAGGGTAGTGGGAATTCTTAGATATAAAGATGGGCAGGTGGGCAAGAATCTACAAACATTTGAGAAAAACCAACTCTGATAATATGACATCAAACGTAATATTGAAAAATTATAACCGAAAGAAATAATACAGAAAATAAAGAAAGCATAATAGATAAAATTTCTATCTCCTGAGAGATAATAATAGAGGATATTTCATCCATGAAAAAATTAATTATAAATAGTAGAAACTGAAGATTAACTTCAAAACTCAATAAGCCAGGTAATATAGTGAGATCCCATATTTTAAGGGGAAAAAAAGTCAACAGATGGGATGCAGAGCAAAATAAAATATGGCTAAGGAAAATTAGTGACATGGAAGATCAAACCAAGATCTTCCTAAAGCTTAGAGTAACAGACAAAGAAACAAACAATACCATGAGACATGGAGGATAAAAATTCCAATGTCAGTATAAGAGGAGGTCCAGAAGGAGAGAACAGATAAAATGGGAGTGAATAAGTACTCAAAGAAATAATGGCATGTGCCAGGTGCCGTGGCTCATGCCTGTAATCCCAGCAGTACGGGAGGCCGAGGCAGGTGGTCACTTGAGACCGGGAGTTCAAGGCTTCATGGAGCTATGATCTTCCAGAGCTGGAGAAAGACGCTGGTTCAAGTGGATTAGCTCCATTCAATATCAAGCAGATCAAATGAAAAGTAAAGGATATAGAAAAGTAAAGGATATAGTAAAGTAAAGTAAAGGATATAGAATATAATAAGGTAAAAAGGTAAAAAGTTAGAGTTGGTTTTAAAAATATTAAATTTCAATCTGAAATTAAAATCTCAAATGAGTTGAATGTAGTGGGGCACTGGTCACAGGCAGAGTGGGAGTGACGGGGTGGGGACAGCAGCAGAGCCACACTCCCAGCACAGACGTCAGCGTCCAAATGCCAGAGCAGGTCTGTTTGCAAATTAGCCAGTTAGAACTGCTACACTTCCGGAAATAGGTTGATTTGGGATTTTTAATAAACTAGACTGATTCACTAAATAATCGGACTAGTAAACCAGTTCTGCTTTAAGTTGACGAAAGTGTTTATAAATTTTGTGTCCTTGAACTCACTCAAGGACAGGGGGGAAGAGAGGAAACACATCTAAGGAATTCATTTAAATGATCACGTATCCTTTTCTGCTCCCCTTAAATGACACTAAATCAGACCACACAAGCTGGAGAGCGGCGGCCAGGAGCCGCGCGGCCAAAGCTGAATGCAGGCAGGTCCTCCTAAAGAGAGTACAGAGCTGCCGAGATAGGAAAAACTGGAATTCCTGGTATAGCAACATGTTAAGTTTAATAGAAATCTCTCCTTTATCCTTCCAAGTCCACAAAAGAACTTTCTCTTAACTTACGATGGCAGGAAACGGGGCTTGGCAGACGTGACACAAGCAAGGACCTGCCGTGTGTTTGTGAAGGGGGACATGCCCGCCCAGGCCCTGCTGGTCCTGGGACCAGGACGAGAGACATGGGCAGCAGAGCCACCCAGCCAACCCGCAAACGCACGAGGAAGAAATGTATTTGCACTGTCTCTCACTGAGATTCAGGGGTGGCTTGTCATGCAGCATAACTGTGGCAATAGTTAACTGATGCTTGGGGTGCAGGCACCACCACAGCAGATTTGAGGAGCGGTTCCTGAGCCCGTACATTACAATGGTTGCTCTCCCTAGAGACAGAATTCCACTCCAGCCAGGCGTGGTGGCAGCACCTGCAGTCCTGGCTACTCAGGGCTGAGGCAGGAGGAGCGATTGAGCCCAGGAGTTCAGCTTAGGCAACATAGCAAGACTTCATCTCAAAAAAACAAAAAACAAAACAAAACAAAAAATGTTTTAACTAAAGGAGCCATAGAAAGGAGCACATAATTGATAATACAGATTTATGAAATTCAAAGCCAGAAAAAGAAAATGCAAATGTTTAAAAATTTATGTATGGAGTTGGATACTATGTCCGGGCTGAAGTACAGACAGGCCCAGCTGCGGAGCTGCACAGCTCTCCAAGACACAGTGGGCCCTTGGCAGACAAAGCCCTTCCCTCTCACTAAAGATCTGAGAACACTTTTCAGGGGGCTCAGGGGCTGGCCACATCTCTAGATTTTCTGAGGGCCCAGATGCACTCAAGGGAAAGAACTTCAACTGTGTGCACAGTCACATTTGACCTGTCTGCCCGTGGTGAGGAGCAAGCGAGGAAGGCAGCCAGCAGGTGGTCAGAGGGCTCGAGCTGCAGAGCAGAAGCAGTTGGAGGCGGGGTGGACCCCTAGGAGCCTGGGGGAGGCTGAGCCCCCTTCACTGGCCGCTCTGCTCACGGACCCCCCTTCCACCTTAGCTCCCCGACAGCCTGACGTAACTCTGCAGGTCCACTGATCCATTTGCTGTAAAGAGTTGACCGTGAGCAAGGCCAGAGTCTCCCGCATGGGGAGAGCCTGGCGCACAGGGAGGGGCACACTTGGCCACTGGGGCTGAGGAAGTGGACACCGTGGGACAGCGGAGAGGGACAGCCACATGGCTCAAACAGAGCCTGATTCAGCCATTCCACGATTTACATGTTTCAAAACATCATGTTGCACATCATAAATACATACAATTTTTCTCAATTAAAAAATAAGTTTAAATAAAAGAATTCAAACTGCTCAAAATAAAAAAATTGATTTTAAGAATAAAAATAAACCCACTGCATATTAACATAAATAACATTTTTATGAAAAATAACTATATCTTCTAAAAATATGTGTGAGAAGAGTGGCATGTTTCACAGTTGCAAATCTCTAAAGAGACGCCTGGCTCAGCGGAAGACAGCGAATTCTCAGCTGTCCTTTGCCCTTCTGTCTGTTGCAATGACACACATCATGTAGTCTCTGGAAAATTCCACCCTACACTCACGGAAGAATGAGAATGAAAAAAGGCAACTGACATCTTAGGATTATTATGAAAATAGTTTTAGCTACACTTCGAGAACTACTAATACAGAGTATTAGTAGCTGTTAGCACAACTGTATAAAAATAGGCAAATAAAAGTTTCTGAGTAAAAGTGTCATCATGCCACTTAGTGGTACCTCTAGTTATTGCAATTCCTGGTTACCAAACTTCGTTGTAGGGATGTGTGCATAACACTGTGTGTGTGCATGAGGGGTGTGTATATGTGTGTACATGTGTGCATATAAGGTAGTGTGTGTATGTATGAACATGGGGGTATGCATGTAGCATGGTATAAAATGTGTGTGTATGCAGCATGTGCATATGGCTTGTAGGTGCATGTGTTTTATGTGGAATATATGTGTATGCAGGCAGTGTGGGGTATGTGTGTGTTCACATGGGTCATGTGTGCACATGAAATATTGTAAGTACACGTGATGCATATGTTTGGTGCTGATATGGGGTGTATATGTGCATGTGATGTGTGCATGTCATGTGTGGATGGCTTGCATTGTGTAGTATGTGTGTGCAGTGTATGTTGCTGCAGTGCATGTGTGTGCATGTGTTGTGTGTGTACTGTGTGTGGGATGTGTTGGCATGTGTTGTGTGTCTGTCTTGGTGGAGTGTGTGTATGTGTGTTTGGTGTGTGTTTAGGACTCATACATGGAAGAATGTTATTATTAATAATATTTCACCACCTTCTGCATATGTGCCTGCTCTATGCTGATCCTTTAATATTCAGAAAACATGCATTAAATTTCTCAGGGAGGCTGGGTGCAGTGGCTCATGCCTGTAATCCTAGCACTCTGGGAGGCCGAGGCAGGAAGATCGCTCAAGGTCAGTAGTTTGAGACCAGCCTGAGCAAGACTCAGACCCCGTCTCTACTAAAAATAGAAAGAAATTATCTGGACAACTAAAAATATATATAAAAAAATTAGCCGGGTATGGTGGCGCATGCCTGTAGTCCCAGCTACTCGGGAGGCTGAGGCAGGAGGATGGCTTGAGCCCAGGAGTTTGAGGTTGCTGTGAGCTAGGCTGACACCACGGCACTCTAGCCCAGGCAACAGAGTGAGACTCTGTCTCAAAAAAAAAAAAAAAAAAAAACTGCTCAGGGAGTATCAGGCAGGTGTAAGTCCTCAAGGGACATTCATTCTGCTCCAGCAGTTCCATCCCATCCACTTCGTGATTTAGGCATTGCCTCCATTCTACAAAGACTCTCAGAGGTGACGCGCTTTGCTTCACCTGAGAAGTGGTGGATGCAAACTCAGTTCAGGTCTTCTGACCACCAAGGAATTTAATCATCTTGTACTAATGTTACAAAAATTAACATTCAATGTTGTTGTTAGTTGTAACATTAACATTAAATGTGGCATTAAATGAAAATGTAACAGTATAACATCAATGTTATAAACATTTAAATGTTATAAAAATCCCCTAAGTTATAAAAATTGTTTTATCAAGTATGATCAAAAATGTATAAAAAAGACAAATTTCTGAATAAAAGCAATACGACAGCAGCACCTGGGGCATTTTCCCTGCTCAGTGACCCTTGGCAAGGGGCGTGTGCTGTGTGTGTCACTAGAAAGGCATTAACCAGCCATTGCTGGGCACGGATCATGTAGCAGGCACTGTGCAACACAGGCAGTCCCCGGTTACAGACCGCCTGACTTACGGTGTTGCGTACTTACCAGCAGGCTGCTAAGGCTCCCCGTAAGGATGAGCTATATTTAAATAATTAAATTAATAATTCAAAAATTAGCTTCTCCCACACATATAAGCACACCCGCACAGTGGCTAGTCTCATTGTTTATACAGCCACTTATGCCCAGTGTCCCTTTCATCTTGACTGTTCTATTCTTTTTTATCAGGTCTCATGAGTCTGTGTTTACCCTTGTGACCAGGTCTCCAAAGCAAAAGTCCACTGCAAGTCCAGGTGAGGCTGCAGCAAAGATAAAGGCGATTACAATGGAAATGAAAGTAGAAATATAATAATTAAGTGTTCACAGAAAGGCCAGACGCCATCATTCAACTGGGAAAGCATTAGGCTTCAGCCACTGGACTATCAGAGCAATTATAAGGACAAAGTGAGAATAATGGAACATGTGAAAGGCAGTGCTCCAATGAAAGCATCAATTATTACTTACAATTGATGAAAGCATCAATTATTAATAAGCAGCATAGTGGATTAATTATTGAAATGGAAAGGTTGCTATTGACTTGGTTAGAAGACCAAAATAAGTGTAACTTTCCTATTAGCAACATTGATGCAACATTAAGTGAGTGTTAACTTTTAATATTCTTTTTTGATCTCTCCTATCTCCTATCTAAACCTTTTGTATGAGTTTATGTTCTGTTTGTTTGAATTAAAGGAAAGAACACAATAGTTTCTGTAACTTATTACAGTACAGGGATAGTATTATTATTATTGCCACATATGAGGCATTATAGCATTGTTGTTGTTATTATAACCTATATGTACTGTTCATCGGGGACCGAGTTACACACAAATCTGACCTAAAGACGTCCTCAGGAACGTATCTCATCCATCTGTAACAGGGACTGCCTGTACCTTCACATTCAAGTATAAACATAACAAGTATACATTCTCAGCATCAAAAGTCACATGTGCAAAATGTAACTCCATTTTTCATAACTCAATTTTAATTTCTGATTCCAACTTCTGAAAATGTAATCTAGTCCCTCCCAGGAAAACTCAGCCCCATTTATGGTCACTCAGACCCTTCAGGCAGATTCGCACCACCTTGTCCTCTCGTTTTCCTCAGGGTGGTGTCCCAGCATGAGGCAGAATGATGCCTGGTCCCCAGTTCCCTAGCACCTTCCTGGGCAGCACAAGAAGAGCTGGCATCTGTGCGGACCACCATCCTTTGAAGCCCCCTGCCAAGCTGGGGCCGCCGGCTGGGAGGCAGAGCACTCCACATGCTCTCAGGACAGCTGGGAGCACCCCTGAGGGCTGCCAGTCCTCTCCCTCCCACTCCCACCCCCGTTCCCGGGTGCTGGGCCCCTGCAGCCTGAAGGCTTTCCTTCTCAGGGGTGCTCACACGGCCAGCCTGGGGCTGTCGGGCTCCCTCAGCAACCTGCGTTCTTCTCCACTCGGTGCTTTCTGTGGGAAAATGTTTAGACAGAACCCTTCAGGATTTGTCTCTTGATGGCCAAAGCAAATCAAACACATCTTGATTTTCAGACTTGTATTTCCTCTGCTGTGAGCTCTTCAGATCCATTTGGAAACTCAGCTGGCCTCTTTGTCCTCTCTGGGTCTGAGATCTCATGGCCCTCCTTCCCCTGGGCCGGGGCAGAGCACTGAGAAAGCCACGGGACCACAGCAACACAAGAGCAGTAACCCACACGCGCAGAGCTTGCAGCCCAAGGCATATCCGTGGAGAACCCTGAGAAACAGGTGTGGGGGCGGGGATCCCTTGACGGCTCAGTCCTTGGTGGCTCAGTTGCAAGGTCCTCGTTGATCAGCTCACCTGCCACTGCCCCTGCCTTCCACTGGAGAAGGACTTGCTTCTGTCCCCGGTGCGGGCTCCCCCATGCAGGTCCTGGCCAGCCCGGGGCTGGAGCGGCCACGCCCCCGGCGGGAGCAGGGGACAGGCCATGGGGAATTTGCTGCTCAGCAGAATCCGTGGGGTGCTAGCGCATGCGCACATCCGTGGGCCCCACTCCAGAGATTTGAGATCCGGGGCTCTGAAGAGGAGCCTAAGAATCTGCCCTTCCAACAGGCCCCAGGTGACCCCAACATGCCGCTGGTCTGAGACCACACTGGGTGGCACTGACGGGAAGGACCCGGTGGCTTGAGGGAAGGGACTTACCCGTCAGAGTGCGTGGCTCCGTATACATCTCAATTACATGTACAAATATCCCCAAATCTTTTCTGGTTTTTCTTATTGTTTCTTCACAATATCATCTTGACTCTCCTCACTACAGTCATTTTTATTTTTTATTACAATTTTTATTCATTCTTTGATATCTATTTTATATGTGTATATCTATATTTATATTAGATTTTATTATAGTTTTTATTTTATACACATGCATACACACTGATAACACATAGACACACATTCAGATCACACCTTTTGGTAGCGGCAGTGAAAAATACAGCGGACACTGCTGCCACGTAGTTCACGATCCAAAGGAGCGACTGGAAGAGCTAATACTGCCACAGTTACCATCAACCCCAACTCCCTGCTCTTTTCACCTCCTCAAGCTCTTGACAAAACCTCAGCCCAGTGAAATCCAACTCCCCAGCAGAATGAGGCTGGGAGAGTCACAAGCCACATCAACGTTACGGGTCACACTTCAATTCATGACTGTGAACCTCAGAGGCTCTTGGTCCCGCCCAGGCCACACGGAGCCTCCCTGGTCTGTCCCCGCTCCCATCTCCAGAAGGCGACTTCCGCCTGCCCCTCTGTCCTCAAACCCAGCACCGTGACCCCCCCTGCTCCCCACCCACCACGACCTGCACCTCCACAGTCCCTGCCTCCCCAGCCCCCCACGCCGGCCCCTCCAGCACGGCGCCCACCTCGCCTGCTCCTGCCACGCTCCACCCACTGTCCCACCTCAGTCCCAACACTGTCCTCCGTCCTCCAGTTTCACCGTCCTGGACCTTCTCAAGAGCACATAAATATGCTGCCGTTACCTCCCCCAGCTGAAAAGCACAAAGGAAAACACCCTTGTCTTAAACCTACTCCCCCTGCCGGCAGCTACCCCATTTCCTGGCTGTGTTCATCCCTAATTCCTACCCACTGGCTCCCGCCTCTGTTAAGCCCACTCTAAACAGGCTTTTCTTTTTTTTTCTTGCACATGGCTCCGAGAAATTTGCTCACAGATCATTTCCAGCCTGCTAGATCTGATGGCCAGTCCTCGGTCCTGGTCCCTCTGCCCGACTCAGTCACTCCCTCCTCCTGGTGACGACTCCTCCTTCAGTTCCACAATGCCATCTCCCAGTCCTCCTCTGCCTCACGGAACATTCCCTCTGTCTCCTATGCCAGTGTCACTTCTCCACAACTTTCTTTTCACCCCTTCTGCCCTCCCTCCTGGGCGACCTGACTCATCCACATCTCCTCCCCGACTTCCCAGCAAGTGGGAGACCGTTCGCAACAGACTCTGGTCAGTGGCCGTGAGCAGGAGATGGGTCACTTCCCAACAAGCCAGAACAGGACTGTCCAGCTGTCTCCTCTCCTGCAGCAGCTTTTTTTTTTTTTTTGAGACAGAGTCTCACTTTGTTGCCTGGGCTAGAGTGAGTGCCGTGGCGTCAGCCTAGCTCACAGCAACCTCAAACTCCTGGGCTTAAGCGATCCTACTGCCTCAGCCTCCCGAGTAGCTGGGACTACAGGCATGCGCCACCATGCCCGGCTAATTTTTTCTCTATATATTTTTAGTTGGCCAGATCATTTCTTTCTATTTTTAGCAGAGACGGGGTCTCGCTCTTGCTCAGGCTGGTCTCGAACTCCTGAGCTCAAACAATCCTCCCGCCTCGGCCTCCCAAGTGCTAGGATTACAGGCGTGAGCCACCGCGCCCAGCCCTGCAGCAGCTTTTTGCGGAAATCCTCGTGTTGAGATGTGAGACCAAAAACCAAAGCAGCAGGATCACGGAGTCACTCCATGAGAGGCGGGCGTCCTGGAAAGGAACCCAGACCTGCAACGGGCTTCCCGTGACGGAGAAACAAGATTTCTGTTGTGTCCAGCCACAGGGGTTTGGGAGCTGCTGCTACCGAGGCAGAAGCCTAGCCTGTCCTGACTAACACAGCGATCTCATCCAGTCTTGCAGCTTTCAATGCCGCCTGTCTGCCAATAACTTCCAAATTTATAGATCCTTCCAGACTCCAGATGCACATACCCAGTTGCCTACTTGACAGCTCCACTTAGATGTTTCAAACTCAACGTGACCAACTGAATTCTTGTTTTTACTCCCATAGCGTTTCCTGTTTCAGCTGATGGCTGCTCCATTCCAGGTGGTCACCATTCCTCACCAACCCTCACTGCTGCCCCCTGCTCAAGCCACCCTCGTCTGTCACCTGATTGCTGCAGTCCTTCCTGCTTCCACCTTGGCCCCTGTACAGTCTAGTCTCAGCGGGTCAGCCAGAGAGATCCTTCTACACCCTACATCAAATCAAGTCATTCTTATGTCTCAAAACTGTACAATGGTTTCTGTCTTAGTCTGTTCAGGCTATTATAACAAAATACCACAGACTGGGTGGCTTATACACAACAGAAATTTACTATGCATGGTTCTGGGGGCTGGAAGTCCAAGATCCAGGTGCCAGCAGATTCAGTGTCTAGTGAGGGCCCACTCTCTGGTTCATAGGTGGCACCTCTCGCCGTGTCCTCACATGGTAGAAGGGAAGAACTCTCTTCAGCTTCTTATATGGGCACTAATTCCACTCATGATGGCTCTACTCTCATGACCTAATCACCTCCCAAAGGCCCTACCTCCCAGTACCTTGGGGCTTAGGATTTCAACGTGTGAATTTGTGGGAGACACAAACATTCAGAGCATAGCAGCTTCCGTTTCAAACAGAGTGAAACAGTCTTTACTGCAGTCTGTAAGGCCCCACAGGACCTTGACCCCTGTTGCCCATCCAAACACCCCTCCTCCCCACCGGTCACACCAGCCTCCCTGCTTGTCATCCAACACTCCAGCCATACTCCTGTCTTAGAGCCGTTGCACTAGCTGCTTTCTAGAATGTTCCTCTCCATTTCTCATGTGGCTCACTCCGGTTACCTTGTTAGCGTTTTTCTCACATCTCCTCTTCTTAATAAAGCCTAGCCTGAACACCCCATTTAAAACTTCAATCCTCCCTGTCTTGTGACTCCCAAGCCTCCCTATTCGATTCTACTTGCTTCTGTGTTCAGTAGTACCTATCATCTTCTCGTGTGTTTATTACCTGTCTCTTCCACTAAAACCTAAGTTCCATGGAAGCAGCCTTCTTCGTGTTTTCACTGATCTCACTCCGGTGCCTAAATTTGAGCACAGGCAGTACTCATTAATGATTGTTGGAAAAACTCATAAAGTAACTCCACAAACACATGCAAAAAAAAAAAAAAAAAGAAAGAAAGAAACCATTCATGAAAAGAAAAGCGACATAGAGAACAGACAACGAAAAATAGGAGCTCTAAAGTGAAAGAAAGGGGTAGGCATGGAAAAGGAGTAACACAAGATACCATATATGAAAACTTCCCTCATCTGAAAAAAAGACTTGGGTCTTTTCTTTTCTTTTCTTTTCTTTTCTTTTCTTTTCTTTCTCAGGGTCCCACTCTGTTGCCCAGACTGGGGTGCAGTGGCACAATCACAGCTCACTATAGCCTCAAATTTGGGCTCAAGCCATCCTCCTGCCTCAGCTCCCAAGCAGCTGGGACCACAGGCATGCGCCACCACACCTGGCTACTTTTTTATTAATTTTTTGTGGAGATGGGGTCTCGAAATGTTGTCCAGGCTGATCTTGAACCCCTGGCCTTAAGTGATCCTCCTGCCTCAGCCTCCCAGAGTGCTGGGATTACAGGCATGAGCCACTGTACTCAACCCTGGCTTTAGTTTTTAAAGTCATAAATATAGACTTACCTTGTGAAATGTTTTTACTACCATGATCAAAAGATAATCTTATGAGTTTTCATCCAACCTCGGGAAGCTAAGATAATCTTATGAGTTTTCAGCAAAAGAAAATCAGACTTCCAACATTTGTGCTGTAAGTCCACCACAAATATACCCTTTCTAAGGAAATTATTCAAGGAAATTCTCAACAACATGAAAATTAAATCAGAACAATGACCTCAAGATAAGAGAAGACAAAGTATACAAGAAATACTAGTAAGTGACAAATCTAACAAAAATATAATCTGCTTTATGAAAAAATTATCCCAAAGCTGGGTGCTACCTGATCACCAAATCATAAAACCGGGCGTGCCTAGAAGCATTCTATTAAAACATGGAACTAACTGGTGTGTGCGTGATGGGCCTGGGCAGGTCCAGAGGCACAAACTGCCTGTGCTGGGATCCCGTGGCGCCTGCCCTCGCGGTTTTGCAGCGGGTCCTGCAGCCTACAGCTGGGCCCCAGGGGTCCCGCCAAGAGGATAAAGCACACACTGTGCGGCACAGGCCTGAAGCGGACAAGCCCTCTGGGGAAGGCCCAGGGAGACAGTGGTGTGGAAACCCGCCCGGGGCAGACCCTCAGCGACGCGGCTGGTGCCCAACAGCGCACGGGAGGAAACGGGCCTGTGAGGTGGGGCTATAGCAGTCGCAGGCAGTGGCTGGCAGGCTGGCCAGTCGGCCGGGGACTTGGAAAGAAACAAAATACCACTAGACAGCACCCTTGCCCTGCAGAGAAGGCACACAACTGCCCAGACAAGACAAGCCACGCTGTGGGTGCCAGTCAGCCCCTTCCCCAGCCACCCAGCACTCCGTCATTACGTCTAGGGACAACGTGGCCATGGAAGCAAGGATGGAGGCCCGTGTAGCCCCTTCCTGGCTGAGGTTGCTCTGGCCGCAGCTGCTGAGTGCCCAGCCTGCCAAAGGAAGACGCAGTGACCGCGTAGGCGGAGCGGCTGGGTTCTTGCGGCCAGTTCTGTCACAGAGAGGGCAGGGATTGCCCTCCCAGAGATACACACATACCTGGGGTATGACTTTGCCTTCCCTGAACACAATATTCCTGGAGGCTACCATACTCATGATACCAAAACTATAAAAACAAGGACACGTTTTTAAAAAGGAAGAAAAGAAAGAAGAAAGGAGGGAGGGAGGAGAAAACAGTCTCCTTATAAACACAAATGCAAAATTTCTAAATCAAATATTAGTAAATAGAACCTAGCATTCTATTAAAAGAATAATAATCATAACCAAGTAGAGTTTATTTCCAGACTATAAGGATGATTCAAGAGCAGACAGCTGGGGGCAGTGGCTCATGCCTGTAATCTCAGCAACTTGGGAGGCTGAGGCTAGAGGATCACTTGAAGCCAGGAATTCAAAACCAGCCTGGCAACACAGCGAGACCCCATCTCGACCAAAAAAAAAAAAAAAGAAAGAAAATCTGAGAGTAAAAAAATCTCTCAGTGAAGTTCACTACATTAACAGACCAGTGAGGGGAAAAAAATGTTATCTTGATAAATATCTATAAAGCATTTCATAACATTTGATCCATTCTGATTTTATTTTGGAGTTGAATAGAAGAAAGTTTGCTTAACTTGGTAAAATTAAAAAGTGTCTCCCCATAAACCCATAAAAAAAACAAGTACTATAGCCAGAAGTAGTCAATCAGTAACAAGATGAGCAAAAAACAGATATAAATGTTGGGAAATAAGAAAAAAAACTGAAAATATTTTGCAAAAGATGTGACTGTCTGCCTAGAAAATCCATAAGAATAAATTGATTAGTGACTAGAATCAATAAAGTAGACAGATATAAGCTCAACATGCAAAAATCAATACTCTGCATTTCAAATCAGTGGAGGAAAGATGGGCTTTTGAATAAATAGATAATGTTTTGAGGAGAAATGAAGTTAAATTCCCATTTCATATTATACACAAAAATAAATTCCAGACAGATCAGTGTGTCAAAACCTACTTACAATTTTTTTCACTCTTAGCTAAGTAAGACCAGAAGAAAACCTTCTTAACTGGTAAATTTCATATACCAAACCCTACATCAAGATTTTACTTGATAGAGAAGATTTCAAAACATTCCCTTTAAGATCAGGATTAATTAACACAGAAACACTATCTCCGATGGTTTAACGTAGAGCTGTATTGTCCTGGCCAATGCCCTATATGAAGAAAAAGAAATAAAACATGTAAAGATTGGAAGATAAGAGGCAAAACTGTCATACCGCCATCTACCTAGAAAGAAACAGCCAAAACAACAAACAATGAGAATTCATAAAAGAATTCAGCTACTTTTCCAAGTACAATATATGCAAATTAATTGCACGTTTTCACACTAGCATAAACCAACACAAAATTAATTTAAATAAGATACCATACAAAATGGCAAATTTATATGTATATATACAAATTCTTTATCAATTAATTCAACCAATATGTACAAGACCACTATAGAGAAAATTTAAACACTCTTTTAAAGGACATAGAAGATTATCTGAATAAATGGAGAAACACGTCAAGGTCTCCCTCAAGTTAACCTATAAGTTTATGCAATTCCATTATAATTTCAATTGGCTTTATTAGGGAACTTGATAAACTTACTCTGAAATAGCCTGATTCTAGTAATGGCAGACTAGTTTATTCAAACAAAGCTTCCCACTGGAAAAAAATTAAATGTAGCTCAAAATGTCTTTTAAACTTCTTAGAAACAATGAGGAGATTCTGGTTCCAAGCAAGATGGAGTAAGCACGGTCCTCTCCGTCTCTGCCACTGAATGCACCTAAAAACTTTGGACATTATAGCTGTTCAGAAGCAAGATAAATTAAAAGAGAAAAACAAAAAACAAATAAAAACTCTGGACATAATTCATGGAGCAGCTCTCCACGGGCTCTGAAAGAGAAGCGGCAGCGGACAGAACACAAGGTAGAGAGGACCCCGCGGGGAGTTGCCTGAGAGTCTTTTCCTCCCCTGCCTCCTGGTCTGGGTCCAGAGGCAGCAGGAATCCTGGAACTGAACACAGGGATGAACAAAAGGAGCTCCAAGCCGAGCCCTCCCTTTCTTGTTTGAGGGTGAGAGAATGGGAACAGAGAGAATGGGAACTACCCCCTGGGCTGGGTTTGGTTTGATTTTTCCTCTCAGGCCCTGGCCCTGGGCCTAAAGCCGCAGCCCTGTACTTTTTATTCCTCTCTCTCCTCCCACAGCTGGAGCACAAAGGCAGACCTTCTCACAGACAGTGCACGGAGGAGAGGAGACGAACATCCTGGCTTTCCAGCCAGGGGACATGGGAGGGGGCATCTGGGAGCAAGAGAGTGTGGAGAAAATTGTGAAGAGGAAGGAGCTAAGAAGGGGATCCCGCAAAGTTGTATATGAAGCCCTGGGCTCACCCTCAAGTGGCACATGAGTAGATCTAACCCTAAATAGGAAACAAAGGCTTTGAGAACTCAGTTACATGTTAGGCCAGTGACTGGGACTCAAAACTGCTTTGAAAACTGAACTGATGTTGGAATCAGAGCCTATCAAGGGCAGGTTAGAACTTGTAGCCTAAACCTAACCAAGTGAATTGCCTGCTAAGAAAAAAATAAAAACTACACGAGTTTAAACAACACCCACAGTCTTGTAATATAAAATTCAAAATGCCCAGGATACATTACAAAACTATTTAATATTCAAAGAATCAAGAAACTATGATTAATTTTCAAAAGAAAAGACAATCAAAAGACACCAACTTTATGATGACCAGGTATTGGGATTATCAGACTTTAAATCAATTACGATAATCATGTTCCAAGAAGGAAGGGCAAGCATGCTTGAAACAAATGGAAGATTGAATATCACAGCAGATAAATAGTAGCTTGAAAAAACAAACTAAGTGAAAGTTTTAAAACTGAAAAAATATAATCACAGAAATGAAAACTCACTGAAGGAGCTCAAGAGCAGACTGCAGACGGAAGAGAAAAGCGTCAGTGAACTTGAAGATGGACCAATAGATGTTATCCTATCTGAAGAACAGAAACTAAAAAAGACTATTGGAGACAAACAGGCGCGAGAGACCTGTGAGACAATGCCTAAGGGTCTGACGTTCATGTCATCAAGACTACAGAAGGAAAAAAGAAAGAGTACACTGCTTAAAGTCTTTGAAGAAATAATAATTGAAAATGTCCCAAATTTGGAAAAAGACATAAATGTATAGATTTAAGACTCTTAGTGAACCCCATGTAGGATAAACCCAAAGAGATCTATCCCCATAAATGTCATGATCAAATTGCTGAAAATCAAAACCAAAGCAAAAGTTTTAAAGCAGCCACAAAAATAAAGACACATTACATAAAGGGAAACAATTATTCAAATGACTGGAATTTCTCATACCAGGTTTATTTGCAATAGACAAAAACTGAGAAGAACCCAAGTGTCCATCAACAGGATGAATGGATAAACAAGTTTTGGTTATCTCCATACCATGGAAAATACTCAGCAATAAAAAGAAAGAAATTGTTGTTTGCTATTACAACTCAATAGCAAAAAATACCCAAAATAACCCAATTAAAAATGGGCAAAAGACTTGAATAGACATTTCCACAAAGAAGACATACAAATGGCCAATAGGTATATGAAAAGATGCTCAACATCACTAATCACAGGGAAATGCATATCACCTCACACCTGTTAGGATGACCATTATCAAAAAAATAAAAGACAACAGCTGTCAGCCAGGATGTGGACAAAGGAGAACCCTGGCATACTGCCAAGGAGAATGTAAAATGGTACAGCCACTGTGGAAACCAGTATGGACGTTCCTCAAAAAATTAAAACCAGAACTACCATATGATCCAGCAATTCTACCTCTGGGTATTTATCCAAAAGAATTGACAATAGGATCTCCAAGAATGTCTGCACTCCCAAGTTCATCGCCCCATTATTCATAATAACCCAGCCTTAAAACACAGCCTAAATTGTCCATCAACAGATGGACAGATGTTTTTGATGTGGTATATACTTACAATGGAATATTATTCAGTCTTTTTGTCTTTTTCTTTGTCTTTTTTTAAGACAGAGCCTCGCTCTGTCACTCAGGCTGGAGTGCAGTGGCACAATCATATCTCACTGCAGCCTCGAACTCCTGGCTCATGCAATCATACTGCCTCAGCCTCGCTAGTAGCTCGGACTACAGGTGCCACCATACTTGGCTACTTTTTTGTGTGTATGTGTGTGGATATGGGGTCTCATTATGTTGCCCAAACTGGTCTCAAACTCCTGGGCTCAAGTGATCCTCCCACCTCATCCTCCCAATGTACTGAGATTACAGACATGAGCCATCACACCCGGCCCTCGTCAGCCTTTAAAAAGAGGAATATCCTGCCATATGTGACAACATGGATGGACCTGAGGACACTATGCCAGCCATAGAAGGATGAATACTGAATGATGCCACTTACCTAACACGGTCACACTCACAGAAGCGGAGAGTGGAATGGTGGTGTCCAGGGTCTGAGGGGAGCTGGAAGTAGGAGCTGCTATTCAGTGGGTGTAAAGTTTCAGTTATGCAACATGAGTATGCTCTAGGTCTGCTGTACATATTGTGACTATAGTTAACAATACTGTGTTCTGCACTTAACAATTTGTGAGGAGGGTAAATCCCCTGTTAAATGTTCTTACCACAAATTTAAAAAAAGAAAGAAACAGCCAATTAAAAATCCCTAATTTTAGTTATTTTTAACTTGAGATAAGTTATCTTCTGAAGTTTTAAAATAAAGAAATAGTATTTGTACTGTTACAAAAAGGAACTATTGAAACATGCAACGACATGGATGAACAAGTATGCTTACTGAGAAAAGCCAGACATAAAAGAGTGCATACTCTGTGATTCTATTTATATAAAAGTCAAAAAATGCAAACCCGAGTGACAGAAAAATCAGGCCTCACCTGGGGGTGAAAGAGGTAAGGGAGGCGGGGGGCGGATCGTAACAAGACCTGGGAAACTTTGGGGCATGAGGGTGTGTTCACTATCTCAATCATGGTGATGGTTTCATGGGTATGTACACATGTCCAAACTTACATGGTATAATTTAAATACGTGCAGTTAGTTGTATGTCAATCATACCTCAATGATTTCTACAGAAGAAACTATTGTTACGTGCCACAACATGGATGAGTATCAGGAATCTCACAGTGAATGAAAGAAGCCAGACATGAAACAGTAGGGCCGTATGATTCCATGCATATAAAATTCTAGAACAGGAAAAGCCAATCTGTGCCAAGAAGAGGGAGGAGGAAAGGCCAGGGGGGCACCACTGGTGCACTGGGACAGGGTGGGCTGGGAAGGAGCGTGACACGATGACAGTGTCGTGATGGAGGTGGGTTCCACGAGCACCCCCACTTGTCAAAGCCTGCACGCTGGGCACTCCAGACTGCCACAGTCCACTGTGTGCCAAAGTGTCTGGGGGAAAGGTGTCGACAACGTACTGTAACATCCACTGCTTTGAAAGGATGAGTTGATGAGAGGGAGGGAAGCGGATACACGGGAAGCCGGCGACAGTGCAAGGCAGCAAAACGTTAACGCTAGAACCCGGGTGGTTACATGGGTGTTCATGCTGCAGTTCTTTCAACTTTTATGTATGATTTTCATAATGAATGTTAGAGGGAAACACGCAAACAAAACCATATGTGCATTGTCTAAGTCCATTTGTCTGTCCGTGAATGCCAAGGCAACAGCCTGTATGGAGACCCAGAAAGGGAAGAGAAGGATCTGGGGAAGAGGGACACGGAGGACAAAAGCTGGGACTTTTGCTTTTCTGTGTTCTCAGTTTTCACGATGAGAATATATCCATGCAATCATGCAATTTCTTTTAAGAGAAAATCTCATGTGAGTCTCTTCACAAGCTCATGAGGCAGCATCACTCCTGTGCAGAAGAGAAAACCTAGGCCAGAGGGATGCAGGCCCGTCCAAGGTCACCCAGAGGCTGTAACTACTGGGAGGTCAGGACAAGAGCCTGCTCTCCCGGTAAAGACCCCATCTCTCTTCCAGCCAGCTCCTCACAGGAACCTTGCATGAGCCCTGACTGCCAGCATTCTTTCTCAGCAGCCGTGGGGCAAGAGACACATTCTCCTGAGTGCTGGGTCCACACACCACACCACCCCCTGGGCCTGGGGGTCCACACTGAACATTTCCGCTGCCCCCTCCCACCACTCCTCAGGCCCCCAGGTCAGAAAGCTGCGCACATCCCTCATGTCCCCCTTCGCAGGCATCTATGGCATTAGACTCATGTTTGAAATCTCACTACTTCAGCCTCAGCTCAGTGCTCCTCATCCCTCACCTGTGAAGGTTTCTACCTGCCTGTGATCTCGCTTGCTGCCGTACTGTCATTTATGAAGCACAGTTCTGAACTTTGCAAGCTTCATTACTTGTCCCAGTTGTTACAGGATGAAGTACAGACTTCCTAGGGTCCTATGTGGCATGCTCCAAGACCTGCACCCACACCATCTTCCAGACTTATTGCCCACCACGCACAGGGCACAGGCCTGGGCGCTGAGGCAGATGTCTGCGCCTTTGCCCCAGCCGTTCCCTCTGCCTGCTGGGCCTGTGTTGCAGAACCCCAAATTCAGGCTTGTGTACCCAGTGTGCAGCTGAAGCCAGACACCATGACACCAATGCTTGGGGACAGAGGTTTATTCAATTTGGCCAAAGTAAGGAGACAGGAGAGCAAGATCTCTCAAATCCATCTTCCCAAAGAGATGAAGCAACGAGGCTTCATTCCAGGGAGATAAGGCAGGGGGATTTTAGGAAACCAAAGAGGAAAATCTGTGCTGCTGTTAATCTCAGACGACACCTTGAGTAACCAGACTTCTGGGCGTCAGCAGCTAGTCACAGCTTTTTCAGGGACGTTCATTCCATCTGCAAAACAAACTCACAGATTCTCCTCATGACCCTGGAGTGGTCTCCTCCTACCTGACAAAGGAGCAGTGCGTCACGGTCAGTAACCGCGCGAGAACAGGGCGCTGGGCAGGGAGCAAGCACTGAACATGTGCAGACAGCCCAGGGCCCAGTCCCATCTACATGACTTCAGTCAGTGAAAAATGCCGGGTCCAAAAACCCCAAGGGGCCTGGCTCCACCTGCTGCCGCCCCAGTTCTGCCGCACATGTGACAACTGCTCAGGCCCTGGTCACCTCCTCACAAGTGCTGCACCACACCGCCCACCTCCACTCAAGGACTGACCACCGGCTCCCTCGTGTATCAGAAGAGTCTGTCCTCAGCTGCCCCTTCCAGTCCCCTGGTGGCACTCCTTGTTTGTGTCTGCTTCACCAGGGGGAAGTCACGAGTCACCCTTGGTCCTGGATCCTCTTCTAGGTACCTGGTGGGATTGCATTCCCCATGCTCTGATGTTAGGCATGGCCATGTGTCCACTCGGGCCAGTGAAACGTGAGCAGAAGGGGCACTGGTCACTTTATGAGGAAGCCTTCAGGAGCAGGTCACTATTCATGGTTCCCGTCCTCCTACAGAAGGTGGAGGCCTGGCCAGCCAGCTCTGCAAGGGGGAAAGACACACGGCAGCTCGGCCAGTCCCAGGAGGCTGGGCAGCATAAGCACAGAACCGATGTTTGAAGTCACCAACGCATGGAGTGGTCTGTCCTGAGTACGGTGGACGCAGCGGGACCAAGAGATGAGCTTCCCTCTGAGCTGTGTCCTGGCGGGGGGCAGGCAGGGCCAGTAGCACTTCAGCACAGAGACGTGAGCAAGAGCCAAGCCCTGTGAGGGAGACAGAGCCAGGCGAAGTGATGAAGAGGCACGTGTGGTTGGCAGGGTGCATGCTTTAGAATGGCCATGAAAACCTCTCTGAAAAGTCCACTCAAGCTTGGATAGGAATGATGACATGCTAAGACTGGGAGAAAGTCAGTCCTAACGGAGGAGGAAGCACAGGCAAACAAGAAGCTTGGTGTGCTCACGGAGCAGAGAGAAGTCATTGGGACTTAACAAGTCCACATACAATGACACAATAGAGCCAGAAAGATTGGCAGGGGCCAGATCGCTTAGGGCCTTGTAGGCCAGGATGGATGGAAAGATGGGAGAATGGATATGGATGGATAGAAGGACAGATGAGGATAAATGGATGGGAGAACGGGCAGATGGATGGGTGGGTGGGTGGAGAGGAGGATAGATGGAGGATGGGGAATGGGAATGTATATTCAGGGCTACTTGGATCTGTGCTTCCAGGTTTAAAAATTTTTAATAGATAATAAAGTTTAAAAATTAAAACAGAAAATGAAACTGGATGGACGATAGGATGGAAACTGCCAAACCTGGACGTTTAGAAACCAAAATCCACTGTAGACCACTAGATGGCGGCAAAACACTTATAGCTGTTAAACCGTTGGCCCTGCCTTTCCTTTGGCATAAATTTAAAACCATTCGTGATAGTCTTCAGTGGGAAGCAGACAAGCCTTCAACTCTGCACAGAGCAGAGCTTCCTGACTAGCGTGGCCACTGGGCTACTAGCTGTGCCGAGATGTTAATGCCCCCGGCCAGGGAACGGGCAGGTGAAAGAAATCTGGGGAGCCAGACTCTTCCAGTGTTGCCTCTGCAGCCGGGTCTCCATCCACCTGCAACGCTGTGCTCACTTCGGTATTGCCATGCAGTCGTGATGGGAGAAAGATTAGTGGGCACAGCCCTGGAGAGTGAGAATCTCTGATTCCAATAAAGGAGTAAAAAGACCAAAAAACTCATGTTGGAACTCAATCCCCAATGAGAGCAAAGCCCTCCACTCATGGATTATCCATTCATGGACTAATGGATTAATGAATAATGGGTCATTGTGGGAGGGGACTGGTGGCTTTATAAGAAAAGGGAGAGAGACCTGAGCTGGCACGTGAGCACACTCGGCCCCCTGGCCATGTGATGCCCTGCTCTGCCTCGGTCTCTGCAGAGAGTCCCCACCAGCAAGAAGGCCCTCACCAGATGCCACCCCTCAACCGTGGACTTCTCAACTTCTAGAACTGCAAGAAATAAATTCCTTTTCTTTATAAATTATCCAGTTTCAAATATTCTATTATAGGCAACAAAACGAACAAAGACAATGAGCACTCTCTCTGTCCACTCTGCAGCACAAGTAGGTATCATTGTCCAGTGGTCCCTTGTCTCAAGGAGCTCACCCTATATACAGGAGCCAGACAGGCAAACCAAGGGCTATCATACAGCTGAAGACATGTCACACATCAACTAGCACACAGAACAAAGTTCAGCCTCACTAGGTATATCATTCAAGAATACTTTCAGCTCCAAGTAAGAGATTTACTGTGGCTTAAATAATCTGGGTTACTTACCTTGGCCATTCCCTCATGCTTGTCAGTTTATGACAGCATAAAGGCTGCCCTAGCTCCAGGCATCATATTTACGTTGAAAGCAGGAAGGAAAAAGGACATGGATCATCAACTAAAATTTCCCCATCTATTGGGAAAAATAAAAGACTTCCCAGAAGTCCCAATGTATTCTGGTTACAGCTTGTGTTAGTACATTTTGCATTGCTATAAAGCCAATACCTGAGGTGAGGTAATTTATAAAGAAAAGAGGTCTATTTGGCTCACTGTTCTGAAGGCTGTACAAGAAGCATCATGCCAGCATCTACTTCTAGTGAGGGCTTTAAGGAGCTTCCAATTAAGGAGGAAGGTGAAGGGGGAGTAGGCGTATCCCACAGTGAGAGCAGAAGCAAGAGCAAGAGAGGGAGGAGGTGGCGCCAGGCTCTTCTAAATAGTCAGCTCTCCTGTGAGCTAACAGAGGGAATTTACTGATTACTGCGGGGAGGGCACCAAGCCAGTCGTGAGGGATTCGCCCCCATGACTCAAATGTCTCCCCTCAGGCCCCACATCCAACATTGGAGATCAAATCTCAGCATGAGATTTGGAGGGGCCAAATGTCCAAACCATATGACAGCTCATTGGTCAGAACTATGTCCCATGGCACAGCCAAAGCTGGGGAGGTTGTGAACGTGGGTATCTCACCTGAGGCTGAGCCTACCAACAAAATCAGAACTCCATTAGCAAAAAAGGGGTTAGATATTGAGTAAATGAAAATGAGAGGTGTTTCTTGCTTATCAGACTGGCCCAGATTTTAAACGGTGGATAATATCTAGTGTTGGGAAGATGGAGGAAAGTGAACGTTTTCATAATTTGTTGGTAGAAGTGTACAACCCTCACTTGGCAATATAATGCAAATCAAGATTTTTTTTTAATGTTAATACACTTTAACCCAGCAATTCCACTTCTAGAAAGTTACTCTAAGTTCTACTTGAAGTTCTCCCAGAAAAACAATAAAAAAAGAAAAATAGAAAGTTACTCTAAGGATATAAGTGCACAAAGATAAAGTGTTGTTAAATTAGGAAACCATCCACATATTTCACAATAGGGAATTAGTAAAATAAATGAAGATAGCTCCACAGAATGCAATACAATATAACCATTTTTTTGGGGTTAGGAATTAGATATAAATGCAAGATTAGATTAAAAGTGTGTATCAATGTTAAATGTACTGAAGGCGACAACTTTACCATGGTTATATAAGAGAATGTCCCAATTCTCAAAAACTATATCCTGCTGTTGGTAGGAATGTAAATTAGTACAGCCAGTATGGAAAACAATATGGAGGTTCCTCAAGAAATTAAAAATACAGCTACCATATGGTTCAGCAATCCCACTTCTGGGTAGACACCCAAAGGAAAAGAAATTGGTATTTTGAAGTGGCACCTGCACTCCCACGCTCACTGCAGCACTATTCACGACAGCCCAGGTATGGAATCAGCCTAAGTGTCCATTGACAGCTGAATGGATAGAGAAATTGTGTGTACGCACACACACACACACACATAATGGAATACTAGCCAGTCTTTAAAATGAAGGAAATCCTGGCACTGTGACAGCACAGATGAACCTGGAAGACATTACACTAAGTGAAGAAGCCAGGCACAAAAAGACAAATACCACATTATGTCTCTGATATGTGGAATTCACAGAAGCAGAGAGTGGAATAATGGTTACCAGGGGCCGGGGTGGGGTGTGGGGAAGTGGGGAGATGCTGGTCAAAGGTACAGTTTCAGTGAGAGAGGAGGAATAAGTTCTGGAGATGTATTGTACAGCATGGTAACTATACTTAATAATGCATTGTATACTTAAAAATTGCTAAGATAATAGATTGTGAATGTTCTCACCACAAAAAAATTAGTATGTGAGATTATGGATATGTTAATTAGCTTGATTTAATCATTTCACATATATCAAAACTTTTCATTGTACACCATAAATATACACAATTTTTGTCTATTAAACCTATAAAGCTAAAAAGTAACAAAAAAGACAATAATCTCTATAAAACAAAAATTTGCAAGTGCTCAGGGGCTACATATTTCATGCATCATTTTTTTCTTTTTTTCCCCTGAAAATTCACATGTTGAGATCATGCATCATTTTAATACAATAAAATCTGAATACAATTTTTTAAATAACTGTATCCTGAAGGATTTAAGGGTAAAGGGTCATGATATATATAATGTACTCTTAAGAAGTCCAAGGAAAAATGTGCATATATAAACATGGATCCCGAGAGAGCGCATTTGCAGATGATAAAACAAATGGAGGGAAATGTTAACTACAGGTGAATCCGGGTAAAGATGTACAGTCATACTTTTTACTATCTTTATTTTTGTTAGTTTTCTGTAAGATTGAAGTAATTTCCAAATAAAAAGTTTTTTAAAGTATTAGGGTCTGGGCCGGGCACGGTGGCTCATGCCTGTAATCCTAGCACTCTGGGAGGCCGAGGCAGGCGGAATGTTTGAGCTCAGGAGTTCGAGACCAGCCTGAGCAAGTGCAAGACCCCGTCTCTACTAAAAATAGAAAGAAATTATATGGACAACTAAAAATATATATAGAAAGAATTAGCCGGGCATGGTGGCGCATGCCTGTAGTCCCAGCTACTTGGGAGGCTGAGGCAGAAGGATTGCTTGAGCCCAGGAGTCTGAGGTTGCTGTGAGCTAGGCTGACACCACAGCACTCTAGCCCGGGCAACAGAGTGAGACTCTGTCTCAAAACATAAATAAATAAATAAAAATTTAAAAAAACCAACCAAAAAAAGAAAAAAAAATAAAGTATTAGGGTCTGGAATTTCCATTGAAATACATCAAAAAATAAGATAGATTAATGGATGAATTCAGGAATGATAAATGGATGGATATGATAAAATATTATACTTGTTTGAAATTTTTCATAATAAAATGTTGTAGGGCAGAGGGTAGAGCTAGATAAATTTATGTGGCCTGTCAAGGCAAAATGTTACCAAATCAGAAAACTGCTGGCCAGGGTTTTACGCCCACCTTCCTGGGCCTGCAGTCTCGTCATATTTCCTCCAAAAGCATGAGTTCAGCTGAACTCGAGATTCTCTCCACTGCCCCTTAGTCCTGCAAGGTGCCAAGCAGGGAAAGGAGAGGTCACGTAGCTGACATGATGACAACTCTTTCTATTAGGGATACAGTATACAAATTCTCAGGTTAACTTTTTGCAAATGAGCTATCTATAATATTTTTGAATGAATACAAGATTATTTTCATAAAATAACTACCATATTTTGATGCCATCTCAGCAACAGCACCTTCATCCCATTTAGTTATAACCACCACAAAAAGCTCTGATGTTCTAAACTCAAAATAGAGAAGGTCTTCAATATCTGAGGATATTTTCCTCAAGTCCCTGCAGTTACAAGGCAATTTAGAGAAGCAAAAGTCTTTGTAAGGATAAAATATTCCTTAATGAATGAACCATTTAAAATTGGTACCTACTCAAAGTTTACTCCCTGCTGAACCCCAAAGCATCATTTCCCACACACCGTACCAATGGCCAGTCTCTCTCTCTCTCTCTTTTTTTTAGCTCAGTTTTTCTTCCAAGAGCCAGTCTCTCAATGCCAATTATTTGGACAGTGAAATTGTGAGTCTTGCACATGATGCAGGATTTCACAAAAAAAAACCAAAACACAAAAGTGATGTTCATGCCCCATTCAATTCCCACCCAAAACCACTGGCACACAAGGTCACAGAGTTATGAACCAGTCCACAATGGAAGAAAAAAAATACCAGTGCTGATGACTCAATAGGCACTTCAAAATAGAATGGTTTGAAAGCACCAATAAATTTAAAACTTGAGGCTGGACACGGTGGCTAACACCTGTAATCCTAGCACTCTGGGAAGCTGAGGTGGGAGGACCGCTTGAGCTTAGGAGTTCAAGACAAGGCTGAGCAAGAGTGAGACCCCATCTCTACTAAAGATAGAAAAATGAGCTGGGCGTGGTGGTGCACACCTGGGAGTTTGAGGTTGCTGTGAGGGAGGCTGACGCCACGGGACTCTAGCCCGGGGCAACAGAGTGAGACTCTGTCTCAAAAAAAAAAAAAAAAAAAAGCCAACTTGTATTAATATTAAAAGTGAAGAGTTCACTTCAGCCCAAAATGTAGAGTAACAAAATCATAAAAATGGCTTACTTTTTTCTGTGAGATGCCCTACAAAAATACCCAGAATGAGGAATAAATGATGAATGGGATAATTACTTTACCTCTTTTGGCCAATTAGCTTGAGGACAGCTACATCCAAAAAGATACACATAAAAATGAAAATACAGACACCAAAAAAAGAGTATGATTTGACTATCAATGAGTTAAATAGGCCTTTGAGAAGAAAGGATGCACCCTAAATATTTTTAGACCCTCTTTCTGACTCAACTGTGACTCAGATGTAAAATGAATGATGCTGTATCTCAAATCATATAATTTTCCAGAAAAATTATGCAAAAAGATCAACACTCATTCATTCCTGAGTCATTCTAAAAACTAGCACATGGTTGCAAACACGTTCTAAATTTTGTTAAAAGTAAGATAAAATAAACTTATTTTCATAATGTTTGTTTTTATCACCCAAAATAAAGTCTCAATCAAGCCTTTTGTAAGGGCTTTTCACTGTTTATGAAACACTGGTTCCTGTTTCATGTGGATTCATTTCTTTATACATCTTTTTACTTTCTACTGTGAAAATTCAGATATTCAGAGGCATTCAAAGAAGTAGAGAGACTATACAAGACTCTCTTATACTCATTATTACCTAAATTTAAAAATGTCAACCACTTGCCATATTTGCACCATCTGTTTTATTTTTTGGAAGTATTTAAGGGTAATCCCAGACATCATGACATGTTGCCACTTAATACTCTAATGCAGCTCTAAAAAATAAGGGCATTTTCCTACATAACCACAATCCATTATCACATTTAACAAAATTATAATTATTCCATAATATCGTCTAATATCCAGTCCATATTCAAATTTCCTCGATTAAAAAAAAAAAGCTCTTTCCCAGCAGGTAGTTTGGAGCTGATCAGAGTCATCTCAGACCTCTCGGGTTTACTCCGTGCTGCTTCTCCTTAAGTTTCCTGTCTGTTGCAGGTGAGATCTCAAGCTGTGCTGTCCAATAAAGCAGATGCTAGCCACATACAAATTTAAATTAATTTAACTGAAGGGAAAATTCAGTTCCTCAGTCATGTGAACCAGATGTTGAGTATTCAGTAGGCACTTGTGGCTACTGGCCACTGAGTGAGACGGCACGGATCGAGAGCTCTGCCACCATCTCAGAAAGTTCTGTTGGACAGCGCCGCTTCAAACACTTACTTGCTGTTAGGTAAACAGTTTTGGCGAGACTTCATAACCAATGGTATGTACTTTCTATCACATTGTTCAGAAAAGTGATCTCACTTTAATCGTCTGTTCCTGGCACTAGTGTGTGAACTATGTCCACATAGTGAGAATCTCCTAGATTTTTATAACCAAAGTGTAAAATTGGTACATGTGAGATAAAATTAGTAAAGCCCAGGCTACTCTCAGCCCAAGTGGCCAACTAACTCACAATGCCAATGAAGCTTGAGGCTCCATCTCTTTGGATACCCCTCTGCGCTCGGGCAAGTCACCCAAACTGGTGCCACATAACTAAATTTTTAGTCCACACCAAGTAGAAAATGAGCAATTGGCAACTGCAGCCCCTGGACAAGACAAAGCCGACTGCAATGGGGAAAGCAATGGGAGGCAAGTAAGAAGGTGAAAAGAGTAGAGCTGAGTCTCAGAAAGGCCTCGGACTAGTGTCCAGAGCAGAATGCACAACATAGGAAGTAAAGCCCCAAGATGCAAGGGGACATCCCGATAGTGACAGCAAAGACCAGGTGAGAAGCACTGCAGGGGCAGCACTGAGAATAAAAAAGCAGGACACGGCCTAAGAAATTTGATGAAATCCTCCAAAAGATTAAAAAGGAAAGTGAGAGTAATGGGCAATGGGCAGAGGGCAGAATCACACCGCGGTGAGGCGGCAGACAAGTGAAGCCCCAGGCCTGAAGGACTGGAGAGGAAGCACACAGGGGCGTTCATAGCAGAGCGAGGGGAGGCGGACACATAGTTCCAGGGAGGGATGTTTTAATTATTACAGAACATTTTGAATATATGGAAAATTGTAGAGAATAACATGACATATTTGGGTGCCTTTTAAATTTTACTCTTTGTACCTAAAATAATCGCACACGTCCTACTCACCAAAACTCCTCTTACCAAGTATTCTCCAAAGATGGTCTCCTATAAATAAAAATTAAAAGAACTTAGAATTGCTGTGTTTGTTGCTCGGAGAATTAAGGTGATTATGTGCAGACTCAATTACCTACCCTGTCAGGCCTATCACTCCCTTTTGATAATATGCATTCTATAATGCCGGGTTTACTATCTTGAAATGAAATGCATAAATAATAAACCTGCCAGCACTCAAAATTTCAAAATAATTAATATAATATAATGTCCATAGCTGAGCACAGTGGTTCACACCTACAGTCCCAGCTACTCCTGCTACTCTGGAGGCTGAGGTGGGAGGATCACTGGAATCCAGGAGTTTAAGACTGTAGCGCCCTATCATCACGCCTGTGAATAGCCACTGTACTCCAACCTGGGCATGTGGTGAGACCCTGTCTCTAAAAAATAAGAATAAAAGAAATAAATATGTATATAAGATGACCTAGCTGTGATATAAGAAAAGAAATAAATATATAATATGTACAGGCACACATCAGAGGTATTGTGGGTTTGATTCCATACCACTGCAATAAAGCAAGTCACACACATTTTTTGGTTTCCCAGAGCACATAAAAGTTAAGTTTACACTATACTGTCGTTTATTAAGTGTGCAATAATAGCATTATGTCTAAAAAAATGTGTATACCTTAAATTAAAAACACGTTACTGATAAAAAACGCTAATGTTCATCTGAACTTTTATTGAGTCCTAGTCCTTTGCTGGTGGAGAGTCTTGCCTCAGTGTTGAGGCCTTGCTCTAGATTAAGCTTTGGCTTAAGGGAATGTTGTGGCTGGGTTGAACTTCTATTCAAGCCACTAAACCTTTCTCCATCTCAGCAATAAGGTTGTTTCACTTTCTTATCATTCTTATGTTCACTGGAGTAGGACTTTTAATTTCCTTGAAAAACTCTTCCTTTGCATTCACAACTTGGCTAACACTTAACGTAAGAGGCCTAGCCTTCTTCGACTTTCAACATACCTTCCTAAGCATAATCATTTCCAGCTTTTGATTTAAAGTGAGAGATGTGCAAGTCTTCCTTTTACTTGAACACTTAGAGGATATCGTAGGGTTATTAATTGGCCTAATTTCAATATTGTTGTTTCTCAGAGAGTAGAGCTCCAAGGAGAGGGAGAGAGATTGTTAGGTCTGATGGAGGGTACACAGGTGGCAAAAAAGTGGCTAAAAGCAGAGAGCAGGAACTGAACTGTGGCTAGGAACTGTTCCCCGGTGGGAACATACATAGCAAAAAGTTCCTAGTAACCTTTAACTGACCTAGAGCTCATTACCATCTAATTAGCATAACATGGGTGGCCCCAAGGGAAGAATTCTGGGGAATACGCATGCGCAGACAGGGAAACTGTATTACTATAACCAACCTGTTATAGTAATACAACACTAACCTGTCAATCACCCCCAATGGCAGAAAACAGCAACCAATCCTGCCAGGAGAAAGGAGCTTATAAAAGGCAGCGTGTGCTCAGACTTCAGGGTCTTTCTCCACTTGTGGAGACTGACCCATTCCACTCTCTCTGGAAACTGTTTTCATTTTGTGTAGCTTCCTTCTGTGCTTTCATTCTTTCTTTTATGCAGTAAACTGTATGAAATTGCTCTGTGTCTGTGATCACTCTGTCATTGGCTCAACTCAGTACCAGTACTCATTCTTGACACTGGGAATCGGGGGACCAGGAAACATCCACACAGATGAACCTACCCAAATGGTTAGGAATGGCTGGTTGGTGGAGCAGTCAGAACACACACATTTATTAAGGTCACCACCTTATATCGGTGCAGTTTGTGGCTCCCCAAAAAAATTATACTAGTAAAATCAAAGATCATTGATCACAGATCAGCATGACAGACATAATAATAATGAAAAAGTTTGAAATATTATGAGAATCACCAAAATGTGACACATAGACACAAAGTAAGCATGTGCTGTTGGAAAAAATGATGCCAATAGACTTGCTGGATGCAGGTTTGCCACAAACCTTCAATTTTTAAAAGACACAATAAATTGAAGCACAATAAAACAAGGTATGCCTGTCTTCCAATATGTAAATGAGGCACAACTTACCACTGAAAGAAATGATGTAGCCAATAATCCCCATGACTGCCGTAGCACAAATGTTGACTGATTTAGGTATTGCTCTGACAACTCAAATACCAAAAGTAGCATTGTTGTGGGCAATGTAATTTTCTGAAATGGTTAATAATGCTTAGAGTCTGGACAAATCAATTTAGCTGCATTCTGGGAAAATCCAGGGTACATTTGTGGTAGTTGTTGTACTGTTCACCAATATTCCCAGTTCTCCTTTTCCCAGACTCTAATAGGACTGAACTCCCCAACTCCCTAGAAGTTAGACATGGCCATGTGATTTACTTTCACCAATGAAATGTGTATAAGTGAAGTTTGTCACCATAGGGCTGGAGCATTTAATGTTGATGAAAAACTCTGCTTCAAGTAATGGAGCCTCCAACAGCCTGGGTCACGAGAGACCATGACGAGTTGAGCAGAGTACTCCCTCTGTCTTCATTGACATGTAGCATGATGAGAAACAAACTTTTATGTTAAGCCACTGAGATTTGGGGGTTATTTGTTACTGAAGCATAACCTTGCCTGATACAATATTAAGTGTTTCCAAAATAGAGTTTATGTTTTTATGCAAAATGGAATTAAGTCCCAGGCTCTGATTATTATAAACAAGCTTTTTGCCTGCATAAATGTCCAGGACCACTGGAAAGTGATGAAGGATGTAGGGCAACTCTTTGTTACTCTAGCCTATCTTCATCCCTGTCTGCCCCAGCCCAGCAAGACTGGTAGCAAGCCCTTAACCATTATGGCAACTCAAACACCAACCCCCCAAATTCCCAAAACACTCCCTTAGGAAGTAGCACTGCCCCACCGAGAACATCTGGCCTTCAGGGACCAGGCAGATCATGAAACTAGTGAAGTAAGCTGGACCAAAACTGAGATCCAGGGAGCAGCTGGGCTTCTAACGGAGTAGCCATTGCTCCAACAATTCATTGCCATCAGGGAAAATACTCTGAGTTGCCAAATCTTTCAGTGATTCAAGAGAAGGCTAAAAATCCAGATTCTTGAGTGAAATCTTTTGATATTAAAACCGAGAGGTTAATTTGATCAGGTCTGCCTGCCCTACTTGTCCAGGAATTGAAGGCAGCAGTGAACTAAGATCACACCACTGCACTCTAGTCTAGGTGACAGAACAAGATCCTGTCTCTAAAAAAAAATAATAATAATTGCATTTCCAAGTGAGGAAACAGACTAAATGCAGTCCAAGTTGTAAAAGAAAATAAAAATCTCAGGACCACCCCAGCAAATCTTTATGTGAAAGGAAAGGTAAGGGCCTCAGGCACCTGTGAAGAGCTGGCCCCACAAACCATTCATTAAGGAAACTCCTTGCTGGCCTCCCATAAGCAAGGACATTAGGCTAAGTCTAGCTCCTAAAACTAAAGCCTGTTCAATTCCACGCTAATAATGAATTACAAGTTTATCTTCCCAGGTGCAGAACAGAGACAAGAGAGGATCACACATTCTTCCACTTGCCCAGGGACAGCTACATAATTGATGCTTCTTTCACTCCCTTTTTCTCTTCTAACACTGGCCTTGTCTCATGTAAAATGTAGATTTTCCTGGGTCTCACAAGAATGTAACTATTTTGTCTCACTACCCACCCACCCCTGATTTTTTTTTTTTTCCTTTCTGCATGCCCTATCCCCTTTAAATACTGAAACTCCCAAATTCCTCTTTGGAAAAACAACCACGGATTTGTCTGTGGTTTGTGTTTTTCCCTGCACATCCTCAACTTTGGCTTAATAAACCTCCATTGATTGAGACTTTTGCCTCAGTCACTTATTTTGGGTTGTCAAAGTATATAGTGACTTACCCAAGCTGCATAGTTGGGTATCAGTAATCACAATTGCTAACATCTGTCATGCAGTCCTTACTGCAAAATCTTATTTAATAATGAGGTC
The DNA here is from genome assembly GCA_028533085.1 of Varecia variegata. Lineage (NCBI taxonomy): Eukaryota > Metazoa > Chordata > Mammalia > Primates > Lemuridae > Varecia > Varecia variegata. The sequence goes on from CM052443.1 coordinate 49,870,948, forward strand.
AGTTCTATTGTTATACCACTTAACTAATTAATAGTAGAATCCAGATCTTCTGATTCCCAGGCCACCAGGCCGCCACTTTGTACTCTTGCCTGCCAAACTGTCATAAGTCATTCCATTAAAAAAGAAAAAAATCCAGTTGGGCGCGGTGGCTCACGCCTGTAATCCTAGCACTCTGGGAGGCTGAGGCGGAAGGATCAATTGAGGTCAGGAGTTTGAGGTTGCCATGAGCCAGGCTGACACCACAGCACTCTAGCCCGAGCAACACAGTGAGACTGTCTCAAAACAAAAATCCTACTTTCCTGCCTCACCTGTCCCAGAGTTTCCTCCATCGCCCTTTTAGGGCTTGTTATAAAGAGTGCCGCAGAAAACTGACGAAGTGGAAAATATAAAATATGAGATAAAAACTAAAAAGAGGAAATAGTGTTACAGACAAAGAAGGCGCGCAGTAGGGGTCGGGGGGAGCTCGGGGAGGGCCTGTTAAGTGCCCGGCAGAGTGCACAGGGGTCCTGCAAGAACGTTCAAGAGGAACTTTCAGGCCGGGCGTGGTGGCTCACGCCTGTAATCCTAGCACTTGGGAGGCCGAGGCGGGTGGATTGTTTGAGCTCAGGAGTTCGAGACCAGCCTGAGCAAGAGCGAGACACTGTCTCGACTAAAAAAAATAGAAAGAAATTATCTGGCCAACTAAAAATCTATATAGAAAAAAAATAGTCGGGCATGGTGGCGCATGCCTATAGTCCCAGCTACTCGGGAGGCTGAGGCAGTAGGATTGCTTGAGCCCAGGAGTTTGAGGTTGCTGTGAGCTAGGCTGACGCCACGGCACTCACTCTAGCCCGGGCAACAGAGTGAGACTCTGTCTAAAAAAAAAAAAAAAAAAAAAAGAACTTTCATGCAAACAAATCCTCCCGGCTGCTGGGGATGTGTATCTTATGTCATAATCTGTACTTTCTAAAAACTTTTTTTTTTTGAGACAGAGTCTTGCTTTGTCTATTTCTATTTTTTTTTAGTAGAGACGGGGTCTCGCTCTTGCTCAGGCTGGTCTTCGAACTCCTGACCTCAAGTGATCCACCCGCCTTGGCCTCCCAAGTGCTAGGATTACAGGCGTGAGACACCGCACCCGGCCCTCTCCCAGAAATTTTTTAAGTGAAAGAAAGCAAGGCGGGCGACGAAGAGAGAGAGGAGTCTCGCGAAAACTACCCGCCGCGCCCACGTGACCAGCCAAGATGGCTGCCCGGGAAGACGGCTGCGCGGCGGGGTGGGAGTCTGCGCGTGGGCCGGAGCCGGGGCCCGAGGCTGGAGAAGAGTTCGAGATCGTGGATCGGAGCCAGCTGCCGACCCCGGGCGAGCTGCGGAGTGTGGGGAGGCCGCGGGCGGCAGCCGAAGGCTGGTCGACACCCATCCTGACCCTGGCGCGAAAGGCCACGGAGAACCTGTCGGCCAGCTGCGGGAGTGCGCTGCGCGCGGCCGCGGTGCTGGGCGGCGGCGACGGCGGCGGGGACAGCGCGGCGCGCGCAGGTAGGCTCGGTGGGGCCGTCGCCCCATGTGTGGCGGGCCCAGGTCTCAGCGGGAGCCGGCCGGCGAGGGCGCGGGACCTGCTGCGCTGGTTAGACAAGCAGTCTGAAGCCTGCTGACGCGCCGCCGCCCGTCCGCCTGCCCTGCGAGCCGGCGTTCCTAGGTGCGCGCCCGGAACAGCGGCACTCTGCTCACCCACTCACTTTAGATGAAGGAAATGGCGGATTTAGGCATAAGTAATCTGTATTAGTTTTTGAAATACTTAAGATGAAACCAGTACTGTTCTCTTGCTTTTAAATCCGCGATGCTCGGGTCGCATGTTGGGAGGGTGGGCTCCTCGGAGCGCTCTCACACGCTGTGACGGGGACGGGCCACCAGCCCTCCCACTCACTCTCCCGGCCCGTGAGATCACCCAATGATCTCTTAAAATCCTTTTCAGCCCCTGTAATCTAGAATAGAGTTTCAGCATATCAGTGAAAAGAATGAACACATTAAATGATTATGATACTAAAATTTTGACTTAGACCTCTAAAGCCAGACATTCAGAGCTATGCTATCCCATGCAGTAGCCCCTAGCCACGTGTGATGTTTAAATGTAAAATAAACTTCAATTAAAAATTGAATTCCGGCCGGGCGCGGTTGCTCACGCCTGTAATCTAGCACTCTGGGATGCCGAGGCGGGAGGATTGCTCGAGGTCAGGAGTTTGAGACCAGCCTGAGCAAGAGCGAGACCCGTCTCTACTAAAAACAGAGAGAAATGATCTGGACAGCTAAAAATATATATAGAAAAAAATTAGCCGGGCATGATGGCACATGCTTGTAGTCCCAGCAACTCTGGAGGCTGAGGCAGAAGGATTGCTTAAGCCCAGGAGTTTGAGGTTCCTGTGAGCTAGGCTGACGCCACAGCACTCTAGCCCAGCAACACAGGGAGACTCTGTCTCAAAAAAAAAAAAAAGAGAGAGGCAGTGAAGTTGTGACTAAGGGCATGGGCTCGAGAAGCAGACTTTCTTGGTTCAAGTCCTGGCTCTACCACTTCTAAGTAACTTGGTGAAGTTACTTAACTTTTTAATCCAGCTTCCCTCTTTATAAAAGAGGGATAATAATGGTATCTATTACATGGGGCCAGCTAAATAATTTGGGAGGCCCAGTGCAAAATTCAGGGCTTAGAGCAAAATGAAGTCATCCTTCCCTTCCTACCACCATAATGGATTATAACTTCCCTGCAGGGATGGGGTGGGTGAGAGGCCCCTGCCCACTTGCTTGCCTAATGTGCTGTGGTACCCACCCTGCCCTGAGATTCTGAGGGCACAACTCCTCAGAATGTCAGCTGACCCCTTCCTGGGCCAGGTGTAGTTGCAAAGGTGGGGATCAGGACGGGTAGGGAGAAGCCCCAGGGCAGCCTGAGTGGGCCAGGGCAGCTGAAGATCTGCCCCAGGGAGGCAGTGGAAGGTGGGCCCACACATGAGCCCCGCTCCAAGGCCCCCCCCCACACTGTCCTTTGTCCCATCGGACTTCACTTACAAAACAAATTCAAAGATAAAATGATTAAGAATTTCAGAGCTGGGCATGGCAGCACACACCCATAATCCCAGCACTTTGGGAGGCCAATGCAGAAGGATTGCTTGAGGCTAGCAGTTCGAGACCAGCCTGGGCAATATAGCAAGACCCCGTCTCTACAAACAATTTTAAAAATTAGCTAAGCATGGCGGCACACACCTGTAGTAGGGAGGCTGAGGTGGGAGGATTGCTTTCATCCAGGAATTTGAGGCTGCAGTGGGCCATGATCACACTAGTGCATTCCAGCCTGGGCAACAGAGGGAGACCCCATCTCTAAAAAAATAATAATAACTGTAAAATGTCAGGATATGTAACACATAGTTTTTATTAATCAATTTAAAGAAAGTACTGAATCAATAACTGCCACTCAATCTGGCAAAAAATGGTGAACATGGGTTACAAAGGACTGAAATTCGGGGAACTGCTGGATGAGTTAAATGGCTGGGCTCGAAGGTCACCAGGATTTGAAGCCATCGAGTAGGAAGCGGAGGTGGGGGAAGGAAATGGGCCATAGGCAGCAGCTCTGCAGAGGCTTCAGAAAAGCTGGGTAGGAGAAAAACAGTGGCCACCACTGCAGCCAGGGCCAGGGCCAAGGCCGGGTCATCCATCTCTTTTCCCACTAATCTGCCTACACAGCAGTAAGCACAGTGACAGTTTTCAGAGGGAGCAGTTTAGGAGCAGAGATGCAATGTGAGCAGCACTCTTGCCGGATAACATTTTTTCCCTGATACAGGTTAAAGGAAAATGCTGTGGAATGTTGAAGAATGCTTTCAATACTTGTTTTAAAATGTTGTCCATGTGGGGTCTGGTACCACAGTGATTGTGTTGTCCATAGGTGTCCTGTTGGTTTTCTGGGATTTTTTTTTAAAGGTAATGAATATGATTTTTAAAAAATCAAACCATACAAAAGAACATTCAACAACTAAGTCCTTCTTCCCAGAAACTGTCCCCAGTACTATTTATTGTATCTTTCCGAGGATGTGCACATAGGGCTACATGTTTTAGAGTGATGCCTACTAAAATTTAAGTAACAAAACCATGCTATAAGAATTAACGTGCCAAGTACAATGTCTTAGACATGGATGCTCATAGAAGGCATCCTTTCATTTTAAAATTATGTAGATATATTTGTCATTATGCCTTTCTATTCTCTTCCATGGCAGATTTTATTTTCCAAGTGTAACTGGTGCAGCTCCTCAATATTTTTTCCCCTTTGCATTGCCAAACTACTTAAGTTAGCCATTGAGATAAGTGAAGATTCTTGAAAATTAGGAAAGTTTAAAATCTTTTTCTTCCCTATCAACACAGGTTAACACCATGTTATATTATAAGATCTTTCAAGATACCAAAGGACTTTCAAGATACCAAAACTGAAAATCAAATTTATAAAGAATCAGTCAGGCTGGGTGCAGTGGCTCACGCCTATAATCCTAGTACTCTGGGAGGCTGAGGTGGGAGGATCGCTTGAGGTCAGGAGTTGGAGACCAGCCTGAGCAAGAGCAAGACCCTGTCTCTACAAACAATAGAAAAAAATTAGCCAGCCATTGTGGTGTCCACCTCTAGTCTCAACTACTTGGGAGGCTGAGGCAGGAAGATCACTTGAGCCCAGGAGTTTGAGGTTGCATTGAGCTACAATGATACCACTGCATTCTAGCTGGCGTGACAGTTAGATTCTGTCTCAAAAAAAAAAGAAAAAAATCAGTCACTCTTCTATAATTCAGAACCCAACAGAAACATCTGTAGAGCCCCTTTGAGACTGGGCATGTTCTCCCCAACCCATCCTCTCAACAGCTTCATTCATGTATGTTATAGGCCCTGTCCTATAAGATAGTCAAGGTTGAGATCCCTGATCAGACTGTTTACTTGGCAATTCAGAAAGTGTAGAACTTTGTGATATTCTGTGTGTTGTGTTGAACAATTATTAATGAAGCTTAGAGATGTGAATAGCTTCACCAACGTCACAAAGGTAGTAAAATTGAGAGATGGAACTGCTCAAAGATCATGCCAGCTCTAATGTTCCATGCCTGAGTACAAATGGGCACAGCTGACAAGGGCTTAGAGCAAAATGAAGTCATCCTTCATGAGATGGCCGCAGAACATTGCCACACTCCCAGAAACAGTGGTCAGAGCCACTGCCACCCAGTGCTGATTGCCTGGTACACCGGTCTTGACATTTTTTGCTCACATAACCCCCTGAAAAAATCTCCAACTTTTTTTTTTTTTTTTTTTTTTTGAGACAGAGTCTCGCTCTGTTGCCCAGGCTAGAGTGAGTGCCGTGGTGTCAGCCTAGCTCACAGCAACCTCAAACTCCTGGGCTCAGGCGATCCTTCTGCCTCAGCCTCCCGAGTAGCTGGGACCACAGGCATGCACCACCATGCCCGGCTAATTTTTTATATATATATTTTTAGCTATCCATATAATTTCTTTCTATTTTTTTAGTAGAGATGGGGTCTCGCTCTTGCTCAGGCTGGTCTCAAACTCCTGAGCTCAAACAGTCCGCCTGCCTCGGCCTCCCAGAGTGCTAGGATTACAGGCGTGAGCCACCGCGCCCGGCCAAAATCTCCAACTTTTAAAGTCGACATATAAAAATCTTTATCATAACTTTAAAGTTACTAAGAATTCGGTTTAGTGTACATATTGACATTTTAAAATAAAACTTTTACATGGTTCTTTGAAGTGTATCAAATGGTATGTAAATACCTTAATGAACTGATAATCACCAACCATCCATCTTAAAAATAAATAGCTAGTTATTTAATATTGAAAATTTTACATTTTCCCTTTTAGTCCTTGAACTCTAATTTCCATTCCACTGCTGGTGTAGATTCTTAATGTAATAGATTTATATGTTTTTAAAAATGTTATAGTTCATCCTGTAATAAGTCTCAGCAAAAAATATGTAAATAAGTTAAAATTTATCAAATTTTTCTTGTGACTAAAGCTCTAGATGTATGAAAAAATTTTCTTCTGGAATGAATTGCCATTAAATTTATTAATAATGCTACATTGATAACAGGAACACAAACATCATTTTTATAAAGAATTATTATATGTAAATAAATATTGCATCTCTTAATGAGGTAAATGATGTTGGTTTTTATCATTAGCATGTATCTGTAGATGAATATATATTATGATTTATAGCTAAAATGTGATAGAATTCAGCATCAATTTTAGTCCCATTTTTTGTTTTTTATAGATATTCCTGAAAAACCTGGTTCACATAAATAATAGAAATGGACAGTTTCATTATAGCAGTGTTGCTCATCTTTGAAATCCTTCCAGGTTATATGCCCCAAATCACATGGATCTAATATCAAAAATCACTTTTTGTTCTTTTATTTCTGTTCAAAGCAAATAATTGAACATCATCTTACTTGCAACCTAATCATATTAAAGAAATTTCTCAACTTCTGGGAAGTTACCAAAAAAAAGTTTTACCAAGACTTATCAAATGATAATTATACTTGTTATTCTTTCACTTAGACACCTTGCTTAACACAGAAAAGTCAAAATGGTTGGGGACATCTAAATAGTGCTTATTTTATTACACCTTTGCCAATACAATATTTTTTGACAAAAACTTTATCAGGCTCAAATCCATTTTCATCAAAAACCTGAAGTCACAGTTTTGGCTCATTTGATTCATGGACAATGTCCATCAAGTTAATGGCACATCCTAGGGATGCAAATTGGAACTGGCTGAAAACAATTACATATATTTATATTTGTGGGTGATGTTTAACTTTCTACTCAGCAGAGGGCTAGACACCACCTCTCTCCCAGGTGGTGTCTAGGTTTAACCAGATTTAACTAAGTAAAATAAAGGAACGAGAAACTGGAAACTCTTCCTGTTTTTGGTTACTTGATTAATTGCTTTGCCTCCATTTGTATGGGGCTTTCTGCACCCCTGGTCACTGCATCAAGAATATAGGGTATGAGGAGTGACCTGCCTGCCCTTCTGTAGAGTAGGAGGAGAAACAGTGCCAGTGACACTGGAGGATCTGGAAATTGACTTCCTTAAAATATCTGGGCATGCCTAGACCTTGTCAAGACTTAAGTGTATATTTATTCCAATTTGAGAACCACTAGATTATAGAACTGGGCATGGTGACTTCTTTAAGGATAAATCTTTACAAATTGTTTCTATGGTTATTGGTCTCTTCAGGGTTTCCCCCCCTTGATGAGGTTTTACAATTTTTATTTCCTTTGCCAATTATACATTTCATTAAAGTTTTGTGGGTTTTTTTGTTTTTTGGTTTTTTTTTTGAGACAGAGTCTCACTCTGTTGCCCAGGCTAGAGTGCCGTGGTGTCAGCCTAGCTTACAGCAACCTCAAACTCCTGGGCTCAAGCGATCCTCCTGCCTCAGCCTCCCGAGTAGCTGGGACTACAGGCATGTGCTACCATGCTCGGCTGCTTTTTTTTCTATATATTTTTAGTTGTCCGGTTAATTTGTTTGTATTTTTTAGTAGAGACGGGGTCTCGTTCTTGCTCAGGCTGGTCTGGAACTCCTCAGCTCAAACAATCCACCTGCCTCGGCCTCCCAGAGTGCTAGGATTATAGGCGTGAGCCACCTCTACCGGCCTTCGTTAAAGTTTTAGTATTTATAAAGGTAATACATAGGATTCTCTTGAAATTTAAAGGTATTTATACCGCTTCCATCCAAATGCTTTTCTTAACCCACTTTTCCCTCTCCACAACCAAAATACCGTGAACTAAAATGAAATCTTAAGGCTTCCCCCTAACCAGCTGACTGAATGGACCCCCTCCTGGCCAAAGGGATATCCTAAAACTAAATTGCCTGCCATAAGGAGGGAGGTCAGACATGCCTCATATGCCCCCTCCCTTTTCGGAGATATCCTTTGTAATTCATTAACAGGCCTAAGGCTATGCAAGACAAATCTGCAGGTCCTCAATTTACACAACAAATATATGTCTGATGGCTTGTCTCTGATTAACAGACCTCCTTATCTTAAAACATTCCAAGCCTTTAGACAAATCTTCATGTCTTTAACCAATTACAAGTCAAAAAAATATTTAAACCTACCTGTAACCTGTAACACCCCCACCACCCCCTCCACCCCTGCTTTGAGAAGGCCCACCTTTTTGGCCAAACCAATGTATGCCTTCCATGTATTGATTTATGGCTTTACTTGTAAGCCCTGCCTCCCTGAAATGTGTAAAACAAAACTATAACCCACTCACAGCAAGTCCACTTGTTCAAGGCTTCTTGGCTGTGGCTGCAGGTCATGGCTGTCAAATTTGACTCAGAATAAATCTCCTTAAATTATTTTACAGAGTTTGGCTTCTTTTCTGTTTACAATACTTAGACTGTTCTTTTCTTTCCCATCAGCTCTCCTCCTACCTTCTTGGATTTTGCTGAGTTTAGAATTTTTAGTCCCAGGGTGTCTCAATATTTACTTAAGACCTTTACTACAAATTTAGTCATATTATCATTCTTTCAGATTTAACTATAGTTTAAAAAAACTATGTATATATGTATACATAAGCTCTTTTAACTATATATCCATATTGATGCCCATGAAATAAAACAAAGGATTAATATCCAGAATATACAGATCAGTAAGACAAAGGCAAGCAATTCAACATGAAAGTTAAAAGATGGAGCAGGCATCTTCACAGAAGAAATACTAGGAGAGAGCTGCAAACTAAAACAATATGACCTCCCTGCCCCAATCCGACCGACAGATGTTTGAAAGACTGAACGTAGGCGCGGGAGAAAGGGGCGCACCACCGGGGGAGGCCCGGCTTCGCACCGGGGTTAATTTTCTTGCCAGGACTCTCTTAGTTTGAGGTCTCAATTTTTTTTTTTTTAATTTCTAGGATACCAGCTTACTGAGTTTGAGAGAACACTTGCCAAACACTTATCACAGATATCCAATACTGACTATAGACAGACTTGTTTTTACTCTCAAAACATAGCAACAAGATTAATGGAGTTGTAGCTGAGTTCACGTGATTCTAAGGGTTTTACCTACAAAAAAGTGTGTAAAACTAGGAATTGCCCACTAGCCGTGGACGAGAGATCGGCAACAACAATAATTAGAGTCTGGAACTGAGGGGAAGATGCTTTCCCGCTGGCACTCGATTGCCAGCGTGGGACAAAAAGGACAGACTAGAGAAAGCGGGGAGTGGAGCCCGCCCGGTCGGCGGCAGAAAACGCAAAATGGCGTCCACCAGCTCCGTGGGCGTGACCTTGAGCTGTACTTGTCCAATAGGAATCTTCGGGGGGAGGAACGCTCTCCCTGCCTGCCTTCTAGCTTGGAGCGGGGCTTCCTGATATTTGCGCCCTTCCATTGGTCGAAACTGGAATAGGGTTGTGGGAGAGACCAATCGCGGTGAGTCTTGGTAGAGGCGTCGCCGTAGCAACGCGCGGAGCCGCCTGGGAGATGCCTCCAGTAGGAAGTCGAGGGGCTGTCTTCTGATCCAAGGCCCAAGCCATCCAAGGTGGGACTGTGGCCTCCAGGCATCAAGGACCGGTTGACTGCGAGTCCCAGTTATTCGCCCGCCAGCACGTCCGCGCGTTGAACGGACCGTTTGGTCCCCTGCCTGGCCCGTCTTCCCTCCACCGCCCGACGTCCGACCTCTCCACCCCGGATCGCACTCAGTCCACTAACGAAGCTGTCCCTACTTTTGCCCCACAGCTTCCAAGTGCCAGATGATGGAGGAGCGTACCAACCTGACGCACATGATGAAACTCAGCATCAAGGTCTTGCTCCAGTCGGCCCTGAGCCTGGGCCGCAGCCTGGATGCAGACCATGCTCCCTTGCAGCAGTTCTTTGTAGTGATGGAGCACTGCCTCAAACATGGGCTGAAAGGTGAGCCTGCGGGGGCGTTCGGGAGAGTGGAAATTTGGGCTAGGTGTTGGCTCAGCATTTATACATCAGTGCCAAACTTTGTCCTGGGTGCTGGGTTAACAGCAGTGTACAGAACAGACAGGTCCCTGCCCTCAAAAAGCGACATTCTAGAGCAGTGCTGTCCAAAAGAAATGTCACGCAAGATACATAGGCAATTTTTAATTTTTAGTAGCCACGTTAAAAAAAAAAAAAAGGTTAAAAGCACTAATCTATTTTAAACTTTAAAGATTAATTTAAATATATTTTATTGAACTCAGTGTATCGAAAATATCATTTGACACATAATCCATATTTAAAAGCCTTATTGAGATATTTTACATTCTTTTTCACCTCAGGCTTAAAAATCCACTGTGCGTTTTACACTTACAGGACATCTCAATTCGGTTCCTCAGTTGCACTAGCCACATTTCAAGTGCTCAGTAGCACATGTGGCTAGTGACTGCCTTGGACAGTGCAGTTCTAGAGGACAAAACAGACAAAGGCAGAAACAAACATAATTACAAAATGCCACAAATTCAAGGAAGCAAAATGAGTTAAATGACAAAGAATCAAGGAAGGAAACTTTCAGCCAGGGTGGGAGGGTTTGATCTTTCCGAGAAGGTGAAATGTGAGCCAAGACCCAAAGGAGAAGAAGAAGCCGGCTATGAAGAGATTTGGGGCAAGAACATTTAGCTTAAAAACAAACAGATGCAAAGGGCAGAGGCCCTGAGTGAGACCAGCCTTGGCTTGAGGAAGGCCAGGTAACTGAGGTGTGCTGAGAGAAAGAATGGGAAGAGATGAGGTCAGGGGAGTAGGTGGGGCTGGATTATGTAAACCCTTAAAGATCATGGTGAGGAGTTGGATTTTATGTTAAGTGTATTTGCAGGATTTTAAATAACCTATCTTGCATTTTTAAAAGAACTTCTAGCTATGTGTAGAGCAGATTGCAAAGGTGGGGAGGTGGCAATACTAGGAGCAGTGAGACCAGTTAGGTTATTACAGCAGTTCAGGTGACAAATGATGGTGATGATTTGAAAAAAATCAAGCATTGATCTTGCCATCAGGAGGAACAAAAGGGAAGAATTTCACAGACGATCATATGAGGCACCTATTTTATTGCATGGGCAGTAACTCCTTGGAGAAAGAGCATAGTAGGTATATCAGAGAAACTCTATTGTCGGAGGGAAAGCTAATTTGTTACTTGGCCTCTCCCAGTCTCCAAGGCTAAATGAAAAGAATTAAGTACTAGAGCTTTGCAACTTTCATTTGGCTTTTGGGAAAGAGACTGTGGGTCCCTGAAGAAATTTTGCAACCTGTTATTATAAATAGCACTTCTGTTTTCTCTTTTAGTTAAGAAGAGTTTTATTGGCCAAAATAAATCTTTCTTTGGTCCTTTGGAGCTGGTGGAGAAACTTTGTCCAGAAGCATCAGATATAGCTACTAGTGTCAGAAATCTGCCAGAATTAAAGTGAGTGAGAAGTAGTTACATTTATTTGATTTTTTAAAAAAAACTCCCTCTCATTTACCCATTTCTCAATTCTTTGCTGATCAAACTTTTCTAAATTTGAAACAAACTATAGCATGAACCACACTCTACTTAGACTTTAGTCCCAGCTCTGCTGCTCATTATGCACATGATCTTGAGCAAGATTTGCCCCTCTAGGCCTCAGTTTCCTTTTCTTTAAAATGGGAACAGTGGTTCCTGCTTGCCACACAAGTTAAATAGATTGAAAAGGTGTTGTCAACCAAAGAGCACTCATAGAAGGAAAAGGAGTTAATGATTACACTTCTAGAATCAACTGCTTCAGATACATATGGACAGTTTTCTGAATAATACATTTTGGGCCAGATTTTAGTCTCCATGACAAGGGGCATTTGTGAATAGGATGTGAGTAATTATTTGCCATGTCTGGATTTGCTCTTGGGACCTCTATGCATAGGCTCAAAGTCAGCAGAACACCAATAAGGCATCATCATGGAATCTGGCATTTAGAAGGCACCTTATGGATCCTTGAGCCAATATAAAAGAACCCTCTTGCAGAGTCTCACACAGGGGCTTGCTCTATGCCAGGCATACACTGAGGACATTTCTTTTCATCTGATTTAATTCTCCACAACAGCCCTCTAGGATAGGTGTTGGTATCCTTATTTACAAGAGTGGAAACTGAGACTTAGAGTGTTTAAGTAATTTGTCTAAGGACCCTTGCCAAGTGAGTGGTGGAGCCCAGAAGAGAACACAGGTCCTTTTGACTCTAAAACCCTCTGAATCCCACAAAACTCCATTGCTGCCAGGCCCTGTGCATTCTTCTCAGGATTGGATCACAGGCATGAGCCACCATGTCCAGATCTGTTGTTCTGTATATGGTACAATTTCCCTTACCTTTTCTGAATAAATAATTAGGAAATAAAAGCAAGCCAAAAATTTAATTTTTTTTTTACAATGAAATTGTCAAACTTATATTATTTCACTACCCAGAAAAGAACTACTACTGATATCTGCCAGGCACAATGGTTCTCAGCACTTTGGGGAGGCCAAGGCAGGAGTATCACTTGAGGCCAGGAGTTCAAGAGCAGCCTGGGCAAGATCCTGTCTTTTAAGAAAACAAAAATTGTTGTCAGTATTCTTCCAGACCCTTTCAGTGTGTAGTCAGACAAATAGATAAGATTCTGTTTTTATTTTACCCCCCTAACCCCTGACACACACACACCATGGCACTGTATTGCACGCATTCTCATAGAGGACAGCTTAGCACTGTCCACCAAAATTACAAATGCATTTGCCCTTTGACCCAGCAATGCCACTTACAGGTGTTCTATCCTACAGATGTCACACATGAAGGTGACATGTGCAGAATTACCTATTGCAGCATTATTTGTAACAGCAGAAGGTTAGAACCAGCCTAGATTTAAAAAAGAAAACCAGCTAGATAAATTGCAGTGTAGTCCAATAATGAAACACTAAATCTATGAAAAAATGACCTCAGTCCTTAGTGTACTGATATTGAAAGATTTTCAAGATGATGTTAAGTGAAATAAGCGAGTTGAGAAGAGTATGTAAAACATGTTAATTTTTTTTGTAAAAAGTGGAGAAAAGAATTTATACTTGTACTTGTTTTCAGATTCATAAAAATGGTTTAGAAGTGAACCTAAACCAAGAACATTGTATTAACGTGGGGGAAGGGGAATGGGGAAGTGGAGGACAGGTCAGAGAGAGCTGCAGCTGTATACTTTTTAATACTTTCTGCTTTCTAAACTAAGTGTAGATATTATTGCTATTCCAAAAAAATTCAGTTTTAAACTGTATATACTGTTTTGTACTTTTTTTTTACATTTAATATTAGAGTTTAAACCTTTCTATATCAAATATTCATCCATAGCATCATTTTTTGTTTCAGACGAGGTCTTGCTTGGTTGCTTAGGCTGGTCTCAAACTCTTGGGCTCAAGCGATCCTCTCACCTCGACCTCCCGATAAGCATCATTTCTTAAATGGCCAAATAGTATTCTGTTGTATAGCTAATTTGTTCATCTCCCCTTTGTGCTTTGTGCCTTCAGATTCTCATTATCACAAACAGTGCTGTGGTGACCATTCCCACAGCTTTGTGTCCATCCTAAGTTATTTCCTGAGGATATATTACTAGATGTAGAATTTTAATAACCTGTTGTCAAATTGCCCAATAGAAAGTTGTACGGTCCCCCTGCCCCCTGGACTACACACGTCAGCCTCTGCTTTTCACACCATGCCAACAGTAAATATCTTTTTTATTCTATTTCCTCTCCTTTTTACTCTGCTTTAACATTTATTATGTGTCTGCATGTGTGTTCCAAAGGCTTTTTTATTGATGAAATTAGATTAACCCTTCTGAGCCTGGCTTCTGAAATTACCGAGGGTGATTCTGACCCTCGTAGCATGGTCTTTGTCTCTGAGAGCTCCTTTTATGCAGGTTATTGATTACGGCCTTTACCTTTACTACTTTCTTGGATGTTACAAATGCAGCTACTCTCTTAGAACAGAATCTTTTTCTTCCTTAAACAGTTTTAAGTCTATAACTAGGAGGCCTTTTTTTTTCTTTTTCTTTCTTTTTTTTTGAGATGGGGTTCTCACTATGTTGCCCAGGCTGGAGTGCAGTGGCTGTTCACAGGTGCAGTCACACTACAGCCTTGCACACCTCGGCTTAAGTGATCCTCCTGCCTTAGCCTCCTGACAGCAGGGACTACAGGCGAGTGCCACTGAACCTGGCTCTTTTCTTTCTTAATGTTTAACATAGGCCTTTTCACAATTGTACCTTTGAGATTGGTTGTACAACATTGTGAGTGTACTTAACACTACTGAATTATATGCTTAAAAATGGTTACAATCATAAATTTATGTTGTGTGTAATTTACCACAATTAAAAATAAAACATTGAATTTCACCTTTGAGCTAATGGCTTAGAAATCTTATGAGATGTAAACACTTTAACAAGCACTATGTTCTGTGTTAGTCTTTTTTTTTTTTTTTTTTTTGGAGACAGAGTCTCGCTTTGTTCCCCGGGCTAGAGTGCCGTGGCGTCAGCTTAGCTCACAGCAACCTCAAACTCCTGGGCTTAAGCAATCCTACTGCCTCAGCCTCCCCAGTAGCTGGGACTACAGGCATGCGCCACCATGCCCGGCTAATTTTTTCTATATATATTTTTAGTTGGCCAGATAATTTCTTTCTATTTTTAGTAGAGACGGGGTCTCGCTCTTGCTCAGGCTGGTCTCAAACTCCTGAGCTCAAGCTATCCACCCACCTCGGCCTCCCAGAGTGCTAGGATTACAGGCATGAGCCACCGCGCCCAGCCTGTGTTAGTCTTTTAAAAGAATGTTTATCCATTATACAAATCTAACCTCTTATTTCCTGGCTCCCTATGAAATTTTATAAATATATGCAAAGCATTGTCTAATTGTATTTGTTCTAGAAATCAGATTTTTGTGGCTTAATATTTTTTCCTTTTGTGTTAAAAAAAAAATACATGCCCTGGTACACAATTCAAATGGTGGCCAAAGGTGTGCAGTGAGCCGTTCTCTCTGCCTGTCCATGTAGTGCGCGTTTCTGCTCCCACCCCAAAGCAGCTATTCTTAGAGTATTCTCTGCATTCATAAGCATGAATATGTATGAACATGTGTATCTCTTTGGCTAAATTGAGGGTTTATTCTGTGTTTGTTGTTGTTATACCACAACAATTTGACTCTCTGAATTCTAGGACAGCTGTGGGAAGAGGCAGAGCTTGGCTTTATCTTGCACTCATGCAAAAGAAACTGGCAGATTATCTGAAAGTGCTTATAGACAATAAACATCTCTTAAGGTATTATGTCACCTCTCTTATCTTTTCCTTTGTAAATAATTAGAACATAGCTCTATAGATAATTTTTAATTAAAATGAGAGTATAATGTTCACAAAAATTTATGACTGGTTCATTCTTTATATTTATAACTATGTGAGTAAACAATCATTAATAAAAGAACTTTTCTGTAGACTCTGATAATTTATTAATACAAGAGAAGAATCTCTCTAGAGTTAAATCTCTTGTCTAATTGAGATAAAGCAACTTTTATAGCATGGCCTAAAACCCAAGTTTTTTAGTGTTTTCAAGTCATGGCTTATTATTAAACTTGTCTTTACATGATAAATACTGATTTCAAATATTTCATATACTTTGTACTCTGAGTATAGTTACACTGAGTAAGTTTGAGTTACTGATTTTGTTCTAATGAACCAATTCTTTTTTTTTCAATTAATTTTGTATTTATAATTAACACAATTATACATATTTATGGAGTACAGTGTGGTGTTTCAATGCATGCATAATGATCAAATCAGGGTAATTGCTGTATCTATCACTTTGCTAATGAACTGATTCTGAAGACAGTAAGTTCTCATGAACACATACACGCACATGCACACACACACGCAGTGGCCTGGGTGCCACTGGATTCGGTAACCTAGTAAATCATTGGTGACCAAAGCACTAATAGGGGATGGAACCCCACAGCAAACGGCCGAGATGACTGGCAGATAAGGACATAAAGGCAGCAAGCGTTGCTCTGTAGGACACAAGGAAGAGGGAAGAGTTTTATTCTTGGATGTGAGGGATCTTTGGAATCCCGTTATTGTTTACATGAGCGGAATTGTAGAAGTAGTTCATATCACCATGGAAGAGGAGCCACTTGAGACGTAGGAGGGGCAGAGTGATGTCAGGAATGGTGGCCGAGAGGAGATGAGAAGGGCTGGTGTCCTGGGCCTAAACAGAGGAGTTAACCTTAGTTAGACAGGAGGAGGGAAGAGCCCATTCTAAGCCATAGGAAGAGGGGAGAGGAAACAGCACTCGAGGTGACAAGGTGATGGAGGGAAATAGAAAGGAAGGAAGGAAATTCATACCAGGTAGCTTCCGGCTGGTGGGGGTGAAGAAGGAGTAAAGGTGTTTCTCTGCCTTGTCCCTGTCTTGTCCATCTCTTGCAGTGAGTTCTATGAGCCTGAGGCATTAATGATGGAGGAAGAAGGGATGGTGATTGTCGGCCTGCTGGTGGGACTCAATGTTCTTGATGCCAATCTCTGCTTAAAAGGAGAGGACTTGGATTCTCAGGTAAAATGGAATTTTGGCTCTAGATAAAATATCTTAAGTAGGCCAGGGATGTTACATAGCATCTACAGCCATGCGCTACACCAAAAAAGGGGCAGCTGTCAGACAGCCCTCGGGTAGGGGACTGGGTGAGGGACTGTGCTGAGGGGGAGGGGAGCAGCTAGGGAAGGTCTCAGGGAAGGCTGAAGAAGTGGCATGGCAGAGGCACACACAGAAAGCTCGGCTTGTTTGGGAACCGGCAGGCAGTTCTCTGTGACTGGAACTTAGGATGCTCAGTGGGCACAGTGAAGGTGGGGGCTGGGCCCAGTTCTCTTGTATCCCTTGAGCTTTGGGAAGTTGCTGAAAGTTTTTAAGCTGTACACTGAAATGATCAGGCCTGGGTTTGAGAAAGATCAATCTAGCAGCCATTCAGCTCATGAGTTAGAAGTAGCCAAGAATAGAGACAGGAAAAACATTGAGAAGACTAGTCTAGAAGTTCCAAAAGGTTGGATGGAAAGTGGTAAGATAGAGTCAGGAGAGATCTGTGAAGTCAAATTAATAAAATGGGGCACAAAGGAGAGTAAGTCGTAAGGTGTGGAGCTCCTGTGGGGAGGCACAGCCCCCTCAGGATGGGCTTTCTTCCTGCATGGGAGTTGGGGACCAGGGCTGAGGCCTGAGCTCCCAGTGGCAGGGACTGCAAATGTCTGCCTGACCCATCCTCCACCTGCACCCTCTTGTAGCTGTGGCTGAGCTACTGCCCAGCTTTCTTCCTGCCACTCGTTTGGACCTGAAAAAGCTAAAGCTTCCCTTATCCCTCCACACCCAGGTAATTTTTTTTGTAGCCTCCCCTTCCTTTTTTTAAAAAACAGTTTTATTTTGTTTACATGTTGAAACTTTTTCAAAAAAATTACAAGAAGTATGTTTAAAAAGAAACTGAACATCGGCCAGGTGTGGTGGCTCACACCTGTAATCCCATCACTCTAGGAGGCTGAGGTGGGAGGATTGCTTGAGCCCTAGAGTTCAAGACCAGCCTGAGCAAGAGCGAAACACTGTCTCTACTGAAAATAGAAAAATTAGCTGGGCATTGTGGCATGCACCTGTAGTCCCCAGCTACTCAGGAGGCTGAGGCAGGGGGATCGCTTGAGGCCAGGAGTTTGAAGTTACAGTGAGCTACGATGACGCCACTGCCACTGCACTCTACCCAGGGTGACAGAGTAAGACTGTCTCAAAAAAAAAAAAAGAAACTAAATATCACACATAACTCCCATTACATCGAGATAGTTAATTCAGTATTACATTGTTACATTTTGTTCATATCCTTCCAGCACATGAACAAAGGTGTGCATGTGTGTATTTGTGTATTTTAGAGTGAGATGTTTTGTCATTTTCTTTGTTTACTAAGCCAAACTATGATTATTCTAAGTACTCCATTTTGTAATTTTTAAAACTTTAACAAAACGTTCCACACAGCTCTCAATGACAATAGAGATGTAAAACCATTGTAAATGGTATTCTTTTTTTTTTTTTTTTTTTTTGAAACAGAGTCTTGCTACATTGCCTGGGCTGGAGTGCAGTGGTGTCTTCATAGCTCACTGCAACCTCAAATGCCTGGGCTCAAGCGATCCTCCTGCCTCAGCCTCCCAAGTAGCTGGGACTATAGGTATACACCACCACGCCTGGCTAATTTTTCTATTTTTAGTAGAGATGGGGTCTCACTCTTGCTCAGGCTGGTCTCGAACTCCTGACCTCAATCAAATGTTACTCCTGCCTGGGCCTCAGAGTGCTAGGATTACAGGCCACCACAGCTGGCCTGTATTCTTTTTTTTTTTTTTTTTTTTTCTTTTTTGAGACAGAGTTTCCCAGGCTGGAGTGCAATGGTGCAATCATAGCTCACTGCAGCCTCGAACTCCTGGGCTCAGGTGATCCTCCTGCTTCATCCTCCTGAGTAGCTTAGACTACAGGTGTTTGCCACCATGCTCAGCTAATTTTTTAATTTTTTGTAGAGACAGGGGTCTCACTATGTTGCCCAGGGTGGTCTCAAACTCCAGGCCTCAAGTGATCCTCCTTCCTTGGCCTCCCATAGTGCTGGGATTACAGGTGTGAGCCACTGAGTCTGGCCAGTATTCCATTTTTTACTAATACCTTAGTAAATACTAATTCCATTTTTAACTAATACCTTATTAATTTCAGTTGTTTCCATATTGTAACAGCAATATTATTAACATCCTTAAAGCTCTTTCATTCTTGTCCATTTATTTCCTTAAGAGAAATTTTAGATTACTATGTCAAAGTACACACATTCTACATTTTGATAGATCCCGTAAAATTGACCTCCAGAAAAGTCTTCCATTGTACACTCCATTGGCAACATGTGAGAGAACCCATTTCCTCTTGCTGACGCGTGATATGATGAACACTCTTGGTTTTTTTCAATCTGATAAAACAACTCATTTCAAATTTATAAGTATTTTTTCATGTTTTATTTGCCATTGGTGGTTCAGCATTTGTGACTATCTTTTCATATCCTTTGCCCATTTTTCTTAGTTTTCTATCTTTTTCCACTTCTTTGTTACAGACTAAGGATATTGACTCTTTATCAGAATTTTTTGTGATAAATTTTTTTTTCTGATTTCTTAGGGGTGGTTTGCCCTATAGAATTTTTTATTCTTTTGCAGTCAAATTTAGCAGATGTTTAGTTCGTACCTCAGAGGGTCCTTTGAAGTTCCTTTTCCACCTAAAAATTAACCTAATTTTTTTTTTTGAGACAGAGTCTCACTCTGTTGCCCGGGCTAGAGTGAGTGCCGTGGCGTCAGCCTAGCTCACAGCAACCTCACACTCCTGGGCTCAAGCCATCCTTCAGCCTCAGCCTCCCGAGTAGCTGGGACTACAGGCATGTGCCACCATGCCTGGCTAATTTTTTCTATATATATATATTTTTTAGTTGTCCAGATCATTTCTTTCTATTTTTAGTAGAGACGGGGTCTCGCTCTTGCTCAGGCTGGTCTCGAACTCCTGAGCTCAAACAATCCGCCCGCCTCGGCCTCCCAGAGTGCTAGGATTACAGGCGTGAGCCACCGCGCCCAGCCTTAACCTAATTTTTAAAATCAGATATCTATTTTTTGCATTTCAATAATTTATCATTTGTTTTGACAATGGTGTGAAATGGGAATGTAGATTTTATTTATAAATAGTATGCCAATTTTCTCAATATCACTTATTAAATATATTCTTTTTCTGATAATTTGAAATTCTAGCTTTATCATATATGAAATATCCATATTATGTTTAGTTTATTTTTGAACTCTTCTGTTTGGTCCCTGACTCTCTCCATCCCTGTGCCAGTAGCACTTTCTTTTAAGTACTAGCGCCACGTAGTGTGTTCTACACTCTGGTAGTTAACCTGCTGTTTACTGTGTTACACTTCTGTTTTAAGTAGTTCTAGGCTGTCCATTCTACCAGTTGAACTTCAACATCTTTTTCGTATATTGCAAAATGAAAACTCCTTGGAGATTTTTATTAAATAATAGATAACGTTAATGAGCATTCTGGTCTAGTCCTGTCTTGAATGGCAGTCTCTAGCATGTCACCACGAAGTGTGAATGTTTGCTCTTGACATCCGAATTCTCGTGTTACTGTTCTGCACCAGTTTACTTTGTGTTCTTATTAGAAATGACCATTGAATGCTGTCAAATACCATTTTGGCATGTGTTGACATGTTGTATCTGTTTTTAACCCATAAATATAATTCAATTAATTCTTAGGTTTCCCATTGTAAGGTTATGCCTGCATTTCTAAAGTAAGCCCTACTTGGTCATTGTTTACCCCTGGGATTTCATGTTTATGGTTTATTTGGAATTTCCATGTGTCTGCTCATAGGTGAAACTGTTCTGAATTTTCCTTTTTTTTTTTCTTTTGAGACAGAGTTTCACTCCATTGCCCTGAGTAGAGTGCCGTGGCGTCAGCCTAGCTCACAGCAACCTCAAACTCCTGGGCCCAAGCAATCCTTCTGCCTCAGCCTCCTGAGTAGCTGGGACTACAGGCATGCGCCACCATGCCCGGCTAATTTTTTCTATATATATTTTTAGCTGTCCAAACCATTTCTTTATATTTTTAGTAGAGACGGGGTCTCGCTCTTGCTCAGGCTGGTCTCGAACCCCTGAGCTCAAACAATCCGCCCGCCTTGGCCTCCCAGAGTGCTAGGATTACAGGCGTGAGCCACCCTGAATTTTCTTTTCTATACTATCTTTGCCACTTTTTGATGTCAAGATTATATTAGCCTCATAAAATAAACTGGAAAATGTTGTTTTTCTTGTTTTCCAACACAGTTCATCAGAGGAGGAATTATTTTTCCTTTGAAGGTTTACTAGAACTAATTGGTATGACCGCTTCACTCTTATGTCTTTTTTGGTCTTAGTTTTTTGACTACTTTAATTTTGGCAAAGTTTTTGATCAGTTTATTGGTTTCCTAATTTTTGGGACTATTTTTTTAGTCATTTATAGTTTTCTAGAAATCATTTCCTTCAGATCTATTAAGCCAGAGTTATATGAAAGTATTCCCTTACAGCTTTTTAAAATCTCATTGTTCTCGGCCGGGCGCGGTGGCTCACGCCTGTAATCCTAACACTCTGGGAGGCCAAGGCGGGTGGATCGCTCAAGCTCAGGAGTTCGAGACCAGCCTGAGCAAGAGTGAGACCCCACCCCCGTCTCTACTAAAAATAGAAAGAAATTATCTGGCCAACTAAAATATATATATATACAAAAAATTAGCCGGGCATGGTAGCGCATGCTACTCGGGAGGCTGAGGCAGTAGGATTGCTTAAGCCCAGGAGTTTGAGGTTGCTGTGAGCTAGGCTGACGCCATAGCACTCACTCTAGCCCGGGCAACAAAGCGAGACTCTGTCTCAAAAAAAAAAAAAAAATCTCATTGTTCTCATTTGTAACACTTCACATTTGCTAAATATTGATCATATTTATATATTACATCAATGGTAGAGATTTATCTACTTTGTTAGACTTCGAAAAACCAACTCTCATTTATCATTTCTGCTTTGGGTATTCATTCTTTCTGTTAATTTTTTCCAGTTGAATATGTTTTTTGTGACTTAATTTTTTATTACAAAAGAAATGCATGCTTGTTGGGGAAAATTGGGCGTTACAGAAGTCTATAATGTTCAAAGAGAAATTCAACCTCCCTTTCTCCCATCCCCCGAGTTCCTCTCTGTTCTCCACAGGTAATGGTAACAGTTTTGGGAAAAATCTTTCTAGAAGCTTTTTTCTTTTTCTATGCATTTATGTATACATAGGTTTTGTTTTAAATTAAATCTTTTCTGGTTTTCTATTATTGTGTAACAAGTCAACAACAGTCAAGCGACAACAATCACGGTATCTCTTGGGTTGACTGGGTTCGGCTATGTGGTTCTTGCTCAAGAACTCATGTGATCACAGTCAGATGGTGGCTGGGGTTGGAATCGCCTGAAGGCCTGCTCTCTCCCGTGTCTGTCTTCTGGTCTGAGAAGACCGAAAGAGCTGGGGGCTGGAACAGCAGGGCCTCTAGGGCATCTCTTTTTGCATGTGGTCTTCATGTGGTCCCCACCAGCGTGGCTTCAGGGAAGCCAAGACTTCTTACATGGAAGCTCAGAACTTTAAAGGTGTGTGCCTCAAGAGAAGGAGCCAGGTGGAAACTGTATTGCCTCTTTACACCTAGCTGCGGAAGTCACACAGCATCGTTTGTACTGCATTTTACTCATCAAGACAGGCACTAAGGCCTCCCAGGTTCAAGGATTGGAAATATAGGTTCCCCGTGGTGGGAGGCATATCAGAGCAGTTGGAGATATGTCTTAAAACCATCACACATAGCTTTGGGCTTTTTTTTCTTTTTTCTTTTTTTAATTTTCAGGCCTAAAGTGTCATTAAGCTTCAAGTGCAATTACTATAATGGAGTTAATGCTGTACATATTATTCTTTGACTTAAAATTGTATCCTGGAGCTTTTTTATATTATTACACATCTATCAGTTGCATTCTTTGTTATGGTCATGGAGATTCTATGACAGTTTGGCACCAGGGACTGGTTTCGGGGAAGACAATTTTTCCACAGACGGGGGTAGAGGGTGGTTTTGGGATGATTCAAGTACATTATATTTTATTGTTTTATTTATTTATATTTATTTATCTCTGCTAATTAATGATAATCTGTATTTGCAGCCACTTCCCAGCACTAGCATCACTGCCTGAGCTCCACCTCAGCTCATCAGGCCTTAGATTCTGATAAGGAGCCGAAACCTAGATCCCTCTCATGCACAGTAGGGTTCACGTGCCTTTGAGACTCTGATGCCACCGCTGATCTGACAGGAGGTGGAGCTTATGCGGTGATGCGAGCAATGGGGAGCGGCTGTAAATACAGTTGAAGCTTCAGCTTGCCTGCAGCTCATCTCTTTCTGTGTGGCCCAGGCCACACACGGTCCCTGGGGGTTGAGGACTGCAGTTCCATGACGTGGCTCTAACACAATTGATGTAAACTTTGCTCTATTGATGGACATTTAGGTTGCACCCAGTTTTCTTGTATTTCAAATAGGAATGGCTTCACTTACTCTCAAGTGCTTTATTCCTTAGCAAAGCCCTTGATGTTTAGATGTATAAGGGGTCTTGGTCCTCCCCAGTTCCCAGGAGGGGTAGAGACTTTTCCTGAAATACTGACTAGACTATTTTACCAAAATTTGAGGGAAGAAAGACTCAGTGTCAGTTAAGGTCACCACTTTAGAGATCCAGAGAGTAAGAGCACACATGCGCACGTGCGCTCTCTCCCTCTCCCCCATCCCCCTCTCCATCTCTCTCCCTCTCCCTCCCTCTCCTTTTTTAAACTACTTTGCACCCAAAGAACTTTGTTGATCTTTATAAACAATGTGATTGGCTGGGCGTGGTGGCTCACGCCTGTAATCCTAACACTCTGGGAGGCCGAGGCAGGTGGATTGTTTGAGCTCAGGAGTTCAAGACCAGCCTGAGCAAGAGTGAGACCCCGTCTCTACTAAAAATAAAAAGAAATTATCTGGCCAACTAAAAAATATATATAGAAAAAATTAGCCAGGCATGGTGGTGCATGCCTGTAGTCCCAGCTACTCCGGAGGCTGAGGTAGGAGGATTGCTTGAGCCCAGGAGTTTGAGGTTGCTGTTAGCCAGGCTGATGCCACAGCACTCTAGCCTGGGCAACAGAGTGAGACTGTCTCAAAAAAAAAAAAAAAAAAAAACCAATGTGATTATTGACTAAACACACAAAACTAATCTTAATTAGGTGATGAAATTTCAGAATATTCTCTTAAATCTGACATCTTGTAAATTTTTCTTCTAGAAGGATTAGGGCTATTTTTCTTTTGGTTTGTTCGATTGATTGCAACTTTATAGAACTGGTTAGCCTAACTGTCCATAGGAAAGAGATGAGAATGTAAATACCCTGAATTTAAAAGGTTGTAAGTTTTGTGAAAAATAAGAAATGTCATTTTTTAATTTAAACTTGTGCATTTTATTTTGATCAGGTTGGAGTGATTGATTTTTCCCTCTACCTTAAGGATGTGCAGGATATTGACAGTGGCAAGGAGTAAGTACTGCGTCGTATGTTGTTCTTCACATTTTTAACCAAATCCTGGCAAAGAACACTTCTCTTGTTTTTGCTTTGAGATTTTAGTTTTCGTTTAGTTATTTTTAATTACAGAGTCAATACATTACCATTCTCATTGTTTAAGGCAATAAGCTGTGCGGACGAACAGGGAGGACCCGTGGAATTTCCCTGCTCACACCGCCCTCACCTCAGTCAGTCCCACTCCTCCCCACAAGAGGAAGCTACTCTTGGGTCTCCTTCCAAGACTTTGTGTAATGTCTTGCATGTGTATGTTTGTTTGTAGTATATTTTGCTTTACAGTATAGTTTGTTTGAATATAAATGGGACAGTACTATATAAGTTCCCTTGGACTTGTTCTTTGATCATAGTGTGTTTTGGATGTCTTTTCATGCCCCTCCCTCACCACCTCACCCTGGTTCACAAGGGCATTCTTTCTTTTTTTTTTTTGAGAGAGAGACAGACTCTCACCCAGGCTGGAGTGCAGTGGCACGATCACAGTTCACTACCATCTCAAAATCCTGGGCTCGGCCGGGCACGGTGGTGCACGCCTGTAATCCTAGCACTCTGGGAGGCCGAGGCAGGAGGATTGCTCGAGCTCAGGAGTTTGAGACCAGCCTGAGCAAGAGCCAGACCCCGTCTCTACTAAAAATAGAAATTATATGGACAACTAAAATATATAGAAAAAATTAGCCAGGCATGGTGGTGCATGCCTGCAGTCCCAGCTACTTGGGAGACCGAGGCAGGAGGATTGCTTGAGCCCAGGAGTTTGAGGTTGCTGTGAGCTAGGCTGACGCCATGGCACTGTAGCCAGGGCAAAAGAACGAGACTCTGTCTCACAAAAAAAAAAAAAAAAAAAAGAAGCTGGGGGAGCCTGCACCACTCCAGCCCGGCCTGCACAGAGGCTTCTGTCGGCGGTTCCCTGGAGCTGCCAGGCTGCCCAGTGCCTCCGCCCTTGCTGCTGCGCGCCAGGCTATACGCCTAGTGTCTGACACAGGCTCCCTGAAGCACCCACGTGGGTGAGGGCGGTGACCATGGGGAGGGCGTGGGGGCTAACCAATTAGTGGTGCTCAACGCGTACAACGGGTACTAGATGGACGAATACACCTGACCCATTGGAACTGGAGTTTTTCATTCAGGAATTGAAGTATATGGCAGAGAATTTAAAGAAGCTACTGCTTTAGGGAGCACTGACTTCCAAAAAGATGCTGTAGAAAAAATTGTAGAAGAACTGGGCAAAGAATGCAAAGGCAGTGCCTGTCATTTGATGCCTAAAAACTGCAATCAGTTTTCTTCGGCTTTATCAGAGATTCTGAGTGGGAAAAAGACTCCTTGCTGGACAAACTGACTCACCTGCCTCAGCTCCTGCAAACCCTTTCTACCGAGCTACCTTCCGAAGCAGGGCTCACTATCAGCCGGGAGCTCCAGGATGAGCTGCAGGAAGCAGAGGAAGCGCCTCGTCCACTTCCACGGCGAGCACTGCAGCCAGCTCCAGACTGGCCATGCTGAACTATAAACGTCTCCCTAGTCACAACTTTCAGAACTGTCTCTGGCAGTTGAGTATCACTAGAGAAAAGTAAACAGAGTAAGCATACTTTGGATATTTTGTATGTAAAGATGGCTCTCCCCTAAATCTCAAGTTTTTTAGCTCAGGATTATGTTTGTAATAAAAAAAAATCACTTGTCACTGGAGGAAGAACTTTGTATGAAGCTGCCCTCTGTTTTTTTTACCCACTTGTAAATTTGGATTTACTTTTTCTGTTTTATACAAGCTCTAAGTCATGTTACAGCATTTTGTATCGCTGTTTACAAATCTTGTTACAAATCAGGGAGATAACCTTTGTACACTGGCCAGAGCTATGCACCCAAAAAGGTCTTACAGGTTATAGTCATCATTACCTGCTTAAGAATTGTCTTGTAAATTTGTGTTTGTTTTGTTAAGGTTGTTGGCACTGGGATGTGAGAACCACAATGGCCTGAGGTGAAGGAGGACACACAGCCCTTGGGGTTGGGGACCCTGCATCCAATGCCTCTTTGTGCTTGCTCCTTCCCACTCTGAGTAGCACATCTTCCAAGGAGCCCAGGGAACAATTAATTTTACCCCAAATATCCATCCTCCTAGGCAGGGTGGTAAATTATGTCTTTCTGGCTTTGCTGCCTCTCGTTCTACAATTAAGATGTTTTTTGTTAAAGAAATTCTTGTTAGTAACTGCCAAGTGTTTTTGCACATGTTTTGGGGAAGGGGCGTCATTTTTATTTTATTAGTAATACACATTGATTCCTCCCCGCACAGCACTTTGTTGGTGGTGTAGGAATATCCTAAGTGGTAGCCTTCTGAGTAGCAGTATGAGTTGACAGTCACCTATTTTTAACTGTTCAGGCTACCTGTTTATACTAGACCTTGAAAACCAAAGCCTAAAGTAACACACCCCCAAAAGGTAATTCTTTGATATTTCATACTTTTTATGTACCACATCAGAAGGAGTATGTCTGAGTTTGTTAGTTTGTTATGGGTGTCGTTTCCCCTCATAATAGAATGCCTGGTTTTATTGACATCTTGTTGAAAAATCATATTTGTCTTAAAATTTATCCTTTTTTGTTCTCTCAAATGTATGTCTCTTACATGACATACTCTAAGAATGAAGTTGTCCCCACAGATCAATCCTTGTTGGCAAGGAATCTAGTCTACTCTCAGCTTGACCCTCGGATGTGAGAACCAAATCATCACATGTCATTCAGTTTTTCTGCCTTAAGAGTGAATGTCTCATGTAAAGTAGTGGCAGGCAATGACTTCAGCTTCATGTTTATATTGTTAGTTTTAAAGTTATTTATGCTTATTTAAACTTTTAGTTTGGATTGTTTGCTATTGCTCTGTGAGAAGATAAATATCTTTCAGTAAACTACATTTTTAACTTTTCCATTAAAAAAAGGAAATTAAGGGGAGAGCCTAACTTTAAAATATCAAAGACATTTTTTAAACCCAAATTTCCCTGGCTTTTAGACTGATCAGCTTTGCATTTTACAAAGTCTCAGTGGAGTCCTTTCCTTCAGTGCAATAGGAGCCGTTTGCACATGGCGGGTGGTATTTCCACACTGCATGCCTGTGGCTTTCTCTCCTCACCCCAGAGACCCCATCTGCAGAAGGGGGAGGGCGTCTGCAGGGAGCCTCCTCCCTTGGGGCCGGTTCTCAGGCCAGACATGCTCTCTGTTTACTCTGGGACCATGTAGACGTTACTAAGCTCTATCTCTTGGTTTCCTAAAGACATTGGTATATCTATAACCTTCTTTTTTTTTTTTTTTTTTTTGAGACAGAGTCTCACTTTTGTTACCCGGGCTAGAGTGAATGTCGTGGCGTCAGCCTAGCTCACAGCAACCTCAAACTCCTGGGCTCAAGCGATCCTCCTGCCTCAGCCTCCCGAGTAGCTGGGACTACAGGCATGTGCCACCATGCCCAGCTAATTTTTTCTATATAGATTTTTAGTTGGCCAGATCATTTCTTTCTATTTTTAGTAGAGATGGGGGTCTCACTCTTACTCAGGCTGGTCTTGAACTCCTGACCTTGAGCGATCCACCCGCCTCAGCCTCCCAGAGTGCTAGGATTACAGGCTTGAGCCACCACGCCCAGACTCTATAATCTTCTTGATCGGAAGGTTGGAGACAGTTACGAAGTATTAACCATGAATTAAAAATTTCTCCCTTTTTATGCTCTTTTTAAAAGGCACGAAAGAATTACTGATGTCCTTGATCAAAAAAATTATGTGGAAGAACTTAACCGGCACTTGAGGTAGGACTCACTCCTTTTTTTCAGTGTTACAATTAAACACTTGGTATCCTGTCATTGTTGCATGGAACTTTTCTGAGTTGCCATATATTTATAACTAACTTTTCCAAACCAAGAAAAAAGGTCATCATTCAGGTAACATTCATGTGTACAGACTGGAGAAGTAAGATTTCTTCTTGGGAAGTCTCTGGTTCTTTGTCTCATGTAGTATGCAGTGTAGAGAGGTAAATACATTAAACAGACACTCTCCACTCCGCGGCCCAGGGCCACTAGGTTGGAAATCCCTGCCACGGCAAGTTGCTGCTGGGAGTTAGCATATAGCCCTGGGGTGCACTGGGGCAGGAAAAAAGGATTGAAAACCACTGGGCTAGGCTTCCAGAGCAATGTGATCATGAGTGCAGGCATCTTTATCTTGACTTTTTATTTTAGCTGTAAAACTGCTGATGTGTTTCATGAAACACTAGTCCGTAGAGGTAGTGGTGGTGAGTCCAGGGACGACTCTCAGCCTAACGTGTTTGGAAGACACGTTTACACGTTATTCTCTCTCTGAGCTCCCTCTAGAGAGTACAGTGCACGTTTGCCATGCTCCACAGGGCTAGCCACTCTGGCCCCAAAAGCCAGGCAAGGAAGCTGGCGTGTTCCTCCAGACGTGGTTGGGAGACGCTGCTCTGAGGCTCTCCTTAACTGATGTTGACTATTTTTGAGAGTGATCCTTGATTGATTCCTAGTTTATTGAGACTTCTTATAAGGAATGGATGTTGAATTTTATCAAATGCCTTTAGCATTCATTAAAGCAATCATGGTTTTTATCCCTTAATCTCCTGGTGTGATGCATTCTGTTAATGGACTTCTTTATGTCAAACCATTCCTGTATTACAGGGATAAGCTCTCCTTGGTGATAGTTTTAATAATTTAGCCACCCTTTTAACATGTAAGCTGACTTAATTGTTTTATAGTTTTCTTTCTCTGGTGTCACATCAGGGTTATGCAGCCTCACAAAATGAATTAGTAAGCTTTACCTTATTGCCGTGCCTGGGAACAGCTTCTAGGTCATGGGTATTATTTGCTCCTTGAAAATGGGAAGCTCAAAGCTTTTATGGGGCAATATTTTGCCAGCTTTTCAGTTTTTCCTCAGTAGTTAGTTCATCTAGGTAAGGATATGTCTTTTTTTTGTAATTTATATTTTCTAAGAAAAATGTAAATTTTATGGGTATTTTTTAGTTGTAAATTTGGTATAGAATTAAATATTGTGTACTGTGAAAATTTTTCATTGGCTCCATATCTTTTTTTTTCTTTTTTTAACTTTTTCATTTTATATCTTTGTATTTTTATTTTTCTCCTGCCCAATTCCTGAACCTTGATTCCATTGGCCTTACCAGGTTTATTTGTTTGTCCCTCTCACTGGCAAAAGGGACCCATTTTTGGCACTGTGGCCTGTTGCCTACGAGTACAGGCTCTGGAGCCAGATCCCCGGGTTCAGATGCTGGCACCCCTTTCTTAGATATATAAACTTGAGTTCCTTAATGTAAATTTTAGGGCCTCATCTGTAAAGTAGGTTAATAATAGGATCTACCTCCTCGAACTGTGGGGGGATTAAATGAGTTGATGCAGTTGAAGTGCTGAGAACAAACAAGACCTGGCACACGTTCCACAAAATAAATTACTGTTATTGTGGTGATGATTATTGTTCATCAAGTCTACTCTTTTCCTATTTGCTGATTCATTACATTAGCTTTTTACATATTTTTTAGTATAAAAATAATAAAGAATATTTTGATCCTAGCACTCTGGGAGGCCGAGGCGGGTGGATCGCTCGAGGTCAGGAGTTCAAGACCAGCCTGAGCAAGAGCGAGACCCCGTCTCTACTAAAAATAGAAAGAAATGATCTGGCCAACTAAAATATATATATATATATACAAAAAATTAGCCGGGCATGGTGGCGCATGCCTGTAGTCCCAGCTACTCGGGAGGCTGAGGCAGTAGGATCGCTTAAGCCCAGGAGTTTGAGGTTGCTGTGAGCTAGGCTGACGCCACGGCACTCACTCTAGCCTGGGCAACAAAGTGAGACTCTGTCTCAAAAAAAAAAGAATATTTTGAAAATGGGGGGAAATATAAAAAAGATTTGAAAATCACCGTTGATCCTACTATCCAAAAGTACTAATACCTTGATATGAATATTACTTTTTTTTTTTTTTTTTTTTTGAGACGAGTTCTCAGTCTGTCACCCAGGCTGGAGTTCAATGGCATGATCATAGCTCATGGCAGCCTCAAACTCCTCAGCTCAAGCAATTCCTCCTGCCTCAGCCTCCCAAGTAACTAGGACTACAGGCATGTGCCACCACACCTGGTTAATTTTATTTATTTATTTTTGAGACAGAGTCTCGCTTTGTTGCCCAGGCTACAGTGAGTGCTGTGGCGTCAGCCTAGCTCACAGCAACCTCAAACTCCTGGGCTTAAGCAATCCTTCTGCCTCAGCCTCCCGAGAGTAGCTGGGACTACAGGCATGTGCCACCATGCCCAGCTAATTTTTTCTATATATATTTTAGTTGGCCAGGTAATTTCTTTCTATTTTTATTAGAGACGGGGTCTCGGCTCTTGCTCGGGCTGGTCTCGAACTCCTGACCTTGAGCGATCCACCCGCCTCGGCCTCCCAGAGTGCTAGGATTACAGGCGTGAGCCACCGCGCCCGGCCAATTTTTTTAATTTTATTTTTTATGGACACAAGGTCTCGCTTATGTTGCCCAGGCTGGTCTGGAATTCCTGGCCTCAAGCAATCCTCCCGCCTTGTCTTCCCAGAGTGCTGGGATTATAGGCATGAGCCACCATGCCTGGCCATGAATATTACTTTAGGTACATGACTGCCAACACATTTTCATTCCCATCATCTATTGTGTTGGGGGGAAAAATATTTCCTTTTCAATTAACTAAAAAATGAATAGCCTATTTGAGAGATAAAACTTAGTGAAAAATAAGTGTATGTGTGTCCACACATACACGTATACACACACACATACACACTTAGAATTCTCATCTCCTCTGAGTTAATTGGAGACCCTTTGCCTTTCCATTTAATATAGGAAATCTAGGAATCTTTCTTATTGTTTAGAGGTTGGGAGAACAGTCAGCCTATATAAGTTCATGTTTGCCTAATACTTTTATTTTCTATAGCTGCACAGTTGGGGATCTTCAAACCAAGATAGATGCCTTGGAAAAG
Source organism: Varecia variegata (assembly GCA_028533085.1). Lineage (NCBI taxonomy): Eukaryota > Metazoa > Chordata > Mammalia > Primates > Lemuridae > Varecia > Varecia variegata. The sequence continues at coordinate 49,902,055 of CM052443.1, forward strand.
ACTAATTCAAAGCTTCAAGAAGAGGTTTGTAACTTACTGAAACTCTTAAACAAAACAGAATGACCCAAGGTTAAGAGAAGTGGTTTAGTTGGTCTGTCTAACCAGAGCTTCTTGCTGGTAGGAAGGGGAATTGCTAAGCTCGAGTTGCACTGTGCGTGGGACAGGAGAATGTCTGTGTTCTGCCCTGTCTAGGGCTCCCAGTGAGACACCACAGCTGAGCATAATCCAGTTCTAAGTGACTTAGGTTTTATCACCTCAAAGTAGTCCAATAGAAAAAAATTCCTCATTGGAAATGCCCAATTTTTGTTGTCAAAGTTCAATTTCTTCCTCTTTTTCTGCCTTTGCTGTGATGTCATATGCCTCCCCGCTGCCCCAGAAAGCACAGACTCTGTTACGAGGTATAAGTACCCTAGCCCACCCCTTCTGCTTCGGCCTCACAAGAGCATGGAACCAGTCTCCCCACAGTGTGCTCTTTCTCTGCTTTCTCACTAGGAAGAGTGAGAATGAAAGGACAGGAAGAAGGAGGGCTGAGGCCGAGGAAGAGAGCTTGCTGCTAGCTGCCCGGCAGTCTCCCTGGTGGACACATCTTGTCTCCTGTTAGCAGGAGGGGGGTTGCACAGCCTGTCTGAGGCTTTCCACAGGTAGCGGTCCCTGGCTGCTCAAGCCTCCCCACCTAGTCTCATTGGGAAGGAAGAGGGCTTTGAGAGGGGGCTTGGTAGTAAATACCTCCATGGCGTAGAGGCGGGTTCCAGCCAAAGCAGAGTCTCAGAACATCTTCTGTAACGAAGGACCCCCATTTAAGGCTCCCTTTAAACTGACTGCTCTCTCCTGAAGGGCCAGCCCTGAAAGACTATCAGGAGAGGAGCTCAGATTTGTGTGAGTAGAGGGAAACTCAAGGATAGTGTTCGTAGATCATCATGGGAGAAACTTCACTGAACTTAGCATTGGAGGATTTGCATTCACCTTGGCACGTAGGCCTTTCAGCTTCACTTTGTCATCTCCAAATTAGGTAATAATACATAAGTTACAATATTGTTGTAAAGGTTAAGTAAGATTAATATCATAGATGCGCCTGATACAACACTTGGCATGGGGAGTCACTCAGGAGTTGTTTGATTTTAGAACAAGCAGATTTACTCTTGGTTCTCTCGGCAAGGTGGTATGCTTTGAATGAAGGTCTAATTTAGCTTTTGAGACCAGAAAACTGGGTTATATTTTCTTTAAAGGCAAATGACTGTAATAGAAAAATGTGCTTTGGAGAAAAGTTTACCTCAGAGTGTGCTCTCTGCATCTTCCGAGCATGGGGTGGCAATGAGCTCACAGAGTTTTTGCCTGCTCCTTCCCCTTAGCAACTCACCCCTCCTTCAGAGCCTCAAAGTTTCCAATTTGGACACAGCAGTTAGGTCTAGGAACCCCAGGCCTGGGGTCTGAGTCTGAGTCGAGAGTAATTCTAAGGGACTGTCGACGCTGTTGACGAAGAGGTGAGGAGTTCTGGGCTTTAGGGTCCCTCTGTAAGTAAATGGTGCTGAGAGCACAGCCATGTACCAAGGACAAAGGTCTTGCTGCTTTCTCCTCCTCCAGCCTCATGCCTACTGTGCCCGCTGCCCGCTCTGCCAGCTGGGCCCTGAGACTGGCATGTGGAGGGGGTGGTTGCTGTATTTGCACATCTGCCTTGCCTCTCAGGACAGCCTCTCCTTAGGCAGGGCCATGAAAGCATCCTACTTCGATAAGCTTTTCCCTAAATGTCCCCACACTAACTCTTCCAAGAGAGGAAGAGTTCCTCTAGGCCACGTTCCTTAAGGATTTGTTTTTGATCCCTCCCCCCAACATCTTTATTTCTCTCTCTAGTGATAAAATATACTTCTGCTCATCTGACAGAAAAACTTAAAAGAATTAAGAATTAGAAAAAAACCTATGAGCTGGGCGTGGTGTTACACACCTGCAGTCCCAGCTACTCAGGAGGCTGAGGCAGGAGGATCACTTGAGGTCCAGAGTTTGGAACCAGCCTGGGCAACATAGCAAGACCTTGTCTGTACAAAAAAACTTAAAATTAGGTGGATGTGGTGGCGCATGCCTATAGTTCCAGCTATTCAGGAGGCTAAGGTGGAAAGATCGCTTGAGCCCAGGAATTGGAGGCTGCAGTGAGCTATGATCATGCCGCTGCACTCCAGCCTGGGTGACAGAGCAAGACCCTGTCTCTCAGAAATAAAAAAATGTCTTTAATTATAAAAAATATTAAAAGTCTGTAATCCCTTTGCTAAGTGACAGCTGTTTTTTATCATTTAGTATCTATTGTCCTCATCTTAAGCATTTTTAACTTAGTTCTTTTTTTTTTTTTTTTTAGTTACAAGTGAGAGCATACCATATAAAGCTTGCTTTTTCTTTTTCCCCATTAGTATTATATCTTAAATATGTTCTCAAGTCATTAAAAACTTCTGTAAGGCCAGGCGCGGTGTCTCACGCCTGTAATCCTAGCACTCTGGGAGGCCGAGGCAGGAGGATCGTTCAAGGTCAGGAGTTCAAGACCAGCCTGAGCAAGAGTGAGACCCCATCTCTACTGAAAAAATAGAAAGAAATTATCTGGACAACTAAAAATCTATAGAAAAAATTAGCCGGGCATGGTGGTGCATGCCTGTAGTCCCAGCTACTCGGGAGGCTGAGGCAGGAGGATTGCTTGAGCCCAGGAGTCTTAGGTTGCTGTGAGCTAGGCTGACGCCACAGCACTCTAGCCTGGGCAACAGAGTGAGACTCTGTCTCAAAAAAAAAAAAAAAACTTTTGTAAGCATTTTAATAACTACATATTTTATTTGATGCTTCTACTATAATTTATTTAACCATTTCTCTAATAGTGGACATTCAGGCTATTTTTAATTTTTTGTGTCTGTAAATCTTTGTCCACATTAAGTAGTATACTGTTGTTTCTGTAAAGGGAGGGTGGGGGCAAGGTGGGAGAGAGATTTACTACATACATTTTTATGTCGTTGAAATTTAGAACCATGTATTACCTATTCAAAACAAAGAAATAAAATATCAAGCATGTGAAAATACATTGTAAATTATAAAGATGCCCAATATGTTCTAGATCTTGATTTGAACAGTAAGATTAATTATGATGTTAAGAAATATCAAAATCTTTCTTAATCAGCTTTCAGCTGCAACAGACCGGATTTGTTCACTTCAAGAAGAACAGCAACAATTAAGAGAACAAAATGATTTAATTCGAGAAAGAAGTGAAAAGAGTGTAGAGGTGAGAAATTGACCTTACAGTTGGGCGGCATGTTTCCCACTCTGGCGGACCCGTCGTCAGTCTCAAGCTCATAGGCGAATGACCCAGTCCTCAGAATGTGCAGAGGCACCTTGTCTGATGTCAGAAAGTACCTCTTGCCGCTGTCGCTGCCCACATCACTCTCAGGGCACTGGGCCGCTTGGACTCCTTCACTTCTGGGCCTTTGCATACCACAGTCCCTGTTCTTTCTTGAGCTTCCGCTCACGTGCTAAGTCCTCTGTAATGCCATCCCTGGGGCCCATGGGTAGGCCTAGCCCCTCCTTCCATATTTCCGTAGTTTTTTGTACCTCCATCCATTATAGAATCCATTTATTATTTTGTAGAATTGCTGGCTTGTAGCTGTGTCTCACCCAATGACTTAAGGATAGAGACTGATTCACCACTAAATCTACTGAGTGCTAAAAACATGCTCATAAATACTGAATGGAGGCCGGGCGCGGTGGCTCACGCCTGTAATCCTAGCACTTGGGAGGCCGAGGCGGGCGGATTGTTTGAGCTCAGGAGTTCGAGACCAGCCTGAGCAAGAGCGAGACCCCCGTCTCTACTAAAAATAGAAAGAAATGATCTGGCTAACTAAAAATATATATACAAAAAGTTAGCCGGGCATGGTGGCGCATGCCTGTAGTCCCAGCTACTTGGGAGGCTGAGGCAGTAGGATCGCTTAAGCCCAGGAGTCTGAGGTTGCTGTGAGCTAGGCTGACGCCACGGCACTCACTCTAGCCCGGACAACAAAGTGAGACTCTGTCTCAAAAAAAAAAAAAAATACTGAATGGATTGAATGAGGGCCTTTCCTGCAAAGCACTATTGTCTGCTTTAAAGAAAATTAAATATAAGTTGCTTTATGAACCTGACTTTTGAAAAAATCTATTAGCTTGCTCTAGTCCTTTATCTTCAAGTTCTGATACCTTTAAAACTTTAACCTTTTTCTATCATGCTTACAAAGTAAAAACTGGGGAACACTTCATTCTGTGGCAAAAAGAAAAAAGACCCCAGGCACGGTGGCTCACACCTGTAATCCTAGCACTCTGGGAGGCCAAGGTGGGAGGATCACTTGAGCCCAGGAGTTTGAGGTTGCTGTGAGGGAGGCTGACGCCACAGCACTCTAGTCCAGGCAACAGAACGAGACTCTGTCTCAAAAGAAAAGAGAAAAATAAATATTATCCTACATTTTAAAAAATTATGGTATATTTTAAAATACTTTGTAATTAGCTTGCTTTCCATAAGCAAACCATTCCTCTGGTGTTCTTGTTTGATATAGATAACAAAACAGGATACCAAAGTTGAGTTGGAGACTTACAAGCAAACCCGGCAAGGTCTGGATGAAATGTATAGTGATGTGTGGAAGCAGCTAAAAGAGGAGAAGAAAGTCCGATTGGTGAGTGTGCGAGACTGAATGTCTTTGGGAAGAGTTCCCCGCTGGCCTTCTAAGTTAAATCTGTCAATGCTTTTCACATACATGTTCATGGAAAGTCAGAAGTTGTTTTGTCCATTTGTTTACAAGTCAGTTCCACATTGTCACTTATATTTTTTCCCATTTTCTAAACCTTTTTCAGGAATTGCTTTGAGACTAGACTCATGGTTTCTCTGGCCATATAGTTCTCTCAGTGATGGCCTCTGGCCTGTTTATTTCTACTCAACCTGCGTATCAGTGACCAAAGTTCTCTATTAAACACTTTTCTTGCACCTGCTTTATTTCTTTGCTTCTTTGCATGGATGCAGAGAAACATGTGTACTGACTTATCTAGGACAGAACCGTTCAAAAATGGTTTCACCTTCATTGCCATGAACTAGCAAACCATTCCAGAAATTCTAACATTGCCCCATCAGATCCCTCCAGCGCTCACATACAACACAGAGGCTTGTTCAGACTATGCATTCTGATCTGTGGGTTTGAGGAATGTGGTTGCTGGAAATCTAAGCCCATCTTGCCACTGACCAGCTTTCTGTTGGCTTGGCGTAGAGCCAGCTTTAATTGCACAGTGAGAAAAAACGTCCTCTGGTTCTGCTCCAGAATCGTCTCAATCTCCCTAACCTATTTGGACCTTTAGGATTTTGCATTTTAGGCATTGCCCAAGATACAACCTCAGTTAAATACATTTCTGTGATCTACTTTAATAACATTTTCCTTGTACACATCCTTTTAAGGAACTAGAAAAAGAACTGGAGTTACAAATTGGAATGAAAACTGAAATGGAAATTGCAATGAAGCTACTGGAAAAGGACACCCATGAGAAGCAGGACACGCTCGTTGCCCTCCGCCAGCAGCTGGAAGAAGTCAAAGCGATTAATTTACAGATGTTTCACAAAGTTCAGGTGGGAGTCGCCTTTGTGTCCGTATCACAGCCTGGTTTCCTGCTGCCTGCCAGCCCTATGCTATTGTCCCAGAGTGAGCACACACGCCTGTGAGCCCTTGTGTGTGTCAGACCTGGTCCTAGCCCTGCTACTTGTTATTGTCTTTATTTTATTTTATTTATTTATTTATATATATTTTTTGAGACAGAGTCTCGCTCTGTTGCCCGGGCTAGAGTGCCGTGGCGTCAGCCTAGCTCACAGCAACCTCAAACTCCTGGGCTCAAGCAATCCTCCTGCCTCAGCCTCACGAGTAGCTGGGACTACAGGCATGTGCTACCATGCCTGGCTAATTTTTTCTGTATAGATTTTTAGTTATCCAGCTAATTTCTTTCTATTTTTAGTAGAGACGAGGTCTCACTCTTGCTCAGGCTGGTCTCGAACTCCTGAGCTCAAACGATCCGCCCGCCTGCATTTATTTTATTTGATCCTCACAGCAGTCGATCCCTGAGAAATAGGGAGAACTGTAAGTGACAAGGCAGATCCAAGTGGCAAAATCACATGCCCCTGGTGGCACAGCTAATAAATAGAGCTAAAAACTGAGCATGTCTTTTTAATCCAAACCCAAACTTTGTCCATCCCACCTTCACTGTCTCCTTGTTCTCTGTTCCCTTCTATTTAAGTAACTATTTCCACCAACAGAGAAGTGAATTAAGGATATCATTTAGTATTATTTTTTCAAACTTTGCCATTAAGTTAATCTTAACTTGCCATTAACTTAATCTTGCCAGGTGCGGTGGCTCACCCAGTACTTTGGGAGGAATAATCCCAGTACTTTGGGAGGCCAAGGCAGGAGGATCTCTTGAGACCCAGAGTTTGAGACCAGCTTGGGCAACATGGCAAGACCCCCATCTTTACAAAAAAATTAAAAATTAGCCTGGCATGGTAGCTTACACCTATAGTCCTAGCTACTTGGGAGGCTGAGGTGGGAGGACTGCTTGAGCCCAGGAGGTTGAAGTTGCAGTGAGCTATGATTGGGCCACTGTACTCTATCCTGGGTGACAGAGTGAGACTGTCTCTAAAAAAAAAGTTAGTCTTGCTGAGTCTTCTGGGCCACACAGCTATAGCTGCTTGCCTCTCCTATGTCATTTCAGAGTGGTGCAGGGGTACTAGCCCAGAAAGAATCAATCGTGCCAGAGTTTGAAAAATAACATCTAAAAGTTGGGAAGCTTTTTTGCCCAGAAGCTTCCCAGAAAAGAGAACTTTTCTTTTTTTTACTTTCTGTTTCCTATTTTATTGCCAAAACAGTCACACCTCATTTTCCATGGATATGGTTTCACTCTCACTTCCACTAATATCTCTGTCAAAGATAATGTGAGAGTAGAGACTACTAATAAACTGTGTTATTTTTTCCTGTGTCCTTTTTAATTAGTACATAATCAATATTATAACAGCAACAATGAAAATTGAAGTAAAACAAAAGAGGAAAGGAGGAAAATAGTTTCACCCCCCTGACAAATTGTCTATTTTAAATATTTTTACATTTTCTTCTGGTTTTGGTCAGTATTATAGAGACATAATGTGTGTTAGTTTTGGGAACTAAACTGCTGTAATAATTTAGCAGGCCCTAAAATAGAGGAGCTGAGAAATCTGGGCCTTTGCATTTCTGTTACGTAATTGTTCCAAGGTGAGCATTTCAGACGAACAGCTTTGCTCCCCGCAGCTATCCGGGGCCTGGCTGATACAGCTCCAGCTGTCCAAGCCGCTCTGCTTGTCACCATTCCTACCGCTGAAGGGGGAGAACATCGTCCAGAGTCAGGGACTTCCTCTGAGGCAGCGAGACAGAAGTTGCACACGTTGCCTCAGTTTTATGGCCATGCTTGGCGTCAGGGGGGCCTGGGAATATCATTTTTCCTGGGCTACAAGCAACATGAGCAGAGAAGAGAGAGATGGGTAGACGGGAAGTGGTCTCTACCACAGCCTACCCCGTGGTAGCTGCCGATACGTCCTTCCCCAAAGTTGGCGTCCTGGCTGACGTGCAGCCCCTGCAGCCCACGTGACCTTCGAACTGGGAGACCCGCCATCTCCTGAGTTAGCCCGTCACACTAGCATCAGATGGCAGAGCAGAAACAAGACACGGTGGCAGTGACCCTTTGGAAAAGGGAAACACACAGCAGTCACTGGCCCCCACAGTCCCCTGCTGCACCTGCCAGTGGGCTCCGTTTCTCACACAGCAGGCCACCTTGCTCTTGCCTTTTGAAGGAACTGGATCAGCTGACCTCCACGGGCCTTGAGAGGGTCACCATCGTCCGTGGCCACATTTGAAGGAGGCTGCACAGCTTTTATGACCAGTTTTCTTGCTGGTGTCACTGTGCCAGCCTGGCAGTTGTCAGAGGGATAAGACGCTCACAGGCGTTTGCAGACCAGACTCGTGGCTGCTTTGGCGACACAGGGCCTCAGGCCCAGCTCTGTGTTTATCCCGCTGGCCGCTGTGTGCCAGTGACAGGCTTCCCCACTGCACACGTTCTTGCACCTGCCTCAGTGCTTTGCTCCTTTGCTCCTGTATGTGTGTCTGTCCCTGTCCCTGTCTCTCTGTCTGCTGTTTGCATGACTGCTCACCTGAAACAGCAGATTGATGTGTGAGGAAAGCACCCTTGACTTGCTCTTCGCTGCGGGGACGTTTGATAGGGCCTTCCTCAGTCAGTTCTGAGTCTTAGCTCCACTGTTTTAGGGTCCAGAAGTAGGTGGCTTTTCTAGTCCTGTGAGGTCACTGGCCCCCACGTTTGGACTCTCCCTATTCCTGTTCATGTCTGTGCAGACCAGCCAGCTTTGCTGTGCCCGTCCCTCCCTCACGGCACGCACACCCCCATGCAGCACTGGCCCGGCGCCAGCTGCACCAGACGCTCTGCCGCACTGACGAGACCAGCAGCCCCTGCTGGGCGAGTCTTGCACAGCATCTGCCCCACGTGGCCAGGTGACCCTCTGGTACTGCTAGGATTGGCTGTATCATCTTGTTTTCTCTCCAAACCCTTTTTTCCCCTTTGGGCTTCAGATGCTAGTGGTTGGGTCAGTCTTATTCCTCGTCTTGAGGCACACTGTCCTAAACACACTTCTCTTGTTTTCATATTTCCTTTTCCCCTCCTTCCCTCCTCTGTCCTCTTTCCCATGGGCCACCATTCTAAAGCGTTTTGTTTATTCATGTTTATCCTTCTAAGACATGTCGTGTGGTTCCGAGCACGTGGGTTTTCACTTGCTGAGTGGCACCGTGCGGTGGATCTCACCCTTTCCCTTGCCCCTCGAACACGGCTCCCGCAGCAGCTCGGCGTCCTAGCGAGGGACCCAGCGCCGGCTGGTTCCCCCAGGGCCACCAGCACACGCGGCCCGCAGGCGCTGTTGACACACACCCTTTGGGACCTGGGGGTGTTTCCCCAGGGTGTGTGACCTGGACCGCGACTGCTAGCCCGACACCCCTGCGTGCCTCTGCGTGGGCGAGCGCAGCCACGCTGCTTTCCAGAAGGGCTGTGCCCACAGACACTCTCGCTGGTGCTGGCGATGCCTGTGTGGGGGTGTACGCTTGTTTCAGTATTTACCTCTCGGTCTAGTGGGTCTGAACATCCCTTCATACGTGTGTTAGCCATCCGTGTTTCCCTGTTGTGGCTTGCCTGCTCATATTTTCTTGTCTTCTTTTGCATTTCCTGTCTTTCCTTGCTGATTAGCAGTAATTCTGTGGACTGTGTAGTCTAAGTATTAGTCCCTTATTGGTTTTCATATTGTAAGTATCTCCTCCTAGGCTATTATCTAGCAACCTTAAGTCTTTATTTTTGGTGCAGTCCAATGTACCTTGTGGTTTGCAGTTTGCGGGGTTTGTCTAAGAAGCTCTTTCTCATACCTGGGTGTCAGAGGTATCCTACCCTAGTTTTACCTTTCACATTTTGGTTTTGAATGTATCTAGCATTTGTCTTTGTATATTGCCACCTCCATTGTATCTTATGGTCCTATATACAATGAAACTGTCTCTGAGGTCTCTATTCTGTTCGTTAGTCTAATGTTTTAATTACTGTAGCTTTACAGTATGTTTTAATGGATAGTAGGTTGTATTAGTTTGCTAGGGCTGTTGTAACAAAGTACCACAAACTAGGTGGCTTAATAGAAATGTACTGTCTCATGGCTCTGGAGGCCAGAAGTCTGAGATTAAGGTGTCAGCAGAGTTGGTTTCTTCTGAAAGCTGTGAGAAAGAATGTCTCCTATCCCCCTCTCCTAGCCTTTGATGGTTCTGGCAATCTTTGGCATTCCTTGGCTTGGAGAAACATCACCCCCATCTCTGTCATCATCTTCACACAGCATTCTGCCTGTGTGCATGTCTGTGTCCAAATTTCCCCTCCTATTGCATTAAGGGCCTACCCTATTCCAGTGTGACCTCACCTTAACTCACTACATTATAACAACCCTGTTTCTAAAAGGTCACGTTGTGAGGTGCTGGGGGTCAGAACTTAAGCATATGAATTTGAGGGGTCACAGCTCAACCCATAACAGAGGTCAAGCTTGCCCTCTCTGCTCTTCATTTTTTTCCCCCTCTTCTTGACTTATCTATTTGTAGACCTTTTTTTTTTTTTTTTAGACAGAGTCTCGCTCTGTTGCCCAGGCTAGAGTGCCGTGGAGTCAGCCCAGCTCACAGCAACCTCAAACTGCTGGGCTCAAGCCATCCTCCTACCTCAGCCTCCTGAGTAGCTGGGACTACAGGCATGCACCACCATGCCCGGCTAATTTTTTCTATATGTATTTTTAGTTGTCCATATAATTTCTTTCTATTTTTAGTAGAGATGGGGTCTGGCTCTTGCTCAGGCTGGTCTCAAACTCCTGACCTCCAGCGATCCTCCCGCCTCAGCCTCCCAGAGTGCTAGGATTACAGGTGCCAACTGAATTTCTTAAATGAGGTTACATTGAATTTATAGATTAATTTGGGGAAAAAATTGTCCTCTCTATTCTACAAAGTCATTCCATACAAGTGCATGGGTTAGCTATCTGTTTATTCTGATACTCCTTTTTTTTGTTTTTTGGGTTTTTTTTTTTTTTGGTCCTTTTTACCCCATAATGGTCTTGCATTTTCTCTAGGTGAATTCCTAGATTCTTTGTAGTTCTCATTGTTAGTGTGGCTGGTGCTTTATTTTTGCTTCCTTCTCTGGGTCTTGCTGGTGCAAAGCTGCACTGCCATCCTTGCAGGTTCGCCTTGTATTTGGCAGCCTTGCTCGGCACCTCGTTCTGACAGCTTGTCTGCTGGCCCTGTGGGTTTTGAGTGTGATCGATCATATCATTGACAAATAAAGTTTAATCTCTTCATTCTAAATTTCTGTACTTAATTTCTTTTTCACTTCTTATAGCATAGACAAGGGACTCAAGGACTACATTAAACACTAGTAGAAATAATGAGCAAATTTATAGTTCTGATCTTAAAAGGAATGCCTCTGAAAAGTTCCTCCATTGAAGTATAATGCTTACTAGATGTCTGCTGGATAATCTTTACTATGTTAAAGAAGTTCCCTTCTATTTCTGATTTGCTCAGGTTTTATCATTTTAGCATCTCCGAAATGGAGATGCACCCTGCAGTCGGGCGTGTCGCGTTTCTGGCAGCACTGTTTCCTCTCTCAGTGGAGCGTGGAATTGTGGCGCATCTGACTCTCATGGCGTTTTCTATGCAGTGAAATATCACATAGCATTTGCATTGTCTTTTTGCTCTAAGTATTTCATAATTTCCCTTCCGGTTTGTTTTTTTAGCTCAGTAGTTTGTGGTAATGTGCTATTTGGTTTTCAGACATGAGCTGTTTTTGGCTATTCTTTTGTTGTTAATGTGTAATTTTGTTACATGAAGATCAGAGAATGCAGTCTGTTGTTTCTTAGGCGTTTATTAGGACTTCTTTCGTCAGCCTTTCTGTATCCTTTTAGTTTAAGGGAGTCTGTTGTAAACACACAGGAGCATACAGTTAAAAGCCTGGACACCTGCAGTCACGCAGATGTGGGTGTGAGCCCAGCCCCAGCCCTCACTTGCTCTCTGATCTTCAGCTGGCCGCTTGCTCTTTCTGAGTCTCCCTCTCTTAATGGGAGAAGTGGGGCTGACATCTCCCTTGTGCCAACCCTTCAGGTCAGGTGAACTAGCAGATGTGCCTGGCAAATGGGGCCCGCTCAGAAACGCCAAGTCTGACCTGACTCTGGAATTCCTCGTCAGAAAGGAGCGGACACCCCAGTACCTCCCTCTTTGCCTTTCTTTCTGTGGAAAAAGCTAGGAGCCTTGACCCAGTTTGTCTTCCAGGGCTCTAGTGAAGAGTAGCAATTAATGAAATACTCTTGAAAGAGAGTAAGAAAAGTACGAAGGTAAGAGTTAAACCCCATTTGTAATCCAGCAGGCGGGGGAGTGAGGGACAGGTAGAGTGGGAACCTTCTCCCTTGCTTTTGTAGAGTGCAGAGAGCAGCTTACAGCAGAAGGATGAAGCCATCACATCTTTTGAAGGAAAAACCAACCAAGTTCTGTCCAGCATGAAACAAATGGAAGAAAGGTAATCACTGCCCCTGCAGATGTTCCCTAGACGGTGCTGAGCATTCTCTGTGCCTGGAGGCTCCCTCTCAGAAGTGCAGATGAGTTGGGGTGACTGTCCTTCAGGTCCACAGTTTTGCCCAGTGAGAACAGAGATCAGCAGCCTTGCCTAAGCATGCACTCCGCCTTTGGACTACTGCCTCAGGTTGTCCTCTCTGGGGGCTGGAACTACACAGTGAGCTCCTTGTCACTGTCACATTTAAATATCAGGTCAGCAGTGGATCAGAATAGAGCCCCAAAATAGACCCACTTAAATATGACGAACTGCTTTTTACGAAGATGCCAAGGCAGTTCAATGGAGAAAGGATGGTCTTTTCAATAAATGATATTACAACAATTGGACATCCATATTCAAAAAAAAAGAACCTCAATCTACACCTCACACCTTATACAAAAATTAACTCATGATCCTAATGGATCATAGGCCAGGCACTGTGGCTTATGCCTGTAATCCCAGCATTTTTGGAGGCCAAGGTGGGGAGATTACGTGAGGTCAGGAGTTTGAGACCAGCCTGGGCAACATAGCAAGACCCTGTCTCGACAAAAAAAATTTTTTAAATTAGCTGGACGTGGTGGTGCATTCCTGTAGTCCCAGCTACTCAGGAGGCTGAGTCAGGAGAATCCTTTGAGCCCAGGAGTTTTAGGTTACAGTGAGCTGTGATAATGCCACTGTACCCCAGCCTGGGTGACACAGCAAGACCCTCTTTCTAAAAAAAAAATAAATCATAAATTTAAATATAAAATTTAAGTCTATAAAACTTTTAGAAGAAAACATAGGAAAAAAATCTTCATGACTTTGGATTAGGCAAAGAAATCTTAGATTTAGTATAAAAACATGATCCATAAGAGAAAAACTTTATAAATTGGGCTTTATCAACATTTTAAACTTTTGTTCTGTGAAAGACATAGTTAAGAGCATAAAAAGGCAAGTTATAAATACATAGAAAGTTTGCAAATCATATGGCTGACAAAGAACTTGTATCCTGAATATATAAAGAATTCTTAAAACTCAACAGTAAACAAACAATCTAATTTAAAAAGATGAACAAAGGACTTGAACAGACACTTCACCAAAGAGGACATATGGACAGCAAATAAGTACATGAAAAGGTGTTCCTCATTAGCCATTAGAGAAATGCATATCAAAATCACCATGCAATTCCACTGCACATCTGTTAGAACAGCTAAGTTTTTTTTTAATGACAATATCAAGTGCTGATGAGAATACAGAGCAATGGGAACTCTCAGATACTGCTGGTGGGAATGCAAAATGGTGCAACTGCTTTGGAAAACTGCTTAAAAAACTAAACATCCTCTTACCATATGACCCAAAGAGAAATTAAACTTATGGTCACACAAAAACTAGTACAGAAATGTTTATAGCAGCTCTGTTCATAACTGCCCAAAGCAAGAAGCAACGCCAATTCACTGGGCGAGTGGATAAGCAAGCGGCACATCTATACAATGACATACAACTCAGCCACAAAAAGGAATGAACCGTTGATACACACAAAAACTGAGATTGTTCTCCAAGACATTATTCTCATAAAGAAGTCAGTCTCAAAAAGTTATATAAAATATAATTTCATTTATATGACATTCTCGAAAAGCCAAAGCCACAGTGTCACAGAACGGATGAGTGATTGCCAGGGGTTGGGAGCGGGGAGGGTGTGTGACTACAGAGGGGCAGTGTACAGAGTTTTGGGGTGATGGACCTGTTCTACATCATGGTTGTAGTGTATTCGAATCTCTACATGTGCTCAGACTCATAGAACTATACACACAAGAGTCCATTTCGCTATGTGCTAATTTTCAAATAAAAAATTCAAGCCAGCAAAGGTTTGCAAAAGTCCTACCTTAAATTGTGAGGAGGGACCCTTTCCTCACCAAGCCTTGGCTCACTGGCATGTGCTGGTGTCGCTGTGCAGGTTGCAGCACTCGGAGGGTGCCAGGAAGGGGGCGGAGGAGAGGAGCCACAAGCTGCAGCAGGAGCTGGGCAGGAAGGTCGGCGCCCTGCAGCTGCAGCTCGCCCAGCTGCACGAGCAATGGTACGGCCACCGCCAGAGCCTTGGCGGGGGGCATGGCCTGGGAGGGTCTAGGAAGGAGTTTTCCTCTCATCTCTAGAAAGACCTGGGGGCAGATGGTTTACCCTGCAAGGCCAGTGTGTCATCCCCAGTGAGCTTCTTGCTGCACAGCTACTCAGGCCAGCGAGCCTACAGGCTCTTGCCGCTCTCGGGCGGTGAAGGAGGTCCCAGGTCATGACCTTTCTCATCCTTAACCAGCCCTTTCCAAAAAGATAGCTTTTTTTCCAGTGTTTTTTTGTTTTTTGAGGCAGACTCTCACTCTGTCACACGGGCTAGAGTGCCGTGGCATCAGCCTAGCTCACAGCAACCTCAAACTCCTGGGCTCAAGCCATCCTCCTGCTTCAGCCTCCCGAATAGCTGGGAGCCTTTTAGGTGTTGAACGAAAAAGCTACCTTTAGCTGGGTGCAGTGGCTGGCGCCTGTCCCGCTACTCGGGAGGCTGAGGCAGGAGGATTGCTCAAGTCCCAGAGCCCAAGGCTACAGTGAGCTACAGTGACGCCACTGCAGCCCAGGCAACAGAGGGAGACCCGGTCTAACTCACCATCTGGCTGTGAGAGAGCAGGTTCCAGCGCGGTGTCCCCGGGCTCCGCAGCTGCTTCTGGCCGAGCTCCCCCCTGATCTTCCTCCAGTATCCTCCGTTGTCAGCTGGCCGAGGGCTGTGAAAGGCAGAATAAATTTTGAACTTTCTTTCCCCCCAAGCCTGCACTCAGAGGATTGTCCTTGAGTGGTCCTCTGGCGTCCTCGGCATCGGCACCACTGCCAGGCGGACGTCAGGCCCGCCCTCCCGCCTGCGCCCGCTGTTGCTGGTGCTGCCGGCCAGCGGGGAGGGGAGCCCTGGGAGATGAGTGGCAATGGAGAGAGTCCCTCGTGTCCTGCGCAGTGAATTGGGTTGTGGATTGTGGATCTTTTATGAAAATCATCCTTTGAGACTAACAAGTTCATTTTGGGAAAACAGCTCAAGTCTAGAGAAAGAGTTGAAATCAGAAAAAGAGCAAAGACAAGCTCTTCAGAGAGAATTACAGCATGAGAAGGACACTTCCTCTCTACTCCGAACAGAGCTACAACAAGTAGAAGGATTAAAAAAGGTAAGGTGGCCTGTCCTTGGGAGAAAAAGAGCATCTAGCAATTTCCAGAAAGCCCTGCCGATGCACCCAACCAGGCCCTCTCCCTGCACCCTTCGAGCACCAAGCCCCGTCCAGGGCCTGGGATGCTGTTCCCACTTCCAGGGAGCTTCTGTTCTGGGATGAGAAGGCAAAGATGTACCATAAACCATAAGCCAAAAGATAAACTCAGGGTGAGTGCTAACAGACTAAAACAGGAAAATGTCCTCACAGTGTGGGCAGGGGCCTGGGGAGACAGCGGCAGGGGAGCCGGGGACAGCAGGGGAGCCGGGGACAGCAGGGGAGCCGGGGACACAGGGGAGCCAGGGACAGCCGTGCAGCGGCTCTTGGCGGACTCCGGGCAGGGGCCCGTCTCACTGCAGGGCAGGAATGTGATGGGCAGAGGAAGGAGGCCTGGGGAAAGGAGCCTCCGAGACCCTGTAAGCTGGGAAGGGGTGTGGATTTATTCTGAGCACCACAGGAAGCTGTCCAGGGACAGGATCCTTTCGCTTTCAGGTGGTCCCTGGCACTGTGTAGAACCGGGTGGTAGGCTTGCAAGAGAGGAAATTGGGGGTAACCAGTAAACATTTTTGACCAAATGCCAGGCCCCCTTCACCCTGGAGATGGGTCGCACTCTGCCCAAGGTCAGGCCATCCCTGGGAAGCAGACTGAACCCGAGCCCTCTGCTTATCCCTGGCGTCTCCTCTGTCCTCTGAAGGCCCCATCTCTCCTGAAGGCGCGGCCTGAATGCCGTGGGCTCGGGGCGGGGGGCGAGAGAAGTGGGTGCGAGCCTGGCACCATGTGATTGTGCAGCTGGGCCTCCCAGGAAGCTCGGCGCAGCCTGAAACTTCTCTACCGTAAAATCATCGGCTGTCTTCCCAGAAGGCAGGAGGGTTCCAAGAATCCCACAGGACCTGCCTGCAGCCTGGTCTGCTGTTAGGGGTGTCCTTGACCTCCTTGGCTCCTCCCTGGGGGGCGACGCACCCTCTGCTCAGGCTCCCAGCACTGACTCCAGCTGACTAGCCCACAAGAGGCTTCCCTCGGGCTTTTTTTTTCTTAAGACACAGGGTCTCGCTTTGTGGCCCAGGCTGGAGTGCAGTGGCACAGTCATAGCTCACTGCAGCCTCGAACCCCTGGGCTCCAGGGACCCTCCTGAAGAAAGGCTCTTGATTTCTGTGGAAAGTGCCTGGAGTTCCTGGGGAAGGGCGGGAACAGGGCAGAGGACTGTTAGTTCTGCCACGTCACGGAACATGCCCCCTTTATTCTGCGTCAGAATACGTCGGTCTCAGATTTGAAACACACACACACACACACACACACACACACACACGCACGCACACCCCTGCCCCGAGACAAAAGAAACAAAACAGTGTGTAACATCATCAGTAAGGCGCGCGCTGCCTCCTTGTGCCCGGTGTCGGCAGGCGCTGGTCAGAAGGAGCACTGGGCTAGCGAGCCCACACAGGCTCTTGCCGCTCTCAGGCCATGAATGAGGTCCCAAGTCTTGGCCTTCCTCACCCTTGACCCGCCCTTTCCAAAAACATACCTTTTTCATTGTTGCACAAAAAAGCCACCTTTCAAACTAGCCTTTGCTGATGCCTTACACAAAATTTGTATAATTTTGTGTAAGGTTCACCTACAGATTTTCGGGATAGCTATCTGGTTTTTTTTTAATCCATCTTTTATTAGAAGCTCAAATAGGCAGAGCCTCATTTGCCCTGTGAGGGTAACTGTTTTTTAATGTGGCTGATGAATGCAGCTGTCCTGTCCCATGTTGCTGTCCCCAGATGCAGAACCACTCCTGTAGTGCTTGCCTTCCAGCGGCCTGCTCTTGAGAAACAAACGAAGGACAAGTAATCCATGCAAGAACCCTGCCTTGAATGCCTTCTGCTCTTGAAAAACATTCAGATCTGCTTGTTGCTCTGGTTACTAAACCTTAAAGAAAAACAAAAGGACTTGTGGTTCTGTGTCAAGCGTCTGGCTTATTCATTTTAGGAACTGCGGGAGCTCCAGGATGAGAAGGCAGAGTTACGGAAGGTTTGTGACGAGCAGGAACAAGCCCTCCAGGAAATGGGACTGCACCTCAGCCAGTAAGGACCCACTGCCCTCATCTGCCACCTGCACGCAGCTCTGGCCACCTCCCCACGGAGCAGGTCACGCTGGTCTGCACACCTCATCGCTCAGGCCCCAAACCTGTCTCCTGTGGGGAGAAGGCGAGCGGGCCATTCGGGAGCCCCACCCACTGGCCAAGGCAGCCTCCC
>CM052443.1:49919759-49930121 GCA_028533085.1 Varecia variegata
CCGGGGCGGTTTGGGACTTGGCCTGCCACGGAGGAACCCCTCTCCCAGCCCCACTGCCGCACAGCCCCTTCCCTTCTCGGGTGGCACACCAGCGTCCCCCAGAGGTTGCTTCTGCAGCCCGTGTGGCTGGAGAGTGGAGCAGGCAGTTCTATTCCCCTTTGAGGCGACAGCTCCCATCCCCAGGTCCCCATGCAGACAGGTTGCTCGGCATACCTGGCCCTAGAAGTAGGTCGAGCTGCACACTGTGTGACTACCGCATTTTCAGACACGGGTGGGCAGCTTTTCTCCTCCTGAGTCAGGGCTCTGGGTTGCATGTGATAGAAATCCAGTTCAGGCCGGGTGCGGTGGCTCATGCCTGTAATCCTAGCACTCTGGGAGGCCGAGGCGGGAGGATTGCTCGAGCTCAGGAGTTCGAGACCAGCCTGAGCAAGAGCGAGACCCCCGTCTCTACTAAAAAATAGAAAGAAATTAGCTGGACAGCTAAAAATATATATAGAAAAATTAGCCGGGCATGGTGGCGCATGCCTGTAGTCCCAGCTACTCGGGAGGCTGAGGCAGTAGGATCGCTTGAGCCCAGCAGTTTGAGGTTGCTGTGAGCGAGGCTGACGCCACGGCACTCTAGCCTGGGTAACAGAGTGAGACTGTCTCAAAAAAAAAAAAAAAGAAAGAAATCCAGTTCAGACTGGCTTAAGCAAAAGCAGCCATCAGAAATCGGCCTGAATCGCCACCGCTGCTCTCCTGTCAGTGTCTACCTGCCAGCTGGGTCTGGCCCCACAGGAACAAGACAGTGCCCAAGGTCTTCCCATTGCCTGTTGTAGGTGCTGCCCACTCGCCATCCTCTCCCACTGCCCGGATCTTTCTAGACCAGCTCGGTCTCGTCGCTCAGTCCCCTCCCGCCCTGGGCCACTCTCTGGCCCTACCACCATTCTGGGTAGAGCTCCCTGAGCAGGGCGAGGCCAGGTGTCTGTCCCCACGCTCAGAGCACAGGGAGACATGAAGCCACAGGCCGGCGTGGGCTGGCTTCTTGGGTTTGCAGCAGTAGTGTTCAGGACCATTTCTCTCTTGCCTGTCCTCTTCACATTGGACAGTGAGGCAGAGTCCTACTGGATGACAGACCTCAAAAATGTGGATAGTCTCTGATGTTTAAAATGCACCATTGCACTTCGTGGCCTCCCAGTGCTGCTACCTGGTCTGGCTTCAGAATCCCAACTTGAGCTGCTGGCCACCGACTGGGTCCCTCACAGTCGAGTGTGGGTGTTGTGGTGTCCGGCACACGCTCCCAGACAGGACCACCCGTGGAGTTGTGCTGTCTCCCCCCTTCCCCTCCCCTTGCAAGCCCACACTGTGATGATGGCGAAGACAAATGCCTATTCTCAGACCCTGCCATTATCTACAGAAACAGTTTTCCAGTTTCTTTATCCTAAGAATGAACATCTGAATGCTTCCCAAGTTGTGTTTCCCAGAGAAGTTCTTAGATGTTCAGGCTGCCATCCTGACCTGCTTGCCCAGGGCCTGTCCCCTGGCAGCCTCTGATCCTAGCAGCCTGCTAGCCTAGTTCTGCGGCCGGCAGGGAGGGAGGGAGCTGCCTGCAGTCTTTAGTAAGGACCACAGGGTTTTGCCTAAACAACCTGACACTCAGTTTTCTAATCCCTCCCTTAGAAGTCTATTCTGTGTCTCTCAGAAGCATGCCATTTTGACACTTGGTCTAATGACACAGGTTAGACTAATCTCAGCTTTTAAGAAAGGTTCAGACTGTTCCCCCAAATTACAAATACACAGTATTTCATTTTATTTGATTTACTTTTGCCAGTTTAGACCATGTTCAGTCCCGTCTCATGTGGATAACTGAGGAATTGTTCTTATACTAGCGAGAAGGAGCAAGAACAGATGACCGTGTGCGCTGAATCTGGCCCTCGAGACTGAGCAGGCGGCAGGAGCACAGGCCAGAGGATGCTGCGGGTCCAGGTTCCTGCTGGGGAGAGCCGGCCCACTGCGAGTGCCTGCTGTGTGCAGGAGCGGAGGCTCAGAGAAGCCAGAGACCTGGGCTTCTATGAGATCATCCTCAATTTTTAAATGAATGCAACCGTTTCGAAATCTTTTTAAACCTTTGCAGGCTAAACAGTCTGTTCTCCGGCCAGATGCAGTCCCCAGGCTCAGCCTCGGAGCTCAGCAGACACGTGAGCCTGTGTGATTGGTGACTCTGGGATGTAAAAAGATGGAGCATTTTAGAATAACTCACGTATGGCTGTCCTCCCAAATCCTATTCTCGCAAAGGCAGACGGCCACTGGAACTAGCTGTTCGAGTTTTAGAGCCTCTCTTGCTGCTATAAAATGGTCTTTTTTTTTCTTTTTTCAGGTCCAAGCTGAAGATGGAAGACATAAAAGAAGTGAACAAGGCACTGAAGGTACTGGAGGGTGGTCACGAGCGTTAAGAATTGCTCTCATCACCGTCAGCTTGTGCCGACACCTTGCGTGCCCTTAATTCTCGCCCAGCAGCCGGGTGGGAGTGGGTGGTGGACAGTGTGGTGACGGCACGTTTACAGACAAGCAAAATGCTGGTCAGAAACATGTCCCTGGGCTGGGATGGCAATGCTGACACGAGGCAGGGCTGGAGCTGGAAACTGCATCTTCCGCTTGCAGTTCCTCTGCCATCGGCTGTGGTGTGAACATGGGCCCAGGTGACAGGCAGCCTGAAGGAAGAAGCAGAGGTGGCAGAGAGAGATCCAGGGATCTTTTTAAAACAGTGAAAGTCAGACCCTCCCATCCAAGTGAAGGGCCAGAGGTCGGCCAGCCCCACTCTAGTGTCCTGTGCCATTTGTGGCACAGCCAAACCCTGTCCTGGACCATTCAGGGGAGGGCACAATGATGCATTCCACTCCAAGAGGAAGAGCATTCGGGTGGCCGGTGGGCTGGCCTGCGGAGGCAGGGAGGGTGGGCCAGGAGGTGGATGGTTAGGGCCACTGCCCCCGGGGCTGTCTGCTGGCAGGAGCTTCCCCATGCTGGCGCCGCGGTGCCGTGGCGGCAGCACGAGAGCAGCCATGCGCACAGCACCTCTGTGCGCTCCAGAGCAGACGCCCAGCATCTCTGGGTGTCTTCCACAATGCACAGTGGGTAGAGGCAGCAAATTTGTCACAGCAACTGACAACAGCCTGGACTTGTAGGCAACATCGACTTAATCCTCCCTCGTAGACCGAAAGCTCCTTGGATGTAACTGCTGTGAGCTGCCCATCACATGTCCCTGGCACTGCATGGAAGTGTTTGCGTGGAATCATAGCACACAGCACCAGAGGGAGGACAGGAATCATAAAACAGGACTTTGGAGCCCCGGGAGCTCTTCGAAGCGTGGATGAACACCCTGGGCATGTGCCAGTATCCCAAGCTGCCACTGTAGCTCAGTTGTGAGGGTCTGTGTCATCAAGAGAATCATGTCCAGCACGTGCTAAGGAGCCAGACAAGTACATCATGCCTCTGACCTCTCTGGACACCTCAGTCCCTAAGGCTGAATCAATCCCATGTCTTAGTTTTCTCTGAGACCTCCCAAAAGTCACCTTTCAAAGCCTGGGTTGCCTCTTCCATGAATGCAGGTCATCTGCCTCCCAGGGCTGTGTGAGGCTCAGGCTTTGGACCACGTGAAGGGCTTCCTCGGGCCCTGAAAGAGTAGGTGTGAGTCTTAGGCTAACAGAATGCCGGAGAACCTGCCTCGGCCCAGTGGGTACGTGCGAGGCCAGGAAGTCAAGAGGGGGGAGCTAGAACACATGGATTCCAGCTCTGGTCAAACCAGGAGGAAGGGCCCCTTCATTACTGTCCCTCAAGGCCACAGCTAGTGAGAAGGAAGTCAGAGGGAAACCAGGGGCCATGGGGACAATGGCTGCAGCCAGAACACCTGCTAATTTCTCATCAGGGCCTGAGAAATAAAATGGATTTCTAGAGTGTTCTTTCCTTTTCAGGGCCATACTTGGCTGAAAGATGACGAAGCAACACACTGCAAGCAGTGTGAAAAGGAGTTCTCCATTTCCCGGAGGAAGGTACGTAGGCCGGCCCTCCCCCACCTGCCCAGTGCCTGGAGCTGCGCTGCGGGCTCCCCTCTGGCTGTAGAGCCCTGGCCAGGCCGGGCGCTGCGCGGTGCTCTCTGGCTCTCTGGCGTGCAGGCTGGCAGCCCCCCGCCGGCCCCTTTCAGGACTGCTCTAGGTGAGTGTATCACTGGAAGTCCTCTGTACACAATGGGACCAAAAACTGGCCAACTGAGGCAAAAAGAGAATTTGTGGGGAACCTATATAAGACAGCAGGTCACAATAAACTCCCTGGTGATGGGGCGGGGCGCTTGCCCCTGGGGAACCTGCCTCTGTCTATGTGGCCTGCCTTTCAGGTCCTGTGCCCACCCTTGGATCTCACCAAGACAGCCAGCTGGGCCAGGGAGGAGTTGGGTGTAGCTCACAAGCAAAACCAGGAGCTAAAGGAACTACTGAAGGGAAGGGGGATGCTTGTCACACTGCCAGTGCCACCCCACCTGCTACCCTGTGACCCGTGGTCTCATCTGCTCCCAGGAGCAGCCTCTCTGTGGGAAAGAGGAAGCCAAAATTGTAGTCAGTGAGTGCCTTGCAATAAATAGGTTCAGAGCTAGGAAAAAACCCTCCTTAGGCTGCCTCTGCGAGCACACCTGTCTCCAAGGCTTGGCTGGACCCACACACCAACAGCCCGTGGCCTAGCCCGAGGGCGGGCCAGCCGGCTGCAGGCTGCAGGGCCAGGAGCAGAGGCTGTGCCTGTGCTCATCTTTGGTGTCTGGTCAGGTGCCCAGGAACCCAGTGCACAAGGCCCAAGGCAGCCCTGTTTATAAATTATAAAGTGAAAGAGTTGTCATCGTCATCGTCATTGTCCCCATCCCCGCCCCCCGCATGAACCAGGCTCTTTATGTAATTCAAATTACCCACTCATTGAGTTAAGAAATACAATAAAACATTTGTTGCCAGCTCACACCTGTAATCCCAGCACTTTGGGAGGCCAAGGTGGGAGGATCACTTGAGCCAGGAGTTTGGAGTTTGAGACCAGACTGGGCAACACAGTGAGACCTGGGCTCTAAAAGAATGTAAAAATTAGGCCAGGCGCGGTGGCTCACGCCTATAATCTTAGCACTCTGGGAGGCCGAGGCGGGAGGATCGCTTGAGGTCAGGAGTTCAAGCCCAGCCTGAGCAAGAGCGAGACCCCGTCTCTAATAAAAAAATAGAAAGAAATTATCTGGACAACTAAAAATATATAGAAAAAATTAGCCGGGCACGGTGGCGCATGCCTGTAGTCCCAGCTACTCGGGAGGCTGAGGCAGAAGGATCGCTTAAGCCCAGGAGTGTGAGGTTGCTGTGAGCTAGGCTGACGCCACGGCACTCATTCTAGCCCAGGCAACAAAGCGAGACTCTGTCTCAGAAAAAAAGAAAAGAAAAAAAAAAAGAATGTAAAAATTAAAGGGGCATGTTGGCACATGCCTGCTGTCCTAGCTACTTGGGGAGGCTGAGGCAGGAGGGTCACTTGAGCCCAAGACTTTGAGGTTGCTGTGAGCAACCACTGCACTCTAGCTAGGGCGGACAGAGCCAGACTATCTCAAAAAAAAAAAAAAAAAAAAAACCCGCTTCAGGTAAACGGTGTGCTGTGTTTTAGGGGAGGGTTGTTAAAGCATTTACTGAGCCCGTAAGTGTCAGGGGAACAGGGAGGCTGTGCAGATCCCTCTTCCTGGGGTCCTGTGACTGCTGCTTTCTTTCTGTCCTCTAGCACCACTGCCGCAACTGTGGTCACATCTTCTGCAACACCTGCTCCAGCAATGAGCTGGCCCTGCCCTCCTACCCCAAGCCAGTGCGTGTGTGCGACAGCTGCCACACTCTGCTCCTGCAACGCTGCTCCTCCATGGCCTCCTAAGCCCAGAGGCTGCCTGCAGGGGCGTCAGCCTGTTGACCTCTGTCCTTGGGGCAGCAGGCAGCCTTGGGAATGGTGCCCAACTCTTTGGGTCTCCAGGGACCACCAGGAGCTTGGGAAGTTTGATTCCCAAGAGAATCAAAAAAAAGGAATGTAATCCTCGCCAGAGCTGCTGGCCCTGGAAGACAAGCATTCAGGAACTGGAAGCTGAACGCCTTTCCATTCCTTGTGTGGGATTAACTCCTGGATTGAAACTCTTCCACGTCACTGGCTTTGGTTCAGATGCAACTTCATGATTTTGCTACTGATCTTTTCCTTTTCAAAGAATTAACCTATTTTACAGCAATGCTACTTGTTGGTGATGTTTCTCACTCCCACCCCCCCACTAACAACAACTTTGATCTGTGCACAGTGCTCCGTACCATGCAGGATCTGCCAGTGCCTTCTCTGCTTCGGTCCAGAGATTTGCCATTTCATGCCCTTGTGAATACCTATTGTTGGCCCTGCAATAAAAATCACTTATTTTTTACTCTGCATGCAGAAAATGAGCTTTTGTCAACTTCCCAGGAACCTGCCAGGCTCTCACCCCCAGCCTGCTCTTACGGGCCTCAGAGCACCCCTCACGGAGTCCCAAGACTGAAGGCCCACAGGGAAGGTTTGGTGTGAAGCTGTTGGCACTGCTGGACTGTACCCCACCCACGTGCACCAAGGGTCAGCCTACTATTAGTGGACACAGAGGAAGTAACCTCAAGCCTGTCACCAAAGCTTGAAAGTTCACTTGTGTATGTTGGGAGTTTAGTAGATTAGAGATGGAAACACCTGTGGAGAAGCACTTGCCAGGCAGCCATTTCTAATTTCAAAAGCAGTGCTGAGACTGGCTCCAAGTCTTCCTCCTTTGCGGCCCCGCCGCCCATAGGAGTCAGTGGCCTGAGAAGCAAGCAGCATTATATCAATATCCCCACGGGAGTCTCCGGGCCTCATCCTTCCTCGCCCCCGGCCCCTCCAGATTGACACCCTGCTCAGAGCCCCTGCCTGAGTGAATCCTGGCTCTCCTGCCTTCCTGGGCTCTCTCCTGCAGGGGACCCACCCACGGCCGAGTCAGCACTGCTGCTTCGTGCTGCTGTTGTGCCCACTGCTTAAACCACGGGTTCCACGCCTGTTTCTCCCCCAAGCATGTCTTATGGAGGGGAAGTATGGAAAGCTCAGCAAAGCTAGGTCCCAGAATTTACCCAGTCCTACAGCTTAAAAACTGCAGCCAGACTTCAAAACTATGTCTGCTCGGCCCCAGAGCCATGTTCTAGCAAGTTTTCAAAGCCTGTTAGGGAAGCACATGGCAGCAAAAGAGGTTCACTTAACCTCAGTTAATCTCAAGCAGGGTCTGCACTCAAATGTTTATAGCAGCACAATTTGCAATTGTAAAGATGTGGAAACAACCCAAGTGCCCATCAATACATGCATGGATTAATAAAATGGGGTGTATGTATACGAAGGAGTTCTACTCAGCCACAAAAAACAATGGCGATCTAACACCTCTTTTATTATCCTGGATGGAGCTGGAGCCCATTCTAAATGAAGTATCAAAAGAATGGAAAAATATGCACCACATGTACTCACCATCAAATTGGAATTAATTGATCAACACTTCTGTGCACATATGGTAGTAACATTCATTGAGTGTCAGGGAAGGGGGAGGAGGGGAGAGGTATATTCACACCTAATGGGTGCGAGGCACACTGTCTGGGGGGGTGGACATGCTTGTAAGCTCAGACTGGGGGACGGGAGGGGGGCAAAGGCAATATACATAACCTAAACATTTGTACCTGGTAATACTCTGAAATAAAAAACAAACAGAGGCCGGGCGCGGTGGCTCGCACCTGTAATCCTAGCACTCTGGGAGGCCGAGGTGGGAGGATTGCTCGAGCTCAGGAGTTTGAGGCCAGCCTGAGCAAAAGCAAGACCCTGTCTCTACTAAAAATAGAAATTATATGGACAACTAAAAAATATATACAGAAAAAATTAGCCGGGCATGGTGGCACATGCCTGTAGTCCTAGCTACTCGGGAGGCTGAGGCAGGAGGATCACTTGAGCCCAGGAGTTTGAAGTTGCTGTGAGCTAGGCTGACACCACGGCACTATAGCCTGGCAACAGAGTGAGACTCTGTCTCAAAAATAAAATAAACAGCCAAATTTTTTCAGAAAGATGTCTCTACATGCCACTCACTACCCCCAAACTCTTCTAGTGTTAGTTATCTGTACCTTGTTTCCAATTTGGACTAGCTCACTTCACTTCTGAGCCTTAGCTGTCATCTGCACACACAATAAAGTAGAATACTACCTCCCTACTTCAAGACTGCTTTCCAATAGTTAATAAAAACAAATATTATGTTCCTGCCACTGTGCCTGACATTTTTATCTGTTCAGATAAAAGTTTCACACCCATTTTCTTCTCCCAGTCTCACACCTTCATGGCCAAGGAACAAATGTTCAAGCAAGCATTATTCACAGCAGATGCCTGTACCAAAGCTACCAAAAGCTGCCTTAGTGGTCACTAACTTCTAGAGAATCCAAACATAAACCTAAGCTTTTTTTTTGCCCGGGCTAGAGTGCCGTGGCGTCAGCCTAGCTCACAGCAACCTCAAACTCCTGGCTGGGCTCAAAGTGATCCTTCTGCCTCAGTCTCCAGAGTTGCTGGGACTTACAACCATGCACCACCATGTCTGGCTAATTTTTTCTATATATTTTTAGTTGTCCAGCTAATTTCTATTTTTTTTAGTAAAGACGGGGTCTCGCTCTTGTTCAGGCTGGTCTCGAACTCCTGAGCTCAAACCATCCGCCCCGCCTTGGCCTCCCAGAGTGTTAGGATTACAGGCGTGAGCCAGCGCACCCAGCCACACCTAAACTTTTTGAACCCTCAGGTCTGGTACCACACCACCTTTCCCCAGCCTGACAAATAAAGGGTAGAAGGTCTAAGGACATGCTTCTCAATGTGCAGGCCAACAGGGCCGGGAGCGAGGGGTCAGGGTCTCGGTTAAACTGCAGATTCTGATTTAATAGGGTCTGGAGGTTGACTCATTACTCCCAGGTGATGTTGGTCCACAGAGCACAAGGTTCCAAAGAACCATAATGGTTTTAGACTCCATTTTTAAAAAGCCAAGTAGTTCTGGGTTAGTTTAACCTTTCTCCAGGATGCTAGTTCTAATCCTTTCTCTTCCTCTAATAGGCCAAGTTTTTCAAAAAAGATGTTCCTTATATCTCAATTTAAAAGTTAACTAAAAGCCCCAGAGGTTATCCCTAGACCTGGTGTGGACTGCACCCAGTCCCCTGGGGAGGGCACATGGTCTGCAGAGCCCTCCATGCACGGCCACTATGGGCAGTTAGAAATGGCCAGTTCCAAGCAATGTTCGGTCTGTCCGCAATACTCTTAGCCAAGAACAAACCTGGGAAAACCTTCAGCACATCACAGGCAGTTAAGAACTTACACACACTTGGCTTTAAAGGACACAAACCTGTTACGTCCCAGCTCAAATTCTATGTTCTTTCAATACCACTGAGACTAAAAGGGTTAATGAGCACTGGCAGTTTGCAAACTGCAGTGCCCATAAGCATCTACCAGAAGGCATTCTGGGACTACACCTTTAAGGACAGCTTTAAAGCAGTTTGGGTACAGAGACTATTTCTTAGCATGTCACTGGAGTTCCAACCTACCAGAACAGGAATACACATTTCAAGAATTGATTTAAACTAATCATGTCTGCTCCCAACTATTAACTTGGTATTCTGCCTCAGGTGGTTTACATGGAATGGAATTTTGATCTCAAGTGGGATTTTTAAGAATGAGGCAAAAACATAAAGCCTGAAAACCATCTATGAGCAAGCTCCTTCTAGAACACGCCCTAGATATACAAAATTCAAAAAGCTTCCAGTCACCCCTTGCCTCTGGCACTTCACAGCCATGCCTGAAGGCCTCGTGGACATGCAGCACATGCACTGGCACGCCTCTCCCAGTGCTTTGTGCAGTGCTTCGCAAGTTACAAGCAGTTCAGATGAGGTTCCGTGCAGCCAAATGACACACAGCCCTTCCATGAGGGCCTCAAAGCCAAGTTTACCTTAAGTTGCACTGGATGGAAGAGAAGTCTGAAGACATCTACACAACAGCCTCAACTGCAGAGCCTTTCTGCCACAGCCAGAGATGTGGACCTATGCCTCAGGCAGGAATAGAGCACCAAGAAACAGTCCACATGACACTGAAGCACAGACAAGACAAAGTGCAGTTTTTAAAAGGAAGATTTATTTGACAAGTTTCACTTAGCGCAATATACCTAAAAGGAAATCACAATACAATGAAAGATTTAAATCAAGGCCTCAGAATTTCGTACAAACACCAAGACCAAAATCCTAAAGTATTGGTATTGCGTCTCAAATTTCCCCATTAACTTAAAAAAAAAGCTTAAACTTACGTGCCTTA
>CM052443.1:49930621-49950290 GCA_028533085.1 Varecia variegata
CCAAGAGTCAGTGATCAGGATCAATTACATTCCCCATCCACCACTCATACTGGACATGCTAGACATCCCTCCCATTCCGTTCACGCCCATAGATGCACGGCTTCCACTACTGTAGTAGCTGCTGTTCACTGCTCCTTGGCTACCTGCAAAGAGATCAATTTGACAAGTTAGGAGTACGTAGCATCAGATTATCAGTCAAATAAAATACAGCATTCCAAGAAAAAGTTTAAAAAATATACGAGTACAAATGGCTGCTGTCCAAGTGGCGAGAAGCATGTTTGGGAAAAGGGGAATCCCGACTCCAAACAAATCTCAATTAACCCCTTTTCTCTGCAGTACCAACTTGCCAGATTCTTGTGCTACCATTTAAATGGATTCTTCAGGATCAACATGAAAAATTAAGTTTAAAGGAAAACTAGTGTTTTTCAAAAATTGCAAAATTACTTCATGTGTTTTAAGCTAAACAAGGCATTTTTAAAAATGTAATATAAACATTCACAATGTGTCCCTCAAATGGCATAGAGGAATAGGGAGCACAGGGAAGTCTTGCTTTTCCTATGCATGGTGGGCAGGAAGTGAGACAAAGTTGGACTAAAGGCAACTCACTGTGCCCAAAATGGCAGCCTCCATGGAGTTAAGTCAGAGCCATTGACTGCTATAGAAAGTGTTATTACAACATTATCAGTATTTGCTATTGGGAATTTAAATTATATTTTTTGAGAAAATATTTACCTATGCAATGTTTGATTGAAAATCACTGGAGTTTTCCTGTAAAACTTGGTCTGCAAAAGGATTTTGTAGGGTAAGACTATAATACCAAAATCACCATTCTTTAGACCAACTGAAAGTTAATAAATAAAACCAATCCTAGGTTAACTGACTAGTAAATACGGTCCTGAACCCAACCACCATTCCACTATTTAAAATTCTCCCTCCATCTAAAATTGATTTAATACTAACCAAAAGACAAAAAAGTGAACTGCTTTATTTAACGTTTTAATAAACGGAGGCAGATGTTTTCTGGCTCGACAGTATTCCAAAGCTGCAATGACTGGTTTTTAATTCATAGAACACTTCCCCCTCCCAATGATTGTTTCTGAAAATTAAGCTATTAAGAACAGCTATATTTGGATTGAAAGCATATATTTAATAACCCAATTTCACCAAAAGAGCCTGCATATTCCCAACTAAAGAAACCTGCCTAAAACTTATTTTAAGTATATAAAAAGAAATACTTACCATATCCACTCATGCTGCTCTGGCCACCATAGCCGCCTCCATAACCACCACTCAGCTGCTGGCTGGCTGGGCCACCATAACTGGACTGGTTTGCTGTTAAGTTAAGAGAACATTAGAACCTCGCCCCACATGTAATGTGGTACCTGGTGGTACCGGGCTTGTAATTCTATATCTATGATTTTCCAGACTTGATCTTGTATTACTATAACCCTCTGTCTCCTTCTGCCTGTTATCTAGAAACAGACTCCCCTTCTACCCATCATTTGAGCTAGTAAATATGTATAAACCAAATGGCTAACAGTATATACTTCAGGACTAAATCCACGACTTCGTAAGTAGAGGCATTTTGAAGATCTTATAAAACTGCTTGGACTGGATTTAATGGGGTTTTCCCCTTAAATATATCAATGTATGTCAATACACAGGCATCACTGAACACATAATTATGCCAAACTATGCCCAAATTTAAATTTTAATCCTATGTTTTTGCTAAGTCATTTTAAGCTTATATTCAGAAAATTTAACTAGTTTCATTCTGTAGTCCCCTCCCCCCCAAAAGCACTTAAATATAACAAATTATCTTAACTTGTATATAACTCACACAATGGTTTAAATAGAAAGCCAGACACAAAATTCATTCAAATCAAGAAACTGCTTTCTTTGCCTAACTTAAATTATCATATCCTAAACTCACTAAATAGATTAACTTAACTTACAATTGACTTATACAGATATAAAATGTTTTGGTTTTTAAAAAAACTAACGATATTTACACAAGCCCATGCCTCCCATCATTTGGCTACCATAAGCACCACCGCTTGCTCCTGCTGTAGAATTCAAGAAGAGTTCTACATATCTGTGTTCTGAAATGAGAGAAAAGGCATACAAGGTTAGCTTAAAAAAAGACACTAAAGTGATATTTACACAAACCCATGCCTCCTAGCATTTGGCTACCGTAAGCACCACCGCTTGCTCCTGCTGTAGAATTCAAGAAGAGTTCTACATATCTGTGTTCTGAAATGAGAAAAAAAAAGTTTGAAAATGTTGGTGAAAGAAAAGGTAATAAGCATTTACTTAAACAAGTAGATTTGTGAACTTCAAATACTTAGGCAAAAAAATTCTAGCACCTTCTCTAAGGTGATTTACTTGAACTAATTTTAGACTAGGCTTTAAACATTCATCTCAACTGTCAATTAAGAATATGCTTCCCAAGTTATGTATATATCACAAATCCCTTTCAGGCATACTAATTTAAAAAACCCAAACTTTTTAACACATCTAACAATCTATTTAGAGGTGAAATTTCTCATAACATCCTTTAATACTCTACTCAATCATAAATGTCATACAAATACCCGTTAAAAGCCCTCAAATGCTTAAATCACACTTACGCATATTTGCTTTGTCTTTTGACATAGCTGCCACGGCATCTTCATGAGTTGCAAACTCAACATCTGCTTCACCAGTTACTCTGCCATCAGGACCAATTTCAATGTGTACTCGCACAGGGTTGAGTGGTGAAAAGAACTAAAACAAGGCATTTTAAAGAATCAAGTCAACTTTCTACCATTAGGAAAAATGGAAATTTGTAAATGGTGTCCATGTTAAACACAAAACAAGGCTCAAGTTTTTACAGTCACACTGAAATGATTTATGAAGGCACCTTACACTTACATTATAAATGTCATTCTCAGTAGCTCTGTAAGGTAATCCACGCATGTGTACACAGTGCCCCGTTGTACTCTGGAAAGTAGAGCCACCATCCCCATATCTGTGATCAGACATTCCTGAAAAACAATAATTGAGGTCTAGATGGACAAGAGTGTTAAGTATCCTGCAGCTGAGAAATTCAATTCTTACCTTACCTCTTCCAAATCTATCTGACCCAAATCCATAGCCATCATTATAGCCATTATAATCATCGTAGCCTCCATAGCCTAGAAGATAAAAAAGTACAGCCAATCAAATGCAAGTATCCAGACAATGAAGGAACAGACTTGCCAACCCTTCTGAACCCTCAACATACCTCCACCATAAGCACCACGCCTCATCCTCTCAAAGCCAGCTCCTCTGCCAATGCTGTTATACCCTCTGCCAGCCCCAGGTCTGTCATAGGGACCTGGCCGCTGCATGGCCATAAGCTTTCGTGGTGGATCATAGTGAGTTCTAACTTCAGCCCGACTGCTCTTAAAGATTTCGATATACCTAAAGCATTGTTCACAAGGGAGGGGATGGGGAAGGGAGAGAAAACATTAGTTCATTTTATACAGGTATTTAGTTATACAAGAAAACAATCTAGTCATAGCCATGAAACTGACTAATATTTAAAAGCCAGATTTCTTATATTTGCATAGGCAATGACCAGAAATTCACTCAATAGTAAGATTTAATGTAAACTTTTACAGAAAAAAACTTACTCCTCTGGGGCAGAGCCCAACCTTAGGGGTAGAGAGGAGTACTATGAATGTTTTAGGAGGGAAAGAATTCCACTCAACTTTCAACGTTTCAAGTTTTAAATCCATTGGCAGCATGTATAGCAAGTGGGCTAAAAAGCCAGCCTCCACCAACAGTCTAGCCCACACTACACATTTCCTTTCGCCAATAAATACCCCAGCCTATGCTTTTAGTAGGAATCAGCATAGGTAAGCGCATGCTTCAATGAAAAATAGTCACAAGCAAAGAGAATAAAACCTTTTGTGACAATTTCTTGAAAGCTATGCTTATTAATACATATGCAGAATATTTATACAGCAAGAAAAAGTTTGTTGCATTTCAACTTTAAAAACAAGATCAGAAAGTATCACATTTTCTTATGGTAATATTAATTTACTAGGTGGGTGTTATTACAGTTAAAGCCAGGTTTGCATTAATTTTTTAAAGCCATAGTCTCTCAACTCCATTGATTGGGGTTATTAAGAATCTTACAAAATTGTAAAGGAGACCAAATTAACTGGGGACAATTTTAACACCTAAAATTTAGTTTGATTGCAACATGGGACTCTGACGTAGGAAAATTCTGAAAATTGTGCCAAAACATCAATTAACTAGGACTAGGAAATAGATTAGTTTCATCCTTTTAAGCAGAGAGAATATGGATTTAATTATTTACCATAAGAAAAGTGACATATCCAACCAACCATCCATCCCCACCTGTGCCCTATTCTTTCCTTGTGTTTCTTTAGAGCCTTTTCAGCTATTTCCTGTGAAGCAAACTGCACGAAGGCCTCCCCCGTACTCCTCCCCTGGAAGTCCACCGGCAATGTTATCCCATTTGGCACGATTTCCAACCCTTCAACCCAAGGACAAATAACCCCAGTAGGGGGGCAATATTAACATCACAAGCCCAGAAATGATTCTTCTTATAGCTTTAAATAAACCAGAATTTTAACTTTAGGTGAATGGTATGCTTTCAACAAGTACTCTTTAAATATGCATTGCAATAATATGAAGTTCCATTATTACAAATTATAACAATTCTTAACACACCCCATGGTACAGTGTATTTTAAAAAACTTGCTGAACACAGGAGGCATTAAGAATTCAACAGTTTAAGAACATTCTTATCTATTCAACTTAATTATGTTGAGAATTATACAGTAAGTTTTAAGCATTAAACAGCAACAATTTTACTAAATTCAAGACACACCTTTTACCTCATTTTCTATTTCAATGCTTTAAGGTATTGGAACTTCAAGTTTTAAAATGTACACATTTAAACATTTAAATAAAATTCAAACATTACTTAAATCATATAATTGACAAACATACAATCTAAACTTTCAACAAAACTGATCTACACAGCACAAATCATGCACTCTTATGCTCTAACAGTAGTATGAGTCACTTCTGGAAATTCCGTCTATGAAAAATCCTTTCCGTGGACACATTCCCAAGCTTACAAAAAGGACTTAAAGCACTTTCCTAGAAGATATGAAATTATGTTCATATTTAACGTTGACAGACAGCATTCAATTCTCACCAATTTAGATTAAAAACAAAACAGACTTGATTTCTAAATTTCTGACAAAATATTAGGACTTGATACATATCTAATAGTCAAAAATCTTAAATACACACACTAAACCATGAAAGGATTTCTTGCTCTTAATTCCAGTTTATCACAACTATTAATAGCATTTAAAATATACGATCTAACATTCTGCTAAACATGCAATCTTATCAGCTCTTCAGCATAAAAACATTCAAATACTTTAGGCCCAGAACAATTTCAAAATGCTTTTTCTACTTCAGATACTAAGACTATAAGCAAAAAAAAACTACCTTTGACTTTCACTAACAGTTTTTATAATAGGGCTGGCTAAGCCAAGTTGATTCTATAGTTTTTTGCATAAAGAGTTAGACCATTAGAGATGTTTCTGGTTCCATTACCCAAATAGGACGTGTCTCCTAAAACAGACACTTGCCAAAAATTACAACAACCTGACTCACACTAATCTAATGTTAAGGGATCCTTACCTTTAAGTTCAAGTACTTTGCTGAACAACAATGTTGTTGGAAACAATCCTCAAAGATCTACTCTGAACTATCATACTAAATATAGGCAAAGTTAACATTTTGCAAGTATTTAATTTCCACCTTTAAGATGGGCTTAAATTATTTGAAAGTCTCTTGGAAGAAAACATTAACTCATTGGCATATACTTACAACCTATTTAAATACCTAAGCTATTCAATTGTTAAGGTCTATTAAATCACCTTGCAGAAGCTAGCCAAAACTCACTGCTCAGCAACAAAGAGGACTACATACCTGAGAAGAACTGAACAATTTCTTCCTTGCTACATCCAAAGGGGAGTCCTCTAAGTCGTACAAAGCCATCATTGGCCGTGTCAGGACTATTTGGACCAGTATGCTTCAACACCCAATCCATTTCAACGTTGTTTGACTTGAATACTGAAAGAGGTGCTTAGAATTAGTCAATTTTGGAAAGTTAGAGAACAAAGTTCAGACTTCCTGAGTCTTTAGATAAGCTAGGAAGAGCTGCCACAAACTCCCTTAGATGACCATTTCCATGCGGTCAAATACCTAAAATTCAGAAGGGGTAAGACCTCTATGTGTTTAATGTTTTATTTACTGTTACTAGGGCAATGTATATCAAACCTTCAACATATCTGTGTCCCATAGTTTCTCTGTCTTTTTTCAGGGCCAATTTGACTTCATCTTCTGATTCGAGTTCAACAAAAGCCTCGCCACTCGGTCTGCCTTCTCTCGTGTAGATGAAACGAATACCTTGAGCCCCATTTTGAATTTTGCAGTCTGGAAAGAAAATAACCGTTAATATAGAATTTAAAACGTACAACCACCTCTGGGTGATAGAGGAATGTCTATTCATGTCCCCACAGCAAAGTACATCACTTCTGAAGCCTAAAATGATCACACTATTGCCAACTCCTAGAGTATCTCCGATATTTAAGCAGTCATCCTCTCACAAACTATCTCAGTCCCAAAGTGATAATATTCCCAATCCATCAAGAAAAATCCAATTACTCAAAGCAGTTTCTTATTGAAGTTACTTCTAAGTCCTTGCTAACCGTGCCTCCATTAGACATCCTTTATAGGGTCTCAAAGAGTTACCAAGTCTGGACCTTGTGATTTTATGGCATTTTCTGAACAATCGTAGAGTTTTGGTCTGGGGCATTTGTTGGTTTTACATTACCAGTAGCCACATTAAGATTTCTTACTCAATTCCAAACTGCAGGCCCAATACTCACCTGTGAAAGGGGTCAGTGTTACCAAGCTAAAATGCTCCAAGTTGCACAGCTGAAGCCAAACCCAGTGTTGCCCCCTGCAAGGTGGCTTCCAGTGTACTTGGTTCTTGTTTTACAGGTCGTTTTCCGTTACCAACGCTAAATTCAGATAGTAAGTCAATACTACAAATGTCTTTACAAAACCTCTCAATTTCTTAATATAGTTTTATCAGTCTAATCTTAAGCCAATAATGTGAACAAGAACATTCTGATAACATTATTTAGGAAACCTACATGGGAGGGGCGCGGGCTACATAGGCAAGAAAACTTCCCTGGGCTTCCGTGTCCTCAATTGTAAAGTCAGCCAGGTCAAGAACTAGATAAGCAAGAACTCTTCAATTATCAAACCTTGATTAAATTGTCTGAAACTAAGAAGTGACATTTTACCTTCCGAAGCAGATGCCCCTTTTCAAGGAAATAACCAAAATTGGAAATACTAGCTACACCTTGAAATACTGCAAAATATTACTATTATTTGCCCAACTACTCGGCAATTTGCCCAAAATTAAGAGAGCAATCTCGTCTTTCCCAATTTATCCTTTGGAAAAAAGACATCCGTGAAAGGGCTGGTGTTTAAACGTGGGTAAAGAGGGGAAAAAAAAAAAGTCCTCCAAATCAGCCGCACTCTCCCAAGGGGGCAAGCGAGGCTTTCGCAATTTCCATTGCGTAACAGCGTCCGACCGGGCGCGAGCAACACAGCGGGAACGGCGGCCGCCCGTGCCCCGCCAGAGGGCGCCCGGGACCCGGCCAGCCCCGCCCAGCGGCCCGGGTCTCGAACTCCCGCCTCCTCTTTGTAACTCACCAGAAAAAAAACGCTGCACTTCATCCGCCGAGCAAGACCAGGGCAAGCCCCGGACCTTCACCACGAATCCCTCTCCGCCTTCGGTGCCCAACATCATCGTCTCTCAAAGGGTCCTGTCGTCGAAACGGACTGCAAGGTGGGGACGAGTATCAGACCCGAGAAATGCTAATTGAACTGCCCTCCGCCCTGGGGCGCTCCTCGGCCCACGGCGCATCGACAGAAGCAGAACCCATGCGGACGCCTTAATTCCGGGGAGGCCAACAGCCAGCGCCGGCTTGGCCAGCGACCGCACGCGAAGCCGCGCTGGGCACCCGAGGTGTCGGTGCCCGCACCGAGGAGCCCGGCCCGGAGCCAGCGTGGAGGCAAGGAAATGGCGGCGGCCGCTTCCGCTCCGCCTCCTCCCACATCTCACACAATAGAGTCGGTGCGGCCTGCAGGCCTCGGCGGCGCTGCGAGAATTCGGCGAACCATTCGAGGCTGTTAGTGGCAGCCCTCCGCTTGCCAAGGCCCCACAAGCTCTACGAGAGGTCGGGGGGCAGCAATCCTCGCAAAAACGGCATCTACGGGGGGTTCGGGGGGGGGGGTCTCCGGTTTGCAAACAAGAGCGGCCGACAACTCACCTAGACACAAGGCTCCGGCGCGACAAAGAAAAAATGGCCCGCTGGCGCCTGCGCAACCTAAATAAGGCCCTTTGAGCAAGCTCTGCGCACGCGCGGCCAGAGACCCGTACCGCCCCCTTGCGTCACAAATAGGCCGAGCGCATGCGTAATTTCACCAGCTGGCCGACCGCCCGCCATCTGATTATCATGCGCATGCGTCCTGGGCTCAATTCCCCACAGCTATAAACCCGCCTCACCTTTTTGCGCCTGCGTCTTCCCGCGAATAGTGAACTACGAGCCTCAGCGGTTTACAATTTAGTTTCATGCGCATGCGTCTTCCTTCAAACGGCTCTCTAGCCCTACCCGCCTGAGTGGGGGAGGGGAATGGCGGTAGTCTGCACCGTGTGGGGACCGTGTAGTAGTCCCGAGCTCTGGGTTGTGATGAGGTAGAGGTTTTCCTACCCCTATCCCCTAGTCTTTTCCCAGAGCTGTCCTGGCCGACCGGAAAGGACAGGCGAGGCCTTCAGGCGCTCCCTGTGCCTCACCGGCTGCCTCCTCTCTATCCCTAGAGCCTGCCGGAGCGGTCAGCCCCAGACCAGCGAGCCTCCCCTGGGTGCTGACCTCCGGTGCCTGAAACCACACCCCCACGGCGCCTGGGGCGGCCCAAAGCGGGTGTGCCTCCACTTCTCACCTGCCGCCGTAGAGCCTGGGGCCCCGGACCGCGCGGGGTTCCCGTGCCGGTGTTTCAGTCCCGTACCCCGCTTTTGCCTAACGAACTCGCACCCCGCCTCCGCGCTGCCCGCCCCAGGTGTGCCGGCCCTGAACGCCCTGGGGCTCTCGCGCCTCTCGTGAGCCTGGGATGAGCCGCTGGTGCGTGCCGGGCCACACTGCTCGGGAGTGGGTTCCCGCTTAATCCTCCGAAGGGTGAATAGGTACCAGTGCGTCCAGACGCAGTTCGAGGAGGCCCCAGCGTCATCCCGTGTGCACATGTGGCGTGAGATGAGTAATGTTCATGATTTCTAGCAACATGCCCGAAAAGTGGGACGATGCATGTGGCCTCCCAAGCCTCCCAACGTCTGATCTGGCTGTTCTCGCTCCCAAGCCTTGGTGCACACAGGCAATAAACAAAAAAAAGGCCGTGTTGGACAGTGCCACAGGGAAGTTCTCTCGGAGTGCCACCATGGGAGGATGCGGGCGAAGTACAATGGAGACTGAATCCAGTTTTAATAGGTTTGAGAACACTGGAGAGAAGCTCAAGAAAGACAGGAGCCCAGGAATAGGCACGGCAGGATTTGAAAGGCCATTTAGGCCTTGGCAAGGGTTTTAACTCCAGTAGAGAGGAAGAAATTATTAATAACAGCTCTTCAGCGGGGCAGCGATAGGGGCTGCAGTAAAGGAAAACTCTCCTGCTGCGTGTGAACAGGCAGAGTTAAGGATTATACATGCATTCAACTGCAAACAGAGCTAGAGGAAATGGAAGGCTCTTTGGCTGAGGTCGTCAAGAGATGGGACTCTCAGGTCTTCTAGCCAGCAGGTCTTTATCTGGGTAATTGAAAAGCAAGGGAACATTCTGTGCTTTTGAATGCTCTTTCCAGGACATCACACAGACACCTTCCTCCTCCCCTTCTTACTAAGTTACAGCATTTGAGAGCTCTGGTCTTATTAGATCACCTAAGAACACTGGGTGACAGTGAAAATTTTTCTCTTAAAAAAAATATACGCGTGTGTGTGTGTGTGTGTGTGTGTGTATTCTTTTACCTTTTTTTTTTTTTTTTTTGATACAGAGTCTCGCTCTGTTGCCCGGACTAGAGTGCCGTGGCGTCAGCCTAGCTCACAGCAACCTCAAACTCCTGGGCTCAAGCGATCTTCGCGCCTCAGCCTCCCAAGTAGCTGGGACTACAGGCTTGCCCCACCATGCCCAGCTAATTTTTTCTATATATTTTTAGCTGTCCAGCTAATTTCTATTTTTAGTAGAGATGAGGTCTCGCTCTTGCTCAGGCTGGTCTAGAACTCCTGAGCTCAAATGATCCTCCCACCTCGGCCTCCCAGAGTGCTAGGATTACAGGTGTGAGCCACCGTGCACGGCCTCCTTTTACCTTTTAACATGGCCACACACCTAAGATGTTTATTTTTCCTCATTCTTTTCTAAAGCTTTTTGGGATTTTCTTCCACAATAACAGTAAATGTACTATATAATCATCATAGAAAAATTAGATCATTTCCTCAGGATAGATTTCTAGAAGCAAAATTATTAAAGTATCTGAGTATTTTTAGGGCTACTAATGCAAAAAGGTTATAGCACTTGATAATCCTCTCCGTGGTGTGCAAGAGTTCCATAACCCCCATTTGCTGGCATTGAGAATCTCCTTTCCTTTAATCTTTGTTTACTACTGAGAAAAACTGTACTTCTCATTTGCATCTATTTAATTACTAGTGAAGTAGAACAAATTTTATACTTTTCTAGCCAATTCATTTGCATCTGTTTGATTACTAGTGAAGTAGGATAAATTGCATACCTTTATAGCCAATTCCCTCTTACATAAATTGTCCAACTTATATTTTTTAAAGTATCTTGTAGAAAAAGTTCAACTTCTTTCCTCAGTGTTCTTTCAGTTTTGGTGTACTTCTTAAACAGAACTCTTTATTAAGGTTATTGGCCCTTGGTATAGGTGCCCCAGACATTTTTCTCAGATTGCTTACCTTTTAATTGTTGCTATTCTTTTTTTATTGCTTTTCAAGGTTCAAACACAGGAGTTCTTTAATTTTGCTCATGTCAAAGCCAACGATATATTTCTTTGAGATATATCTGCATTCATGTGAGGAGAACACAGAGGGAACAGGCAGGGTTAAGCATTATGCTTAAAGACAAATGTAATGGTGTGTGGGGGAAAAGCAGAATACAATATTAACAAGTGGCATTATCAACAATAGCACAGAAAGAGACTGCTCAGTGGAACAAAACCTAGAAACAAGTGTATTTGAGAATTCAGCATTCATTAAGGTGACATTTCATATCAAAATGGAAAGGATTTTCAATAAAAGGTATTAAAACTAATGACTAGCAATTTGGAAAAAAAATGGGATTAGGGCTCTATCTCACAGCACATATCAAAGTAAACTACAAGTAGATTAGAAAGTTTTAGGCCGGGCGCCGTGGCTCACGCCTGTAATCCTAGCACTCTGGGAGGCCGAGGCGGGTGGATCGCTCGAGGTCAGGAGTTCTAGACCAGCCTGAGCAAGAGTGAGACCCCATCTCTACTAAAAATAGAAAGAAATTATCTGACCAACTAAAAATATATATAGAAAAAATTAGCCGGGCATGGTGGCACATGCCTGTAGTCCCAGCTACTCGGGAGGCTGAGGCAGTAGGATCGTTTAAGCCCAGGAGTTTGAGGTTGCAGTGAGCTAGGCTGACGCCATGGCACTCACTCTAGCCCGGGCAACAGAGCGAGACTCTGTCTCAAAAAAAAAAAAGAAAAGAAAATTTTAAATTTAAAAGTATCAAAAGCTAAAGGTGCTCAAAACATGTATTTATAAAGTTTTGAGGTAAGGAAGGCAATTCTTTTTATATAAATTTAATATTCTTTTTTCTTAAGTTGGACAACATTAATTGGAAGAAGGCAATTCTAGCATGAAATTAAAGACATGACCTCGAAGGAAAAGATTGATAAATTTGAATTACATAAAAATAATTTTTAAAATTCTGCATGGAATAAAGTGAGAGAATTGAAAGGCAAACAATAAATTGAGGGGGAAAAAACTTTGCAACGTATGTGAAACACACGGGTTGTGTGTGTGTGTTCAAGTACGGTGTGTGAAATATATACCAACAATATCTCAGCTAATTCCCAAAACAACCCAATGGGAGATATGTACTATTGCTGCCCCCATTTACAAATGGCAAACTGTAGCTTAAAGAGAGAATAGGGTAGTTAATTTGCTCCAGGCACACAGCTGGTAAACAGGGCATGGAGATTGCCCTCCCAGTCTGCTTGCATCCCTAGATCGCCCCTCACTGTACAAACTGCAAGGAACAGAAAGCTGCCATTTGTAAAAAGGAGATATACAAATGATTAATATACATGAAAGGTATCCCCTTGAGTGGTAACCAAACAAATGCAAATTAAATAAAATAATGCAATGCCTTTAGCCACTAATTTTCAAATTAATGACGATTTAAAAGAGCAATTAATAGAGCTGGAAAGAATGCAAGGAGGTGTCATGCGCACACATTGTGGTTACAGTGTAAATTGGTACATTCTCTGGGGGCTATTTGCAATATACATTGAAAATCTTAAAAATATATAGCCCTTGGACCCATACATTCCACCTCCACTTTTGGACAGATTTAATTACAAAAATGTTCATCGCAGCATGAAATACGGAAGTTTTAGAAAACAACTTAATGTCTACTTATGTATGGAATAAATTGTGGTATATCTATACCACGCATCTCGGTTTTCTGAAATATGTATTAGTACACACATACATAGAAAAAGATACATGTTTAGAGAGACTTCAGGTGGTGGGAGCATGGGTGGAGCTTTTTGCTTCTCAGTATTTTCAATTATTTCAATGCTGAACATTCATTATTCGTAAATACAAAACTTTAAAATTCTGAGTGAGAAGGGTGATGATCAGAACGTCAGGGCTCCAGTCGAGCTTCCTTTCCTGCGCTCCTTCGTCCGCAGCACCGGCTGCCTCGCAACACCCCGGAGTGCTGCAGAGACCCGGGAAGCGGGGACCAGCCAGCGGGCAGCACGGGGCGCAGGGGCTGCGCCGCGCACCCAGCAGCCCTGCCCCGCGGCGGGTGGTCTCCGCGTCTCCCAGCCAGCCCCCCGTGCCCACTGTTGTGATAAACAAGGTAGCCCCCGCCAGCTCTCCGCAGCCATTGCGACGTGAGTTCAGACACTCGGCGCGGCGCAAACAAAGGCGTCCCTGCTCGCGTAGGGCCCGCTGGGTTCTGCACCTTCCAGGTAGCGGCCCCGTCTTCCCAAGGCCGCTCACTGGGGTTGAATTCTTCAGCCATATGTTCAAAATGTATTAGTGGCTAATATCGTTCCTTACGTTTAAAAATTTTTAATTGTAAAATATGTTTAACATACAAGTTACCATTTTAACCATTTTTAAGTGTACAATTTCGTGGTATTAAGTACATCCACAATGTTGTGGAAACATCGCCCCCATCCATCTGCAGAACTTTTTCATCTTCTCGTGCTGAAACCCTGTACCCGTGAAACAGTAACTCCACTCCTCATTCTTCCCTTCTCCAGCCACTTCTATTTTCTGTCTCTATGAATCTGCCTATTCTAGGTACAGCATATAAGTGGAATCATACAATATTTGTCCTTCTGTGACTAACTTATTTCACTTAGCATAATGGCCTCAAGGTTCATCCGTGTTGTTGTACCATGTGTCAAAATGTCCCTCTTTTTTTAAAGCTGAATAACGTTCCATTGTATGTATATGTGACATTTTGTTTATTCATGTGTTGATGGACATTTGGGTTGTTTCCACCTTTTAGCTGTTGTAAATAGTGCTGCTTTGAATGTGGAAGTATGTTTATTTATTTATTTTTTTTTTTGAGACAGAGTCTTGCTCTGTTGCCCAGGCTAGAGTGCGGTGGCGTCAGACTAGCTCACAGCAACCTCAAACTCCTGGGCTCAAGCAATCCTTCTGCCTCAGCCTCCCGAGTAGCTGGGACTACAGGCATGCGCCACCATGCCCGGCTAATTTTTTCTATATACATTTTTAGTTGGCCAGATAATTTCTTTCTATTTTTAGTAGAGACGAGGTCTCGCTCTTGCTCAGGCTGGTCTCGAACTCCTGAGCTCAAACAATCCACCCGCCTCGGCCTCCCAGAGAGCTAGGATTACAGGCGTGAGCCACCGCGCCCGGCCTTGGAAGTATGTTTAAATCCCTGCTTTCCATACTTTGGGGTACACAGAAGTAGAATTGCTGAATCATATGGTAATTCTATAACTTTTTTTTTTTAAGATACTGGAGTTCTAAACTCATGGGTTTAAATGGTCCTTCCACTTCAACCTCCTGAGTAGCTGGGACTACAGGTGCACCACTGGCTTCTATTTAATTTATTATTATTTTTTTAGATACAGGGTCTCACTCTGTCACCCAGTGGCTATAGCTCACTGCAGCCTGGAACTCCTGGGCTCAAGTGATCTTCCTGCCTCAGCCTCCCAAGTAGTGGGACGACAGGCGTAGGCCACAATGTCCAGTTACTTTTCTTATTTTTTTGTAGAGAAGAGGTCTCAATATATTGCTCAGGCTGGTCTCAAACTCCCAGCCTCAAGCAATCCTCTCGCCTCAGCCTACCAAAGTGTTGGGGTTACAAGCATGAGCCACTATGCCCCGCCAAACAGCTATGTTTAACTTTTTGAGGAACAACCAAACTCTTTTCCACAGTTGCTGCACTATTTTATGTTTCCACCAGCAATGCACGAGGGTTCCAATTTCTCCACATCCTGGACAATACTTGTTATTTTCTGGTGTGTGTGTGTGTGTGTGTGTGTGTCTCACTCTGTTGCCTGGGCTAGAGTGCCGTGGCGTCAGCCTAGCTCACAGCAACCTCAAACTTCTGGACTCAACTGATCCTCCTCCCTCAGTCTCCTGAGTAGCTGGGACTACAGGCACATGCCACCATGCCCGGCTAATTTTTTTTTCTATTTTTAGTTGTCTGGCTAATTTCTTTCTATTTTTAGTAGAGCTGGGGGTCTCACTTTGCTGAGGCTGGTCTCAAACTCCTGACCTCAAGGGATCCTCCTGCCTTGGCCTCCCAAAGTGCTAGGATTACAGGGGTGACCCACCATGCTGGGCTGCTGTTTTTTTTATAGTAGCCATCCTGTATATGAAGTGGTATCTCACTGTGATTTGGATTTGCATCTCCCTAATGGTTAGTAATGTTGAGCTTCTTTTCATGTGCTTATTATTAGCCATTTGTATACCTCCTTTGGAGAAATGTGTGTGAAAGTTCTTTGTGCATTTTTGAATTGAGTTGTTTGCTTTTGTTGTTGTTGTTTGTTGTAGGAGTTCTTTATATATTCTAGATATTAATCCCTTATCAGATACATGATTGGCAAATATTTTCTCTCATTCTGTGGGTTGTTCCTTGCATTTTTTTTCGGCATATTACTGGGCTACAAATTTTTAGGTTACATATATTGCCTTTGCCCCACCTGAGTCAGAGCTTCAAGCGTGTCCATCTCCCAGACGGTGCACACCGCACCCATTAGGTGTGTATATACCCATCCCCTCCTCCTCGCTCCCACCTGCCTGACAGCCAATGAATATTACTACTATTTGTGCACTTA
This sequence comes from Varecia variegata, assembly GCA_028533085.1. NCBI lineage: Eukaryota > Metazoa > Chordata > Mammalia > Primates > Lemuridae > Varecia > Varecia variegata. The sequence continues at coordinate 49,946,355 of CM052443.1, forward strand.
AGTATTGATCAGTTAATACCAACTTGATAGTGAGTACATGTAGTGCTTGTTTTTCCATTCTTGCGATACTTCACTTAGTAGAATGGGCTCCCGCTCTATCCAGGATAATACAAGAGGTGCTAGATCACCATTGTTTTTTGTGGCTGAGTAGAACTCCATGGTATACATATACCACATTTTATTAATCCACTCATGTATTGATGGGCACTTGGGTTGTTTCCACATCTTTGCAATTGTGAATTGTGCTGCTATAAACTGTCTAGTGCAGATGTCTTTTTTATAAAATGTATTTTTTTCCTTTGGGTAGATGCCCAGTAATGGGATTGCTGGATCAAATGGTAGTTCTACTTGTAGTTCTTTGAGGTATCTCCATATGACTTTCCACAGAGGTTGTACTAGTTTGCAGTCCCACCAGCAGTGTATGAGTGTTCCTATCTCTCCGCATCCATGCCAACATGTATTGTTTTGGGACATTTTGATAAAAGCCATTCTCACTGGAGTTAAGTGATATCCCATTGTGGTTTTGATTTGCATTTCGCTTATGATTAGAGATGTTGAGCATTCTATGTTTGTTGGCCATTAGTCTATCTTCTTTGGAAAAGTTTCTGTTCATGTCCTTTGCCCACTTTTTGATAGGGTTGTTTGATTTTTTTCTTGCTGATTTTCCTGAGTTCTATATAGATGCTAGTTATCAGCCCTTTATTGTATGCGTAGCATGCAATATTTTCTCCCATTCTATAGGTTGTCTGTTTGTTCTTGTGATAGTTTCCTTGGCTGTGCAGAAGCTTTTTAATTTGATCAGGTCCCATTTATTTATTTTTGTTGTTGTTGTGATTGCCTTTGGGGTCTTCTTCACAAACTCTTTGCCTAGGCCATTGGCTATAAGAGTTTTTTCAACATTTTCTTCTAGAATTCTTATTGTTTCATGCCCTAGGTTTAAGTCTATTATCCACTGTGAGTTGATTTTTATGAAAGGTGCAGATCCAATTTCAGTCTTCTACATGTGACTATCCAATTTTCCCAGCACCATTTATTGAATAAGGATTCTTTCCCCTAGTGTATGTTTTTGTCTGCTTTGTCAAAGATTAGATGGCAATATGAGGATGGTTTTATATCTGGGTTCTCAGTTCTGTTCCATTGGTCTATGTCTCTGTTCTTGGGCCAGTACCATGCTATTTTAGTTACTATAGCCTTGTAGTATAGCTTGAAGTCTGGTAAATTGATGCCTCCCAATTTGTTCTTTTTCCTTAGCATTGCTTTTGCTATACGGTGTCTTCTCTGGTTCCATACAAAGTGTAGAATTATTTTTTTCTAGATCTGCAAAAAATGATGTTGGTATTTTAATAGGGATTGCATTAAATCTATAGATCACTTTGGGTAGTATAGACATTTTAACAGTGTTGATTCTTTGGACCCATGAGCATGGTATGGTTTTCCACCTGTTTACGTGCTCTGCTATTGCCTTCCTCAGTGATTCATAGTTCTCCCTGTAGAGGTCTTTTACCTCCTTAGTTAAATATATTCCTAGGTGTTTTATTTTCTTTGTTGCTATTGTGAATGGTATTGAGTCTTTGATTTGGTTCTCAGTTTGTTGTTGGAGTATGGGAATGCTACTGATTTCTGTACATTGATTTTGTAACCTGAGACTTTTCTGAATTTGTTTATCAATTCCAGTAGTCTCATGTCAGAATCTTTGGGGTTTTCTAGATATAGGATCATATCATCAGCAAAGAGTGATAGTTTGACCTCTTCTGCCCCAATTTGGATGCTCTTGATTTCGTTGTCTTGTCTGATTGCTCTGGTTGGGACTTCCAGCACTATGTTGAATAGAAGCTGTGATAGAGGGCAACCTTGTCTGGTTCCAGTTCTAAGCAGGAATGCTTTCAATTTTTCCCCGTTCAGTATGATGTTGGCTGTGGGTTTGTCATATATGGCTTGTATCATTTTTAGGTAAGTCTTGTCTATGCCTATTTTGTTAAGTGTTCTTATCATAAAAGGGTGCTGAATTTTGTCGAATGCTTTTTCTGCATCTATTCAGAGGATCATATGTACTTTGTTGTTACTTCTATTTATGTGGTGAATTACATTTATAGATTTGCATATGTTGAATCATACCTGCATCTCTGGGATGAAACCAATTTGGTCATGATGGATTATTTTTTTTGATAAGTACCTGAATTCAGTTTGCTAGGATTTTATTGAGAATTTTTGCATCTATATTCATAACGGATATTGGCCTGTAGTTTTCTTTTTTTGTTGTGTCCTTTGCTGGTTTTGGTATCAGGATGATGTTGGCTTCATAAAATGTGTTGGGGAGGATTCCTTCCTTCTTGATGTTGTGGAATAATTTCTGCAGGATAGGCACCAGTTCTTCTTTGTGGGTCTGGTAAAATTCGGGTGTGAAACCATCTGGTCCAGGACTTTTTCTTTTTAGGAAGGTTGTTCCTTGCATTTTTGAGTCTTTGTAATTTCATTCTCCTTTCGGAAGAATGCTTGACCCACTGCTTACTAGCTCATGTGTTCATCTATCCAATGAATGTTCAAGTGCATATCATGTGCCATGCCCTGGGATGACCACAGGAGAAAAGACCTCTGCCCTGGGGGAGCTTACATTCTAGAAGGGGAAGTGAACAAGAATGTGTAATTATGCAATTCAGTCCATCACTATGGATTTTAGCAAGTGCAGTGCAGTATAGTGAGAGCCCCTTATGTAATTTGGGAGTTTGGGAAAGTTGCTAAGAAAATGGCACTTAAACTGGGATTTGGCAGGTGATAAGTTCTGGTTGGGCAGAGGGAACCAGAGTTTGAGGCTAAGAGGCCAGGGACCAGGAACAGCAGACCCAGGCTGGACAGGCAGGAGCAGTTGATTCCACTTGGAGGGGCAACACTGAAGACTCAAGCAGCACAGTCACATGTTTCAATTTATACCCTTAAAAGATTATTCTGACTGCTGTGCCAAACATGATTTAACAAGGAGTCCTTCTTCCTCCTCCCTGCCCCATCTGATATTCCCCACATCCCACCTGAGGCCCCACTCTGAACCAGGCCTCGGTCATCTGATGAATGCAGCTGATCTACCTGGCTGTATTCTTGTCCTTAGCCTGGTTACCCTCACTGCAGCCAGAGTGATTGTTTTTGTTTGTTTGCTAACAGCTTTCCTGAGATACAATTCACATAGTATACAATTCTGTGGTTTCTAATATACTCACAGAGTTGTGTAACCATCACCACAATCTAAGTTTAGAACATTTTTATTGCCCTAAAAAGAAACCCCTTACCCATTAGCAGTTATTATGGTTTGAACATGGTGTTTCCTGCAAAATTTATGTGGACACTTAATCCCTATTGTGGTGGTACTAAGAGGTAGAGCCTTTTGGGAGGTGCTTAAGTCATCAAGGCTCTGCCCACATGAATTGATGCCCTTATGAAAGAACCTTCAGAAAGAGTTCACTCTTCTTGCCCTTCCTCCTTCCCCAGGTGAGGACACAGTGACAAGGCACCATCTGGAAGCAGAGAGTAGCCCTCACCAGATACGAGTTCAGATGCCTTGATCTTGGACCCCCCAGCCTCCAGAACTAAAAGAAATCAATTTCTGTTCTTTATAAATTACCCGGTCTTGGGTATTTTGTCACAGAAGCACACATGGACTAAAAGAGCAATCCAGAGTGATCTTTCAAAACTGCAGATCAGATCATGTAACTCCCCTGCTTTAAATCCTCAGTGGCTCTCATTGCACCTCAAATTAAGTCCAGTTTCTTTGCCACGGTCTGTAAGATCCTGTGTGACATGGCTCCCATGCACCTGCCTGTTCTCCCCTCGTTACTCCCCGCCCCCCGCCCCTCCCCACCCTCTAGGTCCAGCCATACTGACCTCCTTCCTGCTCTTTTCTTTTCTTTCTTTTTTTTTTTTTTTTTTGAGACAGAGTCTCACTTTGTT
>CM052443.1:49950390-49965001 GCA_028533085.1 Varecia variegata
TGCCCAGCTAATTTTTTTCTATATATATTTTTGGTTGGCCTAATCATTTCTTTCTATTTTTAGTAGAGACGGGGGTCTCGCTCTTGCTCAGGCTGGTCTCGAACTCCTGACCTTGAGCAATCCGCCCGCCTCGGCCTCCCAGAGTGCTAGGATTACAGGCGTGAGCCACCGCGCCCGGCCACTTCCTGCTCTTTTCTACCCACAGCCCTTGCACTTGGTGTTTCCTCTGCTTGGTGCTCTCTGCCCCAGATGTCCTCTCCACCGGCTCCTTCTTCAGGTCTCTCTCTATTACACTTCCCTCTTCACTCCTTCTCAGGGTTTCTACGCTCTGTGATTATCTTGTTTATTTATTCAATTACTTGTTTATCACCTATTCCCCACACTGGAGTGTAGGCTTTATCAATAGTGGCAGATGGAGCACCTGCCACATAGCAGGCACCAGCAAGCAAGTGTTGAATGAGAGAAGGATTAGCGGATGAAGGGAGAAAGGCACATAAAGGTCATCACCCTGGGCTGGATGAAGGCACCATTCACTAGGATGGGGAGGCCTCAAGGCAGGTGAGTGGGAAGCAGTGTCAGTAGACCCATCTAGACATGTTAAATTTGAGATGCCTCCAAGATACCCAAATGGTGATGTCATATAAGCTGCTGGAGTTTTATGAGTTTAAAGCTGAAAACAGTAGACTAGCCTGGCTGTATAAACCTGACAGGATGTCACTGGATATAGATGAATGGGGAGGATTGAAGGGGCTCAGCCCCTTTATTTATGAGAAGAGGGCCAGCATCGGGCATTACACACATTACAGACTGGGAGCTTGCATCAATGACAGGATGAATAAATGAATAGAAGAAAAAGAAGAAAACAGCACAAGTGGCTGGGAGGGGGTGGACAGAGGGGTGGGGAAAGCCCGAGATGCACTAGGTGACCAGGAGATGAAACGACAGAGTTTCAGGTCAGAGAGTGTGGCCAACAGCATCAAATTCTGGTGAGAGGACTCAGAAGATAAAGAGGCACTCTGGCTCTGGAATTTGGCAACATGGAGGTCCCTGATGCCTTTAGCAAGAGCAGGTTAGGTGGACTGGTAGGAGTGGAGGCCACCAGATCGAAGCGTTGGGAAGATTAAGGTAGGCCAAATGTTGTACTGCTGCACTGTTCCTAGAATGTGCAGTCACAAATATGTTTTGGTCATTTGTTATAGTAATAGGAATCTAATGCATGGTTTATTCCATGAAATAAAAAGGAAAGTTCATTTTCCCACAAATTAAGAAGAAAAATCATCTGACTATATCCATGGGTACTCAAAAGGCAATTGGTAGAATTCCATATCTATTCCTAAGAAAATTGTAAGTTAAACCGAAACAAAAGGAAAATACTTTAAATGTGATAGTGAGTATTTACTAAAATCCAAAAGTATAAAGAAAGCTAAGAGGAAATATCAAAGTCGTTTCCACTAAAGTCCAGAACAAGACAGGGGTGTGCACTACTGTTTCACATTATATTGGATGGTGGGGCACAGTACCTGTAATCCTAGCACTCTGCGAGGCCGAGGTGGGAGGACTGCTTGAGGTCAGGAGTTCGAGACCAGCCTGAGCAACAGCGAGACCCCGCCTCTACTAAAAATAGAAAAATCTACTGGGCATGGTGGCATGTGCCTATAGTCCCAGCTACTTGGGAGGCAGAGGCAGGAGGATTGCTTGAGCCCAGGAGTTTGAGGTTAGAGTGAGCTATCAGGATGCCACTGCACTCTAGTCTGGACAACAGAGCAAGACCCTGTCTCAAAAAAATGAAAAACAAATAAACAAACAAAAACATTGTATTGGAGAATCTAGCTAGACAGTGCAATTAGAACTGGTTTCAATGATTTTAAAGTTCAGTTGGGCTAGGTGCAATGGCTCACACCTGTAATCCCAGTGAGTTGGGAGGCTGAGGCCAGGAATTCAAGACTACCCTGGGCAACATAGTGAGACACCCTCCCCTCTGAGAAACGAGCTATGAGGACTCATTTCTCTCATAGCCCACTGAACTCCAGCCTGGGTGACAGAGTGAGACTCCAAAAATGTTTAATTGGAGCAACAGATATAGATCCCAGAATATTGTGAATAGAAGAGTGGGGGGTGGGGAGTGGCTGGCCAAAAACTAGATAAGTAGAATTCAGAAAGAGCTGCAGATGTATACAGGAAACTAATATATGTCCAAGATGGCATTTTTGTTGAGAAGATTTATTTGATGGGTGATGCTGGCATTATTGGCCAACCTTAGGGGGAAAAAACAAAAGCTGGACTCTAACCTAGTGATTCTCAGCTGGTGGGGGACATCAGACAAAGTCTGGTGACATCTTTGGTTATCACAACAGGGGGTGTCATTGGCATCTAGTACACAGAGATGAAGGATGCTGGTAAATGTCCTGCAATGCACAGGACAGCCCTTGCCACAAAGAATTATCTGGACCCAAATGTCAATAGTGCTATGTCTGAGAAACCCGGCTCTAAACTAACCCAAAACACTGAAATACCTTTCTCCTGTATTAAATATTTCATAATAAATATGAAAAAATAAAACAATTGTTTTAAATGGAGATATTAGAAGAAAAAATGGAAGAATATGCATATAACTTTGGAGTAGAAAAAACTTCCTAAGCAAGTTTGGAAACCAAGAAGTCAAGGAGAAAAAGCTACATTTGACTACACAGAAAATTAAAATTTTCCTAGAAAAAGATATAATAAAAAATAAGCAAGTTATAGGCTGAGAAAATACTTATAAAATATGTGAAAGACAAAGAGTCAGAAGCCCTAATATGCAAGGATACTTATATATTTTCAAGAAAAAGACCTCTATCGGTCAGGGTTGGAGAAAAAAAAATTTTTTGATTAAAAAAAAGAAACAAAAGAAAAAGACCAACAGGCCAATAAGAAAATAAGCAGATGTGTAAGTGACCTAAAGCTTATGAATAGTGATTCAATCTCACAAGTAGTCAGAGAAATGCAAATTAAAGCAACAATAAGACAGCAAAGATTAAGGAACGATTCATATTCACATTCCCTTATCCGTAATTCAAAATTCATAAAGTTCTGAAAACTGGAAAGATGTTTTAGTTTGGTAGGTTAGGGGCCAATTCATTTAGCAGCAAGACTTAACCTGAACTAATACAAAGCTATTTGCAAACTCAATTCATCTTGCTTGATGAGAATATACCTAGATTTTGGTGCAGAGCCATTAATTAATGTGTTTGAATAGGAGGTGCTCCCCCAGAGCCCACTGGAGATGTCATATAATTTCCTAAAATTCAGAAAATTCTGCATTCTAAAACATATGCAAGGATTTTGAATAAGAGCTTACAGATCTGTAATCTGTAGGGCTGGCAAAGATGCAGAGTGAAGGAAGCAGTGGCTGAGTTTGAAATATTAAGGTAACTTTGGACTCCTAGGATAAATCCCACTTGGTCATGATGTGTTATCTTTTTATGTAATCTTGAACTTGATTTGTTAACATTCTATTAAGGATATTTAAGTCTATATTCATGAAGGCTACTGGTCTGTAATTTTCTTTATGTAATGTCTTTGTCTTAGGTTAAGCTGGCCTCATAAAAGGAACTGAGCTCTTCCTCTGTTCTCTGAAAGGTTTGTATAAGATTGGTGTTTGTTTTGCATTGAATATTTGATTAAAAAATTAACCAATGAAACCATCTGGGTCTGAATTTTTCTTCTTGTGAAGGTTTGGATAACAAATCCAGTTTCTTTTTAACAACAAGCTCCAAAGTGTATATCCCTATGTCTTCATGGTTGGAACTTGGTCTCATGCTCACCTCTAGCCAACTAAGGTGAGAGAAATGGCTTTACAATGATTGGCTTAGACAAGCCAGGGTTTATCCTTGGACAAGGACAAGGGGCAACTTCACCAAGAGTGGAACTCAAAGTAAGAGTTCTGTTGGCAAAGAAGGGGGTAATAGGGATCATGCTGGTGACCCAGTGTCTTCTACAGCATGAGAAAAGGGGGGAAAGAAAGAACATCCAGAAGACTGAGGAATTACCCAAAAGAGACTAAATTAAATCCAGAGGGATTGTCACCATTACAGAGCCAGTTTGCTCTTTTTCCACCTTCATCAAGAATGAGGGCTCAGTGCAGGACATGCTCACAAGTAGAAAGTAAAATTACTTCTTTCCCATTTGAGCCGTACTGTGTACCCCACTCCAGTCCACCTCCTTCCCTCACACACATAGTGGTTGTTAAAGGAAAAACTTTAGACAGATTAGATTTAACAGAGTTTATTTGAGCAACTAGATTTAACAGCATGACTCATGAATTGGACAACACTCAGAACCAGAAGAGTTTCAGAGAGCTCCACCCAGCAGTGTGAGCAGTGAGCTTTTGTAGGGTGAACATAAGCAAAGTAGAGAAATCACCTGATTGGCTATAGCGAGGCATTGGTCTTACTTGGGCACGGTTTGATGAGTTGGCTGCTTGTGATTGACTGAAATTTGGCTGTTTGTTGAAAAATATACTCCTATATTAGGTTTCCATTTATTTAAGTACTAAGTTAGGTTGTAATTTGTTGGGTAGGAACTCAAAGTACATAGACAGCCTCAGGCTAATGGCCGCCTGCTTATTTAATTTAACATGGCACAGATTATAACATTCACTAAAGGCTGTAATCAATCATGACAATCCACTCATGAATATATGACACAGAAAACAAAACAGATCGGAAAGAGGCTGGACTTACAGGGCTGGAGCTAAGGAGCCCTCCAGGAGGGATGAAGAGACTTTTATTAGAGCAGTGTGGAATAGCCCAAAGCCCTCAAAAGAGTTCATTCCATCCTGTGGCCTCACAGGGCTGTCACATAGATGAGCACAGTAAGCAGCATCAGGCCACCCCTAACTGAAGTTCTGTGACCACCGCCCTCCAGGCCGGAGTGGCTGAACCTGCACAATCTTCAGCTCAGTAGGAACATGAGACGTGCCAGCCATGAGTTGAGGATACTTTCACCTGCCATCCATCATCTAAGAAATGAACTCTGGATTCTCGGGGCTCACAGTTTCAAGGGAAATAATCTGTCTGCTTGCCTGCTTGTTTGCTAGTTTGATTGTTCCAGAAAGGATTTAGGATGCATTAGTCAGGATGGGCTAAGTTTGCTGCAATAACAAACCAAAATCTCAGTGGCTTAATATGACAAAGTTTATTTCTCACTGCTCCTATGTGGCTCTTAAAGGCTTTTGCCCAGAAGTGGCATACATTACTTCTGCCAAAGGTTCATTCATCAACTAAGTTGCATGGCCAAACTATTCCTTAAGAGGTCAGGAAATGAAACCTTCCCATGGACCTAGAAGGAGAACAGGAAGTATCAGTGGACAATAGGAACGGCCACCCTAGGCTGTGTTTTCTGCTATATACACATTGAAGAGAAAATGCCCCTTGCCTAAAAATAGGGCACCTGCTTGGTAGCACAGTTAAATTTCATTTAGCCTTTGAACTGTTCACCTTAGTCAATATTCACTGGATCAATCAGTCAGGAGATGATGGCAGTGCTGTGAGAAAGGGCCTTGTCACTGACACCCGAACTACTGCAAAGCCCTTGCGTTCCTCACCTTCCATACCCTTCTCCTCAGGGTTTTCCCCATTCAGGGCTGAGTCTGTCAACTGTCAAGTCTTTTTTGTCCTGGTGTTTGACAAATAATTATTTTAGAGTGGGGTTTTACTGAGTCAAATGAGTTTGAGTAATGTAAGACTTCTCTTTGACCCTGGGCAAGTATAAAAATAAAGGGCTGGACAAAGTCACACAGAATGCTGTGAGAGGGAGTAGGCTGGGGCACCTCCCGACAGCCGTAGCTGGTGGCAGCAGAGGGTGGGGGGAGTTCAGTCGTGCAAGTTGGGGTCAAGGGCTATTTCAGAGCCAGACCCCATTGCTGGGTGCTTCGCCATCTCTGTCTCATGGGGCCTCCCAGCAATCCCAAATCTCCAAGAAACAGGCTCAGAGATGTGCACAGTCACAGGTCCAGCGAGTGGGGAAGGCAGAAGAGGACTCCAGGCCATGTCCAAATCCACTGCCCCTTCCACCACTCCGGCCCGTCTAAGAGCCGAGGGCTTCCGGCTGGAAGGAACACTAGGGTAGTCGGAAACCAGCATAGAAGGCGGGAGCCCCGTTCCAGCGCTGGAGATGGAGGAGAGGCACCTGGGGCATTGGGGCCGCCCAGAACCTCGGAGCAGCCTCAGCAGCGGGGCAGGGAACCCAGTCCCAGCTCTGCCGGGCCAGGAAGGCGCCACCGTTCCGGAGCGCAGAGCCTGGCGACCAGCAGGGGGCGCCCCCGGTTCCGCTCCGCGCTTTGAGCGCTGAGGGGACCTTCCGACGCGTTTACATGCTTGCGTCACCCTGACCAAGTGCCCGTTCCACAAGGGACTCGGCCTGGCTTCTCCTGAAAGCAGCGCCTGCGGGGCGCTGATTTAGGAGGTGACGGATAGAGCGAAGGGCGCTGGAAGCGACCAGGAGAGGAGAGAGAGCCAACACAGCACGCCGCCGCGCTGGCGCTCAGTCCCAGGGACATTTGGGAGCACTTTAAGAAATGTGTCTCAGAACCGTCCTCCCGGGGCGGAGAGGAGGGATCGCGCCCCTGTCTCCTGGCCGCTCCTCCTCCACAGTCTGAGGGGGTTCTGTCCAGTTGCACGTGTGCAACGCTGGCTGGAGCCGCCGGGCCGGTCACGCTGCGGCCTGGCGTGAAAGGTGAGGCCGAGGTCTGGAGAGGAGCGCAGCAGGGGTCTGGTGTTGCAGCTCACCTATGGGAGGGGACCCTGAGGAAGCCACCCACAATTACCACCAAGCTCCTCATCTCAGAGCCATTTAGAATAGGGGGAAATTTGTGTGTGTGTGGGATGCATTCTGGGAAGTGGAATTTTTGTTCAAGGGTAAAGGCACATGTAAGTTTGCTGCCTGTTGTCAAATCTCCTGATACAGCTGGTGCACCATTTTGCATTTCCCCCCAGCAATCTATGTGAGTACCTGCCTCTCTCCTCTCACAGCCTTACCGACAGAGTACACTGCAAACTCTTGGCTTTTGGCTAATCTGACAGGTGAGAAATGGCATCTTAGTGCATTTTTATTTTGCATTTCTGTTATTAGGGGCAAGATTGAGCATCCTACGTTGTGCACAAGGCTTTTCATTGCAGTATTAATTGTATTAGCAAAACACAGGAAACACAAAGCCACAATGAGATACTACCTCACACCCATTAGGATGGCAACTATTTAAAAAACAAAACAAGTCTTCTGAGGATGTGGAGAAATTGGAGCTGTGCACTGTTGGTGGGAATGTAAAATCATTCCGCTGCTGTGGAAGATAGTATGGAGGTTCCTCAAAAAATTTAACATAGAATTACTGTATGATCCAACAATTCCACTTCTAGGTATATACTGGAAAGAACTGGAAGCAGGGTCTTGAAGAGATAGGTACACACCCATGTTCATAGCAGCACTATTCACAATAGCCAAAAGGTGGAAGCAACCCAAATGTCCACTGACAGATGAATGAATAAACATGTGGTGTATACATACAATGGGATATTATTCAGCCTTGAAAAGCAAGGAAATTCGGACACATGCTACAACGTGGATAAAACTTGACATTATACTAAGTCAGTCACAAAATAAGTCAGTCACAAAATAAGCCAGTCACAAAAAGACAAACACTGATTTCCCTTATATGAGGTACCTAGAATCGTCTAATTCATAGGAACAGAAAGTAGAATGGTGGTTGCCAGGGGCTGAGAGAAGAAGGGAATAGAGAGTTAGTGTTTAATGAGTACAGAGTTTTAGTTTTGCAAGGTGAAAAAAGTTCCGGAGACAGATGGTGGTGATGGTTCCACAACAACATGAATGTACTTAATGTTACTGGACTATACACTTAAAAATGGTTAAGATGCTAAAATTTTATGTTATGAATATTTTACCACAATTTTAAAAGAAGACAAAAAACAATTCAAACATGGAATACATAGTGAAGTAGATTACAGTACATTCACCCAGTAGAGTATAATGCAGCTATAAAAGGAATGAGGACTCTCTCTGTGCCCTGGTGTGGTGTGACCGCCAAGATACATGGCTCAAGCGAAGACAGCAGAGAGAGCTGTACAGGTTTTTTTTTTTTTTTTTTTTTTTGAGACAGAGTCTCACTCTGTTGCCCGGGCTAGAGTGAGTGCCGTGGCATCAGCTTAGCTCACAGCAACCTCACACTCCTGGGCTCAAGCAATCCTACTGCCTCAGCCTCCCGAGTAGCTGGGACTACAGGCATGCACCACCATGCCCGGCTAATTTTTTCTATATATATATTTTTAGCTGTCCATATAATTTCTTTCTATTTTTAGTAGAGACGGGGTCTCGCTCTCGCTCAGGCTGGTCTCGAACTCCTGACCTTGAGCGATCCACCCGCCTCGGCCTCCCAGAGTGCTAGGATTACAGGCGTGAGCCACCGCGCCCGGCCTGTACAGGTTTTATAGTATGCTACAGTGTCCAAGAAAGGGAGGCAATGCAAAGATATATGCTTATATTTTCAAGTAGAAACAATGGAAGAATAAACAAAAAATTAATATAAACATTTACCTAGGGGGGAGGAAGGAACAGGGTAGAAGGGACAGGGATGCAAGCTAGACCTCTCTGTACATACCTTGCTTTATAGTTTTGTCTTTGGAAACATGTACATATGTACACAATTTTTAAAGAATTTAATCAATACATAGTTAGTTGGATTGATTTCTCTGCAATCTCAATAAACGTAGCCTGAGAGGGACATGGATGGTCTCTCCTACTAGGATGGGTATGATTTAAAAAAAAAACAAACCCAGAAAACAAAAGTACTGGCAAGGATGTGGAGAAATTATAAGGCTCATACATTGCTGATGAGGATGTAAAATGATGTTACTTCTTTGGAAAATAGCCTGGCAGATTCTCAAAAATTTAAAGATAGAGTTAGCATACCCAAGAGAAATGAAAATGTATGTCCAGAGCAGCTTTATTTCCGATAGCCAGAGATTGGGCATAACCCGGATTTCCATCAACAGGTGAATGGATAAACAACTGCGGTGTTTACACACAATGGGCTGCTACTCAGCAATAGAAAGGAATGTTGATATACCCAATAATGTGGATACATTTCAAAATAATTATGCAAAGTACAAGAAACTAGGTTTTTTTTTAAAGTACATATTGTATTATACCATTTACAGAAAATTCTAGAAAATGAAAACTAATCTATGATGATAGAAGCAGATCAGTCATGTCCTGTGTGAGGGGTAGTAGGAAGGATTACTAAGGGGCACAAGGAAATTTGGGGGATGTCTTAGTTCGTTCCTGCTGCTATAACAAAAGTTTAGACTGGGTAATTTATAAATATAGTCATGTGGCACATAACAATGTATTGGTTCACAATGAGCCACATATACAATAGTGGTCCCATAAGATTATAATACCATATTTTTACTGTACCTTTTTTATGTGATGTTTAGATGCACAAATACTTACCATTGTGTTATGATTGTCTACAGTATTCAGTACAGTACCATGCTATAAGGTGTACACAGGAGCTCTGGGTTCCCAGAAGCAAAAATAGGCCCTACCATATAGCCTAGGTGTGTAGTAGGTGTGTAGTACCATCTAGGTTTGCGTAAGGACACTCTATGATGTTCACGCAATGATGAAATCTTCTAATGACACGTTTCTCAAAACATATCCAGTGACACAAAACTGCAATAGACATTTATTTCTCACAGTTCTTAAGGCTGGAAAGCCCAAGATCAAGGTGCCAGTGGATTTGGTGTCTGGTGAAGACCTGCTCTCTCTCTGCTCCAGAGGTGGTGCCTTGCCACTGCGTCCTCACGTGGGGGAAAGAGGCAAACATGTTCACGTCAATCTCCTTTGCAAGGGCACTAATCCCATTCACGAGGGCAGAGCCCCAAAAGGCCCACTCCTAATACTATCACATTGGGGATTAAGTTTCAACATATGAATTTTGGGGGTACACCAACTTTCAGACCACAGCAGAAAGTGATGTATATGTTCATTACCTTGATTGTGGTGATGGTTTCATGGGTGTACACATGTCAAAATTCATCGTATTATACATTTTTAAAATGTTCAGTTAATTTTTCACAAAAAAGTTGAGATAATATGCAATACTTATAAATTCTTTTAAAAAAGAATGCTGTACGTTTTTGGAGGCTATCTTGTATGCAGAGATTCCTTTCTTTTTTTGATTTACTAAGAATTTTTCTCTTAGGTGGCTGTTGAATTTTATAAAATGGTTTTTCTGCATCTATTGAGATTATTATATGGTTTTTCTCTTTTAATCTGTTGCTGTGGTATATTTATAGATTTTTCTAACATTAATCACCCTTATGTTTCTGGGATAAACTCAACTTAGTTATGACAAATTGCCATTTTAATACACTGTTGAATTTGGTTTGCTAATAATTTTTAGGAATTTTTGCATTTATCTTTTTGTTACTGACTTCTAATTTAATTGCTTCTATCTTCCTGATAAGATCAGCCTGTGATTTTTTTTTTTTTTTTTTTTTGTCATGGAGCCCTTGCCTGTCTCTGTTACCAGGGTTACACTGGACCTGAGCTGAGAAATGTTCTCTTTTTTTCTGTTCTCCGAAAGAGTCTGTTCTTTTATAGTTGGAATGATCTGTTCCTTGACAGTTGATGGAACTTGCCTATAAAGCCATTTGGGGCCAGGAGTGGTGGCTCACGCTTGTAATCCTAGCACTCTGGGAGGCCGAGGTGGGAGGATCCCTCGAGGTTAGGAGTTCAAGACCAGCCTGAGCAAGAGTGAGACCCTGTCTCTACTAAAAACAGAAAAAAAATTAGCCAGTCAACTAAAAACAGAAACAAAAAATTGGCCGGGCAAAGTGGCTAGAGCCTGTAGTCCCAGCTACTCAGGAGCCTGAGGCAGGAGGATGGCTTGAGCCCAGGATTTTGAGGTTGCTGTGAGCTAGGCTGATGCCACGGCACTCTAGCCTGGGCAACAGAGCGAGACTCTGTCTCAAAAAAAAAAAAAAAAAAAAGCCATTTGGGCTTGGTATTTTCTTTGTGGGGAGATTTTTAATTAATAACTCAATCTTTTTAATGGTTACCAAAAAAACCTCAACCTCCTTTTTTAAATATTTTTTTTCTTTTGAGACAGGGTCTTGCTCTGTCAGCTAGGCTGGAGTGCAGTGGCATGACCATAGCTCACTGCAACCTTGAACTCCTGGGCTCAAGCGATCCTCCTGCCCCAGCCTCCCAAGTAGCTGAGATTACAGGCATTTACCACCAGGCCTGGCTAATTTATTTTTATTTTTACTTTTTGTAGAGATGGGGTCTGCTATGTTGCCTAGGCTGGTCTCAAATTCCTGCCCCCTCAAGCTTCTTTTTTTTTCTCTTCTTTTGAAAAAAATTTATTATGGAAAATATAAACCATATGCAAAATAAGAGAGAATACTATAATATAATAAATCTTGACATGCTCATTACCCAGATTCTATAATTAACAATTGATGAACAAACCTGTTTCATCCATACACCCACCCACTTCCCCTACCCATATCCTAGACTATTTGAAAACTAATTGCAAGGATCAAATCACTTTATCTGTGACTATTCCAGTAGCATCTCTAAAAGATAAGGATTATTTTTTAAAAACCCTAATATATTGCACTCACAAAAATTTAGCAAGACTGCAATGTAAAATATTTAGTCTGTTTTCATCTTTCTCCAATTGTCTTATGTGTTGTTTTTGTTGCTGGTGTTATTTTTTGTTAATTTTATTTATATATTTTAGTTTGTTTGAATCAAGAGCCAAATAAAGTCCTCTCACTCTCTCCCTCTCTCTCTCTGTCTCCTCACAGATCTATCTGCTCAAGATCTTCGAGTCCCACCCCCACTCCCTCTCCTGTCTGTCTTTCCTTCTCAAGACATACACAGGACTGGTTAAAAAGGGGCAAAGGGGCCGGGCGAGGTGGCCCACATTTGTAATCCTAACACTTTGGGAGGCCGAGGCAGGGGAGGACCGCTTGAGCTCAGGAGTTTGAGGTTGCAGTGAGCTGTGGTGACGCCACTGCACTGTAATTGGGGCAACAGAGGAAGACTGTCTCTGAAAAAAAAAAAAACAGACTAGGTATTGGATGTTACACTGTTGTTAAATTTGTATATGTGCAATATAGGAGAGGGAAAAGAGCAGCAGACACACCTTTAGTGATGGCTCCCAAGGGGGCAGAGGCCAAAGCCCCTCCTTTGTGGCTCCAAGGACAGTCCATGCTGGGACCGGCCCTAGGTCACTCCTGCTCCCAGGGCCCCAAACAAGGCCCCATCCTGCCTCAGCCTTGGCTTCCTTGCAGTGTTCTTGGGGACCAAGCAGGCTTTCGTGGGCCTTGGGTCCCTGCCACAGTCCACCCTGATGACCACCAGGCTTCTGTGCTCATCTGCCCCACATGTGTGCAGATGCACATGGGAAAGCACTGGGCACAGGTTCTGAGTTATCTAGTCCCTCTGCAGCGTGCGTGAGCACAGACAGGCAAGGCAGTCCAGGGAAGGCGGCTTGCACACTGACCAGGCTGGGGGTCATCATGGTACGAATGGTCTCAAGAGCATCATGGCAGATTTGGGACCAACATTTGAGTGTTGGAACTGATGGATGAGGCAGAAGCAAGACTAAAGTGACAATGGGAAGCCATTCAGAGCTGAGCAAGATGAGGGTAGGAAAAGTAGAAAAATGAGGGCCAATGGCTGAATGCAGTGGCTCACACCTATAATCCTAGCACTCTGGGAGGCCACTTGAGGTCAGGAGTTCGAGACCAGCCTGAGCAAGAGTGAGACCCCGTCTCTCCTAAAAATAGAAAAATTAGCTGGGCGTGGTGGCACACGCCTATAGTCCCAGCTGCTTGGGAGGCTGAGGCAGGAGGATCGCTTGAGCGCAGGAGTTTGAGGTTGCTGTGAGCTAGGCAGATGCTATGACACTCTAGCCCAGGCAACAGAGTGAGACTGTCTCAAAAAAAAAAAAAAAAAAAAAAAAGAAAGAAAATGAAAAAAAAGAAAAATGAGGGCCAAGACTGTGAACACTTTGCTCCTTCCCAGACACAGGGCAGGCAAGTGGCTTTCTGAAAAATACACCAGGCCAGCTGTAATCAGACAGCCCAGGACCCCTGAGAAGAGAAGGAGGGCCCAGCCCTACCCCATCCAACACAGGGCCAATGCATGTGTCCTCCTTGGGACCCGTAACCATGGCACATGCCCACTCGCAGTCACATCTGTTCCTCTCCCCTTTTATCCTGCACATGTTTTCTTAAGCACTCTGTCCTGGTATTTGCAGGTTCTGTTTTCTAGACAGATTCTCTCTCATATGTTTTTCATTTTAAAAGTTGAGGGCTGGACACAGTAATTCACACCTATAATCCCAGCACTTCAGGAGGCCGAGACAGAAGGATCTCTTGAGGCCAGGAGTTTGAGACCACCCTGGGCAACATAGCAAGACCTCATCTCTAAAAAATAAAAATAAAAAATAATTAGCCAGATATGGTGGTATGTGCCTGTAGTCCCAGCTACTTGGGAGGCTGAGGCAGGAGGATCACTTGAGCTCAGGAGTTCAAGGCTGCAGTGAGCTGTGATTGCACCACTGTATTCTAGCCTGGGTGACAAAGTGAGAACTTGTCTCAAAAAAAAAAAGTTGAGGCCAGGCGCGGTGGCTCACACCTGTAATCCTAGCACTCTGGGAGGCCGAGGCGGGTGGATCGTTTGAGCTCAGGAGTTCGAGACCAGCCTGAGCAAGAGCAAGACCCTGTCTCTACTGAAAATAGAAAGAAATTATATAGACAACTAAAAATATAGAAAAATACAGAAAAAATTAGCCGGGCATAGTGGCACATGCCTGTAATCCCAGCTACTCAGGAGCCTGAGGCAGGAGGATCGCTTGAGCCCAGGAGTTTGAGGTTGCTGTGAGCTAGGCTGATGCCACGACACTCCAGCACGGGCAACAGAATGAGACTCTGTCTCAAAAAAAAAAAAAAAAAAAGTTGTGCTTCCTGTGCTCTTTTTGCTAGTATTCCAGTCTGGTGTGCCCATCTCTCCATGGTCACCACTGACCGTTTTTACCGGCTCTCACTGTAGTCCCAATTGCCTGTGCTGGCGGCTGGGCTGAGGCACACAGTGCCGGCTGCAAGTCAAGGTCCTGATCTTGTCGCTGCTGCTTGCCGAGCCTGCTTCCGACGCTGGGATTTGCCTGCAAGGGCTGTGGTTTTGGGCCTGAGAGAAGAGCCTCCCTGTGCATCACAGTCACTTTCCTGCAGGCCGTACCTCAGCATCACCCACTGCCCAGCTTTGCGTTAGTCCTGGCACTGGTGCGGCTCTCACTCCACATTCTCATATGTGCAGGAAATGTGGTTTTAAAATGTTTTTCTAGGCCGGGCGCGGTGGCTCACGCCTGTAATCCTAGCACTCTGGGAGGCCGAGGCGGGCGGATCGCTCGAGGTCAGGAGTTCGAGACCAGCCTGAGCAAGAGCGAGACCCCGTCTCTACTAAAAATAGAAAGAAATTATCTGGCCAACTAAAATATATATAGAAAAAAAAATTAGCCGGGCATGGTGGCGCATGCCTG
>CM052443.1:49965101-49992577 GCA_028533085.1 Varecia variegata
TGTTTTTCTATAATGCGATTTGTAGGTCAAACCTGCCACTCCACTGTAGTGGTAGAAAGTGAACTTCAGACAGTTTGGAGGTTTCCCTACTGTCTTTCCCAGGGGTGTGTCTAAATACTGAGCCAATACTGAAGCACTGTGCCAGGAGGACTGTCAGATCTCCATGGCACCACCCTCCTTGTCCCGAACCCCTTCCACTAGTCACTGTGTGCCCCCCTTTCTTTGGTTGGCTACCCATCTATTTTGCCCCTGTGAACACTGTGACGTATTATTGTCATTGCCGCAGATCCCTAAGAAGCAACCCCCAACCACCACCCCGTTGCCATTCCAGTTTTGCTGCACCAAATGAGAAGAATGCCCTCCTGGCTTCTGATGGTTAAATGTCGCCATTCCAGAATTGTTAAGAATGGTTAAGAATCGCATGGCAGCATCTCCTGCTGTCAACCCTGGCCCACAGACAATAGCCACCAACCACTTTCTATGACACTGGTACCCCTTACTTGCACATTCTGTATTGCCTTAGTGAACAGAGCCTCCTCTGGGCAACTCCAGGAAACACCTTCTCATCTCCAACATTTCCACTTCCCTGAGCCTTTAGACTCCTTTAAAACTCTGCCAAGGTGGTGCTGGCATCTCCATCTCATTAACTGTAGGCCTGTCCGAGCTTCTGGGAGCCGTTTGGCAGCACATGAGAACCAGCTCCAGGTGTCCTTGGCAGGACTTTATTGATTTTTTTTATTTTTTGAGACAGTGTCTCACTCTGTCACCCCAGCTAGAGTGCAGTGGCATCATCATAGCTCACTGCAAACTTTAAACTCTTGGGCTCAAGTGATCCTCCTGCCTCAGTAGCTGGGACTACAGGTGCACACCACCAAGCTGAGCTAATTTTTCTTAGTTTTTGTAGAGTTGGGGTCTCACTATGTTGCCCAGGCTGGTCTCAAACTCCTGGGCTCAAGCAATCCTTCTGCCTCAGCTTCCTGAGTAGCTGGGACTACAGGCACATGCCACCATGCCCGGCTAATTTTTTCTATTTTTAGTAGAGACAGGGTCTTGCTCTTGCTCAGGCTGGTCTCAAACTCCTGACCTCAAGGCATCTTCCTGCCTCGGCCTCCCAGAATGCTAGGATTACAGGCATGAGCCACCTCGCCTGGTCCTTGGCAGAACTTTAAATCCTGAGTCATGGAGGATGCTCTCCTGTCAATCAACTCCCTACCCAGTCCAATACATCACTCTCCCCCCAGGTCTGGTACCCTCAAGATCCACTCTCACAGGTGTTCTCCCAGGTCCTGCAACTTCTTTGGTGACTGAGCTATTTCCCCCTGGAGTAGGGAATACTTCACTGCTTGGGCTGTGTTGAGACTTGATCCTGGTTATCGGTCTGGAGGCAATAAACTGAGGTGGGTCTGGAGGAGGAGGTCCTCTTAGAAGGTGCTCACCACAGTGGAGATCTTTCCATTGCCTCCAGGCTAGATGAAGCTGTTCTTTCCCAATGAGAAGGAGGCAGATTTTGCTGGCCAGGAGGGTTCAGGGGACTCTGGGATCTTAAGGGTCTTTGGCACATCCACCCAAACATCCCACACCAGGCCTCAGGGTTCCATTCCTTCCCTTTAAAAGCCCCAACTTTAATATAGGAAACTGTTAAGGATGCATCGGGTGTCCTTTGCAGCTCTGCTGCCCTTAGGATTATATCTTGGGCCTCATTTTCAGCATGCTTTGCCTCCTGGCCATGGAAGTGAGGGTTTTTTTCTTTCTTTTTTTGAGACAGAGTCTGTCTCTATCACCTGGGCTGGAGTGCAATGACATCATCATATCACACTGCAACCTCAAACTCCCAGGCTCAAGGGATCCTCCCACCTCAGCCTCTAGAGTAGCTAGTGCTACAGGTGTATGCCACCATCCCCAATTAATATTTCTGCTTTTTGTAGAGATGGGGGTCTCCCTATGTTGCTCAGGCTGGTTTCGAACTCCTGACCTCAATCAATCCTCCCTCCTCGGCCTCCCAAAGTACTAGCATTACAAATGTGAGCCACTGTGCCTGGCTGAGGGCTTCTTTACATGTTGCCTCGGGAGAGTTTCTGGCTTTCACAGCACGCTCTGAATTGATAGTGAGCCAACCTGAGCCTTTCACCTTCTTTCTCCAAAGCTTCTCAGGCAGTTTAGAATAGCTGACTATCTCCATAATCCTTGCAATTACACAGCTTCCAAGCTAAAGCTGCTGCGTAAGCCACACTTTCCCTTCAACTTCTATTTCATTCCCATCTACCACAGGTATGAGTCTTTGAGGACACCAGGTTATCACTTACCAACACTGTGTTGGGGTTGTCTTTGCTGCCTTATGAGTGGTAAGTGATCCAGTTCTATAAGAGATTCCTATCCTGAGGGTCTGCCTTCTAATGCTACTTCCAGTACCAACTGCCTTAGCTTGAATCCCCCCAAAAGCAGAGCTTGAGTCTAGAACATGGATGGATTTTATTTGGTAGATTCCAGGAAACAGGTAACAGAGAGCAGGAAGAGTGACAAAGGGCGGGAAGGAAATTTAATGAAGTGTTTTGGCTTCTGTCCCCTACTGGTTGGAAGTTGCCCCATAAGGCCTTAATTGTCCTCACTACCAGGCTGTGCCTGTGGGTTGAGAGAGCCCCTGAAGCTGTGGAGAAAGCCCCAGTAGACACTGGAGGTGAGGTGCTGACAGTGTACACAAGGTCATCCACCACAGCTGCGACTGAAGTCAGAGTAGGGCTGATTCGATATGAACAGAAATTCCAAGAGCATCTGCTGCACCTTTCCTGCCTTCTAGGGGCTCAGAAATCTGTGACAATGGCCAAGGCCAAATGCTATCTATTTCCATGAGATTCAAGTGCCTATCTCTTGTGGACCTTTGTTCATTCTAGAAATATTTGTAGAGGACCTAATGAGTATTAAGCACTTCTCTATGCTGAGATATAGGAGACAACAGAACAGAAAGCCCTGTGGAGCTTACATTTTGGTTGGGGGAGAATGACAATTAATAAATTATGTAGGTGGGGCGAGGTGGCTCACATCTGTAATCCTAGCACTCTGGGAGGCCGAGGCGGGAGGATCACTCAAGGTCAGGAGTTCGAGACCAGCCTGAGCAAGAGCGAGACTCCCATCTCTACTAAAAAATAGAAAGAAACGATCTGGACAGCTAAAAATATATATAGAAAAAATTAGCTGGGCATGGTGGCGCATGCCTATAGTCCCAGCTACTTGGGAGGCTGAGGCAGAAGGATTCCTTGAGCCCAGGAGTTTGAGGTTGCTGTGAGCTGGGCTGATGCCATGGCACTCTAGCCCGAGCAACAGAGTGAGACTCTGTCTCAAAAAAAAAAAAAAGTAATAAATTATGTAGGCTGAGCATGGTGGCTTACGTGTGTAATCCCAGCACTTTTGGAGGCCAAGGTGGAAGGATCACTTGAGCCCACAATTAGAAACCAGCCTCAGCAACATAGTGAGACCCTATCCCTACAAAAAATTAAAAATTAGGCAGGGCGTGGTGGCTCATGCCTGTAATCTTAGCACTCTGGGAGGCCGAGGCAGGCGGATCGTTTGAGCTCAGGAGTTCAAGACCATCCTGAGCAAGAGTGAGACTCCAGTCTCTACCAAAAAAAAAAAAAAAAAATAGAAAGAAATTAGCTGGACAACTAAAAATATATAGAAAAATTAGCCAGGCATGGTAGCGCATGCCTGTAGTCCCAGCTACTCGGGAGGCTGAGGCAGGAGGATTGCTTGAGCCCAGGAGTTTGAGGTTGCTGTGAGCTAGGCTGATGCCACGGCACTCTAGCCTGGGAAACAGAGTGAGACTCTGTCTCAAAAAATAAATAAATAAAAATTAGCTGGGTGTGGTGGTGCATGCCTGCAGTCCTAGCTACTTCGGAGGCTGAGGCAGGAGGATCACTTGAGCCCAGGAGTCCGGGGCTACTGTGAGCTATCGGCACCACTGCATTGCAGCTTGGCTGACAGAGCAAGACCCTGTCTTTAAAAAATATTTTTTAATCAAAAAAGATAAATAAAAAATAGAATATGTAGCCTGTTAAATGGTAACAGATGCTAGAAAACATAGAAGAGGAAGGGAGGACATCGTGCTGGTTTGGTTGTGGGTGGGGGAGAAGGTATGCTCTTAGAAATAAAGTCATTGGGGAACACCTCACAGAAGTGACACTTAAGGGGATACCTGAAAGAAGTGAGAATGAGTGAAATCAGCAGGACTCTGTGAAGGCACAGCTGTGAGGTAGGAGGGAAATCAGAAGAGCATGGCGCCCTAGAAGCCGCGTGGAGCCAGTGTTTCAAGGAGGAAGAGGGGTCAATGCAGGAAATGCTGCCAATGTGCCAAGATGAGGACAGAGATTTGGCAACAGGACTTGACCACAGAGAGGTCACTGGCATCCCTGACAAGAGCAGGCTGGAGAGAGTGGGAGCTGAGAAGTCTGAAGGGGATCATGAGCAAACAGGGAGGGGAGGAATTGGAGACCGGAATATAAGCAACTTTTTGGAATTTAGTTATAAAGGGGAACAGAGAAATGAGGCAGTAGCTGGAACGACAATGTGGGATCAAGAAAGGATTTTTTTCCAAGATGGGAGACATACTGGAGCTCTCCTCTTGCTATAGACAAACCTACAGCCTTTGATGTGCCTCCTCAAACCCAAAAATATCTTTGCAAAGCTCTAGTCTGCAGAAGGGTCTGAGCTGCAGGTGGAGAAAACCAGTCTTCAGTTCTGCTTTCAACCCTGTCACTTCCCTCTCCTGGGGCAACGAACTTGGCTGCCTCAAGCAGGGAGTGAAATTCCAGAACAGAAAGAACAAAGTCAGATATCTCAAAATATCATCTTACTCCATTTAATTCAGGCCCTTTATCCAGAGATGCCCCTTTCCAAACAGGGCAAATCCCTTTCTTTACCCTAGACTATTTGTTTTCAGGTATTCTGGCCAAAGCAATATTGCCTAAGCTTCAGGCATTCTTGGGAACCTTTATGATTTTGCTATGTTGGCATACCACATTGACTTTTTACTTTATGTTTTGATGATGTAAGCACCTCCTTTACTTTTCTATTATTGTGGTAAAATTCACATAACAAAATTTACCATTTTAAAGGGTATAATTCAGTGGCTTTTAGTACATTTATAATGTTGTGCAACAATTACCACTGTAGTTCTGAAACATTTTTCATCATCCCAAAAGGAAACCCCATTAAGCAACTCCCTCCTCCCATCTCCTGGTAACCTAACCTTTCTGTTCCTGTAGGTCAATTATGGATATCCTTTTTTCAAGAGTCAGGTTCTTGCTATGTTGCCCAGTTTGGCCTCGAACTCCTGGAGTCAAAGGATCCTCCCACTTCAGCCTCCCGAGTTGCTGGGACTACAGGTGTGAGCCACTGCCCCTGGGAATTCTGGATATCTTATATAAATGGAATCATACAATATGTGGTCCTTTATGTCTGGCTTCTTTCACTTAATATGTTTTCTCCATTACTGGCACATTTTGTGCTTAATTTTTTTTTTCTCATGCATTTTTTTTTTTTTTTTTTTTTTTGGAGACAGAGTCTTAATCTGTCACCTGGGCTAGAGTGCAGTGGTGTCATCATAGCTCACTGCAACCTCAAACTCCTGGGCTCAAGCGATCTTCCTGCCTCAGCCTCTCCTGTAGCTGGGACTACAGGCACATGCCACCATGCCCGGCTAATTTTTCTATTTTTAGTAGAGACGGGGTCGCTGTTGCTCAGGCTGGTCTCCTGGCCTCAAGTGATCCTCCCCCCGACACAAAGTGCTAAGATTACAGGCATGAGCCACCATGCCCAGCTCTTACCTATTTTTTAAAGGAAATCTTATTTCACAACCACTATAATTAGGTTATTTACTTAATCCCTATTAAATACAGGATTAAAATACAAAAGAATATTTCTCAAAAGAAGTCATTTTTAAGCTTAGTGCCTAATGACATATTTTGTGTTTTGCTGATTTAATAAATAAGACCACATTTTTACAGGAAATGGTGGTTTAGTAATCCCTAATCTACTCCTGAAAGCAAGTCAGGCTGAGGAAGAACACCCACATTCTCTCGTGGTAGGGAAATGGTCCCAATCCTGTAGAACTTACAACGTTGTCTTGAATACATTCAGGTGGAGGGTTGCAGATTGCAGGGACCAGTGGCCCCATCTTTGTTCTAATCCGTAATATTTCACAAATACAACACACTCTCTTTCGCAACAACTCATATAATACTTAGTGTACATGTGTGGGTGTGGGTGGGTGCTTCCCCACAGATCTACGACGGGCACCTACGGCAGAAAAAGAGTGAAGCTGGCCAAGAGGTGACAGCAACAGTTCAGCTAAAGGCAACCGCTGCTAGGCAGAAGGAAGGTCCAGGGTGGCCAAGTCTTCCTGATTTTTCAGGGGAGTACAAGAAATCTGGATTTTTAATGGGATATCTCCAAATTCTAAAACATTGACAACTAATGCAAATTTTTTTTTTTTAAAGTGGGTCAAACAGACCCCTCATTCTTCGGAGGAGAAAAAGGAAGCCAGTAACGGAGACGCGACTCTCCAAAAAGACAAACAGGCAGGTGGGGGCGGCAGAGCCCAAGATTTTTAGAAAGCTTTTGTCCGGGAGGTAAAATACACTTACCCTGGAATTCTTAGTCTCTAAACCCTCCTGCGCCTAGGGCCCAAAGGACCAAGGACTAAGTCCCCTCTCCGCCCACCCCAGCTTCCTCACCGCCCTCCGCGCCACACCCCCCATTCCCTGAGCGCCGCGGGTTCCTCTGCCTCCTGGACCTCGCCCTCGGTTCCTTGGACGTCGCAAGAGTGCCACTATCTGCCCCCTCGCCCCGCACCGCCTGTTGCAAGCCTGGCTGCCACTCTGCGCTCCCGGAGGGCGGCACACAGACCCTGCCCCACGGCCCCACCGCGCACTCCCGAGACAGGTTGCTCAGGTGTGCGTCCCCCGTCGGCACCGACGGACAGTCCCTGAGAGCACACAGCCCGCCCCCGGACGCGCGCGGAGCTCGCCCCAGGTACAGCGAGCGCCAGGGTCCCAGCGCTCGAGGCGCCAGGCGCGCGTGCCCGGACGGGGCTTTATTGCGTCACCGCGACTCCAGAGCGCGCGGCTCGATCATGAGCACGCCGCCGGCACCTTCGCGCTTACGCATCTTCCTCTGCCAGGCGCGCGCCGCGGCCGCCGGGCTGACCTCGGGGTTGAGCTTCTTCTCCAGCAGGTGCATGCGCGCCGTGGTCTCAGTCAGCATGTCCATGAGCAGTTCCTGCTGCAGCTTCAGGTAGTTGTTTTCCTCCAACAGCACCTGGCTCTTGACCCGGTGCACCTGCGCCTTCCAGCCCGACATGCTCGGCGAAGGCAGCGGCGGCCGTGTCCGCGCCTGCTCGCCCTCCGTGACCCAGCGGCCGTCGTGGAACACGAAGGCCTCCTCGGTGAGGCGCGTGCGCGGCGCGCCGTAGTTGAGGCCGAGCTCGGCCTGGCGCGTCCGGTGGTCCAGCATGTAGAAGGTGGACATGGAGGAGATGCGGCGCAGCGGCGGCCGCCGCGGCGAGAAGCGCCGGGAGCAGTGGTCGGTCCAGAACCGCCGCAGCTGCTCCCACAGGCTGCGGGCCTGGCTCGCAGCCAGGCACTCAGGGGCTGCCAGGGTGAGGGCCGGGTGGGCCTCGTGGGACGTGCAGGTGCCGGGAGGGGAGCCGCGGGGACGCTGGCGATCCGGGCTGCACCCTTGTCTTGAATGTCCTGCACCCGGTGTCCTGAATGATGAAGGCGAGCCAGGGGCGCTGCTGGGGAGCAAGAGTCCGGGTGACCAGCCTGCGCGGCACAGGCCGCCCCCTCACACCGCGAGGCCCAGTGGACATGGCTGTAGCCCTGCGGCCTGCGCTCGGGGCTAACCAGCTGCTGGCTGCTGAGGACCCCATCCCTCCACACTCGCCCCAGCAGCAGTCTCTCCGAAACCACCTTCCCCAAAGACCACTCGGTGTCAGGCCCCGGGGACAGATATACCATCCCCTGTTCTCTGAGCTGCACCTGGAAGGGGTTATGCGTAGGGGAGAAGGGAATAGTGATTAAAGGTGGAGCAGGACTGTGCTGGTGGGTTGGGGATGGGAAATGCTATGCAGAGTGAAGAGCCGGCAAGGCTTTCAGGTTCCAGATGTGAGGAAGAGCTTGGGTGGGATTGATATTGGGAGTAGCAGAAGAGGAAGGTGGACCAGGGCCCTATGTGAGGGCGGTGTACAGGCGGGCTCAGAAGTTTAGACTCCATTCTGCAGGTAAAAGGGACCTGCTGAAGGACTACAAAGCCAGGGTTAGATTTGGATTCTGAGAAAATCTGGTGGGACGTCTAGCATAGCCAACACCTTCACTGCCCTCATTGTTATTTGACAGCCTTGCACTGGCACCTACTCTGTACTAGGCCCTGGGCTGGTTCCAGCACAGTCTGTGCCTGCCCTCAAGATGCTCCTGGTCCAGCTGGGAAAACAGACGTGTATGGGGGTCACAGTCTAATGTATTCAGTGCCATCCTGGGGCATGTGCCATGTGCTTAAGGCTCCAGGTAACAGGGATTGTGCACATGACTTTTGTTCCAAGCAGACTACACCCTCCAGGAATCTAAAGTCCAGATACAGACAAATCTCATTCTGCCCACCTCTTCCCTTCTAGTATGTGCTGATTCCATTGTGTGAGAAAGGGAGTTACATGTTGTTTTTGATTCTTCTTCTGCCCACCGAGAGTGAAAAGAGAAAGAACTGGGCAGGATTCCCTATGTCATGTCTTTGTTAGTTCAACACACACTTATTCCCCACATATAGCTGGGCAGAGGCTGGATGGTATCATCCCCTAGATCTGGTTCAGGGAGACCTCCTCCAGAAGCCCACCCCTAAGGTTGCATCTTCCCAGAGGCCCCTCCCCCAATAATCCTCACTGCATGCTGTGCCTCACCTGGAAGATGTGGAGGTGCCGAGCTGCTGTCCAGGCCTGGCCCCATCTCTGAGCCTCAGCTCCTGTTTACCTGCTGTGACTCACAATGCCGCCAGGCCAGGCCAGCCCAGGACAGAAGGGGTGTCAGTTGCTGAGCTGTGAAACAGACTTTGGCTCTCCCCTGCATGCATTCAGTGCGGTTGAGCACTTACTGTGTTGCAGGCACTGTTTTAAGGAATTAAAGAAGATATTCCTTCATTAAGCTATCATTCATGGTGGGGAGGGGGGTCATCAGCGAGTCTAAGACTGGAATTTGTTATAGGGGAATTAACAATTTAGTCCCTCATGAAGCTACCATAGGCTGTCACGGGTCAGGTTCCCTAGAAGCAGAGCCTACCATGAGCATTCCTGGTGGAGGGGTTTATTGAGGAAGTGCTCTCAGGAGAAGGGAGGGAGGGAAGCAGGGCAGGGTAAAAGGCTAAAGCTGAGCTAGAGTGTGGTCTGGAGTGGAGACTAGCCTCAGCCTGATCCCATTGGGAACACTGAGCACCTGTGGCCCCAGAGTTAGGTGTTCTTGAGGCAAGAAAGCCAGTCTTTTGTACCCTCCCCCACCTTTCCCTCAGTTACTGGCAGAGGCTACTGTGTTTTGTCAGCCAACACTTATCAGCACCACCAATGATAGGGATCTGAGTGGGCTGCCCACAGCATGGAGGAGGGGGGAAGAGAATAGATGATAAAAATGAAAGGAAATTACTAAATGAATAATAATTTCTGATTGTGATACATGCAATGAAAAAACCAGGGACATACAGAAAGTGACTTTTGGATAAGGTGAGGGGTGGAAACTAATTTAGACATGATACTCAGTGAAGGCACTTGTGACGTCCATGCTAACACCTGCATGATGAGGAGACCCTAGCCCCTTGAAGATCTGGGGGCTAGAGGCAGGGAGGAGCTGGGCACGTTGGAAGTACACGTGCCATGTGTTGGACAGTGGAAGGAAGTAAGGTCAGCCCTACCAGCCATGCCGGCCCCAGTCAACTGCCTTCCTTCCCATCCCTCCACTTGGCACTCCTGACCCCAGGGGCCTCTTCCAGGCCCTCCCAAGGTAATCCTCCCTTTCACATGGCCCTGCAAGGGGGCAGACCCACCTCTAGGGGAGGTCACAGCTGGGGCAGAGCCAGGCGGTAGTAGTGCCACCTACAAAACTTTTTTTCTTTAACAGTTTTATTGAGGTATCATTGGCATACCTCAACTGAGGTATTATCAACTACATATATTTACAGTGTACAATTTGATAGGTTTTGATCATTTGTCATGTGAAATCAGTCCCAAAATCAAGATCATGAAGGTATCCATTACTTCTAGAAATTTCTTCTGCTTCTATCACTATATATTAGTTTTTAGTTTCTAGAATTTTATGATATATGAATGGAATTATTCAGTATATACTCATTTTTGTAGTGGCTTCTTATAGCATAATTATTTTAAGATTTATCCATGTTGTTGCATTTATTAACAATTCATTACTTTTTATTGGTGAGTAGTATTCTGTTGCATAGAAATACCACGAAATTTGTTTTTCCACTCACTTGTTGATGCTAATTCAGGTTGTTTCCATTTTGGGGGCCATTATAAAGAAAGCTATTATGCACATGTCTGTACAAGTCTTTGTGTAGATATGCTGTTTTTTTTTTTTTTTTTTTTGAGACAGAGTCTTACTCTTTTGCTGGGCTAGAGTGCTGTGGTGTCTGCCTAGCTCACAGCAACCTCAAACTCCTGGGCTTAAGCAATCTTACTGCCTCAGCCTCCCGAGTGTAGCTGGGACTACAGGCCCATGCCCAGCTAATTTTTTCTATATATTTTTAATTGTCCAGCTAATTTCTTTCTATTTTTAGTAGAGATGGGGTCTCACTGTTGCTCAGGCTGGTCTCAAACTCTTGAGCTCAAATGATCCTTCCGCCTCGGCCTCCCAGAGTGCTAGGATTACAGGCGTGAGCCACCATGCCCAGCCTAAACATATGCTTTCATTTCTCTTGAATAAATACCTAGGAGTGGAATGGCTGGGTCATATGGCAGATGTATGTTTACCTTTTTATGAAGCTGCCAAACTTTTTTTCCAAAATGATTGTACCACATCCCCACCAACAGTGATTGAAATTTTCTGTCCCTCCATATCCTGGCTGACACTTGGTATAGTAAATCTTTTTAATTTTAGCCATTGTAGTTGTGTGTATAAATTGTGGTTTTAATTTATATTTCTCAAAAGACTAAGACTGACGATGTTGAGTATCTTTTCATGTTTGTTATCCACTTTGATGGTTGTTCAAATCTTTCGCCCATTTTTTAAAAATTGGATTGTTTGTCATATTGAATAATTGTAGGTCTCTCTTTTTTTTTTTTTTTCTTTGAGACAGAGTCTTGCTCTGTTACCCAGGCTAGAGTGCCGTGGTGTCATAACTTACTGCAACCTCAAACTCCAGGGCTCAAGTGATCCTCCTGCCTCAGCCTCCTTAATAGCTGGGACTATAGGTACAAGCCACCATGCCCAGCTAATTTTTCTATTTTTTATAGAGACAAGAGTCTCGTTCTTGCTTAGGCTGGTCTTGAACTCCTGGCCTCAAGCAATCCTCCTGCCTCAGCTGCCTAGAGTGCTAGGATTACAGGTGTGAGCCACTGCGACCAGCCTGAACTGTAGTTCCTTAATGGTAAAAAAGTCCTTTGTTAATATGTTTTGCAAATATTTCCTCCTAGTCTGTGGCTTGCCTTATCAGGCAAAAGTTTTTAATTTTGATGAAGTCCAATTTATCAGTTTTTTTCTTTTTCATGCTTTTTGTGTCATGTTTAAGAACTCTTCGCCAAACATAAGGTTACTATGATTTTCTCCTCTGTTTTCTTCCAGAAGTTTTATAGTTTTGGCTTTACATTTAGGTCTGTGCTCCATTTTGAGTTAAGTTTTGTTTGTGATTTTTTTTCATATAGATGTTAAATTGAGTCAGCACCATTTATAGAAAAGAGTAGCCTTTCTCCCACATACTGCAGTGATGTTTTTGTTGTATATCATATGACTGTATGTGTCACTTTCTGTGCTCTCTGTTCTTTTTCTTGTCTCTTTATTCTTACACCAATGCCACATTTTCTTAATTATTGCAGCTTATTGTGAGTCTTGATATCTGGTAGTGTAAATCTTGCAGTAACATTCATTAAGATTTCTTTGGCTTTCTAGGTCTTTTGTATTTCCATATAAATTTTAGAATTAGAATGTCAGTTTCCACAAATAAATCCTCACGCTCACTGTTTAAAGCTCTCTCATCTTGTCATCAGGCACACGGAGAGCTCAGAGTAACCTTCAGAAGGTTGTCTGATGGGCATGGAATCAGAGCCCAGGAATATTTTAATCGAGCCAGTGATTCATTTTCTTTCTCTTCCTTTCTCTCTCTCTCTCTCTCTCTGTCCTTCCTCTCCACCCTCCCTCCATGTCTCTCTCTCTCCTAATTGTGTCTATGCTATTAAGATTAATTTTCGTTAAAAATCATGATATTTCAGGCAGATCATAAGCAACCTTCAGGAATGGTATACAACAACTTTCAATTTCCCTTATATCCATGGACTGCTAAAAAGGGAAAGTTACAAAGCCCAAGGAAGTCTTTATTTGATGATTTGAACAGCGAAAGTTAAGAGAGATGAGGGATAATTCCCATTTAACATGTTAACTCCTTTCCCAAGAAGACCTTGATTTTGAAGAAGTTTAATTAAAACTGTAGAATTTAAAGATTCACAATAAAAAAACGTGGTTCCTGGATCCTCTGAGGGAATCCATCTCAATGTGGTCAATGAAAATCTGGATTTGGAGCCTGTGAGGGAGGGGGTGCCAGGTCCCAACAGGTCTGAGTTTAAAGACATAAAGTTCATTCTGATGCAGAGAGGAAAGGAGAAGAAGACCTAAATGTGATTTTTGAAATTTCCCCAAACACAGGCATTTGTGCCACACTGGCTAGGGGTATGAACATCAGTGGGTCCTTTTTCCTGGCAATCAGGAGAAATACTCTGCAAACCAAGGAAGTTAAGTTTTTACCCATTGCAATTTCATTCTGGCTTCTGTGATACTCTGTTAGTGATATTTGCTCTTCCTGGAAACAATAAGGTGGTCTCTGCTAATATAGCTTTAAAAAAAGTAAAAATTCTGCATTTGTATAAAATTTGATAAAAATATCATTCAAGGGGTCTGGGTTCTCAGTTGAAGCCAAGGGGAAAAAAATTAAAAAAAAAAAAAAAGAAATATCATTAAAGAATACAGAACACAAGAATTACACAGTTATTTAAAAAAAAAAAAAAGCATGGGCTTCATTCAGCACTTCTGCTTTCTCTTACTTTTTTGCAAAGTACCTTTTTAGGAAGAGCATAGCATCTCCTCTGTAGTTCTTCCTTCACTTGGGCTTTTTCCTGTCTTTGGTGTTTCTCTAGGGCTCAGTGGTGACAGGAGATGGTAGGATGCACAAAAGATCGTGGCAGTAGTGGTGGTCTAGGGGCTGCTATTGCTCCTGCCCCTATGCTGATCCCAACCCAGTGTTCCTTAAAATTAATTCCATGGATGTTCATTGGAATTTTCTGGGTTTTTTTTCTTTTTTTTTTTTAGACAGAGTCTCACTCTGTTGCCCAGGGCTAGAGTGCAGTGCCGTCAGCCTAGCTCACAGCAACCTCAAACTCCTGAGCTCAAGCGATCCTCTCACCTAGGCCTCTCAAGAGTGCTAGGATTACAGGCATGAGCCTCCACACCCCGTCCTTGAGGTCAGGAGTTCAAGACCAGCCACAGCAAGAGCGAGACCTGCCTCTACTAAAAATAGACAAAATTAGCTGGGCATGATGGTGTGGGCCTGTAGTCCCAGCTGCTCAGGAGGCTGGGGCAGGAGGATTGCTTGAGCCTAGGAGTTTGAGATTACAGTGAGCCATGGTGATGCCACTGCATTCCAGCCTGGGCTACAGAGCAAGACCCTGTCTCAAAAAAAAAAAAAAAAAATTCCGTTTTCAGAAAAAAAAAAATGTTGTTGCACGTTCTTTCTGCTCTGGATGACTATCTCTCTCTCTTTTTTTTTTTTTTTTTGAGACAGAGTCTCACTTGGTTGCCTGGGCTAGAGTGCTGTGGCGTTAGTCTCCCGAGTAGCTGGGACTACAGGCATGCGCCACCATGCCCGGCTAATTTTTTCTATATATTTTTAGTTGTCCAGCTAATATATTTCTATTTTTAGTAGAGACGGGGTCTCACTGTTGCTGGTCTCGAACTCCTGAGCTCAAACGATCCGCCCGCCTCGGCCTCCCAGAGTGCTAGGATTACAGGCATGAGCCACTGCGTCCGGCCTGAATAACTATCTCATAACCAGGGAGTCGACAGAACTTGAGAGGCTAGAGAACCAACCATGTGATTAGGGGGTTGGAACTTTCAACCCCGGCCCCCCACCTCCAGAAACTGGAGAAGGGCTAGAGATTGAGTTCAATCACCTATGGGCAATGATTTGGTCAATCATGCTTACTATGTAAAGGAACCTCCATAGAAAACCCTAACCAATGGGGTTTGGAGAGCTTCCAGACTGATCAACAACTGAGGTGCCCGGAGGGTGGCATACCCAGAGAGGGCATGGAACCTTCTCATACCCTCCTACCCCATCCCTTACTCTATGAATCTCTTCTGTTTGGCTGTTCCTGACTTATATCCTTTATAATAAACCTGAGTTCTGTGTTGAAGTCAAATAAAATATACGATGAATCTCTAAGTTTAAAACATTTTGTTGGGGAATTAAGAATTGCAATTCGGGGTATACATGGAGACTGGGTGGTCTTTGGTTTGTCTGTAGAACAAAGAGAAGGTTAGAAGTCTTATAAAAAAGATATATATTTTTCACAAGAAAGTCCACTGGCACTAATAAAGTTTTGGGCAGCTGGCAGGCTCTGATTGGTGAGTGACAGCACTGGGTCACACTAGTTTGAGTTGTAGCAGGTTGTGTCAGCAGCTATTAGATAAACTGATTCCAGGTCACAGCAGGCAGTTTCAGCAGCCAGGCTTGCAGAGACTTACATCCTTGGAACAATGTTTTGTGCCTTGAGTGCTTCCCCCCACACCCTCCCCCAGCCTCTCGAGTCTGTTTTAGTTGGGTATAAAAAGAATGATCCAATTTGTATGATCAACTTTGACATCTGTGAGTGGTTCTATCTAGCACATTACGAAACCTGGGGGAGGCGTGTGGAACGCTCAAATTTGTAGTTGGCTGGGCAGAAATATGGATGACCTGGGGACCTCATTTACAGCAGGCATCTAAAGTGAGGGCAGTCTGTGGGACTGAACCCCTAAATCTGTGGACTGTCAGAATTGAATTGAATTGACAAAAATGATGTGTCTTAGCCTGTTTTCTATTGCTATAACAGAATGTTACAGACTGGGTATTTTATAAAGAAGTTTATTTCTTTTTTCTTTTTTTAAAAAAAGCTATTCAGGCGGGGGCGCAGTGGCTCACGCCTGTAATCCTAGCACTCTGGGAGGCCGAGGCGGGCGGATTGTTTGAGCTCAGGAGTTCGAGACCAGCCTGAGCAAGAGTGAGACCCCCGTCTCTACTAAAAATAGAAAGAAATTATATGGACAGCTAAAAATATATATATAGAAAAAATTAGCCGGGCATGGTGGCGCATGCCTGTAGTCCCAGCTACTCGGGAGGCTGAGGCAGGAGGATTGCTTGAGCCCAGGAGTTTGAGGTAACTGTGAACTAGGCTGACACCACGGCACTCTAGCCCGGGCAACAGAGTGAGACTCTGTCTAAAAAAAAAAACAAGCTATTCAGGCAGATGAATTTTATTTCTCAGAGTCCAATGTTGAGGGGCCACATCTGGTGAGGGCCTTCTTACTGCATGATGACATGGTGAAGGGTATCACATGGCAAGAGGGCAAGAACATGCCAGCTGGGTC
Source organism: Varecia variegata (assembly GCA_028533085.1). Classification (NCBI taxonomy): domain Eukaryota; kingdom Metazoa; phylum Chordata; class Mammalia; order Primates; family Lemuridae; genus Varecia; species Varecia variegata. The sequence continues at coordinate 49,980,974 of CM052443.1, forward strand.
TCTCTTCCTCTTCTTACAAAGTCACCAGTCCTATCCTGCGGGCCCCACTCTGATGACCTTATCTAATTGTAATTACCTCCCAAAGGCCCCACATCCAAATGCCATCAACATATGAATTTGGGGATTAAATTTCCACCACATGAAATTTGGGGGACACATTCACACCATAGTATGGTGTCAGAAAAAAAGACATCACAATTGGTCTCAGAAGACAACACCCTGTATTTGGTATCAGGGAAAAGAAAACTTAAGAGGAACATGTTTGGGTAATGGGAATGTTCTGTATCTTTACCATGATAGTGATGACATGGTATATACTGCATATTTTTCAAAATCATGGAACTGTAGGCTGGGCAAGGCGGCTCATGCCTGTAATCCCCAGCACTTTGGGAGGCTGAGGTAGGGGGATCACTTGAGGCCAGGAGGTTTTTTTTGTTTGTTTTTTTGTTTTGAGACAGTCTCACTCTGTTTCCTGGGCTAGAGTGTGGTGGCATCAGCCTAGCTCACAGCAACCTCAAATTCCTGGGCTCAAGCAATCCTCCTGCCTCAGCCTCCTGAGTAGCTGGGACTACAGGCATGCGCCACCATGCCCAGCTAATTTTTTCCATTTTTTTTTTTTTAGTAGAGACGGGGTCTCACTCTTACTCAGGCTGGTCTTGAACTCCTGAACTTAAGCAATCCTCCTGTCTTGGCCTCCCAGAGTGCTAGAATTACAGGTGTGAGTCACCATGCTTGGCCAAGGCCAGGAGTTTTGAGACCAGCCTGGGCAACATAGCAAGACCCAGTATCTATGAAAAAAAAATCAGCCAGGTGTGGTGGCCCATGCCTATAGTCCCAGCTGCTGGGGACGCTGAGGCAGGAAGAACGCTTGAGCCAGGAGTTCAACACTGCCGTGAGCTATGATCGCACCACTACACTCCAGCCTAGGGATGGAGCCTGAAGATATGACTGAGTTCTGCAATCTCATAGTAAAACTTTAACAGATGAGAAGTTGCTTCTTATGGATAAGCAAAGTAAGTTGTTTCTTGAGATGGAATCTACTCCTGGCAAAGATGCTGTGAACATTTGTTGAAACGACAACAAAGAATTTAGAATATTACATTACTTAGTTAATATAACAGCAGCAGGGTCTGAGAGGATTGAGTCTAATTTTGAAAGAAGTTCTACTGTGGGTAAAATGCTTTCAAACAGCATCACATGCTACAGAGAAATCTTTCATGAAAGGAAGAGTTAATAAATGCAGCAAGCTTTATTGTTGTCTTATTTTAGGAAATTGCCACAGCCACCCCAACCTTCAGCAACCACCACCCTGATTAGTCAGCAGCCAGGGAATTGCTGGGTCAAAGGATATGTGCATTTTATAATGCATATAAATAATTTATTTTGAAAACCATCTTGCAGATTATATCATAATGTCAGAATACATTAAAATTTTCTGTACCTTCTACATCTAAGAACTATAAAATGATTATTTCTCTTAATAAAATACTTTAATGCCTCAAAGTACTTTTTGTATTACCAGGAAAAGATGTCATTCTTCAGGGTTTTGTTCTCAGCTTCCTCCCTTGAATAACATACCTTAGTTGAAAAATCCCCATCTCCAGTCCTTTGTCTTGGGCCCAGACCCCAGATCAGCCAAGCTTGGCTTTCCTTTCTTTTGGGTCTCTACACTTTACCTCCAGTCACCCAGTCTCAAACCCTCAGTGTCGGCTTTGCTTCCTCTTTTTCCCTATCCTCCTGAGTCCAACAGCAACATTTAATGGTTTTATTTCTATATACCGTGCTATTCACTAATCCTGCCCTTTTTATCAACAGCAAGAGGTGGTTTCCTAACTGGCCTCATAGCTGCTACCCTCTATCAGATCTCCCTGGAATAGTTTTGAAATAATTATGTCCTAAATTATAATATACAATCATTACATAACTATAATATATAATTTTATCTATTGATAAATTATGACCCAAATCTGAAATATCTCCCCACAAACTCCCTGGCTACACCTTCAAGGCCTGGTCCCAACCCAAATCTAGAGCTGACTTCCCATTACTCACTTTTCTAACACTCTTCTTCAGCCAAAACACTCTTGTACGTGGTGTCCCCAATCCCCAAACATGACGCCTGTGTTCCTTCCTTTGCACATGCTGTTTCCTCATCTAAAGGAGCCTTTTTCCAACTCTCCACCTATAGAAACCCTGCATATCCTACCAGGTCTAGCTCAAGTCTTACCTCTTTCCCCATCCATTCTATATGATATAAGTAATTCCCTCAGAACCCCATTAAATTCTCTTCAGTACCACACTCCTTTAGCACTTACCTTTGCTGGAGTAGCTCTTTTGCTCACATATAAGATTCCATTTTAAGCTCATTATTTGGAATATGTGACACCCAGCATTTTATTTTTCTTTGAATACCCACTTCCCCACGTAAATAGGAAAGCAAAATTCTCCTACACAAATTTGGGGGCTGAGAGTTGGAGAATGCTAAACTTATGCAGACACCAAACCCTGCCTCCTTTCTTCTTCCAGGTGGCGGGAGGGAATAAAGCTGGCTTCTCGGTTGGTACCAGTTTTTTCCACCCTTGAAAGCCTTTGGGTCTCCAAACAAATGGAGGACAGAGATCAGGCCCTCTAAAGGTCTCGATGTGCTGACAGTGGGTTACTAACACGGTGGTGTGTGTTAAATCTTTCCATTGTACCATCCTTCTCTCTCAATCCTGTCGTCCATGTATCTCCGTGCCCTGACGTCTAATGTTTCTTCAAGAAACATCACAAAGTGAAAGCTGAAAGACAGAACCTCGACTGTTATTCTGCACTGTGTGTTACGTTAGGCAGTGAGGCGGCCGCAGGCTCCAGGGCCCAGAGCGATGACTCTGCAGGAACGGTGGCGCCTGCCTACACGGCGCGGTGCGGTCACCTCCAGGCCCGGCGAGGCAGAGAGGGCGGGTTCCGCTGGCGCCCCGTTGGGGCCCGCACTCGCTGCAAATGCCCCTTCCCGATGGCCGACCGGACCTCCCACCCTTTCTGCCAGCTGCCATTTGCCCCTTCAGCCAAGGACGCCGGATGCCGGTCCCGGGTCCGGGTCTAGGCACCCGATGGCTGGTGACCACACGGGCGGGTAGAAGAGCCGACCGACCTGCCCGCTAAGGCAGCAGGGCAAACGCGCGCGGGAACGCCACCGCGCTGAGCCGCCCCGCCCCAGACGCGCGCGCCCGGTGTCCCTGATCTACCGTGACCCGCCCCCTCACCTCTCGCCCAACCGACAGCCACTTCCTGCCTCACTCTCGGCAAATCCTCACACTCCACGAAGAATAGCCCTAGGGGGCGTATGGGAAGGTGCATAGAGCGATGCCCGCGCCGACCAACCGAATGCTGGAGCTTGCGCGGCGGGCGGGACTTAGCGTTGGCTGTAGCTACTCAGGAGGGAGGGGCGGACGCGGGGCCGGACTTCGTGTGGTGGGGCTCGCTCGCGCCGCTGTGGTAGCCGAGGCCTCTTGGTTTTGCGGCACGTGACGGTCGGACCCCCTTCACGGCCGTCTCCACTGCAGCGCGGGGCCAGGTGTGCGGGCGGGAGAAGGCTTGGGCACTGCCGGCGGTCCCAGGGAGGCTGGAGGTGAGACCGAAGGCCTGCGCGCGTCTTGGGGCCTGTGAGGACCCGGGGGGACCAGGAGCGCGCTTTCGCGGCCGAGGGGTCGGGCGTGGCCGGGGGCCGCGGGGTCGCGCTGGCTTTAGACCGCCCAGGCCTTGGCAGACCTGCCTGCGCTAAGGGACGAGGCCCGAACGCCGGCGCCTTCGGTTGGGGAGCCAGGCCCAGGCCGCGCCGCTGGATTCGGGAGGCGTGGCAGGTGCCCTAGAGCCTTTCTTGACCTCTGGGAAAGCTACCTTATTCCTGTAGCTTTGCTTCTAGGACTTTCTTAGGCCTCTTGTTGGCTGCCTGGGCAGCCGCATGGTGGGCTGAAGTAACCAGCAAATGTCTGGAGTGGGATTGGGCCTAGTAGGTACTAGTGGGGAAAGGTGATGTTAGAGATATTTAGCATTAATGTTACTGTTGAGTATTCGAAAATAAAACCCTAAAGCGAAGACTGGATCCTAGCACCCTAAAGAATAAAAGGAATGTACTAGAACGAGAACGTGCAGTGGTTGAGAAACTTTAGTCTTAACAGCTAAAGTACCTATTTGGGAGTGGGGACTAATCCATTCGGAGAGCCACAGGACGTTAGAAGCAGCAAAGCACCCGAAAGCTCACTAAGTGCACCTTGTTTTATTACGGTGGAGGCCTAGAGGTCTGAAATGACTGGCCCAAGGTCATGTGATTAGTTTAATGATCACTGGGATTATAGTTGAGGGCTAGGCAGTTTTGGTATAGTGGTTAAAGTGAAGGCGCTGGTTCAGGTTCTTAATCAGTCATTTGTTACTATGTGAATCAGCTTGGGCAGTTCTTACCCTTTGTGCCCATTTCTTGCAAAGTGATGGTTACCTGATGGACTTGTGAGGATTAAATTAAGATGTGTATAAAATAAGACAGGGAAACCTGATACATAGTAACTGCTGAATAAATAATTATTGCAATAAATTATTATAATCTGAATGCTTTTGGTGCACTACACTGACATCCTAGTCTTTCAGTTGGTTGTGTCCTGTTTCCCAGGACCCGAAGTCACATTTATGCCAACGGAGGAAGAAACTGATATTGTGGATTGACTGCTGGGCATGACAAAAGTGATTGCTAGTTTAGGGAAGTTAAACTGAGCTGAATATTAAAAGCTTAGGAGGACAAAGGTGAACCACAGTTAAGTCTCTTTACCTCTAATTTAGGTAGTGGAAGATTTTGCTTAATTTTTTGATAAGTTTTTGTTTTCATTTTTAAGGAAAAGAATTGTATTGATCTCTAAAATTGTTGTATCAGTCTTTTCCCAGCAGGGTTTGAGAGTCATGAATAGAAATGAATAGAATCAACCATTATGTTGATCAAATGTACATTTGTTCTAATATCTACAGCAGAGGTAAAGAGTTGTGTGACGGGCCGGGCGCGGTGGCTCACGCCTGTAATCCTAGCACTCTGGGAGGCCGAGGCGGGTGGATCGCTCGAGGTCAGGAGTTCGAGACCAGCCTGAGCAAGAGCGAGACCCCGTCTCTACTAAAAATAGAAAGAAATTATCTGGCCAACTAAAAACATATATAGAAAAAAAAAAATTAGCCGGGCATGGTGGCACATGCCTGTAGTCCCAGCTACTTGGGAGGCTGAGGCAGTAGGATCGCTTAAGCCCAGGAGTTTGAGGTTGCTGTGAGCTAGGCTGACGCCACGGCACTCACTCTAGCCCGGGCAACAAAGCGAGACTCTGTCTCAAAAAAAAAAAAAAAAAGAGTTGTGTGACTATGTGGGAGTACTCCTTTCTGTTAGCCAGAGTGCACAAACAAGCCCAGGTAACTGGATCATGAGAAGGCTCCAGTGAACTATGTATTAGAGTAATTTTCTAACCTATCTGAAAATGGGTGCCAGCATTCTCTGCCCCACCCCGCTTCACTATCTTAACTCTACAGTTCATTTAGCACATTATCTTCGAGGGGCCACAAGAGGTAAATATTATGACAAAAGTCAGTTGCTGCAGTTTTGGCAGTCACACTATTGCATCCTTTAAGTTACAGAGTTCACTTTGCCCTGTAAGATAGCTTAAAGGGATGAAGTGGCAGTTGGTAAGCATAAATGCAGGCCCATGAGATGTGAATCCTGGGCCCAGTGTAATAACTAGCTTATGTACCACTTTGGTTTCCATAACTTAAAATGAGAATGAGAAATCTCCTGGATGCCTCACCTTTAGTGGGCAATAAGAGGGGCAAATAAAATGTTCAACATGAAATTACTCTGAGGCCGGGCACGGTGTCTCACACCTGTAATCATAGCATTCTGGGAGGCGGAGGCAGGAGGATCACTCAAGGTCAGAAGTTCGAGGTCAGCCTAAGCAAGAGCGAGACCCCAACTCTACTAAAAATAGAAAGACATTAGCTGGACAACTAAAAATATATAGAAAAAATTAGCCGGTCATGGTGGCACATGCCTGTAGCCCCAGCTACTCTGGAGGCTGAGGCAGAAGGATTGCTTAAGCCCAGGAGTTTGAGGTTGCTGTGAGGTAGGCTGATGCCATGGCACTCTAGCCCGGGCAACAGAGTGAGACTCTGTCTCCAAAAAAAAAAAATTACTTTGAGAAGTGTAATGAACTGCAAATAAGAGAATTGGCAGCTAATAATAATTCTTAGGAAATAATAAAAGTGCCCAAACAGTTGTAACCTATATAGCTTATAGTAAAACTTGTCAGGAAAGTGCTAGTTGAATGCTTTGTTACTGCAACAGATGTGCTTGTAAATTAAGACTTTACAAAAAAAGAAAACCATAAACCAGTATCTCCCCCCTGCCTTTTTTTTAAGAAGGTCTCATTATGTTGCTCAGGATGGCCTCTAACTCTTGGGCTCAAATGATCCTCCTGCCTGCCTCCTGAGTAGCTGGGTTTATGGAGGCATACCACTGTGCCCGGCTAGACCAATATCTTTTCTGAAAACAGGTGCAAAAATCTTCACTAAAATGCTCAGAAAGTAAATCCAGCAACATATAAAAAGGGTGGTACACCATGACCAACTGGTATTTATCCCAGGAATGCAAGGTTAGTTCAATGTATAGAAATGAATGTATTATAATACACCACATTAATAAAGAACAGATGCATTTAAGGACTGTAGGCTAAAGGGGGAAAAAAAGAATAAAGAACAGAAACTGCATGATCATTTCAATAGTTGGAGAAAAACACCCTTTCATGATAAATATTCAACAAACTATCAGTAGAAAGGGACTTCCTTAGCCTGATTCAGAGACAAAGAAATGATCTCATCGCTTGAAAAATAAAATATAAAAAGAAACCTGAAAATAGTTTGAGCCCACAATTGTTTTTTTTGTTGTTGTTTGTTTTTCTTTTTTTCTTTTTGAGACAGAGTCTCGCTCTGTTGCCCGGGCTAGAGTGCCCTGGTGTCAGCCAGCTCACAGCAACCTCAAACTCCTGGGCTCAAGCAATCCTTCTGCCTCAGCCTCCAGAGTAGCTGGGACTACAGGCATGTGCCACCATGCCCGGCCGGCCAATTTTTCTATATGTGTTTAGTTGTCCAACTAATTTCTTTCTATTTTTAGTAGAGATGGGGTCTCGCTCTTGCTCAGGCTGGTCTTGAACTCCTGGCCTCAAGGGTTCCTCCCGCCTTGGCCTCCCAGAATGCCCACAGTTGTTTCAATGATCTTTTTTGTGAAAGGACCTTTATTGAGGATAAAGTTTCTGCCTTTGAGAAGTGAGAAATTTACTATTTCTTTAGTATTTGCCCATTGCTAAAGTTCATCTAAATAGTTGTCTGGATTTGCTGAAATAGATGCAGAGTATGCCTACTTCTGTTAAAAAATAGAATATTTGTGTTCAGTTGAAGTCTCATGTATGTTATTAAATGTGTATAGTAAAATAATATGGACTGTCTTTTTTAAGGATGTGTGCTGAGACCAGGTGCGGTGACTCACGCCCGTAATTCTAGCACTCTGGGAGGCAGAGGCAGAAGGAACACTTGAGCTCAGGAGTTTGAGACCAACCTGAGCAAGAGTCAGACCCAGTTCTCTACCAAAAATAGAAAAAATTAGCTGGTCATGGTATGCAAGCCTGTAGTCCCAGCTACTTGGGAGGCTGAGGCAGGAGGATCACTTGAGCCCAGTAGTTTGAGGTTGCAATGAGCTATGATGACACCACTGCATTCTACCCAGGGTGACCAAGTGAGACTCTGGAAAAGAAAGTGCTGAGAACAGAATTGTAATCAAAAAATGTTGATTTAGGAAAATTCACAAAGAAAAGTAATTATTTGATGAAGCAGGAATAAATAGCAGATAAACACAGAAATTTCCATGTCCAAATGCTAAAATTACATATACACTGTTGCAAGGAAGAGTTAAGAAGAAATTGTATAACATAATTGGAAGAAAGCAAGTTTTTCTTGTTACGTAAAATCATCCAGGCATATTAGACCTTTTGGTCAGGTATGAGAATTTAAAATTTTTCAGTATGATTGTATAAATTGTGTTTCAAAGAACAAAACATTTGAATATGCCTATGAAGTACTGGACTCTGGTAGACTTTATATTACCTTTTTATATTTTCATAGCAAGGCTTTGAGACAGTAGTACTATTATCCACATCTATAAAATAGGGAAAGAGGACTTGTGGAGTTAAATAAATTGACCAAGGCCACCCAGAGGACCTGGAGAGTTTCCACCACATGCACCATGCTACCTTGTGTATGAGGAATAAATTCTCTGAATCATCAGCTTTAAAATAAGCTTCCACCTCTAAAATTTAATTCACTCTTTCAGAAAAGTGAATTGAAATATTAAATGTGAGTAGATTAGGTAATCTTGAAAGTTCCTTCTGATCTGAGGATTTGAGCCCTGGGCCTTTTTGCTCTGTCTTCAGGAATCAAACCAGAAAGCTGTATGTTATAAATGTGCACATGTTTGGCTTGTATTTTCTTGGCTTTGTGTACATTTGTTCACATTTATATCTGTGATCCTAGAAGATAATCTTTTACCTGGGTACAGATAGATAATTATATTTGATTACCAAAATCAAAACCCTTCTTGATTGAAAAGAAGGGGAAAATAACTTACCTCATCAAGGTCAAATTTCTAATCCAGATCATATTTCTGAGTCTTCCTTTATAGTTTTGTGCTTTAAAGCAGTGGTCCTCAACCTTTTTGGTACCAGGGACCGGTTTCATAGAAGATAATTTTTCCATGGAGGGGAGGGCAGATGGTTTACCTCTCTGCTAATGATAATCTGTATTTGCAGCCGCTCCCCAGCACTAGCATCACCACCTCAGCTCTAACTCAGATCGTCAGGCATTAGATTGTCATAAGGGGCATGCATCCTAGATCCCTTGCAGGTGCAGTTTGTAGTTTACGGTAGGGTTCATGCTCCTATGAGAATCTAATGCCCCTGCTGCTCTGACAGGAGGCGGAGCTTATGTGGTGATGCAAGTGATGGGGAGCGGCTGTAAATACAGATGAAGCTTCCCTCGATTACCTGCCACTCCTGGTGTGTCTGGTTCTTAATAGGCCAGGGACCAGTACTGGTCCTCTGTCTATAGCTTTAGAGGACCAGGTTAGTTTTAAGTTTGTTTCTAGACAACTTTGATCAACTCTAAAGAACCATTTTCACTGATCCAGTAATACATTTTTTAAAAAAACTTTTAATTTTGAAGTAATTGCAGTCCCACAAGAAGTTGTAAAAATATTACAGAGAGGTCCCTTGTACCCATCACCCACCTTCCCCCAATGGTGACTAACTGTAGTATATAATATCAAGACCAGGAAGTTGACATTGGTACAATTTATAGATCTTGATTTCACCAGTTTCTATGTGTATCTATGTGCTGTGTGTATAGTTCTGTGCAATTTTCTGTCAGTAACTGGTTTTGGAAATTTACTTTTTTTGACTTTTTTTAATAGAAGGAAAAGTCTAGTGTGAGTCTTAAGTAGTACTAACAAATTTGTATGCATTTTTACAAGTTAGATAAGATATAGGTTATAATATTGTAAGTTTATCTTGATACTAAATTAAACTCAAAAACTTGATTAGTAGAACTAATACCACAGTTTATTCATAAACCCAGAAAACATGGGCAGATATATGCGATATCATCAAGGTCACCCTCAATCTATTTTTTAAAAATTTTGTTTCCAGGCCAGGTACTGTGGCTCATGCCTGTAATCATAGCACTTTGGGAGGCCAGGAGTTTGAGACCAGCCTGAGCAAGAGTCATACCCTGTCTCTACAAAAAAAAAAAAAAATAGAAAAATTAGCTGGGTGTAGTGGTGCAGCCTGTAGTCCTAGCTACTTGGGAGGCTGAGGTCGGGGGATCTCTTGAGCCCAGGAGTTTGAGGTTGCAGTGAGCTAAGATGATGCCACTGGACTCTAGCTTGGGCAACACAGACTCTGTCTCAAAAAAAAAAAAAAAAAATTTTATGAGTGTGTGTGAGTGTAAGAAAGAGAGAGAAAATGGCTCCTAAAAGAAAACCAGTGAATGAAGTGCTCCAAGACAGTAAGAACGTGGTGGCTTTTAAGCAGAAAATAAAAGTATGAGGGAAACTGCAACAGTGAAATTTGAGAAACCTTGCCCTAAAGGAGCTCACCTATCTTTTAGCACAAGCTGGGAAATAGAGAATTCTAAGAAAGGTGGTGTTTCTTTACTACAGGAAAGTATTAATTGGTTTAAAAGTTATTTCTAAGCATTCCAAATCTAGCAACCACTTGCTCTATAGCTTTGGAGTAGGGAGAACTGCGCTGTTTGTTTTTTAAAAGCATTGTTGCTTTGTTCTTGAGCTACTTGCTATATATTTCCTTTCCATAATCTTAGAAACAGTGGATGACAACAGAAAAGAATGCTGTCTGTTTTAACAGTCAATAAATGTAAAGACAAATGCAGACTTAAGATGGGAAAAAAGTTGTGAAATCCTCATAGAGGTTAAAATGTATGAAAAATCATTTTGTGTCTTTAAGACAAAAGTGGTATAGAATTAGCAAGTAGGGTGTACTGTACTGGGAGTCAGAAACCTTGGCTTCTGATCGTCATTCTGCCAATAGCTGTGTAATTTTTGGCACATCACTCTCTGGACCTCAGTTTTTCCTTATCAAGGAGAGTTAGACTAGATTCCTATGGTATATTTCAGCCCCAGGATTTTTTGTTGGAGGGATGGGGGCTCAATCACTTGAGGCATAATAGGGGAACATCCTATTTTTTAAAAAATTAACTTTATTTTTTGGAACAGTCACAGATGTGTAAAAAAATTGCAAAGATAGTACAGAGGATGTCTGTATACTTCACACCTACTTTTCCCTGTTATTTTTAACAGCTTAGGAGGCTTAGGTGGGAGGATTGCATGAGGCCAAGAGTTTGAGGCTACAGTGAGCTGTGTTCTTGCACTGCACTCCAGCCTGGGCGACAGAGTAAGACCATGTCTTTTAAAAACAAAAAACAGGCTGTACGCAGTGACTCATGCCTGTAATCCTAGCACTTTGAGAGACTAAGGAGGGAAGATTGCTTGAGGCCAGGAGTTCGAGACCAGCCTGAGCAACATAGGGAGACCCTGTCTCTGCAAAAAATAGAAAAATTAGGTGGGTGTGTTGGCACGCACCTGTAGTACTAGCTATTCAGGAGGCTGAGGCAGGAGGATCAGTTGAGCCTAGTAGTTAGAGGTTGCAGTGAGCTATGATGACAACATCGGGGTCTGGCCCAGGCAATAGAGCAAGACCCTGTCTCAAAAACAAACAAAAACCTCCCAAAAAACAACTTACATTACTATGGTACATTTGTTAAAATTAATGAACAAATATTGGTACTGATAATATTAAGTCCATACGTAATTGAGATTTCCTTTGCTTTTCCTACCATCCTTTAATTTTTGGCTGGGCGAGGTGGCTCATGCCTGTAATCCTAGCACTCTGGGAGGCCAAGGCGGGTGGATCGTTTGAGCTCAGGAGTTTGAGACCAGCCTGAGCAAGAGCGAGACCCCGTCTCTACTAAAAAAATAGAAAG